>OX465095.1:18619390-19281890 GCA_949987625.1 Chalcis sispes | reverse complement strand
GAGCTTGTCTATGACGTAATGTTATTCGCGTGCGCGTTTCTTGAGTTACTTTCGATAAAAATACCTTTTTACACTTCGCGTACATATAGGGCGAGACTTTTTGGGGAGAAGAAGCGGAGATGTGTGGCGCGCGATCCGCATTCGCTCGTTTATGCGAGAGTTCGACGCGCTCGGATCTTTACGATCGTTTTAAGTATCGGTATATGTGTATGTGTAATTATTAAATTCACCGATAATGGAAAGGGATTGCGTTAGATCGAACGCATTCTTTCATGTTTACTTGTCGCTTTCGACTTTATTCGTTGTTAATTTTTTATTTCTTCTTCTCCTTCCTAAAGCGTTGATTTATTGCATTTTGCTTATTGTAAATTGTTTGTATGTCAAACAATGGATTAATTATATATGTATCAATTGTATAGCTCTTGACAGTTCATTAATTTTGTTTTCAAATATTTCGATATTCCGTTTGCAAAAGAGAATTAAAGAGCAAACATAGTGTAACCGAGGGTGAATTATTGCGGAATTATTTGAATTCAAACAATTTAATTAATATAAATGGAACTTGTTAATTATTTTTAAAATGCATTTTTATAGTCAATAAATTTTTTTAAAAACTTACAATTTATCATTCACAAAAGCTTGAACAATGTTGCTTACCTAAAACAAAAACAAAAAACAAAATATAAATTATTAATTCAAAAGTATCATTAAAATAATAATAAAAGTTAAGTTTTATTCATAAAATATAAGCCAGTCATTGGTATCGTAGATCGGTTAAAAGGCATCGAAATTTAATGATGCCCCAAAAAGATAAACTCGTACGATAATATCGCGGAAGTAAATCGAGCCCGAAAATACCCTAAGCATGCGTAAAAAAGAATGAAAAAAGAAAAAACAAAGCATTGCGGGCTCGTTGTACCCTGGCTAAAATTCAAGTAGAAATCAAGCGTAATGAGCTAGGGAAGCGATAGGGGTAACGCGTATACGCGAGAAAGAGAGAGAGAGAGAGAGAGAGAGAGACAAGTATCGCGGAGGTCATCGACCAATCGAATGTAACACTCGTCGGTTTGGTGGTAATTTGCGTGTACCCGTCGGCCGGTGTATCTCGCAAGAGTAAAATTCGCGACTGTTGGTTCGATAGACGCACTCTCCCTCGCAGATCGATCAGCCAGCGAGCTAACCCGAGAACGAAGCTACATACATATATGTATATAACATCGTACAACCCCGTATACAGGCTCACGCGTGCGAACGTAGCAAAGTTAAAGCGAGAAATGCAGGAGATAACGCTTATGTACAGTGTATGAGAAGGGAGGTAAGGCCGACGTATGTCCCACGTTGGAGGAGACAAGTCGCTCGGCGACGTGCGCGTGAACAAAAAAAGCGATAGGACGCTCGTCGCGTATCGGTTGCAGGCATTTAGGTGCCGCGTATTTGTACAAGCGATTATACTCGCGGCCTCCTTTGTGCATGCGCGACCCCTCGCGAGAGCTGGTAGGGTAGATTATTAGTAATTGTGATGTTGTTACGTTGCCTTACGAAGATAAAACGTCATTTCTCTATGATGCGACTTTGACAAACTTTATCGTTTAATTAAACGGCATTTAGATTTGTATTTCAATGCTGTTGAAAATTTATTTTCAACAAAAGAAAAAAAGAAAATATATATCGAATGATAAAAGTAAATAAAATGCATGACCTCAAAGTTAATTGATATTTGTAAAAATAATGAGGGTAAATTAATCAGCTTTGTTGCGACGAAGTTTTGCGAGCAAATTGTCTCTCTTCTAATAATGCCTGCACGGCCAACCGCAAGTTCAAAGATAGGAACAAGACAAGGTTATAATTTTTTTTCATAACTCGGAAAATCGAATGTTGATACAATGCGTGCTCGCGGGTAACGGTATCAATCGATTATGAGTAATACAGCGGGAATAAAGTTCACTCAGCTAATGTTCTCATAAGCCTTAGATATTACTTATCGTCCAATGTATTAACTATAGTCATTACCGGTAAAATAGTACTTGCGCGCAACGTTATATTATCTGAAATACTTGCTTACGCACGTATATGGGGAGAAAAAAAGGACTGTGTAGTCCATTAAACGCAAGTATTCGCAAGCGCAAGAACGACTGCATTTTTTTACTTGGAATTGACGTTATTAATATTAGAGTAGTGTGAGCATGTATATGTGAAAAAATAAAATTACTTGTTTACCAATAATTTGAAATAAAGCAAGAATAACGTGTTTTTATAAATTAATATATCGATATCTCTCATTCTTCTATATTGAAAATCGTATGAAATTATATACACGCTTTTAACGTTAATTAAAAGTTTTCATTTCCAATTTCTAACTTTTGTAAAAAGAAAAATTACAAGTATATTAGTTTTCATCAAAAAAAGAAAATTTTTCCTTATACAATCCCATTTCTTTTAACCTAATTGGCCTCGTATATCGATTCCACAAAATCGAAAATTCTATAAGCACGTTAAAGCTTTCGAAACCAAACGATTATTTCTTACGAAAAGCCGTGTCTTCGCGCTATCAAACAGTTCGAACTTTCGATAATATTTGTCAGCACGAAACACCCCCTCAACACAAATCACTAAGAATTAATACATACAAATATAAAAACAAAATTAGCGACGGAAATCGCACGGGTACACACATACACACACACACACACGCGCACATCTGACACAAAAGCACCCGCAGATAAATTCCCCCAGCACGTGGATACACGTCATCCCGTTAAACAAAAATCCTCTTTCGTAATGAGCCTCGAACGCCTTCGAATCAATCGAACGAAATATCGGGGTCCCGAGCCACGTTGTCGCGTTAGCTCCTCGGTTTGTCTAACGTACGATGCGGTATCGGTCTCACGCGCGCCCTCCCCTCCGACCCCTTGAAACTTTACGAGGGTAGGATTCGTGTGCGTGTTTCTCGCGTGTGCGTGCGTCTCGCGAGGCGATTGGAAAAAGAGAGAAGGAGAGCGTGTCTGTATAACGTGTGTGTATGTATACCTTAACCCGTGACGTATATATATTTTGCATTTTTATTGCCGACTCGCGCTACTCTTAGCTATATAGCTTCCTATGCATGACACACTTTATGCGTGCGTGGACAAGTAGCCACGCACTCTCTTTCGAAAAAGAGAGAAAGAGAGAGAGAGAGAGAGAGAGAGAGAGAGAGAGAGAGAGCTTTTCGCCCCCAACGGCAACGAGGTTCTATCGCGTCTGGGTATCTTCTTATTTAAGGTTCGCGTGAAACGCTCGTGTATCAACCTCAAGGATCGCCGTTTTAATGTAACCTCTCCTCCTCCTTCTGCTCGATGCGGAGAGAGAGAGAGAGAGAGAGGGAGAAAAAAGGCAACTATGAAGGGCTGTACGAGCGCGCGGTCATTCGACTGTGACAATTTCGTGATTTACGCGCTTTCTCTATTTTTTTTTCTTCTTTTAGTTCTTCATGTTCCCGAACGACATTGACTACCGATTTTTTTTTACTTGACATGTTTATAACGTTAAAAACGTTAATAAAACGTTGAGTTTATATATTTCACGATACGAATGTTGAATATTTGAAGCCTTACTCATTTTTTAACAAATTAAATTTTTCTGGATTTTCAAAAACTATATTCGGTTTAAAATATTATTATTGTAAATTTAAAACAAAATTAATGTTTAATGAACGCATCAAGTAAATATTGTATTTTCCACTCAGCGATATAAAAATTAATCGAACGCTTCTACACACATCTCGCATTCAATTATATTCGACTAAAAAATAAAAAAAAATTTACTTTCCATACATACGCTTATTCGCTTATTTAAATTTTCCAGGCGCACTTGACCCGCGCGCTTTATTAATTCATCAAGGTCCCAGGGACTGCGAGTTTCGCAAAAAAAAAAAAAAAAAAAAATCTTAATATACTGTTTTAACTCAGAGTCGAGAGGGATAGGATAGGTGAACGCGAAACGCAACAAAAGGCGCGTGCACTCGTACAGATATTTTGGAAAGCGCGTAGAGCGCGTGTATTTTTAGTGCCTCTGAAAAATTCCACGGTGATACTTTCGTCTCGAAAAATCCAGATTATTTCACTTTGTCCAGTCTACGAGCTCAATAAAAGCCCTTTTTTTTTACTTTTCCCCTCCTTCTCCATCTCTCCCTCACTCACTCACTCACTCACTCACTCACTCACTCACTCACTCACTCACTCTCTCTCTCTCTCTCTCTCTCGTTTGTTCTTCGTACAAAGAGAGAAAGAGAAAGAAAGCGCAGGCCACTTACGCAGCAGCGCGAGCAACGCTCCCTTTTTTAATTAAATGGCTCACGCGAGGCCAAGGCGCCGTTCGTCCGGCCGTACGTATACTCGTATATATATATATACGAGTACGTATACATATACGGCACGACGAAAAACGCAGCCGAGAATTTCCGACGGGAGGACGTCTAGCCGCGCGTTGCCTCGCGCTTTAATAATGCACAATACACACGCGGTGCGTAGCAAAGTAACGACGACGTCACGACGACGCTGCTGTTGCTCCGTGTTCGCCCTTCAAAAGCCGGGAAAATACGACGACGGCCCGGTTGAACGGAAAAAAAATAAACAAGGAGGACACGTACATACGCGCGTGCGAGCACATCAGCAGAAGGACGGAGATGCGTTGAGTAGAACCGACGGAGGAGAAAAAGATAGATAGTAAGAAAGAGAGGGAGAACGAGTCGTTTAATTTCGTCGCGTCGACGCACTTTGCTCCTCGTAAATATCATAACGCGCCCAGACTTTTACGAGTCGACTGCGTACACTTATATACACACACACGAGCGGGCGTCGGTTAAAGCGCGATAAGAGGATATATCGTTTTGTGAGTTAAATTCGAAGAGAAACCGCCCGCGCTTTTTCCCACCGCAAACCGTCCACCCATACCGTTTTACTTAGCTTTTCACCGCCTCTCTCTTTCTTTCTCTCTTTTTTTTCCTTCTCTCGGAGAGGCCTCCTCCGAGATATGTGTTTTTGTGGATGCGTATATAAGTCGTCGACGGTCGTTAGATAAAGCGCTCTCGATTCTTGTAAAGCGACGTTCCTATATATCATCGTCGCGGTCGTCCGCTCGTCGTTCGAATATAGAATTTCCAGAGAACGTTATAAAGTTTTGAATGTTTTCGAACCTCGATTTCTAAAACGATAACGATTGCTAGTAAAACGATTTATTGCTTTCTTTGCTTGTATCTATAACCATTATTTGCTCAATAATCAATGTGATTTTTTTTTTATTGCTATTTTATGATTTTATTTATTTAAATATTACAATCAAAAGCATATTATATACTTGAATTTATTTGTATAGATATAATAGCGCATTTAGAAATAGATTTCCTACTTTTATTTTTAATAAAAGTAAATTTCAAAGTTTATTTTTAATAAATTATCAATTCAACGCGCGACATTTTATTTCAAAAATTTATTAACTTTGACATTTATCGGATTATTTTTAAATTTTTATCAGTTTAATTTAAAATTAAAATTTTTTTATTATCTATCAAAGATTTTATTACCGTGTACTTACAAAAAGTTATTCAACAATCAATGATAGATCAGGCTATGAAAAAAAAAAAAAACAATCGCTTCATTACTATAAATGCCTTGTCATTGTAAATGTAAACAAAGCGAAATATTTCGTAATTCCCAGTTTCGATCGAACAGCTCGAGAAGAAAAAGAAAATACATATGATAAAATTGTCAGCAGAAAGAATGAAAGGTATCGCGTTATATACAATAGACGCGAAAACGAAGCTCACATATAGGCGCGGCAAGCGCGAAACGAGTCTTTCACACGACGAAATCGCGCGCGCCGTGGCAAACAAGAGAAGAGATAGAGAAAGAGAGAGAAACGTCGAGTTCGCTCGCCCGGATTTGCCTGCAGGATTAATTCCGAAGCTGTGATCGTCGGGTAATAAAATGGATGCAGGTCGCCCTTATAGGGAGTGAACGTTTCTCTTCCTCTCTCTCTCTCTCTCTCTCTCTCTCTCTCTCTCTCTCTCTCTCTCTCTCTCTCCCACACTCTCACACAACACACGTCTCGGCTGCTCGTCACAACGTAACATCGCTTAATTACCACGAGACTCTTTTGTTTGTACTCGCTAATGCGACAGATTCGTGGAGAAGGTAAAAGAAGGAGGAGAAGGAAGAGGCGCAGGGAAAGCCGCGGGCGCGTTTAGCGCTCGACATTCATCGAGTGAAATATACAGAATGAGAGAGGTAGAAAGAGGTGTGTGCGTGTGCGTGCATGCGTGCGTGCGCGCGTGTGTGTGTGTGTGTGTGCGTGTGCGTGTGTGCATATATAGTCAGATGAATGAATGATAACGAGCAAAGGGGATGAAAGAGGTAGGATGTCTTTTCAGAGGAAACCATACGTGAGCTTCCATCCAACTCGGCTCTGTGCAATGTCCTTCGGTACATGTGCGCCCATTCTCGTGAGTATTCACAATTACGAAATTGACGGCTTTTTTCGCGCTGAGCCTTTTATTTCTCCCTCTCTCTTTTTATCTCCGTCTTTCTTTTTTCCTTGTATTTGAAGTATTATACAACTTACTGCCGACGAAAGCATCCTGGATGCGGTTAAAAAAACAAAAAAACATTTTGCGGATAATGAAGAGAGATATTTAATTATTTTAAGTAACGATCGATCATTAATATAAACGCGGGGATAGTTGAAAAGTTTATTAAATAATTTATTAAGACGACCGGGAGAAAATCTTGTACAACGATAAGGGAATATCAGATTAAAAGGTATCGTTAAAGTACATAATGTCAATCGATAAAAGACAATCTATATCGAAGAAAAAAAAATAATATAATAAAATAAAATAAAAAGAAAAAAAAAAAAAAATTAGGTCTAATGCGTTCGCGTAATTACCCGTTTCACCAACTGCGTATCGAGAGCGAGATCGAGACTACCACTACTAGTTCTCTCCCATTCTCAATTAAATTCCTTATCGGCGAGGCATTAGATGAGAATTATGCCTGAATAATTGATTCGCGTCTCGACAACATCTCTCCTCGGTAGCAATCGTGCGGCTCTCGTTCGCTCGTTGGAAAGTCGTTGCGCACGCTCGATCGAGAAATGCTAAAAAGGAAAAGGAAAGAGAAAGAGAGGGGAAGCAAAACGGTCGCTCGGGCGCGGAGATGCGATCTGAAATATCATCGCGCTGTTTAACCACAATCAAACCTGTTCTGGAGCCGCTGCTGCTACCGTCTCGCGCGTCCAGCTTATCGTTTGCTTTTCTCGAACGTACGACGTTCTCGAGCCAAGTTTAGCGGGAACTCGAGCCTCGCGCACGTATGTACGCGCGTCTTGTGCGCCTAATGGAACGGGAATAATTTATCGTTTTTTTTTTCTTCGCACACCACTGGCCAATAACTTTGACTCACCCTTTGCTAACTCTCTTTTGCTCTCTTCGATTATCGCGTGTCCCGCGCGACGTATAAGGTTCGTTCATTTCGAGCGAGGGTCCAAGGGTTTACATCATCGGATTTGACGAATATTTTTTCGGCCGACTCGTATTTTGCGCTACATTAGCGTTCGTTGCTTTTTAAAACGATAAAAATTCTATTTTTTAAATAGATAAAAACTCTATTTTAAACTATATATATATATATATATACATACTTATTTTAACACCTCATTTTCAATATGTTGTGAGGGAAAGAAAAAAATTATACCTTTAAATTTATATAAACGATCGCTTTTGTATACGCGCAATCTCAAGTAAATTATATTATAAAAGTTAATACAATACCAGCACTTTGTATGCAAGACGTACTCGCGGTAAACTTTATCAATAATACATTCAAAACAAGCTGTTCAAGAGAGCCTCTTAAGCCCATTCATCTCAATCTCATCCTATAAACCTCTCAAAAAGGCAGCAGTAGCAGCAAGTGCAATCGCGGGACTTGCAGCGCAGCAAATTCCTGTCCTCCAAGTTTTGGCAGCTTGTGTATGTATATATATATATATATATATAGACGAACAAGTGAGTCGCACGAACTCTTCGCTTCTCTTGTCGGCCCAGTTTGCTTTCTCTCGCTCGCAAGTTTGGCCTGTTGGAGAGCGAGAACGAGAGAGAGAGAGAAAGAGAGAGAGAGAGAGAGAGAGAGAGAGCAGCAATTTGCATGCGCCGAGGCGGCGCAAGGAGAATCCTCGCTTTAATCGTTTTCCGGCGCAGTATAAAGCGCGCTCGAACGAGTAACGGCTCGAGCATATGTATTTGAGAAATGGAATCTCCGGCGTCGATGCGAGAGAGTTGGGCGCACGCGCGGGAATTCTCGCTTTTAAATGATGCACGCAATTTCCGCGGACTCACATTTTTACAGCTTGGCTAATTTGCAATTTAGCATTTATTATGACGTTGCCCGACGCGATCGCGCCGGTCCGAAGAGAGAGAGACAGTGAGAGAGAGAGAGAGAGAGAGAGGGGGGGAGGAAGAGTGAGAATTGACTTTTTTTCTTTTCCTAACGAATATGCCGAGAGATAAAGTGCGCGCAATCAACAAGTTATGAAAATCTAGGCGCTCGGTGATTTCGTGGCGAGTGAATTGCGCGTTGCTTTTTCTGTAATGGCTAAATTATGCGCGAACATGCAAATATTAAAATGTTTTTCACTCAATTTATCTGGACTTCTAAAAGCTTTTAAAATTGTCATCGTTTATGTATTTCATTTGTAATCAATTAATTATCTTTGCTCGACTTTTAAATATTTCCGCGCGTCTTGCATTATGTCTTTGTAATTATCGATAAATTATTATTTTTATATTGTTTCAGTTTTAACGTAAATTAACTATCAATTACAAACGATATCGAAAATTAAATGTATTTTCATCCGGTATATATTAAATTTCTGGATAATTATAAATAAATATTTTCTGTTAAATAATGTATATGGTTCAATGAATTTTAATTGGAAATTTTACGCTTGAAAATAATTTAGATACATAGTTTATGCAAAATAATTTTCAATACGCGTTTAATCAAATTACCGTATTAACGATAAAGTATACATTCAAAAAATTTTCATAAACATGGATGCAACGTACAAAGTGAATATTTGCGTATTGTATCCATATTCATGAAAATATTGAATAAAATATAAGCTTTCGCAAATATTAATTAATAAAATGCAAAAATGTTTTCATTTAAACTTCAAATATATCGTTTACGGGTCAAAACTATTAGAAAAATTCTTTTATATATACACACATACTTACGAATAATTAACGAAGTAAAGAAAATGACTTAAAGCATCATTGTACTCGTATATGTATTCTTCAGAAAAGCATTTCACACGTGACCCTTGTAAATTTCATAAAGCCAGAATCGAACATCTATCGTGTGAGAATGTACCGGCGTTAACTTCATTAATGAAAAAGGTTAACAGCGGCGCAACGAGAATAAACTCAGAGCGATGGCTACAAGAATAGAGCGAGATCGAAGAAAAGAACGTCGTACGTAAAAGCGTAGTAAGCTTGATTCTCTTGCATCTTCTTGCGCGACGTGCAAACAATCGCGTGCATCGACCGCCCATAAATAGATTTATACACGTATTTACATGTGCGTATATGTGAATGTATATATATATATATATATATATATATATATATATATATATATATATATATATAAGGCAGTGGTAATATAATACTCAGGTACTCCGTCGGCGTTTAAATTCAAGGCGCGCGCGCGCACGCTCTCGCACCGCAGCGACCTTTTCGTTTGCTCTCCCAACGAATAGTAGTCCCATCGTCCACCACGACGATATGCATATATATATATATATATATACACGCCGAGAGAAAGAAAAAGAGAGAGAATATCTTGCGCGCGTGCGTATCCGCTACGTCCCCCACGCGCATTTACGAGCGTGTTTTATTCAAAAGCGTCTGCAAGAGAAACCGAGGACGGAGAGTCTTCTTGTAACGGGAGAGGACGAGTGCTTACTCTCTCTCTCTTTCGAAGTAAGGAAAAAAGAAAAACTCGTTAAATTAAAGTTAGAGGGGAGAGAAGCTCGAGGTATGACGACATACGACGGTGAGAGAGAGAGAGAGAGAGAGAGAGAGAGAGAGAGAGAGAGAGAGAGAGAGAGGGAGAAAGAGGAAGGCTAGGAGACGAGTGAATGGAGTCGGTAATTATGACCTGCATTACTTATGACTGTACGTGCGCTACTTGCGCTCTGGCCCTCCTCCTTCGTACACACATACACTTCGAGATTTTTTTTTTTTTTCTTTTACGTATAACGTGCGAGTGCGTATCAACGGAGAAGAGTAGCGCCCGCGACTGACTCGGCAACAGGCGAGTACTTTGAAGTCTGGCGAGAGAAGATCGATTCGACTCGCGGGCGTTGAGAGAAGGAGATGATGCGACGCGGATCGCTGAATCTTTCATGCCGATGACGGAGAGAAAACGTAAAGGGAGGCTTCGACGCGCCGCTTCTTTCTCTCTCTCTCTCTCTCCCTCTCTCTTTTCGCTTACGCTACACTACTCGATTAGCCGGTTTTGTTGTGTGCGTATATACTCGAGTTGCGACTCTCGAGTGCCAAAGCTACTGTATTTTTGCGCGCGGCGAACTTTCTCTTCCTCTCTCTCTCTCTCTCTCACTATATTTCTCATTGTATATAAATATATATAATCTTTTTTATAAACATATATAATTTGCTTTGATTAATTTGCGATCGAAATTTCATTAAAATATTTCAGAAAAAAAAGAAGAAAGAAAAAATTACCGATAAATTTAAAACGCTAATTAGTATTGTACGATTTAATAAAATTCATAGTTTATTTTCTTTTTAAATTAACATACTTAATTATAGATTACAAAAAAAAGATTATGTTTTCTAAATGATAGGATTACTAAGTGGTCAAGGTTACACTTTGACGAATCATTGTTTACGAGCAGCTCGTTGTAATATTGTAATATACCGTAAGTGATTACAAATTAAACAGGCAATTCATAAATAATGTATGCCGCATATAAGTAGACGCAAAGGTACATAATAAAAATACAAATAATGACTCTAGCTCAACACAAGCATGCGCACGCACGCGCATGTACATACACAATAAGTGAATTCTTACACGCGTTTTTGGCTTTTTCTTCGGTTCAACAATAATTTATGCATTATCCCGCTTCGGCTTTCCCCTTTCCCGTCCCCTCTCCCTTTTTTCCATTATCAGTTGCTCTTTTAATCGTATTTTCTTTATTCAATAAGCGACGTGCTTACGTGCGTACATACAAATACCAATAAGCCCGCGCGCGTGTACCACACACGCAAGATCATCGGTCGAAGTGCTCTTAGGTAATTTTAAATTGAAAAAAGACACATATCGACATTTGTAGCGTATAGTCCAGTGGTGATGAGCAACGACTATTAAGCGCGAGTCGATCTATATATATATATATATATAGCTGATCGTACCGTTTGTACAGCACACGCTTGGCCGCGTTCCTCGTTCATAAATATATATATATATATATATATATATGTATATATATATATACGCTATATGTACCATATACGTATAAATATGTATACATATATGAGAGAATTCGTTAACCAGATTCGGATGTATTGTGGGTCGTGCGACTCGGACGACGCACATGCACGCGAGAGGTTTGCTTTGCGGTTTGTAACGATATACACAACGCAGAAGGAGAGGGAAGGTGGGGGTCGTTAACCTAAGAAAAACGAGTCACGATCGTTGACAGTGATACACGCGATCGTGGCCTCGATACCGTCTATCTACGAGCATCGGATTGCTTTATCTAGCTGCTTGGTTGACGCCACCTGGGCTCCTCTGTCTTTCTCTCTTCTTCCTTAGTTTCTTCCCCGTGTGCGCGTCGACTTTTCTTTCGTCCTATCGTTCTCATTCTCTCTCTCTCTCTCTCTCTCTCTCTCTCTCGTTCTGGATACGACAGCACCGAGTATCAATGTCCTTATACAAAAGGGCCAATATCATTAATATCGCAAAACTTTTTCATATGACTCGTTATTTTTTTCCCTTATTTTTGTCCTCTCCTTGGATCGTATATTATATATATATATATATATATTAGAAAACCGTAACAATGAGATAATTTATCGCTGGAATCGTTTTTCATATGGAATAAGAATATCGATTGGTTCAAAAGAAAAAAAGCTAACAAAAATAACTTTCGAGATGTACTAGTATGTCAAAGTATTTGTACATTTCTCAAAAAATTGTAGCGACTGTACTTTAAATTAAAAAAACTGATACGTTTACTTTGCTAATTAGCTCCATTATAGTCGCTTATCTACAAACGTAACGATAATGTTTGCTTTTTTATTACGAACGAAAACAATCTTCTCTTTAAGCATCGTGTATTCAAATAATTTGCAAGAATTGACATATTTACGACTTATAAGCACAAGAACATATAGAAAATAAAAAAAAGAGAACGGAACAAAAAAAAACTGAAACGAACAAGAGCACTCTAACAAACTATATCGAAGGCCGAAGCCTCTAACGATGAGAAGACGTCTTCATCGAACGAAAATTTCATACGGACCAAACGCAATCGCTCCTATGACGTATCCCATACGCACACGCGCGCTTTATAGAAAATATCTGTGCCACAGACAGAGAGTATACAACGCGCCTCTTTGTCCAGTATTCGAGAAACTGTATATATGTATAGATTTCAGCAGTCGTTAAAGCAACATGGATCGTCTAAACTTACGGATACCGAGAAATGCTTCGCAATAGACCTTTTATGAGTTTTCTTTCTCTCTTCCCCCTCCCCCCCTCTCTCTCTCTCTGTTATACGTTTACACTTTGCTGGAAATTTGAATCGAGCATTATGAGAATCAGCTAGATAATGGTTATACTAGTAGTTTACTATTTGAAAAATCCATCGCTTTTATATTTTCTTGAAAACGTTCCTTTGATGTTAACTGCTTTAAAAACTTTCAATATTAGAATCGTAACCCTCGAAAAATCGAGAGAAAGTCTTCATTAAAAACATTCTCGATCACATTTATACAAACCATTAAACGTATGAATAAAATATTTTTCAACTCTTACGTAATTTCCCTCTGCTTTTGTTAACGAGCCTCAATAAAAATAGCAAACTCTTCGATCCCCTCGAAATAATTAGCTCCGCGTAACGTAATGCCTATACTTTTGCGCCAAAGAGAAAGGCAGCGCAATCCTAATAACTATTTAAAAGGGACGAAGCGCATAATTGAGAGAAGGCCAGCGGTAATGAGATCTGGGCTATAATGAGAGGGAAAACCTTGCGAAAAATGGTCGCTTTGTATTTTAAACGGGCGCTCTCGTATAGAAAGGAGAAATTTGTGTGTGTGTGTGTGTGTGTTTATGTGTGTGGGTTCGTAAAGAGAAAAACGTGAATTTTTACAGTCCTAAATGTACACTCAGAGGAAGGAAAAAGAAAGACGGAGAGAAAGAGAGAGAGAGAGAGAGAGAGAGAGAGAAAGCGAGAGGAAGGGAAATATCCGATTCCTTCGGGGTAGCCAGTTGTGCGGTGGCAAAGGAGAAACGCCAACTCTCGCAAACGGATCAACCCCGATGGCGTTTCGGCAAATAATTCCCTAACAAGGTTTCTCCGCAAACGGCGAAGAAGGGTCGGACCTTTACCTTCGATTTCTCCCTTCGCCCCATTTCCTCGTATTCTAGCTACGTCTCTTTTCTCTTTACTCGTTCTTACCGTTGCCGGTATCTTCACTTGAGCGACGATCGACTCCGAGTTGGGCGGATACTTAGCAAGATAAGCAGAAAAACTTGCGCACTCTTTCTCTCTTTCTACTTGTTTTTCTTTCGCTCGGTTGTTCTAGTATGATTAAAACTGGAAAAAAAATATAAGCCATCGAACCTTATCGTATTAAAATTCTTATTGCAAGCAAACTGATTATCGCGTTAATTTATTATTAAATTTTTTTTTTTTTTATTTATATATAAAAAAAAAAAAAAAAAATAACATTCTCAAAAGTTAACGCATCGAAACACCTCCGTTAGTGAAACATTTGCATGCACTTAAGGATTGTCGACTATTACATACAATATTAGCATACACTTCATCGCTCGTATCGGTATAAAAAAAAACATACGCTCGGATTTAACGTTCTAACCGTACGATTTTTATTTTTGAAAATCTTCAAAAATTCGTAATAACGATACGCGCGCTTATACGCAGGCATAAATTAATCGAGCGTTCGTTTCCGCAGAAAACGCTTTAACGACGACGCGCGCGTCGCGAGGTGTCGCTAACCGCAACGATCGCGAACGACTCTCTCTTGCTTGACGCGAAAAAGCCTCACGCCCCTTTTTTTCGAATCCGCCTCTCTCTCTCTCTCTCTCTCTCTTTCTCTCAAGTAAAATCTTCTTGCTCGAAAAAGTGAGAGAGATAGAAAATAAGAGAGACGTGGTAATGGTCCTCTCCTCCTCGCTCCCGATATGAATATAAATGTATGTAAATAGGCGAAGCGTAGAAAGAAGGGGTGCCATTATCCGAACGGTAACGAAGTCGCGCGGATCCTCTAATTGGACGTTTCGATTCTTTAACGCGAGATCTGTCTCTCATTCTCGCGAAATTTTCATCCGTACACCGTACCGAGAGAATCCGCGTATCGTCTCCTCTTTATCGCTCGAAGTCAAAGTGTTCAAATAATTTTCGACGAGAGATAAGGACTGCCTGTCTTTTAATTTTGCCCCAAGTATACGTCACGACGCGCAAGTCGTTACGAGGCGATAAAAAATTAAAAAAAAAAAAAAAGAAACTCGCTCGGCGCTCGATTTAACGTAAATCGATTATTAATTCAGGGGATATATGTTGGCGAGCTTTTAAATTTGCGGTGTGTGTGTGTATGTATAATGAAGACGCACGTCTATCGATAAGGTAAATGTGTCGAAACGAAAACATTAAATATTTATCATTTTATTTCCAAAGAGGGAGAAGTAAATTACAAGATTACTTTGAGAAAAAAATAAAATCGTCAAGTCGACGACGATTCGCACATATCGTTTATCAGCGCTAATTATAAAAAATTGGAAAATAAAAACGGATAATCAAAGGCGCCTATCTGAAACATTAATATTGCGCGGTAACGTTGCACTCGCGATGTGAAAAAATACTCGTACAACAAAACGTTAATTCATATATCGATTATAAAAACAAGTTTGTATTTTAATAGGGTATATATACGTTAATTTTTTACATTTTAATAATCTTCCGCCTCTTTAACGGGGAATATTACAAGTCGATTCCTTTAGCTCTCCGAGATTTTCTCTCTTGCAGTAGTCATGAAGGAAAAAGCACGCGAAAGTCCTCGACAAAGTCGAGATTACCTGTATATATATATATATATATATATATATATATACAATATACAGAGTCCGAAACTCTATGAAGCTCTTTCCAATAAATGCCGCGAGATCGAAGAAGAAAGAGTCTCTCTCGCTTGGTAGAGCGATGCTCGCTCGTAGGGCTTGGAGCGATGCGGCGGCAGCGTTCTTGGCGCGCCTCGGGTAGCTTCTTGAACTATTAATCCTCGTAATGAAGGCTTCAAGCCTTTCTGCCAAGTAATGAAGAGCATTCTCCAGGCTCTTACTCCGCGGCGAATAATATAGTTAGGAGAGTATTGTAAAATGCTAAACAGATGGAGAGGGAGGGAGAGAGAGAGAGAGAGAGAGAGAGAGAGTAGGGAGAGGGGAAAGGAAGAGAGGAAGGAAGAAGCGGAAAATAGAGCTCGAGCCAGGTGTGGAAGCGGGAGGAAGGGGACAAGAGAAAGAGAGGGAGATTGAAAGAGATGAAAGAGCCGATCTCAGAGATACAGAGGGAGAATTATTAATTTTCAGGGGTAATTTGATTTTTGAGATGTTTATGGTGCCCCTGCTCCAAAGTTATTCTGTCAAGCTAATGGACTTTTTTTCCTTTAAACTTTTTTCCTTTTTTTTTTTATACTACAAATTTTGCAGTCTGTGCTTCTGGCTAAACGATATTTTGCAGTTCCGAGATCTAAGGGAACTAGCTTTTCAATTGAAATCTTAATGCTGCTAATGATTCATATTTTTAAATGTCGCTGCACTGCTGATTAGTTTCGATTAGTATCAAAGTTATTAATGAATCATAAAAGTAACGTAAACGTATTCTATTTCTTTAAGCGTTTTAATATCACTGCAATTTCAAAATGATCTTTTTTAATCAAAATTCATTTAAAATAAATGTAAATCTTATGTAACAAATTAATTTTATGAAAACAAAAATATCTATTTTCTGCAAAAACTTATACAAAAATTATTAAATAAATATAAACATTGTTTTCGGTATTAAAAATGTCATTGTTTATTTATCAAGCTTTTTACATTCCTAGTTTAAAATTCACTATTTATTATAGTGAATTTATTTAAAAAAGTATTTCTGATGCTCAATTATAATACAAGATTTGCAATAATAAATAAATACCCAATGAAACTTACTTTAAATCATGAAAAATTTTTTTGAAGAAAAAGTAAGTGTAAACAAAAATAATACAGAAAACGCACACATTTTGCACAGAGTTCGATGAAACTCATCGATTGATTTTGATGCCAAGAATAATCGTACGCTCACAAACGCGTTCGATTTGAAAGCCCGTAAATATATGATTTCTCTCTCTCTCTCTCTCTCTCTCCCTCTATCTATCTATCTATCTATCTATCTATCTATCTATCTATCTATCTATCTTTCTCTTTCTCTGTTTCTCATTCTCTTCTTTAAATCGAGCAAGCCCGTCGGGCTCACGTATATATATATATATATATATATATATATATATATATATACACTCGTACGTATATACACGAACAAGCTAGTCGTGCACCGCGAGGCAAGTCGGTGATTGCGCCTCGATATTTCGAATAAGACCGGGATGAAGTAGCATGTCCACGACTTCCGCCCGATAACGATTGCCGCGAGATCTCGTCCGCTCCGCTCTGGCTTTGTGTACCGGCGGCGACGGCGGCAGCAGCAGGAGCGTTGCGGTAATGAAGAGCTCAGCCCCGGGAAATCTTAATCATTATACGGGCCGATCCCGAGAAATTGAAGCAATCATTCTGTCTGTCTGTCGTCGAGCTTTCGACGCTCGCGCGCGCGCTATAATGCGAGATTTAATAATGGATTTTCAGCTTCCTTGCGTGCGAGTGAAAGCGAGATGTAGCGTTCACTTTTTGTTTTGTTATATACCGTAAATAAGAATTGATGAGACGAGTAATTATTTCGATCGATTTTAAATGACGGAAATGAATTTTTATACCATCGTAAAATGTATCGCTTGCGAATTAATAAAAATATCGCAATTTCAACGCTAAATTATTGCAACAGATTGTATATCTTTATAAAATTTAATATAATTTACTGTACTTCCATATATTATCCACGAAAGAAAAGAATATTTAAAAAAGATCCAATTAGTAAGGACTTAAAAACCGTAAAACTTGAAAAGCATCAAATTTACACGCTGTCGATATAAGTATACAGAATTATTACGTCAGATGTTCGAGCTTATAGCACAAAAAGAAGGTTTTACACAGGAAAAACCACATCATCCCCGAATCGCGCCCGATTCGTTATAGACCTCTTTTGCGCGCAAGACCTTTTTTCCCCAAAAATAAGAAAATAGGAAAAAAGGAAGCACGGAGAGCGAAGAGAGAAAATTCGTCCTATCCTATACATATACATATACATTAACGATCGTCGTGTACAGGTCGACCGGAAGAATCCGTTTAAAAAAAAAAAAAAAACGGACGCACAAACGTAAACGCACGTGTATACCACATATGCATACTATACATATATTGTATGTGTGTGTATGTGCGAGCGCGTATACCATTGCACAGCAGGCGGCTTTGTGTCATCCCAAGAGAGCCCCCGAGAGCTGCCGACGGTCGCTTCTGCGCTGCCGAAAATACGTAAGCGTATCGGTTTCGTCAAGGAGGGGAGGAAAGAATACGAAAGAGAGAGGCAAAGAACCGAGATTACAAGGTGTTGTGTGAATAGCCGCTTTTCATACACGTATACGAATACTTGTCTACGGTGTATATATAAGAGTGTGACAACGACGACGAACGTCTATACACCGACACTTACAAATACGCACGCGTGCACACACAAACACACAAACACACACACAGAGACAAATAGATTCCAGCTGCGCTGAGCAAAATCCTTCGAACGACGCCTAGCTTCATTCAACGATGCGTCTTTACCTGAGAAAGCGCCTAGTAGTGTGTGCATGTGAGTATCTGAACGGACGTTCGCTCGTAAGTAAGGGAATTTTCACGCTGCGCAAGGTAGAATTGAGGTTCGCATTTTTTTTTTTTTTTTTTTTTTTTTTTTTTCAATAGGGGAAGCTAAAGGGGAGATTTTTCCCCTTTTTTTTTTTCTTACTTTGTCACCTCGATTTTCTATACACTCGGAATAGAGGGACACAAAGAGAGTAGCAGAGGGGATGAGAAAGTACATTATTTATAGACAGAGGACATTCACGGCTGCAGTGAATATTTGACGATGGAACTGCCGAGACTCGAAAATATTAGGACCACTGCGGGGAGGATTATACGGCTGTGTTGAGCGTGAATGCTTTCGAGTATTGGAATTTTTTTTTTCAAAAATTTAGAATTCATATAGACTTTTATATATTTTCTCATAAATTTCATGATAATATTGTATAATTCATGCGTTTATGATGAAGCTCTGTATACTTATATTCTCTATATTTCTAAACACACGATATATTCAAAAAATCGTATATATAGTTGAGGCAAACACATAATTTCAGCTAAACTTATTTTACATTGTACAAATAAAATCTTGAGTATTTAATCAAGATCGAGTATTCCTTCATAAAAGGATAATTAATTTACTATCGGATAAGAAAAAGTACTCTAGTTACTGTTACTCTACAAATATTATATTCATCAAAGTCCACCAATGGTATTAGCAACAAATATGGTGCAATTGTAATAAGATTCAAGAAGTACAATTAGTAATATAATTTTGCAAATCGTTAAATTCAAAGCTTCATTATCTATATTTTGTTATTAAACCACTTGGAACACGAGCATAATATTTTGCAAATGCAAACTCAATATAAATGTACATGTAGAAACATAACAATCGATTTTTATCGCTTTTCTATTACTCGCTGGTAAACAAACACGTGCACAGATAGAAATAAGTTTCAACTCGATAGGTTTCGATCATTGAATCCACGCCGGCAAAGTGCGAAAACACCGGTCATGCGATCGCCCTGTTACCACACCGCTGCCTTACTACTTATCATCGCTGGAGATACAGCAAGAGCGAAGAAAGACTCGCTTTTGCCTATCTATATACATACATGTGCATATATGTATTCACAATTATATGCCCGTATTATGCGTGTACAACTCGGCTTCATTTGCAGCACAGACGAGATGGAAAAACCTCGCGATTAAAGTGTCAAAATAGTGACTTATCGAGTAATGAGACGAAGGCCGCTATTGTCTTGGCTCTCTAACGCCGTTATTTATATACGATTCAATGCCGGAGTCAATTATATGTTTGTAGAGTAGTATCATTACGATTGTATATATACGTTTTACATCGCGAGATTGAACCAGATTACGCCTGCTTCCATTTAATTTTGTGGCTGAATTGTATTTCTACCTTCCTTTATATAATCCCCGTTGTTTATACGCACGGCTATAATAAAGTTCTTTTTAAAGCGTATACCAACAAGTAACTATCTCATATACGCATAAATACAGATTATGAAAACAATACAGTGTTTATAAATTTTTTTGTTTGTTTGTTTTCGGTGCAACGCTTTTAAAAATAATATTCTCCCACGAGCACATGTTTTCCGACTAAACGTTTGTCTAAACAGACGTTAAAAATTAAAAAAAAAAAAAAAAAAAAAAAAAAATTGCACGCAATGTAAAAATATATATAAAATGCGCGAGCGTACGGCACAATAACTGCGGGCGAATTTTCGAGATGGAAAAGTCAGAGGTGCGAATAATTTTGTTGGCCTTACGTATATATGTATATGGGACGTTCCAATGAATTCTTAGTATGTTTCGGAGTCGAGTTTTATTTTTTTTTGAAAATTTGTCGACTTTTAGTTTATATCAAAATAAGATATCGTGCCAAGTATCGGCTCAAAATATTGATTTTTAAAAAAGTTATGCATATTTAAAAAAACAAAGGAGTAAAATTTTTAAACTGTTATATCTCAAATACTAATTATCGGAATGACGTGAATTTTTTTTTCAATTACGCCAATAATATTGAACTTATAAAATGTATATAATTTAATACAACATTTTTTTATAAAAAAAAGTTGCAACAATTTTTTATAAACGAATTAAGTTTTTTAATTGAGGGGCACGTGCGATTTTCAATTTTTTTATGTCAAATTAAAGCCTAATCTTTCTTCTTTAATTTGGTAAAAAAATTTTTCCGACATCTTTAAAGAAAAATAAATTAGAGCCATTTGAAGCGAACTCTCGATGCTTCCTACCCCGCCGCGCCGAATTTAGCCTTATGATGTACTAGTACCATATGTATGGTATGTATGCGCTGCATAATACGGCGGCTGCTGAAGGAGCGCTTTTTGATTTTTGATTGATTTTTCATTGATTTTTTTTCGTGGAATCAAAATTGGAATTTTATTATTCATTTTAACATATCTTTTTTGATAATTTATTTCTTCGGTGTCTTAATAAATAGTATCTTGTTATAAAAAAAAAAAAAAAAATCCTTTTCTTTTCCATTAAAATGTCTAAAAAAATTTTTTTACAAATTCAAAAAAGAAAGATTACGCTTTAATTTGGCATAAAAAAATTGAAAATCGAATATGCGCCTCGATTAAAATACTTTGTTTACTTACTAATGCGGCGCGTATGTTAAGTATACAGCTAAATAAGACAAGAAGCACCGAGCGTCGGCTTCAAATGGCTCTAATTTTTTTTTTATTAAAATGTCGGTAAAATTTTTTTTACCAAATTAAAGAAGAAACATTAGGCTTTTTTAAAAATTAATATTTTGAGCCGATACTTGACACGATATCTTATTTTGATATAAACTAAAAGTTGACAAATTTTCAAAAAAAAAAAAATAAAACTCGACTCTGAAATATACTAAGAATTCATTGGAACGTCCCATATATAAGAGGAGCATAAGGTGATAGCGAGAGCGAGCTTTTGAGATCCTGTAGGGGCTTCTCTTCCTTCGTTGGTTTAGGGTTCGCTCGAAGGAGAGAAAAAACACACGCGCACAGAGAGATATAACGTCTTCGTCTCCTTTGCTCTTCTGTCGTTACCGAAGGGTAGAACGAGGAAGGAAAACAAGAACGAAATTGAGGGTAAGCGTAGCCGTCGAGGAGTTCTCGTGAATAGAAAGGGAGAGACGACGTTTTCTCTAGCTTCCCGACTATGACACGACGACGACGAAGACGTTATGTACGCGAAACGCACACGACTCCTCTCAGTGGCTCTCAATTGCCGAGTGGATAGCCGTTGTAGCCGCCGTGTGTTTTTCTTTGGCTTACATCGTTTGGAGATTTCATTCTATGTAAACGTGTCTAGCTATGTTAAATAAAGCTCGGAATGGCGGAAATTTCGTCTTGAGCTGAATGAAAAAATATTTTTCGAGACAATGTTTCAAATTTACTCGACAACGATATTTTAATTTTTAACGATTTACAAAACACATTTATCTAAAATTATTACACTTATTAATTAAGATATAAATGTGAAAAACAGTTAAAAGCTGGCTATCACAATCTGTCAAATTTTTTTTTTTTAGCTTAATAATTTATAAAAATATAAGTAAAATTGAAAATATGTCGATAAACGATTTGTTTTTAATTAAATTTGAAAATATTCCATTAAAAGAATAGCTTATAAAAGTTTAATAACCTCCATTAAATTACGTAATCTTGCATAAATTCTAAAACGCAGAAACTGAAGAAATCTGAAAGAATAAACAGCTTCATTGCCGCAGGCCAAAGAATTTTCAGGAGGAACGCGGTGTAAAAAAAGATTAAGCAGAAACGGAGGCACGAAGAAAGAGGGAAGAAGCAGCGACAACGACGATGTGTTTCTCGTCGAGGAAGAAGAGCAAAAAGAAGAATTAGGGAACGAGTAGAGGTAAAAGTATAGCAAGCAAGATGCGACGAGCTCTCTTAGCGTTTATATACTATGTGTGGCGGCGCCTTTTGTATAAGTATGTGTATATATATATATATATATTAGGAGTCTTTCATCTTATTCCAGGTCAGGGGACATATCGCACGGGCAACGGCGGCTCCGCGGCCTGCAGGAAGTCGGACGAATACGACGACGAGGCGATTCCTAATGCGGTGCAAATACAAATGCCCCAGCAAATCGGACGAACCGATCTTTTTTCCACTTCGTTTCTTTTTTTCTTTTTTTTTTATTCTCACTCGCTCGATATCTCTCTCTCTCTCTCTCTCTCTCTCTCTCTCCATACGTAATTTTGTAGTTATATATACCCTCTCTCTCTCTCTCTCTCTTTCACTTTGAATCTCTATAGCTCTCATACTGCATTCTCTTTTTGTTTTTTCTTTCTTTCTTTTTTTTTTTGCGTTTCGTTTGTATCCAAGACCCGTAGCTTTTTTGTTTATGTTCGTCTTGGACCCTCTTTTATTCCCTAAGGTTTTCCTCTTCGTTTCCTCTTTTTTAAGAAGCACAAATTGTTACCAGAATCCTGAATATAATTAGCTTCGTCTTCTCTTTTTCTTTCTCTCGTGTTTTTTCGTGAAAAAAATATGTTCTTTTATAAAAACATATCCAACTATTGTTAGGTCTAATAGATCTACCATAGCATGAAACAAATTTATTATGTTTTTTGTTTCGATGACTGGATAAATATTAATTATTCGATAACACATCGAATTAATAGCTTTGTGAACTTTATCGAAATAATTGCATCTAATATACAGCCAACTTAATAATTGATCAAAGCTAGCTAATTCTCCATTGTATTCGCGTTATCCATGTCAAAATCAAGCGACAAACGATCGGCAATCAACCTACTCTCCGATAGCGCATCTCACGTTTCACATTCTTTTTTTTTTCTTCCATACAAACTCACCGAACATTTCCTTTCAACAATCTACGAAGCAAAGACAGCGGCGGCAGCTACTGCGGCAATGCGTATTTGGCTCCTCTTTCTTTTCCTTCCACTCTTTCTTATTTTTTTTCCTCTCCGTGTACGGTAGCTCCGAGTGTATGTGTGAGTATATATATATATATTCACTCACATCTTATATGTGTATATATATATATATACATATATATAAGATCAGCGGAGGCACGACAAAACGAGAGAAAGAAAGAGGCGATATCTCGAGGCGAGATCAAACGGTTACAGTAGCAGCAGTTTCGTTCACTTCCGCGAGCAATCGCCGCAATAAGAGGAGTAGAGAAGTGGAGGAGGTGAAGTAAGGCGGCGTACTTACATGTATGACATGGGCTCATGCACGGGAGAAGAAGGAAAGTTTGGGCCTCCATGTGCGTACATATAACATACCATGCGACGTTATCAACGCGGTGCGATCTTTTCTCGCGCGCGCGCGCGTCCGAGAGAGAGAAAGAGAGAGTCTCATTCTCCAACCTTCCTTCTTTGCTCAGATCAAACGCTCTTGCGCGTGCACACGTACGCTGAGTATACAAAAGAGAGAGGAGGGGGAGAGCTTTAATCCACTTATGAGAGATGCGTAAGCGAGACGTTGCGAAGAAGAACGAGAGAGAGAGAGAGAGAGAGAGAGAGAGAAGGTTTCCCTTGCTATTGCTCTCGCTCTCTTTCCCCGAGATTCTAATCAAATTTGGGTCTTTTCATCTTGCTCCAGCTCACGAAGAAATCGGCGGAAAGTCAGTCGGGTAAATGCGGACGAATTGAATCTTACTTGCAAGAGGGGAACGGAAGTAGGAGACGGAATCGAGTTGCTGATGATAATGAGGGGGCGGGGGAGCTTTTCTCTGTATAAAAGCGAGCTATAGTCGCGTGTTTTCGACATTTACGAGTATGTGCGATCGACTCCCTTTCTACGAGATCGCTGTAACGATACGTTTACGAAATGTGCGACGCTTATCCTTTTAAGGCAATCTTGTTAATCGTCGGAATTAATGCAATTATTCAGAGCTTTTGGTCTGGAAAGGAAATATTGTAATTTAGTTGTGCAGATCCGAAAATACAAATGTAAGTTGCTGTATCGGTCGGAGACGATCGTTTCAAAATATAACATAATACTTTTTGAACAATGTATTTGAAATTAACGCTTAAATGCTTACGTACGAGTTCAATAAATTCAAATTCATATTTTAGCTTATAAATATATAATAAAATTTATGATTATCTCTAAACTTTTGACTATTTAATCAGTTTCGATCTAAAATCGCTCGGTCCTGTCAAATATTATTGCCGCTATAAGAAAAGAAGAATAAAAGAAAATCGGAAAACTTTATCCATAGCAAAAATCAGTTCTCGAAACTTGTATTTTCGTGAGCTCTCGCAAGATTTAAAAAAAAAAAAAAGGCCGCCCGCGTAAGCACATTCCCTCAGACTAAGAAAAAGAAAAAAAAATAAAAAAACCTAGGCAAAAGCTCTCGAGTTTATCACAGGGGCGACACGAGCGCAAAGGGCGAAATTATCGGGAAAACTCCTCCTTCTCTTTTTGACCTCCTCCCCGGAGAGAGCAAAGGCATATCAAACCGTAGGGGGAAAAGAAGATAGCGTTGGGTGAGGAAAAATAAGAGGGAGAAGAAAACGAAGCTTTTCCGGCTAAAGCAAAAGCACGAGAGGGGGTGAAAAAAGAGAACGAAAAGAGAGATCAGCGGTGAATTGCCCGCGGCTTCTTTGCTAGAGAAGACGAAGAAGAAGGAAAAGCCAAGGCTCGGAGGAAAATTGCTCGAGTGCAGTGACCCTCGAGACTTAAACTGTTGTGCCTTGTGCAAGCTGAGCCATCATCTACGAGCGCGTATACTCTGCGTGAAATCGCGACCGAAGAAAAAGAAAAAAAAAGAACGCCCAGGATAAAAGAAAGGGAGAGAGAGAGAGCACGTTGCGCGCGTACGCGTCGGCTGTTTGATATTTGATTAAAGTTAACTTTGGCACACGGACGCCCTCGGGGGCCGAGTTTAACCGTGCATGAAGGAGGAGCCGCCTCGACGGTGAAGGAAAAAAAATCTCGAAAAAAGAAAAAACTCCGCCAAGATTAGGTTTATAAGGAATTCGAATGTCTGCTTGCGCCGTTTTACTTCTTTTTATTTTACTTCGTTGTTTTTATTTTCTCTCGTTGACTATACGCGGCAGCGAGAGAAAAAATTACCTTCTCGCGATGGAGAAGAAGAGAGAAAGAGAGATAGATTGATCCTCGATGATATAACTCCGATATCTTAGCGCGAGTAAAAGTCAAGGAGAAAGTTATATCTGAAATTAATTTTATCGGATTTTTCAGTAAAGCCGAGAGAGAGAAAGAGTGCTGTAGGGATTCCTCTTTGAGATTCGTTTTACGCTTCGTTAATTAGTCACATTGAGTGGAAACTCTCGG
Source organism: Chalcis sispes (assembly GCA_949987625.1). Classification (NCBI taxonomy): domain Eukaryota; kingdom Metazoa; phylum Arthropoda; class Insecta; order Hymenoptera; family Chalcididae; genus Chalcis; species Chalcis sispes. The sequence continues at coordinate 19,256,260 of OX465095.1, read as the reverse complement.
CTGCCATTCTACGCCTTATCGGACGTAAATCCCGAGGCTCCGAAGTCGTTTTCCAAGGCGAGAAGAAAAATATCGGTAGTTGCCTCCCTAGTTTCTCTCTCTCTCTCTCTCTCTCACCTTATACCTCTTTCGCGTGGGCGCTAGTTAAGGCGCGCACGGCTGAAAAATTACGAGTGCTAGATAAGAATTCCACTCGATCGAGAACCTGCCTCTACACATATATATATATATGTGTACGCGTGTGTGCGTGTCTACGTGTATGGATAAAATTGGAGCCAAAATACGAAATGATCGATCATTTATTAATGCTCTGTCATTTTTAAGCGAAGAGTAAATTTAATATTATGCGAGTATCTTAGTAGAGAATGTAATTAATAGTTGATATTTTTTATCAAAGTAATATTTTCACACGACAACATTTTTTAAAGATTCACACAAATTGCTTTAAAAGTACCTGTAATAAGTAATACTCATATTTACGAAATGCGATGGACTAAAAAAAAAAACGAAAAAACTTTTTGCATAAAAAATTAATTTATAAATTTGAATTTCAAATGGAAAATCTCACGTTTATCGAGCAATTCTTTTAGCGTTCGAAATTTATGAAGCAAACTAAAAAGTACCAAAGCAAATTGCTTAGCTCACCTCTCAGTACGAAACGATAGCTCGTTGAAGAACAAAAGAAAAGCCATAGAAAGAGATAGATAACGAAAAAGATCGTACAAATATATATGTATACACACACACGCGCACACACATGATAAGTGTAAGTGTAAATATACATGTATATATATATGAAGTAGGTATAACGCATAAAGCGCAGCAAGTTCGCGCCATTACCGTGTATCGGACCATTACTTACAGATAGGGAGACAGAGGAAAGAGAGCAAGTGAGGGAAGAACGGCGCGCTCGCGTATAGTCCCGAAACTTTCTTGATTACCGAACTTTTCCGATTCGACGAATGACCGGCAATTTGATCGCGGGGCTCGCCGCCGAAGATAGCGAGCGCGAAGTCGATGGGGCGACGTTTAGTTCTCGCGCTCACCGTAATAGCCGTGTATAGATATATCGAAAACTTGCTGCTTTTCACTACCGATTGTCGTATATTAAACTCGCACTCGCTACTCTCGCGTCTATGTGTAGATATTTCATCGTATATATACGCGCGGAAATTGCCACGATATATCCGTATGGAAGCTGTGCCTACAGATTTCTTTTCTTGTTTCTTTTTTTTTTTTTTTTTTTTTTTTTTTTTTTTTTCATTTTTTAGGTGAGAAGTAAAAGTTTATTGGAAAAATTGTTCGATATGTATGACGTGAAAGTTGGAAATTTTAAAATCATTAGTTTTAAAATACACGTATATCGGAGGTATGATTTTATATTGTAGGATAATATCTGGAGACTATGAGAATGTGGGGTTCATTTTAAATACTTTATAAATTTAGAATTCCTTTTAATACTTTGCATGAATATCGATTGTAAAACAAAGTTATTCTAAATATTACTAATTAACCCATTAAATCCCAAGCCGAATCTGGGCCAGATAGTTCCAAAGTAACTATTGGATTCGGGACAAACCCCAAAAAAGGTATCCTTGTTTTTTTCTTGTCATTTGCAATTATTTATAAAAAATGATTTAAACAAATTAGCAAAAAGTTTGATATTTCGAAAAACCGAAGGCAACAATCGATTCTATGGAAAAAATCATGAAAAAAACCTATATGAAGTTTTTCAGTGAAAGCTCCAAGTGTTAGTGTAAAATCGTTATAAGCAAATGCATTTTACCACCGACAAATTATGAATGATTTTTCCTGTGACTCTTGCACAGATTCTTTTCGTATTTTGTGCAATAAGCAAAAGTTCTCACAGAACACATTGGTAGATTGCATTTCTACTGTATTCTAATTTTCATCTCATGTTCTTCCGATAAAACAACGTCTATCTTCCGTCGTTTAGGTCGCTACATAGAGAATTGTTCAATGTAATATTTATGTGTCACAAATGTTTATAACGTTTTTACATTAACAATTTGAAGTTTGACTGAAAAACGTCACATAGGTTCTCTTCATGATTTTACCCGTAGAATCGATTGCCACTTACAGTTTTTCAAAATAACAAACTCTTTGGTAATTTGTTTAAATAATTTTCTATAAACAATTACAAATGTCAAGAAAAAAAATAGGGGTACTTTTTTTTTGGATTTGTCCCGAATCCAAGAGTTTCTTTGGAGCTATCTGGTCCATATTATGCTTGAGATTTAATGGGTCAATTTGTGCCGTTGACGTTCTCTCTGGATTGCTTTGATAAAATATTAACTTTAAAAGCACACACATCGAAAAATGGTAAAATTATATCGTATCTAAAATAATTTAACGAAAAATTAATAATCCAGTTATATAATCTTTAAAAAGAGAAAGAAAAAGTACCACAACTTTCCGGAGTTTGTTTATTTTAAAACGCAAATTTAAAATGTCTCTCAATCGTCGTTTAAATAAATCCACCGCACGAGTCAAAAAGCGCTCTGAAAAGTTCAGAAGCGCGTCGATAGGTGAAAGCATCAGGAGATAAATTTTAACGCGTGGCGGAAAAACGCCATGCAAATTTCTGGAAAACGCGGCGCCCTGGCAACTTTATCCTTTGCATTCGCTTTTTGCTCGTTTTTTTTTTTTTTTCTCTTTTTTTTTTTTCTTATGCGTAGCGAGCGCAAAGTACGACACAGCTGGTGCGCGCAATTTCACCGTTGGCGCGGCTGCGAGACAGAGCGAGAGAAAGTGAGGAAATTTTTGTCGGGCACGCGCGTTTGACGACTATTTTCCTTTGGCAGCCGGAAGCTATCGCGTCAACTTTAACCAACGTGCGAGGCTAAAGGCTATAAAGGCTCCTTTAATTCGCGAGCCCGTAATGAAGTTCGCTTTGCGAGCTATGACGAAGTGCGCGCGACGTTGAAAATGGCATGCGCACGGCTCTTGTTTTTTAATCCCCTTTTTTCTTTTTGTTATATATATGTATGCAAAAGACTCGCGGAATTTTGCCGAGAGAGAGAGAGAGAGAGAGAGAAAGAGAGAGAAGTGTAAAGAAAAGAGCTTTGGGCTGGCTTCGCTGTTTGAATTAGCGGACAGAGAGGGTTTGAAGAAACGCCGGCGCCAGAGACCAGAAGATAATAGATTAAAATTCTACGAGACTACAGAGCGTTTGTTCGCTCTTTTCTAGGTTTTTGTGACACTAGAGCTTTTTGCAAACCTTTCTTTTCCCCCTACTATATCTCTCTCTCTCTCTCTCTCTCTCTCTCTCTCTCTCTCTCTCTTTCTCTCTTCTATCTTTCTCTAGCCTTGCAGTCTTAAGTTGAAAGCACGAGTTTTTTTTTCAATTTTGATTTTTCAACTCTGCATTCACTAATGCATTCACTAAATAAAAGTAATATTTTAGTGCTTTCCATTCGAATGGACGAAAAATAAGGATAAAAACTACATTTCCAATCACATTTATTAACTGTTTGCTTTTAATAAAAGTTAAAAATCTATAAGTAAATTAAATGATGTTAAATAAGCAAACGTTGCATCACGGAAAATCAAGCCACCTTATATTTTTATTATAAACTAATTTGATTAATCATTTCATTCAAAGTACTTAAAAAAATTAAAGTTACAATAAATTTATCCTAGAAATCTTAAATAAATGTACGCGCGCAAAGAGATAGAAGAAGGCACACAAAGTATCCGTAGCACGACGACACATCGTTGAGAAACAAGCAACCCACTTAAGCTCTTTTACGGAATCCAGGACGATTTAAAAGGAGCCGAGAACTCGAGTGTATCGGTCTGTAAGCTCTCCCTTTCCTCGGAAAAATACTTGCGCACACATTGCGCTCGCCGCGGTAGAGAGTTAGACTCGTACTCGCGGGCTTGAGACACACGGTGAGATTTACGTCGTTCTAAAAGCCAATTGTACGAAATCCCCGCGGAATTTACGAGGCAATGAAACTAAACTCGCAAAAGACAGTGCGAACGAAGGAGAGAACGAGTGAACGAGTGAACGAAAAAGAAACAGAAAGAGACGAAAGAAGGAAGAGAAATATGAGTACAAACGAACGCGTTGAAAATAAAAAGAAATAAAAAAAGAGAGAAAAAATCTATGAATCATAAACGAAGCGGTAATTAATTAGGTTGCTCACGCATTAACATCGACTGCACGCGGGACTCTCCGCGGCCTCGTAAAAATGTCGAGCGCGAGTTTGCCTTTATTTTATATATATATATATATATATATATATATATATATATATATATATATATGTAGACATAAACTCTCAGCGGTATTATAGGGCAATATGTATAATTGCGTGCCGAGTTGTCGAGCTCGCGCTGTGTGCGCGTGGCACAAGCTGTATCTACGCGTTATGACTTCGCTGAATGTCATAATTGCGCTAAGTAGCAAGTGTCGATAGAGCGTAATTGGTTAATTTCTTTGTTACAGTACCGACGACTCGAATGTTTTATACGTGACTTGATTGTTTATAATTAGGACGTTGTGTTTTTCTATGAATTCTTTTCTTTTTTTTGGGGGGGGGGGGGCGGAGGAGTAAGGGTATTAAAATAATATTAAAAATATAGCTACGATCTTAAAATACTGTGATATTTATTTTTGATAAATTTATATGGTATATTTATCAAAACATTAATATAAAAATTAATTATAATGTATTTTAAAATTATTATTTTCACGTTCATATATCATTTTTCTTATTTAGTATATGTTTATTATTATAAAAATATATTATAAATTTAAATTATAATACTGCGAATAAGCATAAAAAAATATGCTGTTATTAATACTTCACGTAGTAACCAACAATTGAAAGATAAAGGAAGATAAGATGCAATTGTGCATCTTATTCAATTCACCGTTAATTTACATTTCACGAAAATTATATCGAGCGAGCGCGCGCGTATAAGCCAATCGTAAACAGCAACCTCTCATAAATCAAGAATAATATCCTACAATTTAATACGCAGACGAAAGATTCATTCTTAATTGTACCAAACACCGAGCGCGATCGTTCCTCGTCGTACCTTTATTTCGGCCGACGAGGAGTAAAAACGATAAAAAAAAAAAAAAAAAAAAAAAAAAAAATAAAAGAGAGAAAGAGATGGAGAAAAGTAGGCTGCTTCGCGCAAGCGATAATTATGCATCGGCTTTATTACAGAGCACCGCGAAAGCAAAGCGCATCGTTAGAATCTCCGAAAGCATTTATACGCGTCACTTCTCTCGCGATATATCTGATCCCGTATCAATTATTCACACCTGGTTCTCGTCTTTCGCGCGCTCCTCGCGCGTTGTGTGTCGTTGCACCCATTCTCTCTCTTTCTCTCTTCGACTCGGCGGGTAAAAAACTACGTACGCCTAGTGAAAGCTCGCAGTTGCTTTGTTGCTCACGCTATGGACTTGACGAGCGCGTGTGCGCGATTTCCGCCGCGGGTATTCCTCGAGCCTTTGTCAAAGCGATTTTCACGCCGATCACGAACTCGAGAGCGATTCTTTCGCTCGACATGTACACGTGCACGTTTCACTATACACATACACGCGTCTCGGATTTTATATATTTGCGTCCGCGATAACAACGTCCGCTCGCGAAATGTTATAACGAGTCGGGCGCGATGATCGCCTTGAGCGTCTGCTTTCGAGGTGGAGAGAGAGAGAGAGCGTGGACCATATAAACGAAAGACACACCGTTGAAAGACGCGCGGTGAAATGTCTGCGCAATGTTTTTTTTTTTTTTTTTCTTTTTTTTTCTTTTTTTTTCTACGACAAGGTTTAACGGATTCGTTCAAAGTGGAATTTTGTATTTGATTGTTAAGGAATAAAGGATAATATTTTCTGTCGTACTACAAAATACTTACTTAAAAGCCAAATGTTCTGTCTCCTTAAATACATTTATTTAATACATAATAATGATAATAATATTTTTTTCAATTCATTTTCAAAATATTTATATATTTCTAATTTTAAAGATTCAAAAGTTTTATTCTTAATGAATGTAAAAATTTAAATGAATTTGATATTTGTATGCAAAATGAAGTAACACGAAAGACCGGTTGAACAACGTCAAAATATTTTTCTCGCGAGGTTTTCTTCTTTTTTTGTCTTCTTTAAACTTTCCCAAGAGATATATATATATGTACAAGTTCGAAAGACGAACAAAATTCCAGAGAGCGAGAAAAACAAACGGAGAAAATCAGCGTAAAGTTAAAGCATACGTCGAGTGAGTGTAAAGTAAAGCCACCGATGATTTATCTAAAGTACCGCGGGAGCACATACACTACATGACAAACATTCCCCCGCAATGTTACAATGCTCGCGCTAAGTGCGCCCCGAAATTTTGTCCTTCTCTTAAGTGGTCCCTCCATATCGCGTACGGTCGACTTCGTAACGCGTGTCATCTCTCGGAAAAGCTTCATAAATACGTTCATTAGCGAAAAGATCCTCTTTCGCGCGCGCTTCTCTATATAATCACGCTCGAACATTAATTCCGTCGTGTCCGCCGTACGCGCTCGCATAGCCGTCGAAATTTATGCTTTACTGCCCGAGTACACATACACTCGCAGGAAAGGCATTTGGCACGCGTTCCTCGCGCGCGACTCTTTTCCACGGCTGACTAACGTCTTCGCCCTTTTTCTTCACCGCCCGTATATAAGAGCAACGTATACCCCACTTTTACACTCGCTCGCTCGATCTTTACTATTTCTCTCCCTCTTTTTTTTTTTTTTTTGCTTTTAAGTTTCGTAAGTATTTTCAGGAACGCGTCTTTTAACAACGCTGTTTGAGTAATTTACATATTTCACAAGCGCATACTTTGCACAATTAACACGGCTGAGATTTTTTAATAAGAATTTTTTTAAATTATTTGCAATTAATTAAATTTATGAAAATGCGTTGTACAGTTTGTTTTATTTATTAAATATTGGCGCGGTTCCTTTTTATATTACTAATATTCTATTTTAAAAAAAATTTTGTCTCGAAAGCTGAAAATTAAAATTCATTGTAAATTACTTCGCAGATGAAAATTTAATTATAAAGTCGCTGTAAAAGTAAACCAAATTCATTTACAAAAGTTCACCACGAAGTTTACGTCTTTGATCTCTTTCTCTTTTCCGAACCATCGTTTTGAAAATTAATTTTACCTCTCGCGCGCGCGCGTTTCAAGATAATAAAAACTGAGTAACAAAGTGCTGAAAGGAAACACCATCGCTATACCTCCAAAAGCATTGCTCCAAAAAAAAACAAAGTACGTCGATTTGCGCAAACGTACACACACATAGCCGCGAGTCTTAAACGACGCGCCATTGCGAACGGTTTATATTCGGTCGAGTTATTGGTCGCAATGAAACTGAGGAACGAGGCACCAACGGTGAATCTGAAAACTCGTAGAGAGCCGAGGAAAGGTTGTTAACGTAAGGAAAATGAAAATTGGACAGTTTAAACGGCGCGTTTAGAAATTCTCGCGTTCGGTTGAAGGTTTATGAGCTCTCACTTTCTGTAATTCGCGTATTTTACGAGTCGATAAATAAATAATTCGCGTTTACATTGAATAATTCACTTTATGCACATAACATGTGTACCGTGATTAGCGTTCCTTGTTCTTTTGGTAATTTTAAAATTCCAACCGTTATAAGTGTGCGAAAATTGTTTTGAGACGATTATCGTGTATTTTACGAAATTCTATTCATATATATAACGTAAAACAATTTCGAAAAATTAATCTTGAAATTCACAAAAACTTCTCAATGAAAAAAAAAAATATTGTACTTAAATAATTTAATATTCTTATAAAATATTAGTTATTCATTATGCAACTGTTGATAAACAAAAAAAGTTTTGAAAATTCGAAGTTCATAATACGCAAATTAATATTATTTAGAATTTTAATGACTTTGTTGACATTACTCGACTAAATGAAACGTTTGTTATAAATCGATTTGCAATTTTGATGAAAAATTAACTCTCGCATGACAAATGCTAATAATTCGATTATTTCGTTACTAAAGCCGTCATTTCGTCTGCGCACAATCGTTTTAACGTACAAAAACCATTGACCGTTGACGCATTTACGTAAATGAAAAATCTTTCGCGAGACAACAACGAATAAATATTTCTGCATGTACGTATCAAAAGTATAAAAAAAAAAAAAAAAAAAAAAAAAAAAAAACAGAAAAATAAATGAAATCGTGCATAATTGAAAGCGTTCATAACTTTTAAGCCAACCACATAAAGAAGTCCCTTTGATAGCGCAAAAGGAATATGGTATAAATATACTTGTTCGAATTTGCGGGAAAAAATAAATTCGCAAGTCCGCTACAGATGACAACTAGAATTTTAATTTTAATAATCATGCTTAACGTACTTACGACATACATTGGACTGCTTTCCTGCTTTGCAATCTTTTTACTTTGAAAAATTATTCTTACCTGAAACAGAAAATTTATAAGGTTGTAAAAAAGGTTTGCTTATGCGCAATGTCTTTGGTCCCGCATTAAATTAAATTCATAATATATGTTTAAGCGCACAATCGCTGCACGCAGTAGCCACTGAAAAACGGCACTTCTAAGGCTGTTTTAGATGTACTTAAGTGAATATATACATATAAAGCGATTTATTTACTCTGCCGAAGAAAATGCGTTTCCTCGATCTTTTTATTACGTTTGCAAACTCAATTTTCATTTTATTCACTATTCGCATTTTAACACCAATGTCTCAAAGTTTCATCGAATAGCTTGCTAATCAATTATTGACTCGATCGTCTACACTAAATGTGTACGTGCGTGCATATCCAAGAGCTTATCTTATTGCATTTCACCAGAACCACGCGTTATTAAAATTTCAAAATCTCCTTCGACGTTAAAGACACCGATTATAAAAAAAAAAAAAAAAAAAAATAAAAAATAAAAAATTAGCATCAACTCGCTCTCTCGCATTGCTTTACTCGCCCGAAATAATTGAAAAGCGCATAGTTGGCTATGCTAGCGGAAAATTATTATTGCGAGAGGGCGTTACACCAGTGGGATAAAAATAAAAAGAAAGGTACACGAGTGCATAAGCGACGTAGATGCGAGTTTCCTCGTTATACATAATAAACACACACACACACACATACATACACATATGAACATATACAGGCCGTATACGTCGATATACGCACCATCGAGCCGGTGAGCAATAAATCAGCGCGAAATAAATTATCGGCGCAGGAGATATTGCTCGACGCGTAGCGAACATTTCGGGCCGAGGCAGTGTGCTCCCATATAGCCGTGTGTTAGTTTTAATGGACGTCATATCTAGCTAATTCTCTCTACTGCTTCTCTGCTCTCTCTCTCTCTCTCTCACTCTCTCACTCTCTTCTGTTTCGTTTGAGCGCGGCACCGGCGGCTAAGTATCGAATTGAATTAAAATTCTGATTTTACCAGGCTGTCAAAGCCTCGACAATATTACGATGGCGTATCGATAATTTTTCACAGAGAAAAAAAGAGAGAGAGAGAGAGAGAAGCTATCGAGAGCTTCCGATTTTTATTGTTGATCTCCATTTTGCACACGTGTTTTCATATAAAAGAGCAACGTATTTTAAAAGCGGACATCATTGAATTTCTCATTGTTTTTATTGTTTTTTTATTCAGTTCAACAATCGCTCGCGTTGAATCGAGCTATTATTTTATTGAAAGTCTACTTAAGCTATAATTTAGAAGACTGAGGCAGGGAGCAATCGTCATAATTCAAAAATAGGATTACCCTGAAAAATCTCGTCATCTCTCTTACAACGACGAAAGAAAATTTGAAGCGAATCAGGTTGTAATTTCTGTAATAACAGCTTTAACCGTTATACAACTTAATGGCACTTGACATAATTCAACGTGCAACGTTTACGCTCCGTCCTATCCATTACACTCTATTGAATACATTTAACGAATACATTGTCGGTCACTTAAGCAACAGCTGAGCAAATGACATGGGAGTGATCGATCGTCAAAGGTTGGCCAAAGATCAACGATCATCTTTTCTTTGCCGGCGTGGCAGCGCTCCAACCTTACCCTTCTCATCGATAATCGATAGTCAAAGTCTTTGTTTACGTCAGCGTTCGTTCCCCTTTCGATACATCACAGATATATATACACACATATATTTTCTCTCCTCCCACCCACCGGTTTATTTTTTTCCAAACGAACAGAACAATAAGAAGAAAGTAGAAAAAAGCGTCTGTGTATACATATACGCGTGTGCGCATAAAAGAAAAAAAAACTGGTATAATAAAAAGAAAAAGAGCGAGTTCTATCCCTATTATTATCCGAAAAATCAGAGCAGCCTCGCGACGACAAGACAGCAAAGATAGACTATAGAATAGCCCTGACGGTATACATATATTTACACGCGCGGACTCGCGCCAGACAGAGAATCAAAGTTGGCAAGAAGAGCGAGAGAGAGAGAGAGAGTGAGAGAGAGAAAGAAAAAGCTCCGCATAGAGCGCGGAATACTGTACTTTTTTTTTTTTTATTTACAAAAGGACGCAGCAACAACAGCAGCAGCAGCAGACGAGGTAGCTTTGAGCAGAGCACATTGGAGAGAGGATAGAGATATAGAGTATAATCTCTGTCTCTTGGCTCTGCGTTGCCAACGGCGTCGCATCCATAATCGAGTGGGGCCGAAGCGTCCTGGCGCTTTGAGGCCCTGCTACTACTGCTACCGGTCAATGTTGCGCGACGGTATATATATATATATATATATATATATCTTTCTCTTTCTCGTATCTCGCGCGACGCGGAGAGAAAGAGTCTGCACCAACAAGTGCAATATTGCCAGACGCAGTCGATATGTACTGTATAAACTTGCCTCCCTCTTCCCCTAATACCGATTGAATTTTATACTCTGTATAGCCGGGAAAAATCTTTGAGTCTACACTCAGATGAAGAATAAACTCGTTGTACTCGCACACAGTTTTTTTAACCATTGATGACGTATTGACGAATTAGCCGAGTTCCTTTATCTTATACTTTACTTCGGCCCTTATTTTTCACTCACTCATAAAGAACGCATTACACGCCGTTTATCCAGCTTCTCTTTTCTTCCACCGGATGCCCGCCTGTCTGCTTTTATGTCCATCAAGTTAGCCCCGCCATTTTGTCTTTTTTTTTTTTGAAGAAAAAAGTTGTGCTTCGTTGTGTTCAACTTGTGTTATAATGTGCCGTAGATAAAAAAAAAATTAATTTGAAAAATTTTGATTTTTATGGCCGAAATTAATTTTTTGAAAAAAGTTAGCCCCGCCATTTTGAGTTTCACGGAATAAAAGAGTTATGCTGCATTGTGCTCAATTTGTGCTATAATATGCTGTAAAAAAAACTTATTAATTTTCATATGTATGATTTTTACGACCGGGGCTAACTTTTTTTAGAAAGGATGATTTTTTGCCTTTAAAGACAAAATGGCGGGGCTAACTCGACGGACATTTTGCTATCTCCTTTGATAACAGAGCGCTTTGATATGACCCGAGGCTGCGTCGAATTCATGGATAGCGAGAGTCTAATTAGTTCATTCCGCTCACATGATGCGGTACTACTCCTTGTTTATCAGGATGCCACGTCGCCTTCGATCGACGAGGCCGGTTTGCGCGCGAATCTTTTGCCTTGATGTCTTCAAAATCGATGCGTGAATTTAAAAATAAAAAATAAATGAAACGAATATCGAGAGTATTAGCGAGTGATTGTATAATAAACGTAATAATGTACATTCGCGCACTTCTATATGGACGGAAATCATCAATTTCAATCTTTAATTAAAATACATCATTCGTTTATGTGTACGCATTAACGCTGATAAATTAGTAATATTAATAAATTAAATAGAGGCTGTCTTACAACTCAGTTAAACTCGGCACTGTACTATTAGCTAATACAGTTCTAATAATAAATGTCGTACAGCTCGTGGGTACACAATACGCCCCAGTCGAATGGGCGAGTACATTCAAAACGGCGTACAGCCTGAAACAAGGAGAGAAAAGAAGAGACAGAGAGACAGAGATGTACAAGGGTGTACGAGTGGTGCACGAGAGATAGCGGTGTCGACGTATTTGTGGGTACGTCGGTGTACGGTCCTATGTACATACGAAAGCGGATAACGCGTCCGCGTCCACGTGTATGTCTCTCTCTCTCTCTCTTTCTATTACAAATAGCGTCCCCATATGCGTGAGTTGAACACCAGTGGCATACGGCTTGCATGTGCCGACTGCGTGGGTGTTCGACACATAAAGACAGAGAGAGAGAGAGACAGAGAAAGTGAGAGAGATGGAGTCACTCACTAGGAAGATAGAACGAGATTATACGTACGCGTGAGCGGCATATCGAGTCCGATCGAAAACGAGAGAGAGAGAGAGAGAGAGAGAGAGGCAGATAGAAACGTGCTTTGATCTTGGTAAAAGAGAGAAAGAAGGAGAGAGTTAGAGAGAGAAAGAGAGAATGCACTGCCATGGCGGTATCATATCAATACATCGGCAGCGAGCAAGTTCGCGGATCGAGGGAACCGGGGATTGGTTAGTGTTCGGTGGTTACGGCTCCGAGGGAGGGCAACTCCCGCTGACGTTACCGATGGCGTTTCCCTCTCACTCACTCACTCACTCACTCACTCACTCTCTCTCTCTCTCTCTCACTCTCTGGTGCTAATTTCAAGGGAACGAGCGATAGAGAGGGAAGGGCGTACCGCGGCATTGAGATTAACAATGACTTGGGTGAATGGCAGTGCAAGGGTGCCGCGACCAATCAAGGATGGACGCTAATTAGATTAGGAGGAGAACGTCGAGAGAGCGCGCGCGCTCGCTCTTGGGTGCTCGGTCCTCGTTTAGACGCACGGAAATCAACTCAAATTGGGATTGTCATTAATTGCGCGCCGTTGCAACATCGCCAAGACTGATTTTCCGCTTAGTATTTGAACATTTATGATCGGCGTTACCGAGAGAAGAAATGTTTAATTACGGATGCAAAGGGAAAACACGTCACGTAAGCGACGTTATAAAGGATCGTTTTTATTCCATAAGACTCCGCCGCGTTCCGTTGGATTTGATACGAGTGATTTGGATGGGGTAAATAAAGCGAACGAAGTGAAATGAGGGCTGCGCGAAAAAAGAGGAGCTGATAACGTTTTTTTTTTTTTTTTTTTTTTCGTTTTTTTACAAGTATATTTTTTTATACAAGTAGTAGCCGGTGTTATTATTCCCCAGCTATCGAATGTTGGCTTTTTGATAAATCCATTACTGCGAAAAAGTTAAAATTAATCCGGGCACGTGAAAAAACATTTTGTTATCAAAGTTAAAGCACAACTCCACCCGTTGCTTGTATATCAATTAATGGAGTTTCAATCAAAGTAGAATGTGACGTTCCCATTTAATTTTTTGAAATATGATTATTTGCGGTGTTGTTTTTTTTTTCCTTCAATTTTTAATTAAAGTATCGCAAATTACTATCTCATTGTATCAAAAAAATTCATTCACAAGCTCAACGATGCTTTAAAGCAAGGCAAATAATATTAAACGTTACAAAGAATTTTTCACCCTCCTATTCTTTTAATTGAAATTTTCTGCTAATCTTCACAAAGGACGAAACAATAGTCACGTTTACGGGCTTAATAGAGCTTCTTCGAACAAGAAAAAGAAGCGTTAGCAACGGAGAGAGGAGCGAAACAAAACCCTCCCCGCAAGCAAATCGATATATGAGTGCATTTACAAGTGGAGCAAGAAATTCGTGCAACACTTTGAGAAAGAAAGAGAGAAAGAACAAGCAATTTTCTGAAGATCGCCAGTACTACCGGCGCGTCGACTACTCGAGCCTCGTGCAATTACGCGTCTCGCGTACGTTACGGCGCACATCTGCCAGCCGTTGGAATATACCGACGAGAGAAAAACGATGGAGGTCGGTTTAGGTTCTTTATTGAATACCCCAACCTTAACTTTCTCTCTCTCACTCTCTCTCTCTCTCTCTCTCTCTCTCTCTCTCTCTCTCGTTCTCTCGCACCCCTTTCTCGCCCGTACGCCCACTTCCTAGTATACGAACGTAGAGGAGCCCTTGACGCTTAAATAGTTAAGCATTAAAATAGTGTAATGACGGTTTCCGGGGCCTCTCGTGAGCGTATCAATGCACTTTGGCCGGAGGTCTTTTTCTCTCCGGCGCGGACGCCTTGCGAGATCTATAATACGATCTCCCCCCCCCCTCACTTCCCTTTCCTTTTTTTCAACGAGGTCCCAGTGCGCGCGCGTTGTTCACAGCGTGTATGTATACACATACTCCGCGTTTCATTGAGGGAATGGGCTCGATTATTTTAATTGAGCCGCATATTCTCCTTCTCTTTTTTTCTCGGTACGCGCACGAGCGCTGGAAGCGATATACTTTGATGTCGGATACTCGCACGCGTCACGCTATAAGCCGTTAGTCTTAATCTCTAAATACTTTTAGTACTGGGCGCTCGCTTCGGTCGTATGAAAATCAACGGTGAGATGTAGGAGCGTATAATATACATTTTTTCGATATCGATGATAGACGTGCCGAAATCGTCGATGAGGATGATCGAGACGCAGATAAACGATGCGTAATAATTGATGATTTTTCGAAGCTGGTTAAGCGCGAGCGTTGGAATAATTGAGCCATTACCCAGCGCGCTATATCTCGCGTGTACGATTAGGAAGAGGAGCGTCGGGAACTCGTTTCGTCAAAGATCCATACATCAATGAACAGCCTCGGAATCTCGCGCGCGAAAAGAAGAAGTGGCTTTTCGAATTCCATTAACGTCCATACTCGCCGTCTTAGAATTGTAAAAGTCGGCGTGAAAGCCGAAACGGCAGACCGAGTGGTTAAGTCGCTCGGGATCTCGCGCGCAGCTGACCGTTTCGAGCGCGTGTATGTATATATATACACCACCGATGCTATATAGCCTTTCTTTCCGGCTTTATTTCTTTACCCAAGAGTTTGGCTCTTTCTTTGGCCGAGTTGTTCCGAGTACTGCATTGGAAAACGCCGAGTAGACAGGTTCGGCATTCATTGTCGCGATCGAACGGAAAAGATTTTCTTTATACGTATACATGTGTATGTATGTGCGCACAGCGTGTTTATATATATATATATATATATATATATATATATATATATATATATATATGTATAAACGTGAAGCCGACGTTGAATTGCAATTCGAAAGAAACTCCGTTTCACCCATGGGATTTTGCGACTCTTTGCTGTTTATATATATATATATATATTTATGTGTGTGTGTATGTGTGTGTATACAAAACGTGCGAACCCGCGTAGAGCTTTCTAATGCTAATGCTCCCCTGTACTGCTGTTGCTGTGCAAGCATCCGATGTATTTTCACTGAGCGAGGAAGAAAGAAATGTTACTTGAGTTTATTGTTATGTCAAACCAAGGAAATTGTTTTTTCTGCTTTATTTCATTTGAAAACCGATACTTCTTTTCAAGAGTAAATTATTTTTTCATTATTTATTATTGCCTTAAAAAATTGCAAAGCAGCTGTTCATTTCAATTAAAAAAAAAAAAAAAAAAAAAAGAAAAAAGAAAAAAGAAAAAAGAAATAGAGCGCTTGCAGTCTTTGCTTTTAAATTTTTACATTTATTTTTGATAAATACTTTACGAGTAAAGAATTATTAACAATTTTAATGCATTGGTAGTAGTACTTATTTCAAACTCATTAATATTATCTTGTTCGATAATCATCATCAAACATCAGAACTCAAAGCAAAATAAAACTCTTTCCATCTTCCAGTAAATATAATGTAAAGAGGAAAAAAATTATCAAAACGCACAAATCGGCAGCCAGTTTGAAGCAGTCGTACAGCAACAGCAACAGACTAACATCCCAACCTCCTTTAAACGCTCGAGCGAAAGGAGCCCGCCTCCGAAGATGCTTTTCGCTCGAGCGATAAGCCATTGTGTAAAACAGCGATTGCCACGGCGCAGGGATTTCTCGCACGTTACATCCTTTGCGCGCAAAAAGTTTAAGCTCCTTTCTTTCTCTATCTCTTCTTCAACTTGCTCGCTCTCGAGCTCAATTACGCCCGCGGGGACTTCGGCAATACTTTGCCTTTGCCGCCGACGCCTCCGAAGCGCTGTGTATGCCCAGGGAGAAGTAGTAGTGGATCGCCGGTATAAATCATTCGAGCACGCACGCGCTTAAACTTGCGGTAGTGATGCGAGAAAGCTATAGAGCAAGGGAGAGAGAGAGAGAGAGAGAGAGAGAGAGAGAGAGAGAGGGATATATTGAGTTAGAGCTCGAAATTCCGAGATCGCAGATCGACTACTACCAGTAATACCTTCACGAGTCGGGCGTGTCGTAAGCTGTCTCGACTCGAAGCAGATAGCATCTTGAGGTGGCGCCGCAGCCGCGAGTTTGCACTTATATGTATACACAAGTGTGGGCTATACGCGACAGCGTGTGTATCGCGTGCGCGCGCACGCGCGCGTATACACGCCAGGTATATACGCAACTTCGCAAGCAAGCGCGCGCGGGAAAGAGAGAGAAAGAGAGAGAGAGAGAGAGAGAGAGAGAGAGAGAGAGAGAGAGAGAGAGAAAGAGAGAGCAAACGACGATTGAATTCAGTCGCGCGGTAATCGTCTTAATTTACGAGTTAGGATATACTCGCGTATGTGTCGCCCGCGAATAAGTGGGTTCGCATTCATTTTTAGGATTATCGGCTCCGTTTCGCTAATTGCTTTCTGATAAGCCTCGCGTTTATTTTGCTTTTTCGCTCATTGAATGTGAAATATCTGTTTAATACTCGCGCGAGATATACCAATGAGGTACTGCGCTCGATTAAATTGCATTCACGACAAATGCTATAATTAGCTACGCTGGCTCTATCGCTTAAAATGAAATGATATAGGTTCGAATGTTAATGGACGTAAATGGCGCGAAGTTGTTATAAGCTGCCAAGATTGAATAAATTGTTTTACATTAGTTTTATAATTAGGACTTTAACTACTATTTTACACGCTAACGAACTTGTCATTGATAAATAAATTATATCCCGAGCGCCCTGGATTAATTTTTCATTATAAACAAATTGCTCGTCGTCATCAATCGCAAAATTTTTCGATAAATATTTTCACCAAATATCGATGAGCTTAACATAAGGGTGTATTTAAATACTCTCAAAATTAATGCACACAAGGGAGATCACGATAAACTCTCGGATGCGGTAGAAAAGATGAAACAACTGCGGGACCATCCCAAATACGCAAACATTATTTAGAACCAGAAAAAATCTTCACCTTTTAAGGAAGTAAAAACATTATTTCCATTAAATAGGTGGAGAACATCGAATCAAACCATCTCTCTCTCTCTCTCTCTCTCTCTCTCTCTTTCTCCGCTTCAAAGGAAATTTAAATTTCACCCCTATCCCGAACGTTCCTGTTCACTGTTGACTCTCTCGCTATACCCTTCATTAAAATAGAAACGGAAAAATCATTGGTAAGCGTAACGAGTGCGCCACAGGAATAACAAAAAAAAAACAAACTCGCGAACTCGCGCGATCGCGTATAAAAACATGGCATCCTCGTGTGAAAGTCTGCAAACACGCGTACACGTTTTTTCCATCCTGCAAAATCGGTAAACACGCCGTCGTCTAATCGGTTTAGTTACGCGCGTTGCACCCGGTGTCATTCTCTCTTTCCACCCCCCCCCCCCTCTCGGCGTACATAATACGCATAACGTCAACAGGGTATCTATACATACATGAGCGCGTGCAACGATTCTTCCGATCCCCCGTTTCAAAAATCATACGTATATATACACACACATACATACACACATGCATGCGCGGATACCGAAAGAAAGAGAGAGAAGAGTAATATCGGGTGTAACAAATAAATCATAAAATCGGGCGCGCGAATCGACACACCGTGAGAATCTTAATCGCCTTCGACGCGGAGATTAGTCTTGCGCGATTTTCGGCTCACCCGCGCAATAAGAAAGAAAGGGGAGAATATAGAGATAGAATAACTGAATGAGCGATTGCGAGTAAGTCGACAAATGCGCGTGCATGCGTTTAATGTATCGTTGTGTGTATAAGGGCTTCGACTTTACCGAGTTGCTCAAATCCGAAACACCAACCGATACTAGAAATCAATATATGTGTATATATATGTGTGTGTGTGTGTGTGTGTGTGTGCGGTGTTGGATCATTAGCATTTCTATGGGGTGATTTCCGTGCCTTCTCCCCCCTCCTCTTTTACCGTTGCACGCGCTTGTGCGTGTATGCAGTGGAAAACCAAAAGCGAGAAAGAGAAATTCAGTTCCCCCTCCGTGCTCTATTGGCCTGTTGCCTTTCTCTCTCTCTCTCTCTCTCTCTCTCTCTCTCTCTCTCTCTCTCTCTCTCTCTCTCTCTCTCTCTCTCTCTCGATATATATACATGCATGAGTTTGGACCTTCGCAGGCGTATTCCCCGAGGATTCGTTAGCGTTCACAGTGTACTTTTTAGCGTTGCGTCCCGATGGGGCGACAGAGTCTGCCTCTCTCTTTCGTTCGCTCTCTCTCTTTCCCTTTCTCTCACTCTCTTCTTCTCTCGTACGCTGGCTCCGGCAAAGCGGAGGCTGTATATCAATGACATACCAAAACGTCGGTCCCCTAAAAGCCTTTCGGCGTTGCGGTTTGCGAGATAAAAGAAACAGGGAGCCAGAGCGAGAGAAAGAGAGAGAGAGAGAGAGAGAGAGAGAGAGAGAGAGAGAGAGAGACAGACAGACAGACAGAAAACACAGCACAAGTCGAACGAGTTTTCTGCTGGGACCTAACGTTACCGCACCCGAGTCTCGCTTTTTTCCTTTCCTACTCCATCTTTTTTCTTCTCTTCTTTCACCTCCGCCTTGTCCTGCGTAAATATTTTCGCCTTCTGGCGAGCCTTCCGAACTTCTTCCGCAAGCGAGATTCCTCTTTTCTCTCTCTGTCTTTTTTTGTCTTTCCTATGTTCTTTTTTCTACTACGATTTCTTTTCGCTCCCCCCCTCTGTCTCTTTCTCTCTCTCACTCTCTCTCTATCTCAATCTCTTTTCTTCTCTCTTCGAGGCTTTGAGGAGCACCTGTGCGAACACAACCTCACGATTTTTCTACGTACGCACGTCGCTTTCTTAAAAGACCATCAAGAAGTTTTCATTAAAGTGTTTCCCGACACTTGGAAAATCTGTCGAATGCTTGTCGCGGTCTGTGCTGCTCGCTCGCGTACGTGATTTTGCTTTTCTTTCTTTCCGAAAATGCGGCTGATGGCGAAGAAAGCGAAAGTAAAGTTTCTTTTTACTTTCCACGATTCACTTTTGGAAAAAAAAAGTTTCTTTCACGATATTGAAGTAGTTGGTAAAATTTTAGGAGAAAAATTGTTGGGTAGATTAACAAGTCATGACTCAAGTAAAATACACAATGTTTTGAAAGACGAAGAGATAACAAAATCTGCGCGCGAGCATTGAAATTTCGACTTGAAACTCGAGAATGCGTTTAATTTTGCTCGCTAGGCTAAATCGTGATAAATCGCTCGACTAAAATCCTCAACAGTCCCGCATAAATCAAAAGCGCAGCTTATTTATAAAACACTTTGAATAAATTGGCAACGCAGCAAGTTTAAATTAATTGAAAAAAAAAAAAAAAAAAAAAAAAACTATCGGCAAGCCAAGATCTTGTGCTTGCTGCTTCGCTTAGCTTTATTATACACACATACGCCACAGATTTCCAATCGCCGTATAACGATGACAAACGCATCGTGCCTAATCGCGTCCGCTCTCGCCTAAGAGATCGGCGCTATTTCTCAAAACCTCCCACGCCGAGTAAATCAGAAAAAGGCACTTAATTCCCCCTAGATTCATACACGTCAGCCACGAGCGATCCAACGCTTCCTCCACTATCTCTCTTTCTCTCTTTTTCTCTTCCTCTCTCGCGCAACTAATTATATGTACGGCCCTCGCGGCGCGCCAAATTAAAAATTATTCATCATAAATAACGGTGCTTTTCCTTGCGCGCACGCACACATCTATCTCTCTCTCTCTCTCTGTCTCTCTTTTTCTCCCGCTCCTTTTTTTCTTTACTCGAGGCGCACAACACACGTGAGAGCAGCGCACACAAATGAAGATAGCCTCGACGAAGGCTCCTTCTTCTCCGAGAAAGAGAGGGAGGAAGGGGAGACAAGAAGGAGTACGTTGCCGGCGGCCGGCGATGCAGGGACAGCTAAAAGAGAGAAGGAGAAAGAGAGAAAGAGAGAAAGAAAGAGACAGAGAGGGAAAAGTTGGGCCCGCATTCTCGCCGAAGTAAAGAGAGGGAGAGATAGAGAAAGATACACGAGCTCCCTCTCAGCTCGCTCACTCGTGCGCCACGATCTCTCGCGGATCTCTTTCGACTTCGGGGCCGGAACAAATCTCCGCCGCGAGTTAACGATCCCATCGGGGGCCATTATACGTTCGCGTGTACGCCGACCGACCGCCCCGATCGCCTCGACTGCCCCCGAGTAAATAACTTCAGCCGCCTCCGGACACCGCCGTCGTTGTTCGATTTTCAGCTGGAAAATTTCGACTCGAGCGACCGTACCCGCGTATATACATACGAGTATATGTATGTGTGCATGCGCACACGTGCAACGAACTCGAGCTTTTATAACGTACTTCGCTCTACGATGTGAGAAACGTACGTGGCATTACAATGAATAATAACCTTGTATAATAGCTTTCGAATAACCGTTTTCCTATTTTTGAACTTTCATCGACGAGTGACGAGGCAAAGTTTTAGAGGAAATTAATAATTATTATACGTCGCGTACTCGATTCATTTCGCACAATAAAATCAACCCTAAATACGTACGCATTATAATTACAATTAATTTACAAGTCGCATTAATAATCGTTAATCAGTGCATCTTAATTCCAGAATGATTCGAGTACAAACTACGAGGCCGACGGGAGAAAAGAGAGAAAAGTAGCGTATGCGATAACGCCACGCTGTATTTCGGTCGCGTGCATAACAGAACTTCGCAAGCGCGAGCAATAGCTGGTATAATTAATCGCATGATTTCGGAAATTAATCAGGAAGTAATTTTGCGACCGAGTACGATATATACTCGTATATACCGCATACATAGAGAGCTGCGACGCCCGCGAGTAATTCAATCGAGTTTGTCGTTGTTGACGCAGCCGACGAGTATATTTACCGTTTCTGCACGCTTAGATGCAACTTCCCGAGTTTACACGTATGGGTGTGTGTGTGTATGTGTTCCTTTCCGTCACGCCTACGCTTCGCATATACACGCGCGCCCTTTCTCGACTTTTCTTTGCCTATCATCCGTTTTCGTCTCTACCTCCTCGCATCCTTTCGGCAACCTGTCAAATCGCTTCAAACTTGCAGTTTCTCCAACTTACTATAGAGTTATCGTGCACGCAACCATCGCCTCATTCATATACATATACAGATATACGAATACATATATGTGTATATTCAAATATATATTATATATATATATATATATACATATTTGAATATACGTCCTCCTTCGTCTCGGCGAGTGCAGATGTGTTACCGGGAGCGAGGCATCGCGCGTTACACGTAAACGCGTGCGGCGCGCGTAACTTTAGCCTAACTCGCGGGGTGCAATCGAATTCGTCCAAGTTGCCGAGAGCTAAACGATCGACCGAGAGACGTGATGTAAGGAAGTTATCGACGTTGGCTATGCCGATGCATTATTTACCGTAACAATGTGTTAGTCGTGATAAATCAGCGTATAGACACGCGCGTTAAAAGCCGGGCCCTATATATGTATGTATACAGATCTGTCCGACGTTATCCCGAGAGCTATTGGAGGCACCGCTGAGGCAGGCTTGAGTTAAAACTACTCCCTATCCCGGAAACCTTTCAACTTCCTGCTGAATCCCGATCTTTGCCTACGTTCTATACAGTTTAGAACCTGGTAGACTTTCGACCCTCGTAGCTATGCGAAACTTGAATCGAAACGGGGAAAACCCTGGATGCATAGTCATTCGAAACTGCCCTTCGTTTCATTATAAAGCCCGATCCACGTGCGCTTCTGCTCTCTCTCTCTCTCTCTCTCTCTCTCTTTCTCCGTTTTATTTCGACGAAAAATTGCTGATTATAGCGAATAAAGATAGGGGAGAAACGACGGATTTGTATTGTACTGGAGGAAAACGTATATTGAATTTTTGGACTCGAATTGTATTAGTTTTAATGTAGATAGTTTAAAAATTATGCCGTATAATTCGTTAAATTGTTCTGCATCTATTAAACTCATTTGTAAACGTGTATTTATATACATATACAAAATAATATTACCAACTTGTAAAACAAAGAAATATTACATTAAAATATTCAATTTAATACTAATATTTATTCTATACTTAACATTAATTCAGAAAATAAACAAACGATAAACGTGAATATAAAACCGATTATAAGTCAAGAAAACGGTGCCAGGTACGCGCAAACATCGGTAGCTTATATGTATATATATATAAACTAAAGTTCATCGTAAACACGCAATAAAAGTTAAACGACGACCGTGTTGCGGGTAAAATTACAGTAATCGGCGAATTGTAATAATTGAATTTCCGTAGCGGGTATAAAGAGGCAATCGGTACGCGAGAGAAGTGTCAATAAACATTCAAGGATACACACATACACGCATCGAATGGACTACATAACGAGCTACAACCGCGTGTTTTTCCCATCGAGGTTTATAACAGTGTAAGTAACGAGTCGTCGCGAGAGCGCACGGAAATAAAATGTCAATCTCCTCCCGAGTCGAGCTAAAACGGGAGACGCGAGAAATTGGCTAAAGATTCGTGGCGCCAAGATGTAATAATTTTCTCGCATTTAAAGGGTGATTTAAATTATTTTTATTGAAAAAAAAAAAAAAAAAAAAAAAAAAAAAAAAAAAAAAAGAAATAACTCGCTATTTTTCCGCGAACGTATGAGAAATCGCGCAGACTCGACGTACATTTTAATTCGAGATATTAAATATACACGCGCGGAGATATATCACGTCGTTAATAATCCTGTAAAAGTTAATTTTATTACGGCCAAATAAATTGATTGGAATCAGTGATTTAACACGCGGGTTGTATTTCAGGAATCCAAACAAACCGAGAAAAAAAAACGACGAAAGAAGGAAGGAACACGAGATACATTTTAATGCCGTTTGAATATAAATTAGATATCTATCGAATAGCCCGCTTAGTTTATTACACGATTACTTTTGATCGCTTTTATTAATTTAGTCAATTAAAATAACTGCAGTTAATTAAAGAAATATGAAAGTTCATGTATCTCTCACTGCCGTAAAATTATGAAACATTCGAGTTCTTTCATTCAATCTCGATATATGTAAATAATCGAAAAATAAATATTTATTTGAAATTGATTAAAATTCGGCCGTATATTAAAGTTAATAAAGATATTAAATTTCTCAGATTATACATAACGCGAAAACTCGAAACGCACGTCGGACAATTGAAAGTTATGGTAATCGCGACAACGGGAGAATGAACGAATTCGTCTATCCGCTGGCGATACATATTCCGGAAGAATACTTTGGATAAGAAAGATCGCGCTCGCCGGTAGCAAGAAAAGGAGTGACAGAGAGAGAGAGAGAGAGAGAAGGTATATATATATATATATATAGATTGGTAAGAAAGAAAGGCGGTACCACGACGATGGCGCAACGCCGTGCGAGCGCGCGAGATACCGAGCACAAGGTATTAGCATAATATGCAAATGCTGAGTGACTGTAGACTCGGATTATCCTCGCGACACGTCGTCGTCGTCGTCGTCGTCGACGTCGTCGTAGTAGACCGACACAGGCAGACAGATCTTTAGCGCAGATGCCGCGTTATTTGCCTTTCGTGGCGCGATACACTTAATCGCCGTTATTAAGTCATTTTATCGAGAGCGCGGCAATGTGTGTATGCACAACGCGCGCCTCGCGCTTGCATCACGTTACGGCTTGTAATGAGCAAAGGTGGAGGAGAGGTATTTGTC
Organism: Chalcis sispes; assembly: GCA_949987625.1. Classification (NCBI taxonomy): domain Eukaryota; kingdom Metazoa; phylum Arthropoda; class Insecta; order Hymenoptera; family Chalcididae; genus Chalcis; species Chalcis sispes. The sequence continues at coordinate 19,232,212 of OX465095.1, read as the reverse complement.
GATGTATCGCATTTAACGCGACTAATGTTGTCCACAGTGTACGAATGAAAATTTAATCGAGCCATGTATAGGGTTCAATTTATACATTTTTTTCTTTCTTCATTTTTCATAAAAACTCGAAAATTAATTACTCGAATGTGTTTATTAACAAATGGCATATTTTATTGACTAAACTTTCAATAAATTCAACATTTATTTAATGCTCGAGATAAAATTTTAATGGACTAACTGCAAGTCTTTTAATTCAATTAACTTTTTGTCTGAAAAACAAGATATTAATATTGATATATATATGAGAAAATTGAAAAAATATCATAAAATGCAATATTTATGTTTTGCTTTTATGAGCTATAAAATTAAGTTTGCAAATATATTAAAATCTATCGAAAATTTAATAAAACCACGTATTTATCTTATTATTACAAGGTTTCATGGGAAAAATGAATGCATTTAAAATTCATCTCCATCTCTTTCAAACTATCTCCATCTCGGAAATCATAGAACAGCTGAACTTTCATAACGCAATAATGGTATCATCAGTTTTAAAATAGAGATAGACGGATAAAGCGATGTCCAAACATCAAAAGGCTCCTAATTAAAGCCGCCTAATTTATCGATCGCCATCGGTATTTTCTCCCTCTTCCTCTCCCTCTCCCTCTCCCTTTCTCTCTCTCTCTCTTTTTTTTTCTCTCTCTCTCTCTCACTCGCAAGCATAGCAATCATTTTTCACAAGAGCGCAAGGGCGCGAAACGCCCATATATATCGCTCGGAGCTCGGTAATTTCTCACGTAAAGAAATTAAGGCGTTCGTCCGTTTTCTCTCTTTGTCTCTTATATAATATACGCATTCGTATACTAGTGTGGTTATACACTCGCTCGGCGGCTTCTTTAGTTCGACGCGACGCCCGTAATTACGCCGGCGCATTGTACTCCCTCCCCTCCACGGGCATTTTTTCCATATGAAAAGAGGAGCCGCGTGCACCGCGCGTGTCTCGCTCACGACGCGCAAAAAAAGAAGAGGAAAAAAATCAATAGCCGGACGGCTTACAACTGCACCGAACGAGACGGCGGGGACCTATTGTGTCGCCTCGGTGTCCTATGCAGGGCCTTAGCTTCGATCGTTTTCTTGTCCCCCTTCTCTCCCCCCTCTCTCCACACCGCTTCGCTGTCCCCGACGTTCTTTCTTTCGCAGATTTTCTACTTTCTTTGATAATTGCAAGTTTGTCGATACTCGATAATTTTTATGTCGTTTTTAAATCAAGCCTTTCTTTAAATATTTATTTAAATAGAGCTATTGTTCAGTCTCGCTGAAAAAGAGATATTATTATGACAGAATCGTATTATTAAATGTATAACGCGTTCTTAAAAATAATAATAAATTTCTTTTGTCAAATTAAGAATTCGAAAACACGATTAAAGCCTATATGTTATATAGTTATTTTTACCAATTCCTTAACAGAAAATTCATTAAAGTCGTAATAAGTATATTCGCAACAAACATTATTATTTGCTGTGATAATCCCAACGCTAAAGTTACAGCGAAGAGCGCAGAATAAACATTAAAAAGTTCAGTAATAATCCAAAGCAAACACGGGGCATAATATGAAACGCAACCGGTCGCCAGAAGCGTCAATCCCCTTGACTCATTCGGACAATATTTCATTCGCGCTTCGAAAGTGTTCGCGAACGAATTCTTTTTCCTCTCTCTCTCTCTCTCTCTCTCTTTCTTTCTCTCTCAATTCAGACTCGATCGACTTTATTATACTAACTGATAATTCCCCGATGGCTCTTGCGCGCTCATCGCTTATATACAGGCGCGTGCGGCTCCGAGTTAGACGAGTTGAAAGGACAAAAGAGAGGGAGAAAGGTGAAGTCCGACCACCCGGAAACAAACGGGACGCGCTTGTAATGAGTCGAGCTCACGAAAAAAAAGATAGGGAGGGGGAAAGAGTGAGAGAAAAAAATCGCCGTAACCGGTGGCTCACAACGTCGCAGCGTGCATGCATGTATACCGAAACAGGGGCTCGAGAGAGAGAGAGAGAGAGAGAGAGAGAGAGAGAAGAAAAAACCGGTGAGCGCGCCCCGGGTTGTACACACAACTCGAAAAAAGAAGGGAGGGGGGAAAGTAGAGAACAACGCAACGCGACCCCTTTATCGCGCGTTGCACCGCGCCCTCGGAAGTCAAGTTTGGAAACAAAGAAAATAACGCGCGAAAGACATGAAATATGGCTCTGGACTACTACTTCGTGAAATATGACCTTGCAAGCGCGCTCAGCTCGAGATTACTCCTACTGATAAGGAATAATAAGTTTCGACAGTTGGAGGCTGCTGCTGCTATTGACTTTGTTCTATTCTATTCGCTTCTGCATTCTTGTGCGCTCTTTCCTATACATGTACATGTAAGAGAAAGAGAGAGAGAGAGAGAGAGAGAGAGAGCTTTAACTTCTTTATGATTAATTTCTCGAGTTTTATCGACGAACTGTTTTTGTTTAATGCTTTCGTTCTTCGCTTACATATCGCGTGATTGATTTGTTTTTCCATCGAATGCAATATTTTTACATTATATCATTTAGCTTATTTACCAACTAATTAAATTGAATTTTTTTTTATTTACTGCACAATACGAAATAAATAAATTAAATTAATTTAACCTTCAATGAGAATTTTTCATTTAATTAAAATTTTATTGTTTTAAATATTAAAAAATAATTGATGTATTAAAAACAAAGATTATGATAGTATTCGCTAACTATAGTTAATAGGAAACGGATATTTTGTTTGCTTTCGAAAATGAAATACACTGTGTGTGCATTACATTTAATTAGTTTATGTTTGTTACGTTTCATGTTATCTTTAATCTCAATGCAACGCTCTAATATGTTACCAGCATTACTCATAAATGCACATTCAACGCTAATTAATTTCCTTAATTATAGGACGCGATAATGCCTCGACGATAAATGCATATAAACGAATAAACCATAGGGGAAAATATTGTCAAGATTAATCGAGAAATTGTATATAATATATGCGAGATGAGACATCTTACCTATTAAATTACAATTTTTTTTCTTTTATTTTATTTTAATTTTTTCATCGATTGTTTTTCATCATGACTCATTTAAATTTATCTTCTGTTATTGAAAGCGCATTAAATTGAAGTATTATCGTAACTTTACACTCGTCGGTAAAGTTTCGATATTTCACAGCGCGACCAAACCCCCGTAATACAAATTTCCAATATTTCCAGCAATTTTTAAAATCCGACAACTCCGGATTACGCGCTATTTTCGTGATGGGGAAAAAAATACATACACATACCGGAATCGCGTGTTATTATAACCAAGCGTGCAAAAGCTCGGGTTCGGGGTGCGGGTATGAAATAAAAAAAAAAAAAAAAAAAAAAAAAAAAAAAAAAAAAAAACGAAAAAAAATAAAGAAGGAAGAAAAAAAAGTATAAAGGAGTCGAAGAAAAAGGCAGGCATACACATACATATAGAAAAAAAGTTTGAGTAGAGACTGTATATATACTAGCAGGCAAGCGAACAACTGCCGACCATTCTTCCACGTGTTTTTATAGGCTATATGCAACGCTTGAGTTCTCGAGTTTCCGTGGTTTCTCATATGTAACATGCATATAACTATATACATATATCTATACGAAGAGTCGCGCACGCGTCGAGCCGTCGTATATTTTACGGGATAAGCCGAAAACTGGCCACTTTTCGAAATGTCTTTTCGAGTGTGTCCTGCTACTTCTCTTCTCGCCCTTTCTTATTTATTTTTTTTTTCTTTTTCTCTCTCTTTTTTTTTTTTTTTTTTTTTTTTTTTGTTGTAAAAACGATACGCTTCTTCTTGCTCTCGTTGAATCCATCGCGTTATGTATACTGTAAGGAATGGCCGATTTTTTTGAAGGCCACCGAGCTAGCGTTCGTCGTATTACGTTGGACCGCTATTCGACTATTATGCCGCGCGTTTACTGTTATAGGAAAAGGAAAGGCATGATTTATGGCGCAAAAAAAAATGGGAAATTTTTTACGGTCGATTTTTCATTTCTAACCGTACTTTCATTCTTTCGATTTTTCTTATTTTTTAGACGATTGAAATGGACGTTTATGCTTATATTTAATACATAACTTGTTATTTGATTACTCGAAGCACTTTTGTGCTTTCTTGAAAGAAAATAATCCGTTTTATGTGTATATTTAATAAATCGTTGGATTATCAAACAAAATTTCAAATATTTAACTTTTCCATTATTCACAATATCAATTAAATTAAAACGGATCACAATAAAAAAATTAAAATAAATCAATAAATAAAAAAGCACGCACTGCACTGCAAACACACACACACACACATACACACACACACAATAAATTGCACTCAAAGTGCATAAATGCTTCGACAACAAACGAAATTGCTTAACCTAAAGCATTCGTTTATCTGGGATTACAATGTTATTGCCGCATCTCGTCCGGTGTGTGGTCTTCTCTCGTCGAGTTCGAAATTGAGTTCTTATACGCGCGCGCGCGCATAAAGCACATCGTCGTAACCGTACGGCGCGTGTATTATATATACATTTACGAGTATATAGAGAGTGCAAGGCCAAAAACCCTTTGCGCTGCCAGTTCAAAGTAGCCGATAACAAAAGGCAAACGTACACACGGTGAAAGAGAGGAAGAGAGAGAGAGAGAGAGAGAGAGAGAGAGGGTGAGTCCATTGAGCAAACAGTCGCGTGTTTACTTAAGCCACGGTACATCTTTAGCTTTCTGCCAAAAAGGAGTACGTCGCCCGTGAATTTCTCAAGCAGACTATACTAATTATTATACGCGTAATAATTTTATCACTTTTGTTTGGTTTGTGCCAAAATTTTTTTTCTTCAAATTAACTTATAAAAAAGAAAAAGAAAAGAAAAAGGTTGAAATTAATAGTTTTAATATATTTAAAATTCTTATTAATTAATACAAAATCGCTATTAAAAAATGATTTTTTTTAATACATAAATAAAAAAAAAAAAATAATTAAAATAACAAATAATAACTAAAAGGATTTTAACCTTATCTATTGAACAAAATAACGTTTAATAAATTATTAAAAAATTGTAATTAATATCAAATGAACATCGAACTATATTGTTATTAAAACTATTTATTTCCATCTGAAAGTCAAAAAAAAATCAAGCAGTAAAACAAGCAAGATCGTTCTTTCTCTCATCAATGAGATGAAAGATAAGTCTAAAAGCGAGAGTAGAGCGAGCGCAACGCAACCGCATTTACTTAGAGAAAGAGACATGTTAGAATACGCGTAAAAGTAAGACGTATATATGTATATATATATATATACAAGTAAGCATATAAGTCCTCGCTCCTCAAAAAGCGCGTCGATCCAAGACGCTCTTTGATGTGTCGCCGGCGGTTCTCACTCCCGCGACCGCGTTAAAAAGATCCGCGTGCACATAGCTGACGCTTCCGGTTTCGTCTCTCTCTCTCTCTCTCTCTCTCTCTCTCTCTCTCTCTCTATCTCTCTCTCTTTCGTGCGTATAAAAGTGTACGCGGCGATCGCGAGATACATATTCCGAGACGCGTTTATTAGTCACGTAGTCTTTCCTCGCAAAAAAAAACCGCGATAACGGCACACTGAGAAGGCAACTGTTGCGCGCGAGCATCGTTACGATTCATTTACGCTGGATTTCGTAGATTCAACGGAGACATGACTTTGCTCTTCTCAAAACGTCGCATTCCGGCGTATTCCACGAGCGGAGTCGTTGCGCGAAACGCGGACAGTCGGTCCATAACTATCAGATTAGCGGCGTTAGTTTTGCTTTCACAGGAGGAGCATCACTTGACTGAATAAACATCCCGGGTTTTACTCCGCTTGGAAAAGAGAAAGAAAAAAAGAAATAAGAAAGGAAAAACGCGCGAGTCGAGCGTTAAAGCTACTCGGTTTATAAATAAGTATGAAAGCGAGAGCCATTAGTCTTTACTCGAAAATAGAGACAGCCGCGCTGACTTGACGTAATTATAAATCTCAACTAATTTAGATCTTTTTTTCTTATAGCATATCTTGATGCATTCTCTGTGAATATATATATATATATATATATATATATATAAAGCCACCTTTTAGTGGCTTTTATCGTGGAAAGTCGTCCCAAAGGAACGAATTGGCGGTTTTAAAATATATCGAATAACGTGGGTCACCGAAGCAACATATTTATTGTTTCCCGGCAACATTTTCTCAACAGCGACGACTTGAAAAATTATTAATTACAACGAGCGTTTTTATTAACTGTTAACGTGATGTAAATTTTTAACTAACGTCGTCATTTACACTTCAAAAGTAACATCTGTAAGACTTTTTTTATCGATTATTGAAAAAAAATTACGCGACGTTAAATTTGTAATATATAAACGGTATGATTAGTGCAATAAAATAAAATTAACTTCATTTCAATTTCAATAACGGTTATCTAAGCTTTAATAATTAGCCAGATAACCCGTAATTAACGTTTATCACCAAGGCAACATCCGAAATCGAGTGCTTACTGTACATTTGCCCAAGTAAATTCAAACGAGAGCCCGCCCGTTCACCCTCGTGTCGCAGCGAATACACCGCATCTCGACGGTCTCCGCAAAGCGCGTATGCACGTAAAGAGTAAGAGAGAGAAAGAGAGAGGAAGAGAGAGAGAGAGAGAGAGATCGAGCGAGCGGGGAGTACCGAGGCTCGGAAGGAAAGCTAATCCTCGCTACAGCAACTGGGCTCTCTCGCTCTCTCTCTCTCGCTCTCTCTCTCGCTCTCTCTCTCTCTCGCTCTCTCTCTCGCTCTCTCTCTCTCTCTCTCTCTCTTGGTCTTCATAAAGCTCTTCTCAAGCGAGCTTGCTTTAAAACGCGCTTACATCAAAATCCATGGCTCCTGGGCGACGCGCGCCGGAGTGCCGCGAGAGCTCAAACTCTCGTTGACTCGTTACTCGTGTCTTAATGCTACTTAGCCTACGCTCGTGTGGCTAACGGAACCGCGGGACGACGCACGAATTGAGAGAGTGAGGGAGAGAGAGAAAGAGAGAGAGAGAGAAAGAGGGAAGGTGATGTTTCTGTGCATGTGCGTTTACCGGAAATGTGCTTGCAGAAGATTCTCTGCAAAGGATAAATCTGTAAGATCTTGCTCGCTCACCTGTGATTATATTTATTTTTCAATTACTTTACGCACTAGTTTAAGAAAATTTCGCTTACTTTAATTGCACAATATTGAAAGGTACGAATCTGACTTTACAGATTTTTCTTATGATATTGCTTTATAAATTAGTTTTATTACTTACAATTGCTACGTTATTGTTTGGTATGTCTATCTTACCTAAAACAAAAAAGAAATATAACGTTATTTTTATACATTTTATGCATTTAACTCATATTTTTTACAATTACAGCTTATATAAAAAAAAAAAAAAATATCATTAAAACATATTGTTACAATTATGAATTAATGTTAGCTTTAGTTTCTAAAAATAAAAATTTCAATTGTTGAAGTTATTACACTTGCACAAAGTGAAACATTAATTAAAGCTCTATTCGCATTATTTTTCGACGTTTAAACAAGTGCTTGAATATGCATTATCCATTATTAATTTTTATTAATAAAAATCTTCTCTTTTATAGAGGGAATAAAAATTAATTTAAACTTCAGTCGAATTTTGTTATGCGCAAAGTTAATTAAAAGAAAGTAAGCTGCAATTGAAATATTTAATATCGAAGCGTAAGCACGGAGAGAAGAATTAGAAGGCGTTAGCACACGTAAATGCAAAGAAGCTATGCTAGGATGTAATATGCACCGAGAAAGAAAAAACATCTTTTCCTAACAGGGCTTACGTGCCCGGTTAACAATGAAAAATATCTCCAGTCGAGTGTAACAAAACGTCGTCTTTTTATTTTCTTTATGCAGTCGATGAAAGAAGCGCTTCGCGAGCTTGCCTTTCAAGAGAAAATCCGGAAAAGGAAAGAAAGAAAAAAAAAATAAAGAAATAAAGGAATATGCGCGCGCGAGCCGGAGCATAGGAAAAGGTAAGTAATAAAAACTTTGTTATTTAATACGAACGGGACGGGCGATGACGTGACATTGGCGCACGCGAATATACATAACGTTGGCTTCTACCACTCGCTTACAAAATTAAGAAATAAAAGGCTCACTTCTAAAGCTTTCCTGAATTTTTTAGCCCTCGCTTCGTGAAAACGCAAAATAAAGACGAGAAGGCAAAATGTTTAATGATGTATATACAGTACAGCAAGGTACCACCCGGATAATTTAATTCGGTCGAGTCTAAATAAAGCCAGGGAGATGTTGATAAACGTGACGAGTCTCATTATGCAAATCAATCTCGTAATAGAGGAGGAGAGACAACAAAGTCGGTAGTTCTTCAGATCAAAATGCCACAGATCAGGGTAAAACGGCACGCAACTACTGCGACATGTTTCTTCTTCTTCTTTTTCTTCTAATCCAACGCTAGATCTAAGTCTGCCGTGGAGTTAGAGCTGCTGCAATCATCCGTCGCTCTAGATAATGGCCTAGTTTTTGTCCCAAAGCTCTAGGAAAGAAATGTGTGTGAGTAGTGCGCGCTAAGAAAGCGAGAAAAAGAGGCTACTTGAATCGGGGACGTCCGTAAGCCGAGTGAATCGGGGCTCGTAAGTTGGGTCAAATAAAAGCTGAGGTGAAGAGAAACACTCGTCGTTGTGCAAGAAGAGAGAGAAAGAGAGAGAGAGAGAGAGAGAGAGAGAAAGAAGAAAGAGAAGAAAGATTTCGAGACGTTAAATGTACTAAATAAAGTAGGCTGCTGAATGCGTCCTTTGCTCGTTTGCGATTTTCTCGAGATTTATTTTTAGACTCGGGTGCTCTTTCGTTCTAAGTTTATTTTATTTGTTTAAGCTCTTTAATTGTACTTTTAAATTTTTAGTTTGCTCTCTATTTAAATTATATTTTAGCCGTAATTAACTATTCTTTATTTTTCTTTAATTATAAAAACGATTATTCTATTATTCGATTTGCATAAACAATATGATATTTTATGAAAACACGAAACGAATGATAATTATTTTGGGTTTCGGGCGTATAAAATTTAATTAGGACGAAAATAAAAGAGAAATAAAATAACACGCGGTGAGCAAATTGAATGAAGCGGAGAGAACAAAAAGTTATTAGAAGTGAAAGAGGCGAACGCGCGAGCGAGCGAGTTACAGGATTCGGGAAGGAGGCTTTGCAATGAGGATGCAGCAGCGACTGAGGCTTGCAAATGAGGATAATTAATTCGTTCCGAGAGTACCTAGAGAGTGAGAGAGAAAAAGAGAGAGAGAGAGAGAGAGGATTTCATCTCCCGGCTAGTATCTCGATTAAAATGCAAGCCTGAAACGGTCTTCCTTGTTTCTGTAAATTGTATACCCAGAAATTTTCTTTAAATGCTAGACTACTCTTACGATTAATATTTATAGTATCAGTGAAGCAAAAATTAAAGCCTGGCAGTAAGAATCAAAATTAATATAATTTTTTCAAATCTAGTAAAAATTTTATATCTTTAAATTATTGAAAAACAAAAAAAAAAAAAAAAAAAAAATAACATTAATATTTTTCACGATGTAACGTTACTTTGCGGGTATGAATTTAGAAAACGTGGTTAAAGGAGCCTGACATCAACGCGGGTATAAACAAAATTACATTTTTTTTTTACGATGTAACGGTATTACTGAGTAGAAGAGCTGAAGGGAAACCTATCTCGTAAAAACTTTTCGCATTACTCCAAATTCTTTTTTCACAACTTCATTTCCCCTCCCCCTCCCACCCTCTACCCATACATAGAGTTCACCACTCGCGGCTTTCTCACTTTCCCTTTTCTAATCTTCCTCAATCTACGAGCCTCCATCGTCCCAACTCAGCCCCACCAATCTCGATCCGTTCCGCACTCGTTCCACCTCCTCATCCTCCTCCTTTCTTTCTTCTTTCACCCTCTATGCGCGCGTGTATTTAGCTCTCGTGCCTGCACGAGCGCTCGTATATATATTCAGCGCAAAGAGGCTCGCGATATCGCGGAGGCTTCTTCCTCCTCTTATAACCTCGCGTAGACTCTCTCTCTCTCTCTCTCTCTCGGTGCGCGACTCCGCATAGAGGCAAAACACATCAAGAGACTCTCTCGCAAAGAGAAAGAGTGAGCGAGGAAGCGAAAGAGAGAGAGAGAGACAGACAGACAGAGACATAGAGTCGTTCTCTTCGCGCGCAGGTAGTAGGAGGCGTGGCTGGAAAATTACGTTGATTAAATTCATGGCTGGGTGCGCGCTGCTTCGGAGCGAGCAAGAAGAGACGAGGAGAGGGGGGGGGGGGGGAGAGAAAACCACCCTGACGAAACTTGTGCGTAAGACAATGCACGTGTACCCGCACCTCCGCGGAGAGATAGAGAGAGAATGGTTTCTACCTACGCATGCGTGAGTAGGAGGAAGAGAAGATACAAGGTCTGCACGCTCGATAAAGTACTCGCGTGTTAGTCTTGCGCCTAATTAGCCAGACCGCGAGAAGGAAGGAGAAAGATAGAGAGAGAGAGAGAGAGAGAGAGAGAGAGAAAGTGGAAAAGCAGCAGAACCTCGGATATGCATCCGACGCCGGTCACGTTAGCTTCCCGGATTTTACGGAATGCCTAAATTATTAAATGCGGCGGGTGCGGCGGCAAAGCGGAGGAAGGGAATCATGTTGCCTGCAAAGTTTCCGCGAAGCGCGAGTGAATATTGCAGTTGTCTACGAGGGAATTTTGTGGAGCTCTCTTTCTCTCTATATTCTGGCTTTTAGTTATGAAATCTAGCAATAATATTGTTAACGACGTCGAGTTACCAAGAAGAAATGCTGCTTGCTGCTTTTGATATGCATGGATACTAATTTCGTATAATAAATATAGGATCGATTACCAATTCTTTTGCGATTATTGCTTCATAAATTTATTATTATTTATAAACACTGTTATAGTTTCAAAAATTAGCTGGAAATTAAAACGTCTCACGTAATTACTTCAGTAATTGTAACAAAATAAAGCACTGACCATATAAAAAAAATAAGAGAGAGAAAAAAAATGGACGTAAAAATGTTCCCGGAACACTTAACAAAGTAAAAAAATATTTGCGTATTAAAACAAGTGAGCGCGCGGGGCTATCATTTCTCATTAAACATCCTGTCTCGGCAACCGCTTGATTTGAACACAAAGCTGACAAACGCGAAACCAGCGACGCGCGCACGCACATGATGCCAAACAACCGCAACTTTTAAATGTTGTTGAATTCCTCGACTACACGGGTCGAGCGCAATCGGGCGACCGTGAAAACAACGTGCAATCTCCGTCGCTGCATTCAAAACGCGTACAAGTGCACACACGGGAAGACAAAGTCGCAGAAACGAGACACGTACACATACGAAGAAAGAGAAGCGAGAGCTCGTGAAATATTTAGGCGCATGCCCTTCTTAATGGAGGATAACGAAGACGGAAGGGAGAGAAAGAGAGAGGAAGAGAGACGCATGGTATGCGACAACCCAGCCGACACGTACGCGTACGTATACACGCGCGTATTAACAACGGCGCGCGAGTTTGGCAAGTTGCGAGCGCGCGAAGGAGGAACGCGCGGAACGCGTCTCTCTCCGAGGAGGGTGTATTATGCGAGCGCGCACGCGAGAGAAAGAGAGAGAGAGAGAGAGAGAGACGAGACGGAGGAAGGAGGAGAAAGGGAGAGACAACAGCCGGCTCTTGGTGTAATTAAAATGAATGGGAGAGTCTGTAACGAGGAACCGGGAGAAGAGCGGACGTACGGACTCACGCGAGCAAGACAAATGAAGATTGAAGCAGTTTTCTTGCTTTTTCGAAGATCGCTCGATGGAAAAATGACGACTAGCTTGGTGTCCTCGTGTCGCGTACTTACGCATACATCTTATTGCTACCTTATAGGCATTATATAGGATATAAAGAAATTCTTTCAAATAGAAAGTTTGATCAAATTACTATCGCATCAAAGGATATAATATGCATAAGCATAGCGTATTAATAAACAAAAACGAGGAAAGGGGAGTATTAAGCGTAATATGATAAAGCTGAATAAAATAATAAAATTACAGCAATAATCGTCGCATTTATTTCGAATGTCCTCAAGGCAGCGTGGCAAAGTGGCAATAAAAAACAAAAGCGATATAAATCACGTTTATCGCGATATAAGCGACCGGGCGCAATCCCCGCTCCGCGCAAGCATTGCACGGACGAGAAAGAGAAAGACAAAGGAGGCGTAAGTACAAAGCAGAAACGTCGGAGGGACACAGGCAAGCCGTTATACATATCTATATGTATATGTATACACAAAGAACCGCAAGTATAACGGCAGCGCCGTATACGTGTATACAATCGTCGCGCAGTTAGCAGCACGCGGTGCGGATTTCCAGTTTCTCGCGAGAGATACGATAATGCGCGCGCGCGCAGCGTTTGTACTTACTTGTATATATATATACACAGTTGAAAACCAACTATGGTTGTCTCGACGCTGCGCAAGCGGCCCACACGTTCGCTCGCGAATTATCCGTGCAGGTACATTGTTAACTGGACAAACGACGCGTCTAAGTGTTACGGACAAGAGAAAGAGAGAGAGAGAGAGAGAGAGAACTCGGTGCAAGCTCTCTCGTGGGCTCGGACACGACGACGCCTATCTCAACGATGTCGGAATACTTGCTAGATGTATCGAGATTATCGGCTGCGTGAGCGAGCAAGTCTCACTGACTGCTGATATAATTTGCTGTAATCGTTTACCTCCGATCGTTTCCGTTTCTTTATTTCTTTTTTTCTTTCGTTTTTTTTTTTTCATATTTGCTTATGTCATTATTTGTTTCATGATTGCTGTTAACGTCAGAATTACAATTGTACATCTACATCGATATACTTTTGAAAAACTCTAAATATACAAATTTCTATCGCTCGATGAATCATTTAATTACACGATTGTTATTAATTAAAACCGCGTTACTTAACATAAATTTTGTTATTCGATAATTATGTAAATTAAGCAACAGCAGTAGTATCGCTGCAATATAAAATTTATTTAAACCTTCATAAAAAGGGACAAATACAAAGGTGAAGCGATACATAATAAAAGTGGCGGAGAATAAAGCTTACGATAAATCATGAAACTCGAACAATTAGATAAGATCGAAAAAGGGAGGAAAGAGAGAGGGAGAGAGAGAGAGGGAGGGAGAAAGAGATCGCGCGTAAGAGGCCTGAAATATTAAGTCTTTACAAGCGTCAGGACACAACGAAATCGCAGCCTCATCATCATCGCGCCGTTCCTCTCTTTCTCCGCCCATCTCTTTTTTAAGCTAAAAAAGCCTCAAAGCCTCCCAGCTACTCCGAGCGATTTCTCAATTCGATATCGCGTCAGCCCGCTCGCTTTTATACACATACACTAGCGCATACACATCTCCAGCTGTGCTCGCCGCTTACAAACAACTTGCAGTCCGAACGACCGTGGCAGAAAATGCAGGCCTCTCTAGACTCCGCAACGGTGCGGAAGTTAAGCGAAGCGCGTCAAAGAATCGAAAGAGAGAAAGAGAGAGAGAGAGAGAGAGAGAGAGAGAGAGAGAGAGAGAGAAAGAAACAAAAATAAAGAAAGTGCATCCATCCTCTTTTGCACGAACGCGTCCTTTCAACGTCACTCTCGGCATAACGCGCGCATCCAACATCCGAGATTACACGCGAGAAGACTCTCTGTACTTTACAAGAAAACGTAACTAGCGTATCGCCGCGATTGGCTTAAATGTCGCCTTAAACGCGTCGTCGATGCGTGTGTAAGTATACGGTCATTACAATCCGAGATGCGCGAACGTTAATAAAAGTAAGGATAGTACGGGCCGAGCTATAAGACCGGTAGTCGATGATTACACTCGATGGAATAAGAGAAAAGGAGGAAGGAAGGAATAAGAGGGTATACGCAAGGCAGGATGAGACGACGTGAGAGGTGGAAATAATAGTCGAAGAAGTCGGAAGAATTAATGAAAGATCGAAATAACGCTCCTGATACTAAGTAAAAAGAATGGTTGAGAAAGTAATAATTTATATCGAAAGAAAGTTTCGTTCATATGCGCGCACCGTAATTTGCGAATTGTTTATTAACGTATACACGCTGGCGATCTCTTTTTAATAGAAAATCAAGTTTCGTGCGATAGTTTTATAACAAATATCGAAGAACTATAATTAATGTTAATAACTGTCCCGTTGAAAATATGCTTAATAAGTTTAGCGTCAACGATTTTTTGTTAAACGCGCGGCACATGTTAAAGTTAAAGAAGCAAAAAATAAAAAAAAGTCAATGGCAATTACAAGGAACCTGCAATTATATCCGTGTTTTAAAAATTATTGCGCAATCTTTCCGTGCTAAAATAATTTCGTTGCAATTTAGTAAAGCAGAATTTGTTAAAAACATCGAGCGTACGCGAGGTTGCGAAATTAAAAAAAAAAAACAAAAAAACAAAAAAACAAAAAAACAAAAAAACAAAAAAACATAAAACAAGAAAATGAAAAAACAGGGAGGGGGGGAGGAAAGGAGAAGAGAAAGGGAGAATGACGGAAGTTTCAACGTCATCTCGTATCGAACGCCGAGGATATTTGCATACCAGAAACGCGCGACTGATTTATCGAGCGACATCTGCGCGACGTACCCGTACATCATCGTATACACAGTCCGAGCGTCCGTGCCGTCCACACGAGTGATCGAAGTCATTAAGACAGCCGCTTGTAAAAAAAAAGCTGCACAAATACAAAACCCCGTGCGCGCGCAAGAGTGAGAGAGAGAGAGAGAGCGCATTATATAAAACTCGATTTATCGCTTTTAATTAAAAAGTATTCGCGAAATAAGGAGCTAACAAGCGAAAGAAGCTTTTTTACTTCGCGAAAATAGTCGCTAAAAATTTTTACGGAGCTTTGCTGCTTCTTTTTCTTGTCGCGAGTTGCGCAGTAAAGTCGAGTGCCTTCGAATTGGAAAATTGTGTGCGCTGACAAAGCTGTAAATACGTTTGATGCTTCATATATGTATATTTACCATATGTAACATATACATAAAGATTGAATGATGTAAATTAAAGTTGAATTTTACGATTCAATTATGCCTGTGGCGCTTGACTTTTTCTCGTTAAGATTCGAAAAATGCTTTCGGCCGCGCATAATTAAACGGCTTATTAAAGACACGTCCGCATTAGATCGAAATGCGTTTTTATGACCTGACAATGTGCGTATAATATTCATAAAACTCGATTGCGTTCAATATACTCTCATTAAAATACCTTATCAAAGAGCTTTGTATTAAAACGATCGAAACTTTTACTTGTCCAATAATTAATGTTGTTTAATAGCATAACCAACGATATCTTATTATTTGAAAACGAAACTTTTTACATTTATAATCATAAATTACACAATTAATAACTTTTTAATTACGCGTGATTTACGAGCGATAAAATAAAAACTTTTTCTGAAAATAAAAAGCTTGCATATCAATGAAAAATGTTAAACCGACAATAGGAGATCCTAGGAACTTTAAAAATTATAATTAGTTTTGTCCAAATATAGACTATACAAGCTCTTAAATTTTCTACTTTACGAGACGGGAGCAAACTACAATTTGCATCCCGTGCGAAAAAACAAGCATTATCCGGGTGTATCGACAATATTTATTTAACCATAACTTCCGAGCTCGATCAGCCTTCGACGCTGACGCGACAAATCACATGTGAAATCGATTCTCATACGAGTAAATCAGATACGCGAGAGCGCGAGCACATTAAACAGTCCCGAGGCGTCGACGAGCCGAAATACAACCGAAAATCGTACGCGTAAACGCCGAGGAATTCACAAGTCAGATTTTTTATTTCACGAAACGCGCTCGTAAGCGCTTCTATTTTCGTACAACGCAAGTGAGAAATTTCGATGAACGAACTCCGCGACTCTCGCGAGCGTTCGTTAAAAATGCAAGGCGCGTATACCAAGAACGGGGAGAGAACGTGACGTGTCGATGCGCGTATGTCTCTCGGTGCGTAACAGCTCGTCCGCGCAATTAATAACGTTGCTCGTTTCGTAAAGCCATAGGTGTATCGAGACACGTCGATCGTATGTATATATATATATATATATACGCGCACAAGAGGAATACTCGCGAAAATATTCGCATAACGAAAGTGACTGTCCTCGAGCCTCCAATCGAGCGCTGCGCTACCGGAATCCTCCAGTTTATCGAATAATTTATCGTGATGTGTGCGCGCGCGCGCTTTTCTGGATTTTCATATCACTCGTTAATTTATTATTTTTCACGGATTCGAAATAATCGGCATTGAATGTACTTGAAATGTGAAGGTTTAACTTCTGACGAACGTAGTTTGCTTAATTATAACGATAATGGAAAAAAAAGAAATTTTTTGTTGTTTTTTATTTTTTTTCTTTTTTTTTTTTAAATAAAAATAAATGGCAGTTGATCGGAATTAGCGTGAAAATGTGTCTACGCGTTAATGCATTATGTTGAAAAATAAACAAACGTTAAAAAGCGCTCATACTTGCGTAAAGTTGTAAATTATCCAAGAAAAATGTGCAATTAAAATTTTACGCTAAAATTATTCGATTGCGATCAATCTGTCGACAAGACGTGGCGCCGACAACATTTCGCGGTGGTTTTTAAAAATACGATAAGAGCGTACAAGATTTTGACGTTATCGCGCTGTATCGACTGATGTTTTCTTTTTCTTCCTTTCGATGTTTTCCTATGTAAGATCATTCTTACATAAATTTGAAAAAAATTAATGTCCCGGCAAATTTGACGTAAAAAGATATAAACATCGTACCGAGTGATTAATAGACTTTGTTTTATAATGACAAATATTAGAGTTTATCCAATTTCAAAGTAATAACAACTGTATCGAAAGTTGATTTTTATATTAATGAAATAAATTTTTAAATTGGTTTTTTAAAATTATACACTATATTTTGTCAGTTTAAATACACGCTTATTAATTTGAATTTCATTTGTACATTTTCGAACATTTGTTTAATTTGTCAAAAATTAAGCAGCGTTAAAATACTCAATAATTTATTTATAACGGAAATTAAAAACATATTATACCGATCGAGGTTGAGAATAAAAAATATACTTTTTAATCGCGAATTGCCCGCAAAAAGGAGCGAAAATTATCGGCAAATAATGCATTTGTTAGAAATTGAAAAAAAAAAAAAAGCGATATATCGAGCGCACATATCAAAGAGTAAAAGCGAAACATGCAATAGCTTTTAAAACTCGAATCGAGGCAATAAAATTTAAAAAAAAATGCTCCATCGAAGGCAAGAGAGAAAAAGTAAGAGAGAGAGAGAGAGAGAGGGGGGGAGAAGGCAAAGCGCTGAAACTACATTTAGATTAACGAATCGTTTATTGAATGTTCATTGAATTTACGCGTTTGGATAATCTTTAGAGGCAATAAATTGGTAAATGCAGGCGCCTCCAACGCATTCGTTTTTCTCTCCCCCTGTCTTTCTCTTTCTCTTTCCCTCTCGACTGTGTAGACTCTTTCTTATTCTGGTAAGGGAACAAACAAGGCCTCGCGTTCACGTATAAAATAAAGAAGAATAAGAAAAAAGACAGAAAAGATTGAAAGGAAAAAAAAAAGATCAGCGACGACGTTCGGTTTTCGTCGCTGCGCTCGACTTCGGTAATGGATCCTCTGCTGAATTTCAAGGTAATTCCCTTAATATGTTGGCTCCCGATAAGACGCTTATCGTAAGCGAGAGAGAAAAAAAGAGAGAAGCGGATTTCTCTATATCCGCGATGCCGCTCTCTCGCGCGCTATTACTCAACATCAATTTTTTTTTCTCTCTCCTTTTTCTTATCCTCCTTCTTCTTCTTCTTTGCTTCTCGTTCTCTTTTTCTTCCCTTCCCCCTTTTTTACTCGTTTCACGCGCTACATCATTTTTATTTCCTAGCCTGATTAAACGATGCTCTATCGGAAATAATCTCTTAAGGGGATTATTGAGCAATTTGGAAAATTAACGGTGTTTCAAAAATTGGATTTAAATTCGAATATTTTGTAACCGTTCGCTTTTTTATCTGTATATGTACGATTATAAAGCATAGTTACGAGGACGAGTTTATTGGTTTAAAAAACAAATGAACGAGAGTATTATAAAAGTTGTTAATTTTCAACTTAGTATGGTTATCTCTTTACTTCATATTTTATAAGTGCAATATCATTTTATAACAATGTGTAAAATCGTCGAATAAAAAAACAATTTTAACCCACGCTGCAAGAAGCACACAAACGGTACACACACACACACACACACACATACCGCGTACTCGTAATCTTTTATTCTTTGCGTATCGTTGGAAATTTAATGCCGCTTGTTTCAGAAAAAGTTTATAGCGCAAACAAGCCAAGCTTACTCGGCAAACATTTGCAAGTTAAATTTTACAAAGCTTTTCGCCTAGCCTTGAACCCGCACACATTCGTTTGGTTAATCGTCCACTCGACGAAACGAAACAAACAAAAAAAAAAAGAAAGAAAAAAGAAGAGAAAGGATCAAAAAAAAGAAACGAGGTTAACGATACTCATCTTCGCTCAAATCTGGAACAATTGTTTTTGCGGGATGGGGGAGGGGAGGTAAAAAAAAAGATTCTAGTTCGGCCATTGTGTCGGACGCCGTAGAGTTGCCCTTGCGCGAGTTCAGGGGCAGCTGGCAATTTGCGTACACTAATGGGACACAAACCACGACAGACCGGGGATGTATCTCCGTGTCTCTTTTTCTCTCTTTCTCCCGAAGGGAATTATAAGGGATCTTATTTTCCGTGCAGCCGTGGAAAATCACGAGGAGAGCGATGATATATAAAAATCCCGGCGGTCGTTCGCGAGCCCGCGCGACGTTCTAAAAGCTTCCTTTCTCTTTTTCTGCTTGCATCCCAAGAGAGAAAGAATGAGAGAGAAAGTAAGAGAGAGGGAGCATCCATAATGAAGTTGTCGCGAGCGCGTGTCAGCGATATCTCACGCGCAATGTACACACATATACGTATGAGAAGAGGACAGTGCCACCCTCTGTTCTCTAAAACCGACGATAAATAAATGCTTTTTTTTCTTTTTCTTCTTCTTCTTCTTCTTCTTCTTCTTCTTCTTTCGCCTTGAATCATTTTTTTGGTTTTTTTTCTTCTTTTTATTATATATACACGAAAAGAAGCGTAGAAAGGAAGTACATATATATATATATATATATATATATATGAACGAAAAGCTGCAAGCCAAGGAGAATCCTAAAGTCGCTTTTGTGTGCGCGTGAATTTTCGATGTCCCCTACGCGCGCGCGCCTCTACGGTGTACGCAGGTATACTACATGACTTCTCCTCTCTTTTGTCTCTCGTGCTCTCTCGTTGATCTTTTGTTATAGACGACTTTGTGTTCTCGCCTATGTATCTCTTTCTTTATCCCTACTCTCTCCTACTCGCTTTTATTCCAGTTCTTCTCTATTTTTCTGCTCTACAAGCTCAAATACATTCACGAGCCGAATTCTGATGTTTTTTCTTTCTTTCTCTCTCTCTCTCTCTCTCTCTCTTTTTCTCTTTATCTTTCTCTTTAAAAGCCTTGTTTCGTGAAATGCATTTCTCCGACCCTCTCTCGTTCTTGCATCTCTCCTATCTTTGGATGGCCCGACAACGTTTTTACTTTGGAGATGTAAGAGAGAGGGAGAGAAAGGAAGAGAGAGGGAGAGAGAAGGAAAAACGAGTAAACGATGCCTAGAGTTATATTTGGAGTATCGACTCACACGTACGTAAGCTTATAAAGCATTTGTATATGTGCGCGGATTTCGTCCGTCGCTCATTTCTCTTCGTTCGAGGGCAGCTGCGCCTGTCTCTCATTACACGCGGTATCAACATCGAATGAAGCGATCCTCTATAACTGTCGTATACACTTATCGTCGCGGGCTTGTATTTTCGTGATATCCATCCGACGGCATTTATTTTAGTGTACATCTACAACACCGTCTCAAGCATAGGAATTCTTTGAAATTATTTCTCTATTTTTTATTCGCTTTCGGCGATGTTTCTATATGTTCCGAGAAAATCAAAACTGTTCACGATTTTAACGACTTTGTTTTAAACAAAATTATGCAAGGGTTAAAGTATAAACGGAAAATTAGTAATTGTGCGTTCAAAATTAATTTAAAATTGAAATTCATGAGTCATTTGATCGAAATGAAACCTTTTATTATTCTCTCTTTCTTAAAAAAAAAGTTTTCATCGACATTTCAAAGGCAAAAAGCGTTTATTCATACAGTGGTTAACATTTTCATTGGATAGAAAATTAGGTAATAACATGGGGGGTCTACCTAATCGTTACAAAAAAAATAAAAAAAAAAAAAAAAAAAAAAAGAAATACACGCGATACTTAAAACAGTTTATGTATCGATTTCAAGCATATATACACACTCGCACAAAGATTTTTTATACATGTCATTTGTGGATCGATTACTACAGTTTCTTACTTAGCAGTTTACCTCGAGCGCACATACATACACACACAAATCTATATATATATATAGAGCGCATTCAATTAACATAACGTAATTCGTGAACGTCCACGCTGTCGTACTGCATATAATATAATACACACACCGAGGAAGAGACGACGAGGTCCCAACAAGCGAACCAGCGAACGTTTGGCCAGTCAACGGCATATGGCAGCTCTTCGACCACCAACATATGGACAGGCGCTCGGGTTCGTTGGTTCGCTTCTATCTTTATATGTACATGTATGCGTGTATACGAGTGTCGAGTGACGCACGGGTCGAGAAGCTTTAAACGCGACGTTAGTAATATAAATGTATTATGTATACGCGTATAATATGTATGTATATATATATATATATATATATATATATATATATATATATATATATATATATATGTGTGTGTGTACATATATATGCGCGCGCACACGAAGTGGATTTTTTCATAGATATGTTTATAAGCGAGCGCGTTGCGTTAAGTCACGAACGAACCGCTCTAATACGCGCGATGGTTGAGTATATCGAATAAAGGTGAGGTCTAATTGAACCAATATTGTTGCACGTGTTATATTTAATAAAAAAACGCTTAAAGGATTTAGGCTGTTTTTAATTAAGATTTGAAAAAATTTTTAAAGATAACGATAAGATATGTTAATTGAATGTTACATAGCGTTAATTTTATTTGTAATAATAAATTAACTATAGTTTTTTCAATATTAATTATTACTAATAGATATTTATCGTATGTTTAATTTGCAAGATTTAATGATTTAAAATCGAGATATAAATTTAACATCGCGATAAAAGATTTAAAATTTATCATGGATAAACAATATCGATGAACTATTAAAATTATCGACACTGCTAGTCATTTTTATTAAAGAACAATAATAAAATTAATTACATTTAAATTTTCATACGAGAGTAATATTTATTGAACTTATAATGTTTTATAATGACTTGTAATGTATATACGTATGTTAACACATACGTATATAGCAGCAAACTTTATTTAAATTAAAATTATTATGTGCTAATATAGAACTTATTAGTTAATAAATAAGATTCACCGGTAATATAAAGCATAAAAAATTCATGTGTAAAAAAAGTAAAATTTAATAAAAAATTATCACCGAAATACGTGCCCAGTCAATATTTAAGAGTTTTTAAAAATATCCATGCATGAGTATATTTAACTCTGCTTTAATTAACTGTATAATATTATATACTGACGTTCATATTTAGAAGCTTGCGTTATTATATTTTTATTCACGAGGATGGAAGAGAGAGGGAAGGTGTGGAGCATAATTTTTCGAAATAGTAAAACCGTTAGGATAATCCCGCGCATAAAGGCGAGATTTTATCGTCCAGGGATATAATATGTTTACTTAAAGAAATAAATTCGAATTTTTATTTTAAAACTCGCGCCCGTGAACATATAGAATCTTCATCCGAAATCCAAACATAACTTTTCTCTCCAACTTTCATTGCCAACGACGACAGAAATAGCGCGCGTGCGCGCGCGAGTTTTTTAACTATAACGCCCCGAGAGCAAAGAAAGCACTCGCTCTCTCGGAGCTAAAAAATAAAAGAGAGAAAAAAAAACGAGTATAAAATCCCCATTGATAGTCGCGTACAAAAAGAGATCGGACGAAGGGAGGGGGAGAGAGATAGAGTCAGTGATACACAAGACCACGATCAATTTGGCTCGTCGTGTACGGAGCACGCGGCGACTTTGCAACGGGATGTAGACACACGTACACATACATGCACACACTCACAATGCGGGTGAAGAAAAACTTCGACGATATGGCGAAAGAGTGAAGATTGAATTAGGGTTTGGGTGCCTTCGCACGCGGGCACCGTTCCGCTATACTTTGTGGGGTGTGACCCCCGCTAATTTATATAGAGAGAGAGAGAGAGAGAGAGAGAGCCCGAGAGTTGTCACCGAGTCGCTTCGCTTTATATCCGCGTGTGAGAACTATCCGACATTGTCTCTTTCGATTCTCCTGACCCACTCTCTCTCTCTCTCTCTCTCTCTCTCTCTCTCTATCCTTATCCTCTCTATTATCCTTATTGCATCGAAGCGCACTTACAGGAGCGTAAGCTTTGAAGGGAGAAAAATCTCGGCTTTCCCGCTAAAATCGGTAAAGTTTGCGGGGGATAGCCCTGTTGTTATTCATGAGGATTTTCGTACGTCAAAGCATAGAGAGAAAGAGAACGCAAGGATGCAATGTCTCCGATGTATACGTATATAATGTGTACACCCCACAAGCGGTATGTTGGCAAACGCCACTTCGGATAACTGATTTTTATACCGACTTTTCAACCACACATATACGTATACAAGTCGTATGTTTGTTGTATATATATATGCCCTCATATAAAGCACACCGTCCCAGTGTGAATCATTCTCGCGTAATAAAAATCCCATTTGCCACTGGATTTTAGGCTATATTTTGATTATGCTTGATCCTACATAAATCTAAGGCACGTTACTAATTTCAACGAAAGGCTGACTTTATCGAATTATATATATATATGCACCCTAGATTTAAATCGATTATTTTATAGTTTTTTAGTTACTATTTAAAACAAAACGAAAAAAAATATTATTTGGGTAATTTTTTTACATTATTCGTCAAATTTAAAATTTTTCAATTTTGTAATTAAATTAAAACTCTCTTTTGTTCGACTCGTTAAAAGAATTTTCATCTCTCTCTTTTTCTCTTTACATTCTTTTGTGTCGTTAATTGACACGATTTGAAAAGCAATTAATGACGCGACTAAAAAAAGAAAAAAGAGAGATGGAAAGAAAGGTGATTGATATGATCATTTGCTCTGCTATATTGACAAACAATGATGGGACTGATCAGAATCGATCGCCGATATATATATACTTGTATATAAATCGAGTCATCGACGGTGGCACGTTCGCTGATTACGAAACAAAAGAATTGCGCGACGCGGATAAACGAGTTTACTCAGTCGTCATCGCCGTCGTTGTCGTGGCACACGGTAGTACCAATAAATGTCTATACATAAATGCATCAGTGTGTGTACGTACACGCGTTGGTAACGAAGACCTTATCGATCGACACGAGAGAAACTTGAGTAAATTTCCTGTACAAGGTGTTTTCACTATATGTATGTATCGAGAGGACGGATTGCCGCGCTGCAACGAATACGACGACGATGGACTTCTCGGTTGTTTATTTTCATAACAACAATCCTTGCGCTTATCGTCTCTGCGAACGTCGCTGGAATCCGAGTGTACACCCCGGATGTTTCGAGTTTCTACGTATCAGTATATACACTGCGATTATTCCACAATGTACAATACTGTAATACGCATTTACTTATAGAATTTTCGTATTATTATAGAAATTTCGCATTTGCTAAGCGCCGATATTACGTTCTTTATGCGAGCGATGATAGCTGCCGGTAATAAACCGTATTTCTTTATGATAACGATGTTTGCAATGTTAAAATTATACGGCAAATTCTTTTATAAGGCAAATCATAAGGGATTCATTTCTTTTATTTTTCTGTAAGTTTGAAAATTATTCATCGTAATGCACATTATCTAAAAGTAAAAGTTACGCGTAAGAAAATATGTTTTCCTTTCGTGTGCTTGTTTATTAAAAAATTTCACCGTTTTACCGAGGAGCGTTGAAATCGAGCTTACCGCTTAACGCTAACCATAAATCTAAAACTTTTTATCAATTAATAAACACTTGCATTACTGACCGCGATTTCGCGGCAGCCATTATCACTTACATCCAACATTCTCAGCTTCTCTCTCTCTCTCTCTCTCTCTCTCTTTTTCTCCTACGCTGCTACTTTTACGCCGCGTATATATACACAAACCACCGACGCGCGCCGTGCAATTTCCATTCCGCTCCGGGAAACTTTCTACGACGCCACGGTGCATACTCGCGCGAAACGAGAGACCGCGAATTCACACAGCAACAACAGCAGCGAAGCCGCGCAACTACTTACCTCAACGCTACTCTTCGATTGAAGCTCGCGAGCGAAAAAGCCTCTAACGAGAAAGATCGCTCGGGTGTATATCGTTCCAAAGCTCTCTCGCGGCTTCCGATAAACAAAATAAACGAATAAAAGTAAAGAAAAAAAACAAAAAAACAAAAAAAAAAAAAAAAATATTAACGAGGCGAGAAAGCGCCAGCGATATACAAGGAAGCGCGCGCCGTATCTCGTCCACGGTAGCGCGAATGCGATTCAACGCGAGTGCGGGTGTACGCAATGCAGGAATGCGCGCCGAGTACGTTTTTACTTCGAACCCAAGCAAGCCTCCCATTATCGCGATGTACGCGAGTATGTGGAATTCGACTAGCGGAACACGATTTAATGATTTGTTGGCTTCACCCTATTGGCTTCCGTTTAAATTATTGGATTACAAGGGATATCGTAATGAGCTATGTTACGAAATTTTTGCTAATTTTATATCTTAAGTGAAGTGAGTGTGAAAAGCAGAGTTCAAGTTTTTCAAGGAAACATTGAGATCATCTAGTTTTTATTAAATTGGCTATTATTTTTATTGTATCATTTATTGTTTATTGCTTTCAACTTTCTAATTCATATTTCGATTATCATTAATGGCTTCGACCCGTAAATTATTGATAAATTAACGAGCATGTTTATCATTTTCGAAAAGCGAAGCAAACAATTTCTTATGAATAATTAACTAGATTCTGAATTTAACCATTTCTTTTCAAAGTAAATAGTCGATCTATTTTCAGTCAAAACAATGTCGATGTCTCGTCATTTCTTTTGTCCGATGTTGCATTGATATTTATGTTTGATTATAGCCATTAATTAAATACGAAAAGCATGCGTTTATCTTGCATTATGTTTCGTGAGAAATTAGATCGTAAAGACGATAATTCATCATCGACGATTTAACTTTCCTACATAATATTTATTATGATACGTGTACACTGTGAAAAAAGAAAAAGTAAAACACAAGCCAAAGGTAAAATTAATGTAGACACATCTATTAAAACATTTTCAAACGTTTCAATCTCCCTTGCGCGAAAAGTACAAAAATTTAAATTCACAGGCGCATAATATTTCGAATCCATTAGAATGATACAAAAACGTTTAATCTATATGTGTGCATATAAAACGATATTCTTCTCTCATAACTTATCGCTCGGCATCCATAAATCGCGTCGCGTTTTCTAAATAGCTATAACCTCGCTCGTACCTTCGCACACTTTATACACAAACACACACACACACATGCATACTTACACGCGAAATATCGAACGAAACGTTATGAAACTATTTCATCCCAATCTCCGTAACTCAAAATCCGCGCGAGCGCATTAATACCTCTAAGCGCGGGCATAAATATTTGCGCGTTACAAATAAAGTGCTCTGGAGAGGAGCTCGAACTTGTACACGTCGTCTACGATGTACGCGTCTGTGTATATATATGCCCTGAGAAACGGACGATGCACCAGAGAGAAGAAAGCTCTGTGTGCACGCACGGTTTGCGGTATGTGCACATATATATATATATATATATATAATATACGAGTATGTGTATGTAAAAAGATGAGCAGCACAGAGAAAGAGATACGTCGTCGCTATTCGCGCATCATGTGTTATTTTCGAACGACATTGGCATGTACTCAATTATCGCTCCTTGCTTTCGCTCTTTCTTTCTCTCTCTCTCTCTCTCTCTCTCTCTCTCTCTCTCTCTTTCTTTCCCTCTAAGCAACGCGATAATTAACTACGAAGACGCGGATCTTTGTCACGTCAACGGCAAAAGAAAAAGTAAAAACCAAAAGACGCATAGTGTGGCGCTTCGCACGGAAGTCGTCTTTCGCGTTATATACGCATTATTTTTACGATCGCGTCTTTTAGCATTGTCATTTCGAAGTAAACAAAAATATATTCAATGGTAATGGCTGCGTTTACTGGACGTAGTATGCGTAAAGGAGCGAAGAGAGCATCCGGGCGACGATAAACCACTTAAATTCTGGTGTTTCTATTTAAAGAGCGCATTACCGAGTCGTAGATGGGATATTCAAACGACGTGACGTTTTTGAATTTTAACAAAAGGTTCTTGAAATAAATGCGTTTGTATGTGTGTGTTTGTGTGTGCGTATATATATATATATATAGAGAGAGAGAGAGAGAAATTATTAACGCAAGCATTCAAGATTTATAAATATACTTTTTTTACTCATTATACACTTAAAAATAAAAAAAAATAAAAACATTTTATTTTATTTAAGTAAATATTTATTTAAACAGTAAGTAATAAATATAATTGCAGTAATATAATACAAAATAATACTTTTTTAGTTTTTTGTAATTTATTGTAATTATTTTAAATATTCAATAATGTTGTGAGAAAAACATTTATTTATCAAGGTGTACAAAATGATAAATAGCATTTTTTGCAGTAAATATGAAGCGATAATTGGGTTTACGACTATTTGATTTTATTAAAGAATGTTAATTGCTTGTTAGAAAATTAAGAACGATGGTGTTACTTTTCTACCTAAGATTATAGTCTTTTTTTCAAGCTGTTAATATAGCTTTTAAACTTTTAAATAAACTAGATGGAGAAAAAGAAAGAAAATCACTCGATCTTATACACACATGTTGTTTTATAATTGATCAATTAGCAAAAGCTAAAAATGTGAATCGAACCAAATCGAGGAAAAATAAAAGTTGGTTGAAAAAGGATAAACTAGTAAAAAAAAAAAAAAAAAAATAATCAGTGGACTATTTGATAATTGTAATCACGTAACCAAGATAATGAAAATAAAAAGCTTATGAATTACACTCGCCGTCTTTTTATTTCGTGCACAAGCGAGCGCGACATGCGCCGTGTGTGTACATAAGCGACTATTCACCGGCTATTAAGCGCAAAGGAAAGACCGTTCGTAAAATAATAAGCCAGGCGCAATCTGGAACGTAATTAATTTCCCGCTAATATGCATATTAATATATACTCACACACTAGCGCGTGCGAGGTTGCCTATCTCTGTCTGTCTGTCTCTCTCTCTCTCTGTCTTGTTCGTCTACTTATACGCGCGAGTAAATTGCCTCTTTCTTATAGCGCGTACTGTAAAAGGAGCGAGAGATTTAGTAAGAAAGAAAGAGAGAGGCGTATTCTCACAAGCGCCAACTCTCCTCCTTCTCCCCATCACCTTTCTCCTTTTCTAGTCGCGTCCGCGGTAGCACCGCGCGTTTGCGATACGCTTTGCGTCTGACAAAGATTAAAATGTCGTGCGCGGTGCAAACGGTCCAACGTGAACGCGCCATTAATATTCCCTTCTCCTTCGCGGCTCTTGTGAATATACTCACTGATCTTCTCTCGTGTGCCCGGTCTCCCCCGGTTTCCTTTTCTTAGATGGCGCGCTTTGTGCGAGGGCGAGCTCACGCTAATATCGCACCGGACACGCGTATATACCTTATTCCTCCTCCCCCCCTCCTTTCCTGCTCGAGATGCACGAGAGAAGTGAGCAGACCTTCTCTTTTCAGCCTTTATCTACATCTTTCCTCTAACTCTTTTTCTCTCTCTGTCTTACTTGGCAATCGTCTATCTGCCGCGCTATTCCTTCGGTAAGCTTACCTTTAAGGTTTACTTAAGATACGCGTTGTGTAACCGTAAACTTGGGTTTGACTGTAAAGCTTCGGTAAGAGTTAATTGGTAGTCAGATTATTTTACTCAATTTGTATTTGAAAGGACAGGCCTTTGCGCATAAATAAGTTAAAGGTTATAAGAAATTTTAATTTAAAATTAAAAGAAACTATTTGATAGTTATTCAACGAGAATTTAAAACTCATAGACGGTCGTACTAATGTTATTGATCTTTTTATAATTGTAAGATATTCAAACATTAACATTTAACAATTTATGTCATCGGAAATTATTCGAAAACTTTACAATTTTAATTCAACGTAAGCGTTATATGGTTAGAGGAGCGCAACGATAAACCAGTCTTTATGTCACCCCTCGGATACTACGCGACGCCTTCGTCGAAACCATATCTCTTTCTCTCTTCGTTTCACTTACTGCGGTCTCTATGCATGCGTGTCGAGAGTCGTCCACCACAGCGTGGGATACTTCCGAGTTGAGCAGCTCGCTGCACTACGTTCTTTTAACTGTTCTCCTTCCCTCTCACTCTCTCTCTCTCTATCTATTTCTCTCTCTCTCTCTTTCTCTCTCTATCTCTCTTTTTCTCTATAGTCGGTAGGCATCGGCGTCCAAAATCACCGACTCGCGCGTTTTACCGCTGCTCCTTCGCGAATCGTAAAAGTGCACGCACTATCCGAAAAAATAAATGAGCGGGTAAGAGAAGGAGAGAAAGAATGATCGTAAATCACCGGCTTTTTCGCAGCCTTAACGAGTCAATCTTCCCCCGCGAACCAACGTCGACTGACTCACCTTTGGCGAATTGAAATTACAGTTTACCAGTTGGACATTGGGAGAGAGGCTATTGATTATCGCTCCAGAGTCTTTCTCTTCTCTTTCCTTTCGCGCGACTAGGGTGCGATCTTTATAAGCTGTTATCTTTTCGGACGTTTACGAGCTCTAGCTGTGTCTCTCTCTTTTTTTTTCTTCGCGACTCCGATAATTGCTCGGAGAGTTTTTTGTACAACTAATAATCGAGACACGTTACACGTGACGAGATATGAAATTTACCGAATCAATGCAATAATGATTTCTTTTCTTCGTTTAGTAACCCTCGCGGATTTTTATTTCCATTTCGTTGCTCTGTAATAAACCTATAATTAATTTTTTAACTTAATGGAATAAAGTATGCTCGCGTTGAATCGTACGAGAGAGAAAAAGAGAGCAAATATTAAAGTGAGCTATATTAATCATTCACATTTCAATTTCCATTTACCAGGCGAACCAGCAGCCACTTTGCACTCCCTTTCCTTTCTCGCTCTTATTCTTTCGTTTCTCGCAATTTGGCGAAAGCACACGAAGCAGCTCGTCTCGCAAAGAAGCTTAAACTTACGTCGATAGAAAGAGAAGAAGATACACGAAGGGAGATCCTAATTAGCGTAATTTCCTGCTACGAAATAGCAAGCTTTCTCTCTCTCGCCCTCTTGCTCTCTCTCTCTCTCTCTCTCTTTCTCTCGCTCTCTCTTCTATGCACGGTTCTCGGTGTGTCATTCTCTGCTTCGCCGAGAGTTGCACAAACGTGTCCGAGTCTTCTGCGGCATAGCGCGCGCGCGCGCGAGCGGCTCGCTTACATCTTAATTACGCGGGCATTATGTAAATAGACAATTTAACGTGTACGCAGCTGCATCCTTTCGAGCGTGCGCGCGGTACGCGCGTTGTTGCCCGACGTCCGTTGCACGGAACATTATGCACTGGGCGAGGGAGGCAAATGATACGGAGAGAATGGCCGGAATAACGAACGGACCGGAATTAATGTACAAGCGGAGATGTGGAAAAAAAAAGAAAAAAGATGAAATAAAAATAAAAAGAATATATGCGGTGGTACGGGAGACAAAGGGAGATTTAGTCGCGTAAAAAGCGCGCTTTAAATTTATGATAATTTCAAGTAATTAGGATAAGTGAAAAAAATATTTTACTATTTGGTTTTACGATGCGAGTAAGTTTCTTTCGTGCGTATCCTCCGTTATTGAAACAGTTTTCATATTATTATATGTTTAATTATATGCATAATAAAGTATATTGTTTTGTAACTTTGTTAAGTAATTATTTCATTAATTTTTACGTTATTTTGCGATTTCGTATACACTGAAAGAATTTACATTTATGAATTCAAATTTAAATATAGATACATACATATTTTTCATAATATTTCTTTCATTCTTCGTTTCTATTGAATAACATTTGCGTTCATTCAACTAGAGTTTTGTTATCGTAAATGTATTACACGTTGTACATATTGTGCGCGTTTATGCAATATGTTTCAATGCACGATGGAAATATTTTTTCTGCAAAATACGACGAGCATAAATACATCGTACAACGGGAATGAAAATAAAAACGAGTAAAAAAATTTTGCTCGCAAAAGGTTTTTTGTTGACGAAAAATAGAAAAAAAAGGAGTAAAAAAATAAAATAAATTTTACATGAAAATGTCAGTGTATTTAAACCATATTTTTAATATCCATATAGAAATCAAAATTCAAATACAATTTTTTAATTACGCGGAATCGCAAAAAATTTATAAAGTTTTCATAAAGGATTACAGCAAAAAATATAAACAAGCATACGAGTGCATCTAAAGCGGCGAGAGGCGAATTAAAAAAAAAAAAAAAAAAAAAAAAATATATAAGGATCCCATTTAAGATACTTCCAGAGATTAACATAAATAAATAACTCGGCGCGTATCTGCCCCTTGTAATTATTGCATTATTAAAGGTGCGAAATGCAATTATTGCCTCCGTGGCGGTACGCGGCTAATCACAGACTTGTGCGGCTCTCTAAGGTTTCTCTCTCTCTCTCTCTCTCTCTCTTTCTATCACTCTCACTCACTCACTCACTCTTTCTCTCTCGCTCTGTCTTGCGGCTCTTGCTTCTTTTGCAGGTGAGAGGCTAATCCGCGGTTAAAATACTGCGACGCGTATAGTTGCGTTGGATTCTATAATAAGGCCGGTGAATTACACGCGCTCGATGCATCGAACATCTCTCAAAGACTTTACGGTGCGTATAGATGCCGTATAACATTTTTTTTTTACTTTAAGATAGTGCTCTTGTTTGTTTTTTTCCTCTTCTCTCTCGATTTATCTGTCTGTCTGTCTCTCTCTCTCTCTCTTTCTCTCCCTCATTGCAAAACGCCGAATATTACTTGTGGCCTGGATAATTTTACTACACGAATGATTAACGTTGTTTAAATCATCCCGTGACATAAAATACATACGATATTCAACGCGGTGTGCAACCCGCTTTCTACGCTTTAAGAATATATAGAGAGGAGCGGGATTGAATGGTTGTGTTGTAAGCAGCCTATATAAAGAATTATATAAATATTTATTTATTGAGAACCAAAAACTTTTTAAGCGAGTTTTCGTTTTGAAATACTACATCAAAGTGATCGTTAGCGTGCAACTCGAATTATTCATTATTTTTGGGGATTTTATACGTCGATGAGAGAAAAAAATTCCTTTATCGCGTTAAATAAAAGGTTTTGTACACATGTTTTACAAGTTCGATGCGTACACCATTTGTTCGCTTATATTTTTAATTTTTTTTTTTTACACAGATCGTTTTCTTTCGTACTAAAGTAAAGAGTACTCTTTAGTAAAAAGAAGCAAAGGGATATATATATATATATATATATATATATATATATATATATATATATATTCACATTAGCATTATTCGTGTAAAAGTAAAATTTTGCAATCGCACGGAAAAGGAAACGTAAAGTTAAACCGAATCGAAGCACACGTCTATATAAGTGTATGTGCATATATATATATATATACTCCATTATACAGGTTGAACTTTGCCACTATGAATTTCCGACTTCCATACCGGCTTTCAAACGATTCCTCGAAAAAACTTGATACACCGCTATAAGCTATAAAACGCGAGTGCGCGTTGCCTCGCAGAGGAAAGAAAGAGGCGAGAGAAAAAGAAACGGAGAAGAGCGTTGCGCCGAGTGCATATAAGAGGAAGAAAATTAGAATTTCGAGGTACATAGCAGCGATTTTTCTCTTTTCTTCCAAGCCAAGCTTGCGCGCCCCGGTACCTTAATGGACTCTTCCCTCCCTACCCCCTTTTTATCTCTCTCTTTCTCTCTCTTTTACTCACTCCCAGCGAGGTCTAAAGTAGGCCAGCCAAGAGTAACTCGCCGGCGAGAGCGAACGGCGCGCGCGCGCGGTGCGAAAATCCTCCGCTCGAGCGCCTTTTTCTTTCTCCCCTCAAATCCCGTGAGCTGCTCCTTCTCGTCACTGGTATATAAAAGAAAGAGAAAGAGAGGAAGAGAAAAAGAGAGAGGGAGAAAGAGAGAGAGAAAGAGAGAGAGAGAGAGCGAGAGAAAGAAATAGAGAGTACCCATTTTCTCGTCGAGTTCTTTCTTTCTTTTTTTTTTCGCTTCTCTCCTCTTATGTGCTCGACCATTACGCCGGCGCTCGTTCTGATAAAAGGAAAGAAAAAAAGATTTTCTATTGACGAAAAATGAGCTTTTCTTTTTTGTTCTTCTTCTTTTTCTTCTTCATCCTCTATATACACGTCTCTATCTACTTTGGGCTTTTTTCACGCGAAATGAGACTATCGTATTAAGACGAAATTTCTCCGATATTAACAAGCTGGATGAATTTTAATTCGTCAGACAAGGGGTTATAAAATAAAATAAAAAAGCGTTACCTTAATGTTCACTGTGAATTTTTAATTTGAAAGTAAGAAGACAAATTGAACTTTATGTAATCATCCTTCAATGAAAAATTATTTCATTGTCCCGGTAATGAAATATAAATGTTTTAATTCGTACTTTATTTAACACATTTATAGATAGAATTAAAATAAAATATATACATAGCATCTTAAATTATAAAACTATGCAATCCGGAGATGAAATAACTGCATTAGTAGAATATTAAAACATACATCAAATACTTGTCGAAAGGCGACCTTGCGAAGGCTAATAATCGACCGAGAAAACGGGTTAAGCCCGACCGAAAGTTTTTCACGTCCCCGTAGCGTCGCGTGAAGTTGAACGTGGTTTGTTTGCTTTTGCCGTAGAGCAGAAGAGAGTAGTTCCGAAAGCTTCAAGAGCCACGTCGTGCCGACGAGGACGCCGATTCGGCAGCGAATCAACGGGAAAACGACCAAGGGAGTTCGAAAACGCTCTATATGCATGTGCTCCGGTCGCATCTCGAGAATGTCACGGCCGGACGATGTTTCAACGCGCCCGAGAAACGAGAGAGAAAAATAGGAAGAGTCGAAGGCGCAGACTTTACTGTTGATTTGTTTCGAATAAAATTTCCTGATTTATTTTGCGCCTTGCGTGGGGTTTTTTTTTCTTTTTTTCTTTTTAAGAATTTGCCTTAATCAGTGTAATAAACTTTAAAATTAAATTTTATGATTTACGTGTCTTAAAGTTCATTAATCAATTTAACCTAATTTTACAATTTTTTTTTATAAAAAAAAAAAAAAAAACGTAAAAAATTGAGTATTTTCCTTCAAACGATTCTTTGCATCATTCAAGTACGCACCTGCAATCAATATCAATGAATCTATTTCTAAACAAAAACACGACACACATTGACAATATTAAAGTCGCGTATACGCGGCATTAAAAGCCAGATAGCACACTGTGATACGACACCTCAATCCATGCGGATATACACTCAAGTTTGTAAACTTATATATCACCGAGAAAATTCAAGAGAAAAAAAGAAGAATAAAAAATAAAAAGGAAAAAGCGGGAAAGTCTCGATGAGGCTCATGAACGGCTGAGCGCACGCTGACTCATTGATAATTCCGCCTGCAGCCAAATCTCGTATTATCAAAGTAAACATCTGTATGGAGAAAAAAGAAATAGAGAGAAAAGATATTCTAAGGAAAGTTAAGATGCAAAAGACAGAGAGACACGCAGAGACGACAGGCAGCGCGAGCGTGCATGCCAACGCGTATGTAACCAAAAGTGCGCGACGAAGAAGAGAAAGAGAGGGAGAAAGATAAAGGTTGAACGGTGGATCGACGTGTGCAACCGCCATCCCGTGGTCTCCAGCAAATATTTGCCGTCAAACCAGTGCCGTCCACATATTCACTCACCCCCCCCCCCCCCCTCCACCCCCCTCTCTCTCTCTCTCTCTTACTCCATAGAAGTGTACTCGTCTCTCCTGCAAATCCCGAGTCTTTCTCTCTGTTTGTTTACGCGCGCGGACCAAAGGCGATATTTAGATTTGTATTTTCGAGACGCCCCGCTGCTCCTCTCGCGTTTTGTCCTCGTAAAAAGGCTCATTTTTCGGTGAGTAAAGAGATCCCCTAGCCTCTATTTCTCGAGTCTTATGTGAGGAAGATAAATTTGCCGGGTGTTATGCATGTGCTAATGATTACTGAATACTTGAATGCGCAGTGACTTTGCGATTGTTATTTTACGGGTTTGCTAGAAACGCGCTGTTCAATGTTTGTAATACTTTTCGTTTATTGCTTTGATTTTTTCAAACTTTACTTCTATACAAACGTTGAGAAACATTTTTTTTTTTTGAAAATGCTTATTAAAACTCATAAAGTTAAAATATTTATTTAAATATTGAATTAATGTAATTTTTTCTTTTTTTTTTTTTTTTTTTTAATGAACTGAAGACCATTTCTATTTTCTATTCAATAATTAAACAATAATAGATAATAATTCTAATGGATAGCGTATTTAATTAATTACATGTAACCAAATAAATTATTACAATAAATACATTAAATGTTAATTGTATTATGCATTTCCATCAATTATTTAGTGCATCGTTATAAAGAAAACGTAAGCTACTAAAAATACCGTATATTGATGATAAAACTCAACAATCGTCTTAATCTATTTATTCTTTAAATTAAAATCGTCTGTAACTCAGTGAACGTCGTAAGCAATCGTTTTTACTTATAAGCTACAAAAAAGTGACAAGTGACTTTATTATTAAAAGATTCATAAGTTTGAAGGTTAAATAAAAAAAAAAAGCTGCAAGAAATCACACCGCAAAGCATCCCAAAGTAAAAAAAAAAAAAAAAGGAACGACGAAAAGGAGAGTCGTGCGACAAAAAACTTACACATCGGCAGACACGAATTTACCCGTAAAATCCCGGGATGATCGTCGTGCACAACGACGGAGCGATGCAAGTGTCCGAGCGAGTGTTGATCGTTCTCACGGAACTTTGCTCGGGCTTGACCCGTCGCCGCAACGTCGTCTCCGTAGTTTCGAAACTCACCCACCGCCAGTAAGTAAAGAGTAAGCGAGAAAGAGAGAGAGAAAGAGAGAGAGAGAGAGAAAATGGCGCAAGTTCGTTATCGAGCGCCCGAAAAGCTCGCGCGCCGAGACCCGAGGTGGAAGGCTTAAAGGCGTCGGCTTGATAATTCAAGAGCCGCCGAGAGAAAGATGCGGGAGAGGGGGAGAGTGAAGACGAAGAAGACGCGCGAAGGGAAGCAAAGTGATAATGCCTCGAGAGGAGATCGTATATATACGCGGGCGCTCGAGTGAATGCGCGTATGTAAGAAACCGACGTGAAGAGGTACGGGGAGCGAGAAGGCGAATGTGTTTTGGCAAGTGGCGCGGTGGCATTTGCGCCTAAACGCTCAGAACAAGAAGGAGAGCGAAGCCGATCGAGTCAAATAGGAAAGAGGGACGGACGAAGTGAAAAGGAGGAGGCGATAACGCACGCGTCGAGAGCCTATATATCGATCCCGCGTGGGGAAGAAAATGCAAGAGAACGAGAGAAAGAGATAGATAGAAAGAGAAAGAGAGAGAGAGAGAGAGAGAAAGGAGGTCCGTCTTTCTCCGGGATCTTTCCGTATAGCCCGAGGGAAGACGTAAAGAAACTTGGCGACGAAGGAGGCAGCCGTTGCGCCGGTGTGTTACCGCTGCTTCTTGCTTAATGATGTTTGCCTAATGAACGACAACGCCCAGGGCAATGCTTCTCGTTGTCACACTCGCGTCTTGTTTTGTCTTTCTTCGGGTTTGACGAGTCAAGTCCTATATAGTAGTCGCGCCTCTTCGCGCGGGATGCAGTTTTTCCACGGCGCGAGAATATCCTTTCCTCGCGTCCTGGACGCGACTCGTGAATTTAATGCGCTCGTGAAAGACCGACAGGCCCGAAAGTTTCTTGACTCTTATAGGTTTTCGAGAACGAAATGGTTTTAGGGTTATAGATGGAAGGCAAGTTTAATGGAATATTCGCGGTTTGTCATCGGTTTAATTTCAGCTAAGATTAAATTCAGACGACGACGCGATCAGTTATTACTTAGCGTAAGTTTATTCAATATAGAACATTAGTTTATTCCATTATGATGTTATAACCGCAAACGCGTAACTTAAGTATATTGTTTTGATTAAAAGTTGTTGTTTAAAAATTTATTAGCATTTGAGAAATGCAACGTTTTTTTTTTATTCTTATAACGCAAAAATTGTAATTTACTTATAGCATAATTATTTATAACCTAAAATAGTTTATTTTATTACACACAAAATCATCGATTTCTTTATAAAAGATTCATTTTCAAGCGAGCATAATGCGCGGGTATTATTCTTCTGTATATCAGAAGATAGAAAATTCAATACCGTATCTTTAAATATTACATTAGAATATCCGCTTACGATATATACCCTCAAGATACACACCGCATCTACACAAATATTTACAAATCAATATTCGTTGACACACGGGATTAGCACCTGGTCAGAAAGTTTCGAGCTTAATGATAATACGGCATCAAGCGGACAAAAAATAACGGCCGAACTAACTTCGTCCGGGGAATATCTGACGAGTCTGATAAAGATTTTTTTTAACATTTTAATGCGCTAAGTTTTAATCATTTTAACGAAAATCTGTGAGAGTCCTACGGTTAATATTACTTCAGGATCCATCTATAAATCAAAGCATAGAGCAAAGTAAAATAAAACGAGAAATAAAAAGAATAAGGTAGAAGAAAATGAAAAAGAAAGCACAATATAACGAGGTTGCCTTTCAGTGCCAATCGACGCACCGGTCCAACCGCAGCCTCTGCGCTGCACATATTCATTTGGAACGAGCGTACCGAGAGCACATATACATACAGACAGACAAGCGCGTGCGTGCGCGGTCCCAAAAGGGCTCGCTCGTTCGCTCTCTCGTGCGCGCAATTTCGTTGTGGGAAATGTATATATGTATATAAAAGAGAGTCGCTGGCGCCGATGTCCATCCAAAAGAGAGACAGAGAGAAGAGAGTGGGAGAACGTGCACGAGAGAAGAGCGCGCCGCGCTGCATACCCAAAAGAGAGAGGAGAGAGAGAGAGAGAGAGAGAGAGAGAGAGAGAGAGAGTGAGGGGTGAGAGAGCGAGGAAGAGAGAAACGGAAAAAGAAAGAGCAAGCTACGATTACGGAGTTAATGGCGAGCGAAACGGTCCCGATGGATCGATCGATACGATAAATCCCGCGGGTCCGCCGTTGCCGCCGCCGCGGCCGCGACTCGTGACCGGACGAAGCGAGCGAACGCGGACTCACTCCTCTCTTTTCGACGAGAGGAGTAAGCCTATACCCTCTCTCTCTCTCTCTCTCTCTCTCTCTCTCTCTCTCTCTCTCTCTTTCTATCTCTATCTCTTTTATTCGCGCATGCATTCGTTCTCTTCTTTCTCTTTCGATTTCTCTCTGTCCCCGTCAAAGGGGGAATAACGTTGTAACGTGTGCGAGAGAGCGAAAGAGAATTACAGCTCGATAAGAGAATAAACAATAAATATTATAGATTACTTCGAGCGCTTTTTGCAGAGAAATGTCTAGTTTATTTTATTTATCAATTAACTTTTATACTATCTTTCTCCGTATACACAAGATCGCAAATAAGAAAGTAATAATAATATATATTGCCAATGTTTCCGCCCTATTAATGATCTATCGATTGACGAATGAGCGAATTTGTTGAAACATTTACCATTATTGAATACTTCGTTTCACATCGTTAGAATATGTATTACTTTCGACAATTTAAAATCGTGCAGTTTGCTTCAGTTGTATAATTTATGTGAACAAATCTTATCGTAATCCATTACTATAAATACACACATACACACACACACATACATATATATACGTTTAATTCTTCTTTCGAAGTACGCAACTGTTTCTTGTATGTACATGCATATACGCAAAGTCGGAGCGAGAAAGAGTCATTTTTCTTATTCGATTCTTTTTCTTTCTCTCTTTCATTCTTTTCTTCTCCCCTTCGTCTTTAAACGTTGTGTTTTTCTTTGGCCACGCGCAAGAGAAAGAGATAGAGATAAATCTATTATGCCGTACTTTGACTTGTCCGTACATGAATTTATGTACAGCGCACAAGGCTTTTAAAGCTACGTAAAATTTTTACCAACGACGAAACAAATCAAAGATTGAGATATCAGTTTCGTTTCTCGCGAGTTAGCGCGAGGGTATTTTTCATCTCGATCGCCGCTGCAGCCTCGATGTATTCGATATATCGAGTGTTCAAAGCGCGAGCCTAGATTTGCCTAGATTGTCCTTTAAAATAGACCTGTGTGAGCGAGATCGAGCCGAGAAATATTCCATTCAAGCGCTTTTAAGGCAATTTTTCCAATGCTCATTGAGTCATATATACAGTTTGCTGCTTTGGTGTAATGCGCGTTGAGAATGATGTAAGCGAGCGGTAAATACAAGGTAATATCAGTCGAAGACATCTGCTCTTTCGAAATAGCTCTTTAGTGGTTAAGTATTTTTCGTAAAACATAAAGTTTGAAAAATCTATAGTAATTTAAATTCTTATGAATCTGCAAAACTAAAATGGTTCTCATTACGCATTATACAATTTAACAAAGAAAACAGTAATAACAAGATTATTCATATTATTATTATTAAAAATATAAAAATCATTAAATATTTAAAAAAATAAATTTTATTATAAATTTTAAATATCGGAAAATGTCGTTTGATAAAAAATTATAATAAAACATCGATAAGTAATGAAATATCGTTACCACAAGATAAGAGTGGATAAGTTAACGCGCGAGAGAGACGGATTAAAATAATTGACATATTTCAACAAGCGCGTCTTTTCTATTAACGTCAAGTCACTCGCTCGCACGCGCTTTTTCACAAATCGCAAAAGACATGCGAGAAAGAATACAAAGAAGAGAAAAAATAAGGAATAAAGCGTGTATACGTGTATATAACATACATGCGAGTGAAAATCGAAAAGAAAGAGGAGCGCGAGAAGAGAGAAAAGATAGCATTCACGGAATCTCGTAACGAGCTTGGCCGTCAACGCATTGCCGCCGCCGTCGCCGCTGCCGTCGTCGTCGTCACCGTCGACACGGAGAACGAGACGATATCCAGACTCGAGAGAGCGTGTTTTTCGTCACCCGCAGCGACGACGATTTACGATAAAAAAATTATAACGCGATATTTACGCGTTATACGATATTTGGGTGAGCATAAGCAGATATATGATGATAACCGCGCGCGCACGCGCGCGAGGCTTTAAATTCTTCGTTATCGCTTGCAGCTGGTGATGAACTTGCGCCTTTTTAAAGAATTCTCGAGCGTTTGTTTATGTTAATGTGACATGCACATACATATATTTGGAATTGATGATCGGCCATCAAAGACGATTGTTTAAAATTTTTCTCGTTATTTTATTTCACCATTTTTTTATTTGCTTGATATTGTTCATCGTGAAATAATATCATTGTAATAAATAAATATAGTACTTGTAAGAATTATCGCATCAAATCAATAAATTAAAATATTAAACACGCGTTTCAAGTTCAAAAACTGGTTAGTTCGAGCGTTCAACTTGCATAATTACAATTGTAAAAAGTTTAAAGAACGGCTTTGTTTAAGGCTTATAGTTGCACGTGTAATGCCTAATTGAACGTATCCAATGTAAGCCGAATATTTAAAACTATGTTAATTCGAATGAAGTTAATTTCGAATTCGTATGCAAATTGGAAATAACTATAAACATTCGAAAAAATTTCACTTCCCCTTCCGTTAAACAAGCAAATCCCACGAGAGAACGTTACAAGGCAATAAAAGGCCAAAGGAAAAGTTCCGCGGATAACAATCGTAACGTTAAAACCCAACGCGACCGAACGTGAGCGGCTATTATCCAAAGACTCGGGCCGGGCAAATAGAAATCATCACGTACATATATATATATATATATATACATGTATATACGTAAATTGTCAACCCGGTGACTTATTTAATAGCGGCCCATTACCATTAGTTAAGCCGCTCTCTCTCTCTCTCTCTCTCTCTCTCCATCTCTCTCCATCCATCTCTGTCTCGCTTGCATGCGCGACGAAGATGAAGCCTCGCGATGATGATGATGCACTTAATCAAGAGAACGCGCCCGCACATTCGCGACTACCTCGTAGAAGAATCCAAAGGCGAACTCGATCTCTAAATTTTTATTCTCCTATCTCGCTCTTTCTCTCTCTCTCTCTTTCTCTCTTTTCCTCTTTGAATGCGCAGGTAGAGAGAAAGGCTTCGAAAGAGAGATGTACAAAGCGAGACAAGAACAACGACGACGACGACGAGGAGGACGACTACTACGAAGAGCTTTCAGAGGACTTAATTGGTTTGTTCGCTAATTAATGCCAATTCGTGCAAGCTGATCTTCTCTCCTCCCCATTTCCAGTGCACACATGTATCGACGATACATCGACCTGTGTAAGTTGAGTTCGCTTCGTCTCTCTCTCTCTCTCTCTCTCTCTCTCTTTCTCTCTTTGTGTACTCTAGCCGCTATATAGGCGGTCCGCGTCACGACGAACGGAAGAAAGTGATAGAGCGCCGACTGACGTCTATAGGAAAATACCGAGTACGCCCAATAACCCTTTTCTTTTTTTCTTTTCTTTCTTCCCTTTCCTATCCTCCTCTTGCTTATTATTCGCATATGCAGTTACACCGTGTATAACTTGGGCACATATATACGTCCTTCGTACACATATACGCAATTTTCTTTCGTTGATCTTGTTAACCTCGACTTAGCGCCTTAAGTAAGCGACTCTTTGACTGTGTTGAAGGGGGCAAAATGGGACTCAAGGTAAATAATGGGTGTGCGCGCGCGCTTCTTGTTTTTCTTGTCCGCGTCGCGGGCGCACGCAATATACGCCAAACGATCGATGTGATGTACTCCGTCTATGTACGTATTTGTGAGGAGGTCGAACTTTCAAAGAAAACTTATTTGTGGAACGCGACTCGTTCCCTTATACCAATCGACTTTTAAGACTATTATTATGTTTATAGTCGTAACTTGTGGTTTTATAAATATATTTTGATACGACGAATCGGTGTTCGGTTTACGCTACGATGTGTCGTTGTTTGTTATAAATAAAGTTTTTTTAAAGTTTTTACTTTTCGTAGTCGCATTGACGTGCAGGGTTTTTTTGTTTAATTATTTATCCGAGAATAAAGAAAATTTTTATACATCTAGTTCGTGTGCCAATTATATATATATATATAAGTTTAACCTAAATCGTGATAGAATTATTTGTTTAAACAATTCAAATTATAGTGTTAATAACGAAGCTTATTTTACGTACGTATTTAGAGCATTAAATATACATCGTATACAGCCATTTTTCCATTTTAATACATAATTCCAACGTTGCAGACTACGAAAGTGATATCTAACTTCCGATACATAGTCCAGTTATTAATATCCGTCAGTTAAATATAGAACAAAACGCGCGCCATAGCCGATCGAAAGAAGAAATAAAAAGAGAAATATTCGATCGAGAGAGAAAGAGAAAGAAAGAGAGAGAGAGAGTGCATTCGACTCTTAGGTCAAGCTGTCCCGGTCACCGGTGCTTACGTTCGCAGCGAGTGTACGAGTAAGTTAAATTGATAGAGCGACGACACTAGGCTTAGACGACGTTGAGAAAATAATAAAAAGAGAGAGGAATCGTTGGCACGACGTTGTATTCGACATCGGTTGGGAGGTTGGTTGATTTTTTTTTTTTTTTTTTTGCGATGCGTTTTACATATTTAAATTGGAAGTGTCGATTCCCTCGTTTCCAGGATTGACAGTCGAGCGCGACTGAGACTACCGCTCTTCGTAACTTTATATATATATATATATGAGTGTGTGTGTGGGTGAGTGTATATCGAAGACGAAATCTCTCAAAGTAGTTTACCAACTGTTCGAAATTCACAAACCGCGCCGCGCGCTTTGAAAAAGTTTGCATCGACATCGTTGGTTCTTTCGCCCGGTTTTCTGGTTCACCAGTGTACGTGTTTATTAAACGTCGCGTCCTGTGGCACAGCGAGCAAGAGATTGAAATAAAAAAAAAGGGGGTAAGGAGGGGAGAGAAGACTTCGAATAGCGGTAATAGCAGATACATGGGCCATCGTGGGAGGCCTGGATTTTTATATTTAAGAGCGCGATGACTCCTACGCCGATGAAGAGAAAAAAGGCTTCGAGACTGTTTACACGAGGACCGAGTGCAAAAACTATGCGCGAAATGAAGATGACGTTCGTTTGAATTTTTCTTGGAAATGGAAGTTTAGAGACAACATATATATATATTTTTTTTTTTTAACGAGACTAATATGTTAAAATATCGAAGGAGAAATACTAAATTTTAACGGAATATATTCTAAGAAGTAGAAATGTTTTGATTTATAGACAGTGATTAATTGTATAAACTTTATTATTTTTTAAGTTATAAATGAACGAGTATGCAATTCTAATGACGTTCATATATTTCAATCATTCATCACAAATAATTTCAAAAAATTTTTCGGTTACTGTAATAATAAATATATAATTGGAATGTTTAAATTTCTAATAATTATTAATGTTGATTTTATGTTAATGTTATTAATGTAAAATATTGTTGGTTTGAAAGAATTTT
The DNA here is from genome assembly GCA_949987625.1 of Chalcis sispes. NCBI lineage: Eukaryota > Metazoa > Arthropoda > Insecta > Hymenoptera > Chalcididae > Chalcis > Chalcis sispes. Next base: position 19,189,106 of record OX465095.1, on the reverse strand, counting down.
AATCAAAGAAATAAAAAAAATAAATTAATATTAAATAACAGATAATAAAAATTTGTATTGTTATTGCTGAAACATCGTTCTAATTTGTCCATGAATCCGATTGGTAGGATCCAGCTGTTTATTTTAATTATTTTTACTCGTATAAAAATTAAAAAATTAAGAATCTTACCATATAACGCGATAAATGCACAAGCCGCTGCACGGGAAATAAAGATATCGTTATCGACGTTCCGGCGCGCAAAAATCTTTTCTATAATTTAATACACACGTCAAACAATGAACATTCACAATTAATCATACGCGAAAATAATTTCGCCTCTTGAGCGATACACAACGATTAAGTTTATAATGTCTTCGATCAACGCCCTCATTTGGACCATCGTAATATAAATCTCCCGTATTCCGAAAACAAAGGGTAAAAACGAGGTCAATAGTAATAATTAAAGATGCGATCGAAAAATTAACAATTCTAGGGAAGCTCGTATGCGCAAGTCGAGAAGAATCAGTCATACCGATAAGTACGTGACAAGCGAAAAGAAAGAGAAAGATGAGAAGAGAGAGAGAGAGAGAGAGAGAGAAAGTGTAAGGAGGCACACAACGTTCAACACTAATCAATTATGCCATTATCGCGCGCTGCGCTGTTCATCTCTCTCCCTCTCTCTCTCTCTCTCTCTTACTCTTATTCGTTGCCTCTCGCTTGTACAGACCCACTTTTTGAAACGATCGTCACGTACCTATTGCGCGCGTGAGTACAGTTTGCTTACTCGTTTTTTAGACACTCGATCGCTAGATCGATAGATCGATACTTTTCGCGGAATTCACGCGTGCGCGCTTGAAATTTTCGAAGCTCGAACTCGAAACTTTTTCAAATTACACGTACACGCGGCAGGTAAATGAAATTGTACCTTCCCAAGTAAATATCCTCTCGCGAGAGTTAACGGGTATGAAAACGATTCGCTATGTATTTTTCGGTTTAAAAATTTAATAAGCCTTAACGAAATTCGATTGATATTCAACCCGTTTTGAGAGAAGATCGAATTTTGAACACAATTTTTTATACAATCACGAATAATATGTTGATAAAGTTTTAACATCGACTGCTTTTCATCTATCACTCTGATACATTCTAAATATGCAGACGCAATTAATAAAATATTCATGAGTCGAGTTATTTTTAGAATAAGTTTTCATTTGCACGATAGCTTACAGTATCATTTTTATCAGACCGATATCAAAAAAATGAAGAAAAAAAAAAGTAAAAAAATTTCGCAATAACGGGCTGTATATTTATATAAGTAGGAAAAACAAAAAATTTTTTTTCTTACATTTTTCGCTTGAAACGACCAAAACTTTTAATAACATTTCGACGCTCTAAATATTACATGAGCAAGAGCTATACAAGAGACTTGCAGTTATATAACCATTAAGTTTTCATATTAGCAAAAACAAAATTGCCGATGCTTAGAGAGAAAAAAGAGAAAGAGAGAGAGAGAGAGAGAGAGTGAGGGTAACTCTTAGTGGTAATAATAAACGAGACAGGATGGCGCATTTGCTCATACATAAAGTAGCGAAGAAGTACAACACAAAGAAGAAAATAATCGGGAAAAGGAAGAGAAAAAGAGAGAGAGAGAGAGAGAGAGAGAGAGATCGTGCCTGTATTATGCGTAATAAAGACGCGGAATTATCGATTATGCACAGGACGGGGCGTTGTCTTTTTCCACAAATAATGATCGTCCGTCGGTGAATCGAGTATGTATATACATACCAAACGGAAAAAAGAGAGCTCGGAGCACGAAACGAACGCATATGCAACACGTCAGCTCGCCGTCGTCGAGCATCGAGGGAAAGAGTCTATCTTTAGCGGCCGAGAGAAAAAGCACGTTTATATATATGTATATATATATATATATATATATATATATATATATATATATATATATATATATATATATATATATATACGTGAGTGTGTGTGCGCGCGACTCACTCGCTATAGATTTCAATTAATAATTCCTAGAGTGTACGTCTGTGCGACCGCGTCTCCAAGAGAGAGAGAGAGAGAGAGGCGGGTTTTGCGCTCGCGTCCTAACACCATAATACGTGGACATTTTTAACGCCGTCGCTACATAAGCGAATGCGTAAATATATATATATATATATATATATATGTATCCGCGTAAAGTTCGTCTATTATAAACGCAGACGGTACGAAAAATAAACTTTGAACTCGATCGATGTGTGTATATATACATATGTTCGTAATGCGCGACGATCGACCTTTTCTAGTTACGAAAGATATCGATTCGGGATTTATTTTAAACGGTCGTACGAGTTCCGACTTACTTTATTATACATGTGCCTATAAATCTATTGTGATTACGGGATTATTTTTAATGAAGATGACTAAATTTAAATCGAGCTTAAGCGCAGTCTTGTAAAATTTTCAACGAATACGTGGATATGTTACGTCAATTTGTAGGAAGTTAATCGAGGTTGCAGTCTACTTTTGTAACTATATTGTGTATTAAAATACCTCACTTATAATTACGGTTTAAAAAAAAAATTTTTCCCAACTTAAGTGGCGTGAGTTACTTATTCAAGACTTAAAAACACTACGTATAACACCTTGTGCTATTTTCAAAAGAGAAACTTTTTACTAAGATGGCTTGAACAAATGTTAACTTTTATTGTAAATTGTCGGTTAAAAAATGTTTTTTATTCATAAATTTTAATGGCGGATTAAATAATATATCTCAATAATATATCTCTAATATAAATATCATAATAATATATCTCAAGTTTTAGTTAAATTATTGTCTTTAATAAACAATTTTTTATTATACAGCCAATTTATTGTAATAATATTTTAAATTATATTGTACGTTGTTATTAAAAAAAAATATGTAATATTTAAAGTGATTAAACAATTTTATAAATTGTTAAATTTATAATTAAATAATTTGTTTTGATTAAATTTTAAAATTGAGAAAGTTGGAGCGACTTTTAACAATAATATTCTACGTTACTAAAAATATACTTTAAAATTAATTTTTAATTTAGTAAAAAAAAAAAAAAGAAAAAATGAGATTACTAATAATTAAATTACTTATTATCAAGTAATATCAACTGATTAAACGAGAAAATTACCTAAGAATATTTTCAATTTGAGTTTATTTTTACCATTTAAAAACTTTTAAATTCCGTCTAAATATAACATCTATAACTTAATATCAATAAAACTTGAGAAATGAAAAGAGAGAATACATAAGAAAATTAAACGTTTCATTGTTACAAAACAAATTGTAATTCAAACAAATTGTTTCGAATCTCTCGAGGTTAAATTTACTTTTAAGCAAACATTTACCGAATCTACGTAATTCATTTAAAACCTTTACTGTTATAAATAACACTGGGCTCCCTTTCTGTCTCTCAAACTCTCTCTCTCTCTCTCTCTCTCTCTTTCTCTCTCTCTCTCAATTAGAGAAAATCAGATGCTGCTTTTAAAAACAAACCCGAAGCGTATTTTATCGAAGTACCGGCAATTAATTAAAAGCAAAGATCAATTAATTTGACAAGCGCATTTTTACAAAGCGGAAAAGTTTGATAAACACGAAAGCGTAACCTTAAATCAGAGTTAGTCGAAAAAAATAAAAACGAGAGCGATGATTTTAGTCGCGACGCTTATTCTATCGGCCAAGTTCGACTCTTTTGCTCTCTCCGAGCCACGGCTGATCGAGCCTCTTCTCCGTCGTATAAATTTTAGATGAACTCAAAGCTGAACGACGCTAATCTACCGCGACGTCTCGATCGTTGCACTTTGTCTCTCTTTCTTTCTCCCTCTATCTCTCTTTTTTTCATCTCTCGCGCAGCTTCTTAACGGACCTCGAAACTCCAAAAGCAATCTCTTAATCTCTTTGCGCTCGTCTATTTCTCTCCCTCCGTCTATCTCCAATTCTTTCTGGCTATCTTCTATTTTTTCCTTTTTTTTTTTTTTTTAGTATTCTCTCTTTTCTCCTTGACTTTTCCACAATGAAAGAAATTAACTCGATGTAAGAGTACGGCTACGAAAACTTTAAAAAAAGAGCCTTTCTAAGTAATTAAGCGAGAGAGAGAGAGAGAGCGAGACTTTACTTTGGCCGATTCCGTATATACTTTACAAGCTTCGAGTGCTCGGATTAATAATTTCTTTTGGCTGTCTAATTGATACTCCCGTTTATAAATTTATCTTGCTTTCAAAGATTTTAAATTTATCTATTTAAATTAATTAGTTATTCTTGCTTTCATCGAGAATATTACAATTCAATGGTATAAGGAAGTGCTAATGAAAAGTCATTTAAACTGTTTCGAGTAATATACTGCGATGAAAATTTTTTATTTCCTCCTGTTTTGTAAAATAAAGTTTTTGCACATGTATATATGTATTTCTTTTCAAAATCAATTATTCACGGCTCGCAGCACATTGAACTTTCAGATCGAAATATATATATATATATATATATATATATATATATATATATATATATATATATATAATAAAAAACATTTTGCGCTTCAACTGAAAACTAGCATTTAAATAACGTCCGCTCGAATTAAAACGCTTGTCTATTAGACACAGCGGCACTTACTCCGCGGATGAAAATACGTTTAACGTATTATGACTCTTTAAGATAAATTTAAAAGCCGGCTTACTTTCTCGCTCATTTCGTCGAAGTGTAGCCATGTATATATATATATATATATATATATAAGGACGAGTGGAAAAGTAAGTTTGCAACTTAATCGTTCGTCTAACAATCCGGCAGTAAAAGACACATTCGACGTCGTGGAAAACTCGTATAATCTCTTTTTTGCTTCCCTCGTTAATCGAATAAACTCGACTCGGTGCAAAATTAACATTTTCTTCTTCGGACTTCTTTCAACCGCGCGATTCGATTCAACTGTTACAAAAGAGAGAAAGAAACGAAGAGAGGGAGAGATGCTCGGGAAAACAATTTTCTCTCTCTCTCTCTCTCTCTCTTTCTCTCTCGCAGCCGTCGGGTGCAAACACCTCTCCGCTCTCATAGAAAATTTCTCACGGCACCCGATCACATAATGGAGCAAGCGCTGCCTCCTTGCCGTGGTCGTCGTCGTCCCCGGTACAGCTTCGTGACCATCTTTCCGATGTCGTATTATAGCCGAGCGCGCGATGAAAATTCGCGGAATCTATGTATATAAAGTCTCTTTCGTGCAATTTTGCACACGCAAACGATACGAATATCGCGAGAATTCTCCACGAGATGTTTACTCGTGAAATTGCCGCTGTCCACCGAGTTTATTGAACGAATCGCCGTTAATTCCAATTGTTATTTTAAAATATTGAAGGGTTTTACAACATTTGCACAATTTAATAGCTTTAATGGATTTATAATCATTATCCTAATTGTATGTTCAAGTTTAAAACGATAAATTAAATTTGAAGACAAGTTTATCGAAAATTTTAAGTAAGCAAATTATATTTGGCTATAACGTAAGCACCTCTCGATTTGACGTCTTTGCAATTTTCATTTTTAAAAATCAAATCATCGAAAAAGTTTTATCACTTAATAGTTTGTCAATTTTTCGCATTTTAACTCGTTTAATTTTCTCGCTTAAACTCTCCGTTTTCTTACTTTAAAATGGTTTTAAAAGTAGTTTACGGAGAAAAATTTTTTAGCTTTCAAGGAAACTTTTAGCAACTCTCAAATTTACGTTTTTTCTAATCGAACTAGTATAGAAAGAAATGCACACACAATATCGAAGAAATTCGTTCGGAAAATTCATGCCTTTGGCGCATAAACAAACGTAACTCGGTACAAAATGCGAATTCGAATCGACTCTCGCTCTGAGCAACACACCTACGCTATCTATTCCTAGACGCGAATGCGTGCAAGATACGGAAAGAATAAAAAAAAGTAAAAGAGAAACATGTCGCTTACCTTCAACGATAGTCGCGAGTAACGTCAGCAGGATCGCGAGCTCCAAACCCCGGCGACGGTGGCTGCGCGACATTTTCCCAGACATTATCCGTAGTAACACTTTGAAAGAACCGTTTTCTTATCACCAGTAACAACACGCATTTATCGCACTTTCAGTCGCTTGCGCACACACACATTACATTTAATTTTTTCTCTCTTTTTTTTTATTTTTTATTTTTTATTTTTTTTTATTTTTTAACGTTTAACCTCTGCCGACGTTGTTCGCACTTTGTTAACTCCTCTCTCGGCGTTTAAGACTGTGAGTTTAAAACTTTGAAATTTCGCCTCTTTCTCGTCGATCGACGATGAGGAAGATTAGAGCAACGACAGGCACGAGTCGAGCGGCAGTTGGAGTTGGCCGGCGCCGCGTGATATCACGCAGGGCCCTGTCGCCATACCGACACCGTCGACAACCAACCACGGCCACGTCTCTCAGTCAAATTTATCGAACGCTTTGTTCTTCCTACCTGTTGTTAATTGTTAAAACAAAAATATTGCTCCGATTTTAATGAAACCACACGGATCACTTTCTTCGCGATATTTGTATATATTATATTATAATCCGTCGGAGCGGATGACTTTTTCTCTCTCACTCGAGGGAAAACTCTCACAGGTGCGCAACACGCAGCGTTGCGACGATATCCACACACTATGCGCGCACTTTTGTTTACTTCGTTACTCTCGCAATTCGAGGAAAAATCCGGGATGCACAATTACGTGGCAAATTCAAAACTCGCCGCGAATTGCGAATACGAATTTAACGTACGAATTCGGCCGATTGTATCGTCGATATTACACGAATTAATAATGCAAAGGGCGACGATTAATGGGCGAACGTTACTAAGCGCTCCGTCTCTCAAAACTAAAACACGCGCTCTCGATACCAAAGAGAAAACGCGCGCGCGACTCGCACAGACACCCCCACAAACATACAACGCGGCGTCCAACTCGCGACTGCCGGAGCAGAGATTCTCTCCGAGCGCCACGCGCCGCCTCGGTCAACCTCGACGTTCTTCGTGCGCTCTCGGCTACATCTCTCTCTCTCTCTCTCTCTCTCTCTTGCTCGCTAGTGCGCCGTTGTGTGTATATATATATATATATACATGTACACGCGCCGGCGGCTCCGACACCCCCGTTTGTATACGTACACGCCGCCGCCGCTGCTGCACACGCGCGTTTAAGCCTTTTTCGAGCGGCGCGTGCGCGTGTATACGTGCATATATGCATATGTGCATACGAGAGAGAGAGAGAGAGAGAGAGAGAGATGTTTCTTTACTTTGTTGTCTCGCTTCTTCTTCTTCTTCCTCTATCTTTCGTGGGGGCACGTGAAGTCGCTTGGAATTTTGCGTTTTTGCGATGTTATCTTTTGCGAGTGTTCTTTTAAATTGCGGCAACTGTTGTTTTCGGTAGGCAGTTTTCCATAGTCAAGACTGAAGCTCTGCTTTGTTGTGTTTGCTTAATTTTTTGAAAAGACATTTGTTAAAGTAGAAACAATAATTTCTTTTGTGTTTCAATCTTTTATTTATCCTTTACTTTATAAAAGTACTCTTATTCACTTTTTTTTCTCTCTGTAGTCTTTGTGTTAACATGCAACAGCTTTATTTTCTTTGTAAAATTTTTAAGAATTATATTTTTATAAAGCTAATGCGTAATTGTAAAATTTATTTGGTTCAATAAAATGTTATTAGCTTATAAATATTTGGATTACGGATAATTTTATGTTTTCATAGAAATTTAATCGCGTATACTCGAGTTTAATTTGTTTATGAAAATTATGAATGATATCAATACACTTGAAATTCAATTGAGTAATCTAAAAGAATATAAGGATATTTATAGCTGGTATTTTTCCTTGCCTTCGTGAGAAGTTACATGAATGAAATAGAATTTTTCAAAATTTCTTAAAGCAAAGAAATTTAATCTTGATAAATGCATCGCACTTTGAATGATATAAATTTTCTATTGCGCATGAAAACATGTTGAATAAAGTTTAATAAAAAACCTTTTTTTACAACTTTACTAAGGAGTTTTATTCTTTTTTTTTTTATGAAAAATATTTTTTCATCTTATTTTATGGAAAAAAAAAAAAACATTTTATTAAATAAAAAAACTATTTTATATTTGCTATCAGGTAAACTTTGTTAATATAAAAAAAAAAAATACATTTGATTTATGGTATAAAAAAAAAAAAAAAATAATTCTAAAAATTTTTTATTTAATTGTTTCAAAATTAATCAAATTTACCAAAATTTTAAAGAATTTTATAACAATTACATTAATTGATTAAGTTTTCTATTCCAAACGAAATTAATTTTTATGATAAATAAGATGTCCTTACTATTAAAGACATTCATTCTACGTAAAACGTATTCGTTATAAAATAAAACTTGACACTAATAAAATTAGATAAATTACCAAATTAAATCAATTAATTATAGACTTCAAAACTAATAAAATTCCAGTTCTTGTAAAAGCTTTAAGAAAAGAGAAATGTTTTTCTTTTTTTTTTCCCTTCTTTCATCTATTTATTTACGTTTCCCCTTTTTTCGTTATCTCTTTTGGTCTATCTTTTCCTTTCTACGGTGTTATTTTTTTTTTATTGTTCTGCTGCGATTCTAACTTAAGCTTTGAGTGGCAGGATTACGTCATGGATGTCGGAAAAAAACGCGTGCGATGGCTTTGTGTGTAACGACGATATTTTTCCAACTTGTGTAAATGTACAATATTTTTTAAACACATTCGTTTCCGTGAATTTTATCTATAAAGAGATAATTTGAAACGCATTATGTTCAATAGCTCTGTGAATAAGTTATGTTACGATTGAAATCTAATGCAACGTTGTAGAAAGTTATTTATCATTATTTTATTATTATTTATTTTTATAAAAATAGACATTATCAACTATTGCATAATCGCCGGTTCAACTAAACTGATTTTCTTTTTGTAATATCGTATAATTTAAATTTTAAATAAAAATACAAGTGAATAAATAAATCGAAATAATACAATCGATAAGTTAAGCTTTGCTCCAAAATATTTTATACATTTCATTATCTCGAATAATTAATATTTTTTTAAAAAGTCTTTTCAATTAATTATAAAAATATCAAAAATGATTTGCTCGTAAGTATTGTTAATCATTATTAAATATGATTCTACTATTTTCGATTTTTTTAATCTGGCCATTTATAAAAGAAATTAAATTTTTCAAAATTTCTTGAAGCGAATTTCAATATTTCTAAAAGAAAGTTGATCTTAAATAAATGCATCGTACTTTGAATGATTCAAATTTTTATATTGCGCACGAAAAAATGTTGAAGTAAAATTTATTCTCAATTTTTAACGACTTTAAATAGCAACACATTTCTTAAGCAAAGACATTGAAAAATTTGGTATAAATCGTGATTTAAACTTTGTTGAGGTATTATTAGTTTCACATTAATGTACTTAACAATTGTTTACTTCGTAAAAATTATGATAATCAATTGATATTACATTTTTATTCCATGTTTCAAAACATTAAAGATTATTAAAAATACACTCGATTTCAGGAGGCGAATATCCACAATTCATGACAGCGAGAAAGAAGGAAAGAGAAAAAAAAAAACATAAAGAGGAAAAGAGGATAGAGAGGGAGAAGTTTTGACAAAGTAAAACAAAAAGCAAGTCCCGTTGACCGCAACGTCGAAGGGTCGGCCTACGCTTCATCGATCCTCGGCCCGTATATATATATATATATATATATATATATATATATATATATATATATATATATATATATATAGAAATTGAGCCACCGTCGTTGCCGTTACCGCCGCGCCTCTCATTCTCTCACTTTCTCACTCTGTTTCTCGTCTCATCCGGAGAGACGTAGAGTGAAACTACCTACGCGATTATCGAGCCATCATCCGCAGTTAATATCGATAAATCAATAATGTTGTGTGTGTGTGTGTGTGTGTGTTGCCTACATCGGAGGTTAATGATAAACCTTGCATTAAAACCGAAATGCCAAAATTGATTATTTTTATAAGCTTGTTTTCTATCAAATTTCAAACTCGATTTCTCGGAAATAATCATCGAATCGCTCCCGCGTGAATTAAACTTCCATTTTTTTTTCTTTTCTTGCTCCATTGAGGTTGCGCTCACATTGGGTAAATTTAGCCGCGTAAGAAATTATCTCACGAGCAGTTTTACGTTTGCTGTACGATAATGTTTAAGTTATCAGGTTAATTTTATGAGTAATTTAGATTTTATTAAAATTACGAAAAATTTTTAACGAGACGTTAAGAGTCGTCATATCAATTTAAATTTTAACGTACAAGTTTTTTGTTGTATAAAATGCAATTTTTTTCGTCTATATTAAAACTTATTATGCTTACATTGAAATTAATTAAATCCAATTAATATTTTTCCATCTAGATTTTTTTATACAAGTTGACAATTTTTTAATAAAGCTCCGCATTTTTTTTTTTTTGATTTAAGAATAAATTTTAAATTGTGAGTTAATCTTTCTGAAATTAAATATTTGCGAAAGAAATAATAATCGTTGCAAGCATTACTTAAATTATACTTTTATCGCAAACACATAAACTATAATCTGATAACAAATTAAATGAAATTGTATAAAAATATATAATTTCAAACAATTGTCTTTATTAATTATAAAAATTACTGAAATTATAATTTAATGTTATTTATGATTAATTAAAAATGTCTTACGTAAAGGAAAAATGTTTTTCATGGTTAGAAATCTATATTTTTACGTTAAAAAAAAATTATACCCTGGCAAATGAATTTATGATAAATTCTAAAATTTCGAATCAATAAAAATTTATAAAAGCATCGACAATTTCATAGAAATGGTTAATTTGTAATTGAAAATTAAAGAAATTTTAATATCAGCGCAAGTCATTATTTCTTGAAAATTATCGGTTTAAGTATATTCTTTGTCAAAATCAAGGTATTTCTGAAAAAATTTGAAAATTTATCGCCACGAGAATCAATAAATCGCCGCTTATAATTTCTTTGATCCTCGTTTCTCGAAAAAAGACTATTCACACATATAGCCTTAATCATGCTAATCAAAGAATCAATTACTAAGTCATTAATCATCTTGCTCACGGCGAACGAAAAAAATCTCGACCCATCCGCTTAATAGCCTGCTAGATATCACAAAAATATCGACGTGTATCAACGTCTCCGTCTCGCGCATCGCTCGTCCCTCTTTCTCTTTTTATGTTTACTTTTTTATTTTCATCGTTAAACTCGTTTGTTTACGTTTCTTTTATACTTCTTTTATTATATTAACACTTCATCTATTTCTCGCATTACACTTTTCTTATCTACACCTTTTTATAGGTTATCAATTTAAATCGTCTAAATAAAAAATTAATTAAGGGATAATTAGATTTTTTTTGCTTACTTAATCTTCGTCAGTTAAATAATCGTATATCTTTAATCAAAGTAAACATATATGTATATTTATGTATGGGTATATCAAGAACATCACTATCTATAATGTCTACTTATTCTGTGTGGTGGCAGCACTTTCTCAATCGGCTACTTACTTTTATTGGTATATACATAAAAATAATTTGATTTTTTAATATTTCTTAATAATAAATTTTTTAATGCTCGTATAAGTTTATTGATTTTTTTTACAAAAAATTGTATTGTTTTTTAAAAACTTGCTACACAAAATATTTTCCAATTGTATTGCGATTCTAATTTAGAAGTAAATATTTTCTTTTTTTATGTAAAAAATTGTAAATGATAATTTTTTTTTTTAATTTCTTCATTATTTTAAATTAATATAAATCGCGAGATAAAATTTTGTTAATATTTTGTAAAAATTATTATATATTTGATAATTTTTCTTACATGGCTTCAAGTTATCGGAAATTTTTATTACAAAGGTTTTCTCACGATTGTTTACATTTATTTTTGAAAACCTTTATCATTGATTTTCGATTCTCTATAAAATATTTATTTTTGCAAAACTCTGTAAAACTCAAAAAAAATGTTCAATTAAATAAAAATTTTCAATTCAAAACTATTTAATTTTCAATAATTTACTTTTTTTATTCACTGCTTTGTGTATTATTATATACGTTCTCTCGTTAATTACGGGTCGTATCGTCACTCGAATATCCCCAATCGTCCAGTTTCATCTCTTTACCTAATACCGTACCGTGTAAAATCTACCCGAGGTATACGCACTCCTTGTCGAAGAAAATTCGAGGCCATCGTCCATCGAATTAATCGACGACATTGAGCTGCGCGCGCTATACGTGTATATACTTATGCGCACATTTATGTATATGTATATAATATGTATACATAAGTGGGCACACAAGGGGAATCTTGAAACAAGCGATATGCCGAGAGAAATAAAGAGAAAGAAAGAGAAAGAGAGGGATAGAGAGAGAGAGAGATAAAGAGGATGAAGACGGGACGGAGGCAGAGGCAATACATTCGCAGTGCGTTAACGCGAGCGGCTCGTTTATTAATAGTTTTGCTAAAGGGGTGAATAAATTTGTTTGCTGACCGCCCACATCGAGTGTCGAGCTTATCGCTCCTGATCCTTTCTCTCTCTCTCTCTATCCCTCTCTTTCTCTTTCTTCATTCGCATCATTGTCCTCCGCCTCGTAATTCTCACATGTGGAGAAAAGATACTTTCTGACTCGTTCTCTCTTCCTCACTCTTCTTTTTTATTTCGAAGCGAGGAGAAAAATAAAGGCGAGGGACAGAGAACTCACGCTTCTTGTCTCTTTGCCTTTTTTTCTTTTTCACTCTCACTCTCTCTCTCTCTCTCTCTCTCTCTCTCTCTCTCTCTCTCTCTCTCTCTCCTTCGTCTTATTTTGGTGTAAAGGAAACTTTGTGTGGATCGCGGCGGTGAGAAGATGTGTATTATATACTCGGAGAAATATTCACTGCATGCGGATACCTTTCGATTCTTTGGAATGACGGATGTGATTTTGCAATGGCCATAGAAAATCCCGGATTTCTGGGTTGTGCTTTGCTTTATTCTTTTTTTTTTCGGCGAGTCGTCCCTTTTTCAACTACAACGATGCCTTTGTGCTTTTATGATTTTGTATATACTTTATAAATTTTACGAATGCAGGTAGTTCAACTTGATCGATTGGGCTAAAGTTTAAGTGTCGAATTTTTTAAAATTTATTGGTGTAACTGTAAAACTAGCTTTCAGAAATTGTTTTTTTTTTTTTTTTCTTTTTAAACTTATATGAAATATTAAAAAAAAAAAACAAATTTTTTTTTAATTATATTAATTAAAATTATAAAAATGTATAACATAAAATTTCATTTTATATTTTTACTTAGTATAAATATTGTCATAATTGCAATTGCATATAATCTGTACTTATACAATTATAACGTAAAAAAAATCTTTATAAAAACTGCGATTGAATAACGATAAATGCAATTTTATGCTTATTATTTAGACGATTTTGAAACTAGAAATAATCAATAAATTAAAACTATAAATATAAATTTGCATATAGATAACTAATATACTAAAAGTTACAATGCACATACCCTCGTTACGAAGAAAAACACTCAAAATTCTCAATTTTCATTCGAGGTCAAAGCACTTGTAAAACCTTTTCTTTTTATCGCGCTTCCGTGTGCGCAAGGTTTGCACGCACTTATAACGTGTACGCGGACTACAACGACGCGTACTCGACACTTGGAAAGTCAAGAGACCGTGACGAAATCGCAATTTAAGCAACGATAAAAAAAAAAAAAAAAAAAGAGAAAGAGAGAAAGCGTAGAGTTCGGAGGGAAGGAACCGGGTATTGAAAGTGAAAAAGGGGGACTCGCCCGCACGAAAAATTCAAGGAAAGAAAACAAGAGCGGGCGCTAAATGTTAGGAGTAGCGTCGATGGTGAGGATAAAGAGAATGAAGAAATTGCAACGAACGAAGAATCACGTGAAAGTATAAAACGGCACGGAGCGACACCGATGAAAAATTTGTCGGTTTCGAGATGCGAAAACACGAGAAAACAAGATAAATCCTTTGCTAGATACGAAAGAGAAAAGAGAAAGAGCAAGAGGAAAGGATGGAATAGGATTTCGAACTAACGCATATACAGAAAAGGGAAAGTGAAATTCTTTTTACATGTTCGTAAGTGGCTTGGCGCCCTTTGGTCCTCCTCTTTTCCTCTCACACTCTCTCTCTCTCTCTCTCTCTCTCTCTCTCTATATATATATATCTATATATATATATGTGTGTGTGTGTGTGTGTGTGTGTGTGTGTGTGTGTGTGTGTTAGATACCGCCGTAGATCAGACTGTTCTCGGTGCCAAAAACCTTTTATGAAAAACGAGCTTGTCCATCCCCATGAGTCTTGGCGTTTATTTAAATGTGAGATACAAAAAATAAATGCATTTATTTTTTTTTCTAGAGGTAACAGAATTAATTAAATTTATATATACATTTACATGTACTTTACATGTAAATTTTAATTATGAGAAGTATTTAAATTATAAAATGCTTTCGAGAAAAAATTAGTTTCCAATAAATTATTGAAAACCATCATTTATAAATAAATTATAAGTTAATAATATTTACTTACATTGAATTAAATGTCTACATATCAAGTGATTTTAAAATTCATCGTATCTTACAGTATCCATTATTCTGCATTGAAAGTATTTGTTTTCATCGAATCGAGTCACGCGATAAAATAAATACGCATGAATTTAATTTAATTTAATGTTGCGAAGACAACGGTTGTAGTTATTTAAATACAAGATAAAATACATCTTAACGTAGGTATCGTTGAGTTATCGACGCAAGAAACGTCATTGTCGTGAGTAAGCATTATACACGATAGCAAAGTGAAATCGGAATACATGGATGTATTTAATTTAATTGCTTGCTGTGTAAAGTGTAATCATGGGTGTTCTATTTTAAAAAACTGATGCATATATCTTTAGAACTAAAGGTTTTAAGAAAAAAGTTTTCAGACAAAAGTAAGGGTATACAATTAAAAAAACCAACTTGACCTTAAAATGACCTTGAAGGCCATATTCAAAGTCATGGTCAAGGTCAGAGTTAGACCTCCCCTTCAAAATCTAACAACTTTTGTCTTAAAACTTTTTTCTTAAAACCTTTAGTTCTAGACATATATGCATCCGTTTTTTTAAAAGGGACACCTAGTATAATCGCGATATAACTTTGGGAAACACGTAACCATTAGTCAGTTTCACAGTTGATTTTTTTTTCTGAAAATTTCTTTGTCCCTAGACATCCAACCACATTAATTTAAATTAATGCTTTTGTAATTTTACAAGTTTCATGAAAATTTCTATTTTTTCATATCAAATTACAATTTTTTTTGTAATTAACCATTGTACTATTTAATGTATTACAGTTTAAGTAGTCTAAAAATATGTTCTTAAACATTGGAGAAACACTAACAAAAAAGTGTTATTGTCAGAGATAAAATGCATAATTTCGTAGAAAGATTAATAAAAAGAATAAAATTTCTTAATTATTAAGAAATATAATGACAATTTCATTGAGTTGATAAAAATATTATAAATTAACGAATAGAAATAGTAGAGTTAAATAAATTACTAGAATCAATATTGAATGCCGAGTCTAATAATACAAAAAAAAGCAAAAAATCAATAAAAGAGTTGCGAAACGTTATTGCTCAAGGACATTGATGTGTTTTTGGATTCGTTAACCAATCAGAGCATGACTCTTATTTTTTGGGGTGTCGTGGACTGATGAATAAGCGGCAGCTACACTCTTTTTTTACAACATCTTCGTGCGAAGTGTGTAGACAAAAGAAAGGATTACAAGCTACATTTTGATTGTTGACAGTAAAAAGTTTTACGTTTTAAAATATTGATGAACAATTAAAGAAAAAAAATTATGGTATGTTTGATTGTTTTTCATAGTTTTATGTTTGCATGTATTTGTAATGTTGTAGTATTTTTATTTATTATTTTTATGTTAGAGTTTAAGCACAAGTGTTATTTATAAACTAAATTAACTTGGAAAAAGTAAAAATAAAATAGCCGTTTGATAAAATTTTAAATGAACAGCGCAAGGAAAGTTTGTTATGCGCGAATGTTCTGATTGCGTCAAGGTCGCGTGCGATTTCTTAGAAATGCTTCCGGGTAAGATTCAAAATTTGTAAGTGACCTTCGCGGACCTCAATTTACCGAGCAAGAATTCAGATCAAATTTTAAAAGGTAAATAAAATACAAATTATTAAAAAATTAACCTGTAGCAAGAAAATTCATTAACATTATTAATTTGTATAATTTAACTTAATCATATTAAATGAAATTTAAACTTATTTACAAATCTTTAATAAAAAAAAATTCATATTTATCAAAAATATTAAATTTTAATATACACTCAAATATATTTGTAAATGCTACAAAGAGATATAAAGAATGGAAAGTAACTTCTCATAAAATTAGATAAATTGTTTAGATCAAAAAAATTTAAGAAACGGGAGCTCGTAGTCGACTTATTAAGTATAATTTTCAAAAGATTCACGGCTATTTAACGTACCTAGGGACAATTTCTTACTATATTTTTCAAGGTTGTCTAATCACTTAAATATGAATATATATATGTATATCGCGGTAAGAAGAATGTGTAGAAGTATTTCGCGGTTTTATCAAAAAGTGTTGCAGATTTTAACTTGTATAAAAAATAAGAATTTTAAAAATAAATTACACCAACAAAATAAATATTTCATATAAAATTAACGATAATTATAAAAGTTGAACTTATTTTATTAAATAGCAATATTTTATTTATTTAAGTAATTCAATTTTAATTTATTTAAAGCAATAATCTTTTAATGCTGGTTTCAATTATCAAGTTCTATTGATTCTATATTTTTTTAATGACTTTTAAATCCTATACGAACTTTGATATGTAAAAATTTGTATGAAATGCTGTTAAATTATAAATGGCTCGATAAGAATCATATTAATTCGTCTTTTATAGATTTATTAATTTATTTACTGATTTTTAATTAATCATATTTTTTTTTTTTTTTTACAGTTTCTTACTTTTAATTATGAAATTTTAATCAATGTAGATGTTGACTTATTAATAATTGTCGAATGTCTTTTTATTACAATTTCAACTATCATTTGAAAAAATGAAAGTATAAATTTATATTCAGTTAAAATTTTTTGCAAGAAATTAATTTTTTTACAAAACGATACAAACATTTAATTTTTCAGCCTCGATAAGAATACGCAATAATAATAATAATAATAGTAAAAAAAAAAAAAAAAAAAAAAAAAAACAAGTTCACTTATTCCATTTTACGTAGAAAAACAATATTCCCGAGGCAATAACGGTATCTCAGTCGTGAAATTTCACTCGAGAAGATTTCGGAAAAAGCGCGCATAAAGGAGAGCTTGTAGTATATTCAATGATACGATTTTCCGGCTGCTCAATCGCGTCTCCTCCGAATCCTCTCAACTCGCGCGTATATACGTATACCGACCACCGTCAGCTCGATAGAATACAGCCATAGAGCGCAGCTTTCGCCTTTTGACTCGTTGAAAAATCTTGCAGCGTGCGTCTCGTCGATTACACGTCGAGTCGAGGCAAGTGTCGTTATCGGCCGTAACCAAGAAGTAGTACGAGAGAGAAGTAGATGGGAGGGGGGCGGGGGGAAGGAGGAGTGTACACGCGGTATCGCGTCTAACTTTAGATGGTCAATATCGAGGAAAAGGACAGGATGATACGCGACTCGAAACGAGCGAGCGACGTCGTTTTCGACCCACGGCGATCGAGTTTGCGCCAAGCGGCGAACTTGACTCCTGCTCTTCTCTGCTTCGACGACTTTGACCTTACGCATACGATACAGCGCATACGATTCATGTACACGCTCTCGGAGCTCTCGACGTGTATGTACGCAGGTGCGCCCCTGAGTAAACCGCGTGCGCGCCCGGGGTTATGCCACTTGTAAAATTACTCTGTTTAGAGGCTATTCCCGTGGTTTGCCGGTCGTAATCTCACAGGCGTATCGGCGAGCAACGCGATTGGCTGCAGCTGCTCCACCTTGACCGAACAGGCTGCCGCTGTATTTATAACTTTGTGCGATATTGCTCGGTGGATACCGATGTTGGATAAGGCCGATCCCGCTACCGCTTACTGGCACCTTGTGGCTTGCTAAGTTTAAACTTAAAATTCATTAATCATCGAACCGATTGATCAATGGATCAAATGGCCATTTTATTGATAATTTATTTTAATTTATTGTTTATATTCGGTACGTTTTACCATTTACTATGAGTAATGAGCTAACTAAACCTAAACTAAAGTTGGCTTTTGCAAGATTGCTAAGTACAGTTTATACAACTACACATGTGTATATTCTCGTACGCTAATAAATTGTATATTATAATAAATTGTAAAATATTTACACATTTTAAAATAAAGATTGTTTATATTTATTTAATTAAATCCATCATCGATCGCTAGATTGTTAAAAATTTCTGTACATTTGATATCTTATTTATATTATAACTCTTTTTAGTATTAATATTGATTGAAAATAATAATTTTTCTTATTTTTTTCTTTTAATACATATTTACAAATATCTTCAAATATATCAATTTTCTATCTTTGACTTTATGTATCGAATGTTAAATTACATATTGAATTGAATTGTTTGTGGCGTAGATGCTTGAAAATTGTACTTCAGTTGTTCCTTTATGCCTAAAATATTTATGATGATCCGTTAATTTTGAGTATCTGATTAACAACAGTCTTGGAATTAATATTCATTATTTCGCTCAATTTCCTTAGTATATTTTAATATATATGTTTTTTTTTATCATGAAAAAGTCATCCCCTATTGATATTCTCTTAAAATTTTTAATTGTTTCGATCAAACCTACTGACAAATAAACTTGCACCACTAGAACAGAGTTGTGCAATATATTGACTGTTAAAAATACAAAATTTATTTATTAATTTATTAAGTAAAAATACCATTAAGTTATTATAAATATTATATTACGCGAAATATATTATTGAGTTATTGTTTTATTATTAAATTACTGTTATATTATTATTAAGTAATAAAATAATGTAATAAAATAATTATTGAGTTATTATTCTAAAAGGAACTGTGAAATAAAATTTAAATAGATAGATTTAAAATATTATAAAATTTAATATTAAGTTTTCAATCGATTCAATTAAGAATAAATCGACTAAATCGATGAAAACAAAATAACAGTTTGAGCATTCGTGGAAGTTTATCAAATATAAACAATATCTATTGTTAAATGAAAGAAAGCTTGTCCCGATAAATTACGAATAGGAAAAAGCGACTAAATTATCGCTTAAATTAATTATTGTTTAATATAATAATGCTTAAATTATTTTTACTCGCTGCTCAGCTCACGGCTAGGATCAGCTACGCTGTTCTGAGGTCGGAAAAGCCTTTTGTGCTACAGCTAACAGAGGTTAATTGTAGGCCGATATGATCCTTGCACAGCAATGGCTGTGAGAGAGAAAGGATCCACGAGCCCAGGGAGATCGTGAAGTCAACTTAGGGCCGCTTAGGCTTACCTAGTTGAGCAACGAAAGAAAGAAAAGATTACAAAGGCGCAAGAAGGGCCGATTTTCGATAGGAAAAGAAAGCCTATACCCGAAAACGCATTAATTATTTAACACATTAATTAGTATTTTGTATTTTTTATTATATTATAAAAATAAAAGTATCTTTGTTGAAAAATTGTGTGATTAATAATTTTTTTTTTTTTTTTTTTAATTAATTTAATCATCGTTTTTTACATCAAGCTAACGGTATAATTATGCTACGACTGTGAATTTTTCTATCTGTTGGTCACCGGTCCATGGGACAACTGTAATAGACTTTAGTTTATTTAGTAACTAAACACTTGAATCAGTATCTATATTTGCAATTATAATGTTTTGCGTGTTACATGAAATATAATGCTCTCTGCCGCATCCTACTTTTCTTTTTTATTTTCTGTTTTTCGATATTTTGTATACATCTGGTTTATTTGATTCTTTACTTTTTTCATACTCGAACCGTACATTTTGCTAACTATTTTTATACTAACAGTTTTTAGCGAGATGATACTCTTTTTTTCTAAATAAACATGAAACAAATTGAATTATTTGCGTTTAGAAAAATGCTTTATTGATGTTTTGATTTATCATCCGTTTTATTTTTATTTTATATCCAGACAAAAGCTCTCCCTTCGATTTATCTCATTAAATTTTTAAACATTTTAAATCATTCTCTGTTTAAGAACGCCACTTTTTATTACTTCGATTCAATACTTCTTTTTTTTATAATTTTGTATTTTCATAGTTTCTAAAGATATACCTCAATTAATTGTCAGTCTATTAAGGAATCACTAATTAAAAATAATATTTCGCATAAATAAATTAAATAAATAATATATTATGGAATTTGAATTGAAGTAATAGAATGCTGTCGTCGTAACAGATGTAGTAGGCGTTATGGATCATATAAAAATAGTAAAGGAATCTAGCGAAACTAATACCCGAAATTTATCAGAAATCGATAGTTCCGACGTCTGAATACGTCCGGTGTACAAGGATTCACACGCGCGCGCGCAAACACACACACACACACACTCATAACCCCCCCCCCCCCCCTCCCCATACGCGCGGTCATTCCAAGATGTGAGAGCTTTGAAACTCCGAGCTAACCCACGAATAGTCAAGGTTCATTTAACACTTGATACACCGAGAAGTAAGAAATAAAATAGGTAAGGGGAGGACGAAATAAAAGTAAATAGAGAGCGAGAGAAAGCTGTCATAGTTTGGAAAAGAGGCAAGAGACGAGATGGAAGCAAAAACAAAAGGACAAAGTTGGGTGAGAAAGGCGAGAAGACGATAGCGAGTGAGGAAGGACTCGCGGGATCGTAAGAAGGAGGAGGAGAGAGGAGACGCTAGGAGCTCTCGAATAACCCGATGCAAGGTGGAGGACGCCGGTAGCACCTTGGCCAGAAGCCAGAATGCTTGACCCTACCAGTCTCTCTCACGCGGCGCACCGTTTGCTATATACCCTTTGGCTTATAGTTAGCCGCGCATCTTGTCCCCTAAGGGCTTTCCGCGAGAATTACCGTAACGCTAAACCATCCAGGGCCTCCATCGTCGCCGCTGCTGCTGCTGCTACTGCGTACCTCTCTCGCCTTGATCGACCAACCAAGACTGACCCCTTGCTACCCCCTACCGTCAATCTAACTTTGCTAAACTGTGGTGGAATATAACTATCTATAATTAGGCTCACGCTCTGTCCTATGTTTGTTCTAGGCTCTGTAAAGATAATCCTTACATCAGCTGTCTCTTCGTATCTATAAATATTTTAATAATGTTTAATGTTTGCATGATAAAGACAAATATATTATAATCAAGAAGCGTCTTTTTGATTTTATGAAGAATTTTTGTTTTATTTCTATTTTATTCTTCAAGTGTAACACAAATAACGTTTTGAAATTGGATTGACATTAAAAACAAAATTATTGGATTTGTAATTTAAATTTTATTAAAATAAAATTTTTCGTAAAAATATGTCCTCTAATATTTTTATCGTTAATTTTATATAATATTTTAAAAATGTGTTATAAATTTTTATCAATTAAACGGTATAAAAATAAAGGTAAAAATAAACCCGAGATTCCAAAATATTTTAGCATTAGACTCATTTTTTTAAATTTTATGCAACCTAAAAATATTTGTTATAAAAGCAAATAATTACCATAATGTTTTTTATTCACATAAATTAACCGCTTCATCGTGAGTTTAATTAAACTATTACGAGGAGGATAATTATACAAGGTAGCGCATTTTGTATGGCAAAGGTATGCATTTGAATTTTCCGTTTATGATGGTAATTGAAAATGTAATTTATTAATAATATGACCTGTTTCTGATTGAAGTAAATTGTTTTGCAAACGACGAATAATATATTAAAAATGACGGAAGCGTGTTTACGAATATGAAGGTAATACGATATAATTAAGGATAATTTTGATGTATTTTTTAATAAACGGTACGGGCTCGCTCGGACCACGGGAAAATGAAAAATATACATTCCCAATAATTCATCCTCAATAAACATCCACTTTTTATCAAGCCGGCTCTTTTCGTTAGATATATATATATATATATATATATATATATATATATAAACATATACACACACATATGTATACATATGTATCCACCTTGTTCGTATTAAAACTCATCAAATGCACGCGGCGGTGTCGAGCCATCGTCGGCGGCGGCAGCGACGGCACTTCGCGAATGCCTCGCATTTTTCATAATTCCAATCACAGCGTTTCGCGTTCCCGTGGATAAAGCGGCAAAAATACCCACGGTGAAATACAAAAAAAAAAAAAAAAAAAAAAAAAAAGAAGAAGAAGAAACGAGCGGGAAGAAAGAAAAATAGCCGAACGCTCGGTATACGTTGGTGTTTATACGCCCATCGCTAATGTTAAAGTAAAAAAAAGAAAAGAAAAAAAAAAGCAAACGAACAAGTCGGAACGAAAGAGAAAAGCAAAAAATCCAGTCGAAGCCCTTTTTTTTTTTTTTTTTTTAACAGTAACGCATATAAAGGAGGTAAAAGCCGGATGAACAAAGGTGCGCGAGCGTAAATAGGAAAAGCAGTCGGTGCGCGCTCGAAATATTAACCTTTTCATCTTGTGGACGCTACTCGTTATTAGTCGCGATATGACGTGCGCGTAAAAGCAACTGCGAGCGAGCCGAGTCTCGATAAAATCATCCGCTAATTAATAACGCTACTCTGTATACGTATACGTGGAAGAGATAGATATATACATCCTGTAACTGATTCGCCTGCGACTCCAAGCTTGAAATTGATTATTATTGCGGTTTGCGAGATTTCGATAAATATATTATTGTTCGATTTTACCAAACGAAAGACATGTATTTGAATTTTATCGATTCGGTGACTTTTATGTACTGCATTATACGGTAAACATTTTTTTAATTAACGATAATTGTATGAGAATATAATGGTCGTAAACATAATTTTCCGATATGCCAAACGACATCGTAAAAGTAAAATTGAACATCGATAAAAATATTCTCGCGATTCATCTTTTGACAAAGTAAATGGATAAGAGACGATAAAATTTATTCTCATGTATTATGAAAGAGAAACATTTTAATTCTCTACGTATACTCGTACAAAGTGTTTAGACGTACTCGTCTTCGTTTTTACGCGCTCGATTTTTAGTACGAGGTATACTAATAACATATATATACGAGATTAAACGTTTTTTGTACATACGTATAAACGGATCGATAGCAAGGAGCGATTTCATGTTCATTGTTTAAATCCGCGGGATAAAAGAGCGGTAACACGTGAATAAAGAAAGCAGGGCTTTCGTTAAAATTAAAAATCTATAAACACGCTTGTGCAAGTGAAAAATGCGTTTCGGTAAATATTGCGGATACAAATCTCTCGACCTTCCTTTTTTTTTTCCACGCAACGGTTTTCCGCACCGATGACGAACGGTATTAAGCTTGTATATGCGGTTTTTTTATTTTATTTTATTTTATTTTATTTTATTTTTTTTTTTTTTTTTTGTTTATCGAGCTAGTGGAGAGATGAATGATGAGAGAATGAGTGTCACGTAATTTGATGAAAAATAAGCGGGAAAACTGTAAAAAAAGAATCATCGATGCTTTTTAAATCCTTTTTTTTCTTTGTTTTTTAAGCTGTGTGATCGGAATTAAATGCGTAAATACCAAAAATTTTCCAGCGAGTGAAGATTAAAGCTGCTTGTATTGGTATTTTTATTTTAATAAAATGTTTTCTCCACACGGTGTGTTTAAATTTATTTTTCGAAACATATTTAATTTATTTCAATAATTTTAATTTAAAAATGTAAATTATTCATGTGCTTTAATATATGGCTTAACTTTAATTAAATAACAAAAGAAATATTTAAACAATTCTACTTTTATTTGTAAATTCCGTGAAAAAATTGCATATTTTAATTTTATTCCACTTTTTCAACTCTACAAACAGAAGACTTATCAATAGTAAATAAATATCATCAAGTTAATTTGCTTTATTTGTAATATTTAATATTCAATTATTTTCATTACTTTTCAATTTATAAGAGATATGAATGTGGTAAATATTACTATTGATATACAGGTTAAATCAACAATTTTTAGAATTTTTGTCTGTTTATCCGTCTGTCCGTCTATGAACGCGAATTACGCAAAAACAATTAAACTGATTTTGATAAAACTTGTCACACTAATAGCTTATTTTCCGACTCAACATGTAGACTTTATTTTATCAAAATTGTCTCATGGGGAAAAAAGATATCTTAATTTAAAGTTTTCTACACGTATAAAGTCGCGTGCAAAGTTATATTTAATGTACGCCAGTGAAATAGATAATAAAGAAATGAAATTAACAAGTTACATTATTTTTTGCAAATATTTTTAATTGTTTTTACGAATTAAAATATCGATATTGTAAAACGGGTTTTTGTAAAAAGTTAACTTACACATAAAAATAACTTTCAAAATCTTCATTATACATGTATAAAATAAAACATATTTCTTAAAATTAAATTAAAATGATATTTTATTAAAGTTGGTTGATTGGTATGTAAGTATGTTTGATTTGTTGAAATTTTTGCAATCCATTGTATTAAGAAGAGTAAATTATTCAATTGATATTGTAACCATTAGGTTATTACAGGTTTTCTTTTCTGAAATAAGTAATTGAAAGCAAAAGTTGAATAAGCATATGATATTTCGCACTAATACCAAACAATTAAAATCCTTAAATTAACTTTTTTTTAACAAAAAGTGCAACGATTAACAACCAAATTTTTGTTTTTGAAAAAAATTTGGACCGGCGATCGATCCACGAATAAAAAACTTGAACCGTTAAGGGTTAAGATCTTGGATAAAGAATTTTTTGTTCCTTTAAGTAAAAGTTAATTTCTTAAATAGAAAAAAAAAAAAATAATTTGAAACAAGAAGGCCATTTTGAAGACAACATTTTTTTCTATCGGTGTATATGCATTTTGCGCATTATTGCATTTGTTTACTAAAATTGCATAAAATACAGTTTAAATGTATAAGTTATTTACAACTACGAATAATCAATGTATAAGTGCACAACCTCGATAAAGATTTGTAAGTTAAAAAAAAAAATGAGGTTTGGGTCATGTTAATATAGAAAGTAGAAAATTTAACGAAAGCATTGTAGAATAACAAAAGTAATGGAACATAAACTCTGCAGAACGTTCGCGAAAAATTTGTGGAATTAAAAAAAAAAAAAAAAAAAAAAAAAATAAAGTAAAAAAATGAAGTAAGGTAAAAGCTAAGCACGTAAAATAAAGAAAGGAAAAAAAGCTAAGAATCACGATTAGAAAATGTCCTAATTGTGAGTGCTAACTACGAATTTTTTTTAATTACGTCTTTATTATATTCCGCTTGGCAAAAGGAAAAGAGATAGAGAGTCGATGAGCATATACATGTATACAAAGTCTTTCTGAGAGATACAAGAATAAGAGAGATAGAGATAGAGAGAGCGAGAGAGAGAGAGAAAGAAAGGACATAATGAAAATACGACCTTCGTTATCCTTCGAGGGACTACTCGCATCGTGGATCGGATTAAAGTTTCGTGAGCGCTATACTTACGCTTGCGCGCGAGCGCGCGCTGCGTTTTTCGAATGGAAACTGGGCCGTTTTCTCTTCCATTGTGCGGGTGAGATTATATTTCCAATTAAAGGGGACCTTCGCTCCCACCTTTTCACCCTCTAATTCTCTCTTTCTCTCTCTTTCTCTCTCTCTCTCTCTCTCTGTCTCTCTCTCTTATGCACCTATACACAAAGTAGCAAAGAGGCGGTTACCTCGCGCTCTCAACGGTCTCGCGGAAAAAAGTTCTAATTAAACGCTGACTTCGTCGATGTATAAACGAGCGAGCAAAGATAAGGAGCAATGCGTCGCGGTCTTTCTCTCTCTCTTTTTCTCTCTCTCTCTCTCTATATATATATATATATATATGTAAGTATAGCTATACATATATGTATATACATGCAGTTATAGCTTTAGCGCCGTTAAGATCCTACCGGCGGACGGAGTTAATGTTCTGGTACTTTATTCGTTCTCGCTATCGAGCGCACCAATACCGAACGGGGATACGATCTCTATAATCGAGAACGAAGAAACGGCAGTTAGAACGGAAGATGGTCTATAAGCTCGCGTTCGCATTTTATTTTCGATCTTGAACTTTGAAAATGCAGATGTATTTGTTCCTTGCTCAGAAGTATTATGCGTATTCGCACAATTGTTGAATTAAAATTTCCAACTTTAAAACAGTTACATTTTTAAAACGCGACTATTGATCAAAATTTTCTTTTTTCATAATCGTTTTACAATGTCCAATACACCGTTGACAAATTTATTTGATTTATCGATTATTGACGTTTCAAGCATCGTAGGTAAATTTTTAACGATTTACTATTTTAAAAAATACTGAAAATATTAAAAGGTTGAAAGAATTATCTTATAGCACTTTTTCATTATTGTCAATTTTCAATATGAAATTTTTAATAAAGAAACGTTTGACAGTTTATTGATTTAATGTCGTAATTTTTTACGCTCTCAGCAGATGATAAATGCATTTATTGTCATGTTCTAATTTCTATTTAATTTATTACTTTCAATATTAAACTAATTATTTTAATTAAAACGTAGTACAAATTTTAAATTTTAAAACAAATCCTAAATATTAACGTTATATAAAAATCATCTGTATATATATATATATATTTTTTTTTTTTCTTAAAATAAACATTAATTTTCTATTATTTAATTATGTAAAATGTTTTAGTAACGACAATTTTGCATAAAATTATTAATTTTTTTTTTCTATATTGAAAAATATCATCTTATTCACAAAGTGCAAGTATTTTAATTATTTAACACAAACATTTTTTTTTATTTTATAAAGAATAGTTTATTAAAATATCAATCATAAATTTTAGATTAAAATTTTACCTTAAGAAGATGCGACAAAGAATTCCATTATTTAGAATATCCGGTATATAAAAACCAGCTCAAACAATCAAAAGTTATAAATTAAAAGACAATTGATTTCATATAATTAAATTAAAAGAGTGCACATTTGAGGCTGTAATAAATTTTACATAAAATCAAATTGATTATCTATTCGTCCATCGAATGCAAGATTTTCCGCATAATTTACCCGATATATATGAGTCGAAGTCGTATAACGACATCATTAAATGAAATTGCAACCGATATTCGCCATTGATAGCGAATTCAGCTGGAAATATGAGTAGGAAACACCTATACGTGAAATTAGCTGCCATTAATGATAATTGCAGATTGAAATTATATTTACTGCGTGTTATTTTAGGAATCAGAGTATCAAAATCTAACATTCTTTTATACAAGTATTTTATGCATACTATTTTGACATAATAGTAATTAAGTACTCTAATTCAACACTTTCCTGTAATTTTTTTTTCTCCGATTAATAAAATGCAAATGTACTATAGATTAATTTAGTAAAAGATTAAAACTTTTTTTCTGAAATATTTTGTGAATAATATATGAAAAATTCAACTCAAATTATTGTGAAGTATTATGTAGAAAATTAGAATACGTTTGAGCAGGATATTGAGGATACAGGTAATTATTTGTAAAAATATAAATATATTAGAATATTAAAAACTATTTTTAATGAATATACTAGTAAATATTAATTGAGCTTAACCGGATTAATAATTTTATTTATTTGATATATTTAGAATCCTGTACATAAATCATTTTTAAAGAAAAATGTATAAGAATTCAAATAATTTCAAATATTTAAAAATTATAAATATTCTAAGAATTGTTATATCGTTTTATCAAATGTAAGAAGAAAATGAAATATTTTCGCAAACAACGATTTATAATAATAGCAAAAATAAACAATTGTAATTGAATAATGTGGAATGAGAATCATTCACGGCTTTGAAAATAATCTTAAAGTACTTCTATAAAAAGGGTAGATCTGCATGGCGGTCACAACGTAAATATTCTAAAAGACACAAGTCAAAAGATGTTCTTGCGCCCGGCGCTTACTTCTTTATGCATCCGAGCATCTTGACACAGATATTTTCTCATTCGAGTGGGAGAGAGAGAGAGAGAGAGAGAAAGAGAGAGAGAAGTAGAAAATGCATCGGAACGAGTCGCGTCGGGGCTAGAGTTTCACCGAGGACCGAAGCTTCGCGCATATTTCCATAGGGTTTGCGGCATCTGTAAAGGGGAAGGGGGCATTAGCATCGCTCGGCATTCGTATTGTTTTCGTTGGTCGGTTGCACGTACGCGCATATATATATATATATATACATATATACATATATATGTATATATATATATATATATGTATGGATCCGCTGGATGCGCGGAACTCTCGGATATTTGCAATCCTGATATGTGCGCCGGTGTGTGGATTCCTATCGCCCGGTTGGCTTCTATAACCTAGCAGCCGCCGCGCGCTATGATTACAGTTCGCTCGCTATTACGCGGCGTGGAGGGGGAGGGGGGGGGGGGGGGCGAGCGTTCGCGCAAAGTTATTGTTTTGACTGTCCATAGCCGCACGCTGCCAGAGCAAATATTGATCGCGCGAGCGAGAAGCCGAACGATATAACCCGCACCGCGCGCTCTTGCAAATTCGAGCGAAATCTCGTTTCGCTACGAGAATAAGTACGCCCGAGTTTTTCTTGCGCGAGCGTTAGCTAGCTGCTCGACCGTCGATTTGTTTGTTATTTTTGGCTTTTAATGAAAACGCCGCTGGAGATTTTTAATGGTTTGTATATTTTCGTACTCTTGCAAATGGTACTCGATCTACTTTATCTCACTCTCTTTCTCTCACTTTCTTCTCGCTATTTTTTTTTTCTTTTTTCTTCTTTTTCTTAATGTGAAAACGAACGAAACGTTAAAAATTTAATGAGGCAGATTTTGATTTCGACGCGGGATGTTGTTAGCATGTAGTATTGCGTGTTTAATGATCCACTGCAGTATATGCTCTTAATGTACTGAAAGCTGATGGATTATGCATTAAATTATTCGGTTTTATTCGTTCTGTTAAGTAGTACATTGACATAGTACTTTGACCACCGAGTCTCATTAAACTTTGTTTTTTTTTTTTTTTTTACAACGACTTACTGTTAAAATACTGCACTAACTTTGAATCAACGCTTGAAAAATATTTCTGAATAAGTTCTGCAACGAATCTCATTTAGCATATAAAAGTATTATTATAGCTGAAATATTTTTTTTTTTTATTTACAAAATTAACATTTATAAAATTGGCATCATGTGACTTGTTAAATATACCATTTCATATTTATAAAATAAAAAGCTTAAAATTAATTTATTTTATTGCAATTTTTTAATTATTATGTAATAGTTCGGAAATAGTTTATAAATAAAATATATTTAAAAACAAAATTTGTCATCAATTCGATAGCATTGATAAATAAAAGATTTCTTAGTTTTATTTATATCAGATATATTTTTTGACTTAATAACTAATAATTAAATCTGTATCATACATTCGCTTAAAAAATTCTCACCAAAAAAGAATAAAGTTAATAAAATAAAATTTAATTGATAATAAAAAGCATAAAAATTTATTTCAAACTATTGAAATATTACAGAGAATTTAATTAAAAATTCGTACAAGAAATTTTAGAAATTATAACAATTATAAGCTGCAGACATATCATTTAATTTAATGTAAGCCTTGAAACACATAATTATCGTATCATCCGCTTACTCGCAAACTTAACAGTTTGAAAATTATCAAAGTCGATCATCAAAGCACCGGCATTTGAAGAAAATCACTATCGCTAGAGAGAGAGAGAGAGAGAGAAAGAGGGGCTTGACAAAATTTGGAAAGGCCTTAAGAAGATACTTAACCCCGTGCGCTTGATTAATATACCTATAAACTCGGCGCGACATATTTTAGCCTCCTCCAATTAACGTACGCCGTGTTCTTCGTTCAACGCGATCGTTCCCTTTTCCATCATCGCATGTATATACATATACACAGACACACACACATATATATATATAACGCGTATAGGCAGAAACAGAGACAAGGAGAAAAGTGGATGAGTATACATATGTGTGTGTAATACTCGGAGGGAGATGAGAACCTCGCGCGCACACACAAACCCACACACACACACATACACACACACACACACTTATATACGTAAGGTACGAGAGAACTGCCTGAAATAATTCGCTGCAGGAGATTGCTCCTCGACGAGGAGCGAGCAAGACGGAGCTCGGCGTAACGATTTCGCTTATTGGCGTGTGTACGTTTATACATGTGTATGTATATATCGTGCAGCATTAGTGTGTCTATATGCGCGATCTTGAATGCCTCGCCTATACCTTTCATCCGTTTCGCACGCATGTACTTAGTACCGTTCGTTACATATTGGATGCCGGCTAATCGCTTCTTAATCGCCCCAATTTTCGAACGTAATCATCTTACTTAATCTTTCCTGTAGTAAATTTGCAATGCTGTTTTTTTTTTTTTTTTTTTTTTTTATGTTTATAATTGCTTAATCAAGGCTTTATTATAACAATAATCTGATTAATTTCATTCAGATTTAAAAACAATACTCTTATTTTAATTTATTTGTCGTTTTTTACGAGCACGGAAATCAATTTTTGAAATGTTTTTTGGTAATTTATACCTATTGTATTAAATTTCATTATTATAAACCGATTTATCAATAATGTAGAGATGTGCATTGATATGCGAATGTTAAACTATAGAGCTACGAATGAATAATCAAGACATAAATATTGATCAATATTGAAATGCAAAGTTTACACCTTAATTACCCAAAAAGCGATTCAAATTCAAAAAGTATATCGGAGAAACAAACGAGGAACTATAAATCAAACGTGTCATCCTTAACGTATAACTAATAGAAAAAACCATGCGATAATCGCTCGGCATTATAAACTGCACGAGTGGGTAATCATCACACCGACTCTCTCTCTCTCTCTCTCTTTCTCTCTCTCTTTCTCTCTTTCTCGTTTCATCTCTCACAAAACAAAAACAACAATAAGAACGATAACAATAATAGCAGCAGTAAGAGCAACAACGGTTGTTAATTAAAAAATAATCCTTTCTTTCTTTTTGTTTTTTTTTTTTTTTTTTTTCGTTGACGTTCTCGTAGGTGGGCGCGCGCTTGTACATATACTCTTGGTAAAAGGGCGCATAATGAAATGCGCGCGAGCGGAGTCGCGCGACGGGTGTCCCGAGCCGCTTTGTTTTGTGATCTCATTATTACGCGCGGCTTTACGGGCCCGGCTCCGCCGTGCGTTTATGACGGACTCCGATATCTCTCTCTCTCTTTCTTTGCTCTTGGAAGCTTTAAATATACATGTACATTTATATCTCTCTTACTCTCTCATACTTGGCGCTCGCTCCTTCCTATTGTTTTTCTTCTTTTTGTTTTTTTTTAAATCTTTATTTTCATATATTTTTATATCAATGTTGCCTTTTTTCCGCCTCTTTTTTTTTTTTTTTTTTTTTTTTATCACTCTGTCTCTTTGTCTGGTTTGTTCTAAACTTTTCCTTTTTATTGTATCATCCACAGAGTCGATCGTCTTTATGATTTTTTTCAAATGATACCGTTTGATATTTTATTTTAATGATTAGCAAAAATACTTTAATATTTATTTATTATTATTTTATTGGTATTTATAACATTCGAAATAATTATTATCTAAAATAATTCTAATATAATATAATAAGTTTGTTGTATTATACTATTAAACAGAAATATTTACAGATAAGTTAATTATTTTATATCCAATATATACAGTAAGATATCTAACTAATGAGTTCTCTAAATGCATGTTTACTCGATAGTTTTTTTACAATAAAAAAAATTTTTCTAATCTCATAACGCAAATGAAATAAATAATCAAAATACATTTTATTTGTATTATCGATTTATTTATTTATTAATTTTTTTCTTTTTAAAAATATCTAGTTTTTATCAACAAAGCATAATCTTTTTTTATGAATTTAACAAAAATAATGTAGCGTACTACCAGCATGTACACATATCTGTTATATTCGAGTGATCATACGGCATGCGCGATTAAAAGGTTAACGGCTTTCATTATTCGATCGCGGAAAACCTCTCCCCTAGCTCGATGAAATAAATGATTCAGAGAGGGTGCGTCTTGTTTCCATGTCGGTGTACTAAAGTGTCCAATAGAATGCGTAATTTTCTTTATATTTTTCGTAACGAGTATATCTGTACAAAATTACCAGTTATATAACATGTATATGTACATATATATGTCCACGCATAAAATACAATTATTCAAATTGGCGAATTTTATTTTTTTTAACTTAATTACATTTCTATTCGACTAGTGAAAAAAAAAAACCACGCTTAATTTAATAATATTTAACACTTTAATGGTTTTAAATAATCTTTTTATCAGAGAAAATTTTTTTTTTTTTTAATTTTAAAACCTTTATTAACAATGCCGTTCACGTTTGAAAATTGGTCGTTGTAAAAAAATATTCGGTGCAATATTTTTTATTGAATTTTCCAATCCGTTTTTATCAAAAAAACATGGGCTTTTAAGCATTAACAGTGTTATTCTTTAAAAAAAAAAAAAAAAAAAAAAAAAAAAAATTGAAGCTCCAAAAGTTTTAAAAGCGAACAATCCATAGGCCTTCGGTTTCGCTCTTTACTTTTCTCCATACATATCCGCGCTCGCACACGCACGCATCGATATCCCTTCCTCCCTTATTCCCTCCCGGGTTACCTCATAGCAGTCTATAGCTATTACACGCGAGGTGGTAGGACGTGCTTTCTCTCTCTCTCTCTCTCTCTCTCTCTCTCTTCTCTTTCACTCTCACAACGTCTCTTCTTGACTGGCACGGGGGCGCGCACGCGGTCGTTTATCTAATCCACGTGTGTGCGCTCGGCGCACATCCTTTCTCTCTCCCTTTCTCGCTCTCTCTTTGTACTCGGTGTGCGATGGTGTACGAAGAGAGGGAGAAAGCGGAGGAGTCAGTCCCGTGTAAATAATTACACACATCAGTCGGTATTTCGAAGTCACTAGTCATACGTCACGTACCTGACGTTCTCTTTCACTCTCTCTCTCTCTCTCTCTCTCTTTCTCTCTCTATCTTTCTCTTTGTTTGCTCACTCGCTCTCGCGCACGCGGAGAATATACCGATACGACGCGCGGTGGTTAGGCTGTATTACTCGTTGCGTTTCCTCGCTTTACTTCCCTCCTCGCTTTTTTCGCTCATACCCGCGCTCTTTACATTCACATATACATATAAATATATGAGCTAGTTTAGGTATATATCTATTCCGCGTTCAAGGCGCGCCCGTTTGTTTACCCTCGATAAACCGCCTCGTTAAGGGCTGGCGAATAGATTCTTTTGGGGTTCTTTATATTTATCGACGTGTTTTGTGAACTACGAAGGGATTCCACGTTTCTTATAACTTAATTTTTTTTTCTTTTTTTTTTTTTTTATTTCATTCGAATGAGAAATAAATGGTAGCTTTACACAATTACATTAACATCAGTAGGAATATATTTCGTGAGTTAAAGTTTTTAATCACGAGCAATAATTGATGTAGAATTTTTTTTCCCAATAAGTGGTATTTTTAATCAATAAACATTTTATGTAAATTATGTGTCGGTATAATTACAGCAGATTCATTGAATTTTATTACTTTTAAATGAATCAATTGATAATTTTAATTATAACTAGAATAAGAGACGTAGAATTTACGGCAGTAATTGGTCCCATATGACCTGATATAAGTAACAAGTCCAAAAAAAAAAAAAAAAAAAAAAATTAAGCAGCGTAATCAATTCACTTTAATTCTTGAGCTAATTTTAAAGTTTCATCTTTAAATTTTTATTAAAAGACAAGGAATACGATTTGACCAAAATCTAAAAGAAAGAAATCCAGCGATTCTATTGGGATTTCTTGAACGAACATGCAATGGAATACTTATGTTATATGATAAAGAGAGAATGAAACGCTATTGCAGGAAAAGAAGTCCACTTCGCTGATCGTTCAATAAATAAAAGAATTTTTAAAATGACGAGATCGTGATTGTAAAATTTCTTTTGCCGAACGATGCAGCAATTTTGAACATTTCATGGTTGAATGAAACCAGAAATTGAATTATGATTTTTTTTTTTTAAATCAGCAATACTAAAAATACGAGAATATTATATTTGAAAAAAAAAGACGATAAATTTAGATTGAAAAATAAAAAAAAATAATATTATATAGTCAAACATCGAATTCATAATGATTTATTAATAGATGTATTTACTTTGTTTAAAATAAAATTTATAATATATTTAAAAATAAAATTAAAGACAAATTTCTTTTTTACATTTGATTATACAATTGAAAAGCTACGAAAATATAATCAAAGTAAATTTGTATTAATAATATAACATTAAATTGATTCTCGTTGGAGTTTTTCGTCGAATTTATAACTGATATTATCGGCGGTAAGATTTACTTTTCCACGAACTCTTATAAATAAGAATATTATTTTTAATATTAAACTTTTGGCAGATTTCATATAGATTTTTTTTGCCAATTAGCAGTAACAAGAGCAGTTCTATAATTGGAACATAAATAATAATGTCGGTTTTATGATTTATTATTAATTAGAAATTTTTCACTTCAAGCAGTACACTTTCATTAACTTAAATTGAAATATAGAGCTATAAATAATACATTTTTTTGGTGTAAAAAAATTAGGTATTCATGCAAAGTCTATTAATTTAAATCTTGATAATTATTTTCATGATAAAAATAATGTTAATTAAATTTTTAAAATAAAATAACATATTACCGATGAAATCTTTTTAATTTTAATATGACGTTGTAAAAAATTAAGCGACTATTGATAAATTTAAAAAAATTTTCAAAAGTATTAGAATGAAAAATAAATCCACTAAATCACTCTGTCATTCTTATCTGGATTTTCATTCGATATTAATTTCGAGTAGAACGTTATTCAAGACAAAGAACAATCAGTATCTTTAAATAAATGTCATTATACGCATTACGCGACACAACAGCTTCTCACTTCTTTTTCTTTATTTTTTAACAATAAGCGCGAAAAAATAAATGTTACGCGATAACAACAAAAAAGCAACAACCAAGCTTGATAAAAGAAAAGTTAAAAAAAAAAAAAAAGTTCGTCTACTTCTGTTGAAAAAAAAAAAAAAAAAAAAAAAAAAATTGAAAAGGGTCAGAGAGGATCGGTATACGGTTTTTTAAAGGCCTTGGTTCTCGCGAGAGGCTAGATTTCTCGGCTCGGCCGTATAATTAAGAGGGGGTTGGTTATTTAGTATTATTTCAATTATCGCGTGCCACACGTAGGAGCTCGAGATAACGGCTTGAATGTAAGCTACCGAGGCTGCGTAGCGCGGCGACTCGGCAATTTGCAAACTTGCCCCGCGCTACGACGAGTTACGCGATATTTTCTCCAGCGGGTCACGCGAATTGTCCCGATATCGGTTGGTTTAAGCTCAGCTGCTGCCGTTGGTGGGTTAGGAATCGATGCTTCGAGCTTTTGCATACGTACCGGGAAACCGCGCGAGCTTTCGTTGCTTTGCGACTCGGCGAAAAGTACGACTTTCTTTATTTCTTACAGGTCTGATGTATATCGTTACTGGACTACGAGGGCACGCGGACGTGTACGAGACGACTCGCGGTCCTCGAATGGATAATTAATTTTAAAAGTTTTTGTGACGTTGCCGAGATTTTATTTTTAAGTTCATGTTTGCGTTACACGCGCCTCGTTTCGAGGAAATTTTACGTCATTATAATGTTGAGTACCTAGTTTTAACTTAGTAGTATAGTTTGTAGAACGTTGTTTAAATTATGCGAAACAATTTTTCATGTACTTACTCCAAGAGATTTATGTCACCGAGAAAGTTATACGAAGATAATCTTGCTTATTTATTTTGCATTTTCACGTGTAAATAAATTCTAGCATAAAATGTAATTTTAATAATAAAAGTTAATTTCACAAGAAAGTTTCAGTTTAATTACGCGATAAATGTATAATATTAAAATTGAACACAGAGTAAAGCTC
The DNA here is from genome assembly GCA_949987625.1 of Chalcis sispes. Lineage (NCBI taxonomy): Eukaryota > Metazoa > Arthropoda > Insecta > Hymenoptera > Chalcididae > Chalcis > Chalcis sispes. The sequence goes on along the minus strand of OX465095.1, from coordinate 19,152,867 downwards.
GTTATTTAACAGCAACCTTTTGCGATCTCAATATTCGTGCAACTTATTTACAATATTAGAAAATTTATTAATATTTATGATTTACAAAGACGTTTAAATGAATGATAAACTTAATCGTGTGCTTTCCGTCTTCTTGAAAATTAAACATACATATTGTCAAGTGTTTTATATAAATTGCCATATACACATATTCTTTACGTCGTACATAAATTCAGCATATAACCATAAATAATAAATTTATTTTAAAAATACTATTCATAATGTTTCAGATACGTTTTCAAAATTTTATGTCAGTATGCGTATCCTTTTGAAAGCGTTAATTATTTCGAAAATGCGAAGCAAGCGAGCGAGTGGAAGAAATCGGAGGTAGCGTTACGAGTAAGTTGCAGCCACGAAAACTGGCGAAAAGTCGTAGGAGCACTCCGAGAGTATAGCGATATAGAGGCAAATTCGTTCAGCCAGAAGCAAAAGCAGCGGCGGCAGCAACAACGGCGGCGGCGGCGGCGGCTTCCCATTCTCTTCTCGGTCGACCTTCTCGCCTCTTCGGTGTTCTAGCATAATATACATAAGGCATAATTCACACGCTCACCCGTAATGTTATCTTCGGATTATTTACAGCGCGAGTATCCAGGGCTCAAGCGTTACATACTGCACATGCACCGCGCACACGTACAAAGTCGCTCGCGGCTTTTTCCCGAAGCGAAAGAGAAAGAGGGCGAGCTTGAGAAACGTAGAGAACGCGCGTGCGAGAAAGAGAGAGAGAGAGAGAGAGGTAGAGAACGCGTGCACAAGAGAATGGATATTATTAGACGTGAAATTTTATGCTACGAATTCTGGGGTGCTTCACGACAATCGCGATAAGCGCTTTCTCTCCATTCCTCTCTCCCTCTCTACTCTCTCTCTCTCTCTCTCTCTTTTTCTCCCTTTTGCATACGAGGTCGCTTTTCTCTCTCATTGTAAATAAAAAAGACGCGAATGAAGAATTAAACCAAGAATACAAAACAATGAAACAAAAACAGAGAGATTAGGTTGAATTAGATTTTTATTGAATAAATGTTTATTAATAATTCGTCGTCCCTCTTAGTAGCCAAAACTTGAAATATATAAACAATAAAAGTATTGTAAAAAAGGAAATAAATAAAACTAAACACAATCAATAAAAAATGCAAATGGATAATTGAAAAGAAATTTCCAGGAGCGTAGCATTTTTTCATTAACACAATCGCTTCAAACTTGACTCAAATTTCATTCACTAAATATAATTTCTTCAGATTTATCAAACCTCTACATGAGGTAATCTGTATACTTGTACAAGTTTCATCATATCTGAGACTCTGCGGCAAGCCTGATCCAAACGTGACTCGATTATAATCCGAGGCAACTATTTTTCTCAATGCTAATTAATAATCAAAACAATATATGATATCAAAACATAATGAATATATGAAATTACAAAACAAGAAAAACTTTAAGTTTTTTGCCTATTGCAAATAGAGAGCAGAACGTCTCTTGAAACTTATATTTATAGCTAGATCGAGATGTTAAAATTTTTTGTTTGAAAGAAAAACCAAGATCGTTAACATATTTCTTCAAATTTTATGATGACAAGCAACAACAATGTACAAAACTTCTTTTTATAGTAAAAAAAGTTCCTCGTTGTATTATAATTCTAAAACTACGAAATGTTTTATATAAATCATGATCGTTTTAGTGACTAAACTGTTTAAAATTCCTCCGATCACAGTCTCTAAACCTGATCAGTCGAATCAGCATTAATTCAAGAGAGTAAACCTCCTTCTTTTTCGCCGTTGTGTGAAAATACAGAGATAGAAAGTGAGAAAGATATCTATATATATGTATAGAGAGAGAGAGAGAGTGCCACAACTGGTTTCGATTAAACTCTTTTCCTTTATTTTTTTTCTCTCTCCTCCTCTTCCTCTCCCATCACGCTTTGTCGCAATCCATATCCCACGACGACGGCGCGGCATATATCCCATTATGCATCCGAGCTCGTAACGATGTCACGCGCCCGCGAACGAGATCTAAAGTCCTCGCGAGCCAGCGAGAATATAAATATTCGCGTTTCGCGCGTCGCGAGCCGCCTAGCGAGAAAAAGTATGTACAAAGGTCCGGGCTGCATTACTTCTGAGCGATGCCCGATTAAAAGATCCCGACGCGTCGACTCGATTTGCCACGTTGGAAAATGTTGTACTGCTGTTGTTATGTATCGCGCGGTTAAGGTATGCACGTTTTATTGCGCAATGAAATTTATTGGACTGCAACTTCTCCGTTATGGTTATCTTCTGCGTTCCCTGCTCTAGTTTTTTCTTTCTTTTAATTTTTTCTTTTTTTTTTTTTTTTAAATTAGCTCAATAAGTAACGCTTTGTGTAAGAGGTTTGAACGTAGAAATAATTATTTAAAAGAAAATATCCAATGATTTTTAGATTTAATTAAATAGTAAAACTTATTTATTATTAATTTTGAAATTAAGTGAAGATTATATGTTTTAGCAATTCTCAAAAGATTTTCTTCGGTTACAAATTATATTAATAAATGAAACATAATACAAAGGCTCAATTTTATAATTTAAATTATAGACGGTTGAATAGTAGTGAAAGTTATTAAACGGTTAATTAGGTGTGATTCGATTATAAATTTATTTTAGTACAAAACTATTTGTGTGCAAAAAATATGCATGATCAAAAATATGTAGATGTATTGTATGCGCAATACGATGTGGTAAGTTTGATTAATATTATTATCAAAGTAGTGAAGACTGTACTTTTCATAGAAAGTAAGACTTATTGGAATATCATATTATGAAATACTGATTTTTATCATAGATGATATATGAAAAAAAACTATGCTACTATAAAAAAATAATTATTATAGAACTTATGTTTTGGCTTTAATAGGTAATGAATTTATTTATTTATCAAATACATTATTGCAATAAAAGAAATATTTTAGTTTATGTTTAACATTGAAAATATACAAATAAATAAAATTGTAGTTTTTAAATCAAACTTTTCTTGTATATTAAATATTTAAACATACGAATACGAATATAAAGTTATTATTATGAATGTTGTAACATATTACATTTACTTTATAAATGTGTTTTAAAAAATTTATCGTAATGAAAAATGTTCGAATCGAAAATAAAATAACAATCGACGGAAATAAAGTATTTTACTAATGGATTATCTTTAAAAAATAAAATAATCACGAGAAATACGGTAAATATCAATTTTTTAAAAATTTTTACCAATTTAAAAATAAATAAAAGGTAAAAGTTCATTAAATATTCTACGTTCATCGAAAGTACCATGAGGATAATAAATGCTCGGAAATCGTGGTTTATCGAACACATTCGAAAGCGCATGTTTTTTAAAAACCTCGAAGCTTTCTATGAATTATGAGGATAATCTCATTTGACATCCACAAAACGTCATTATTTACCGGCGTCCGCCCTCCCTGCTTACACACATATCTCTACCTTCTCCCTCTTTCTCTCTTTCTCTTTTTCCGTACAAGCCGAACGAGTTCCTCGCAGCAGAATCCCGCAGGTCCAGCTATGGTCGGCGTAAGTTTAAACTGGTACATAAAGACACCAGGAAGAATTACGAGCGGCGCTCCGCGTAAAATTGGAAAAACTGGATAAAAAACAAGCCGTTGCTCGTACAACGCGCTCGGAGAAAAAGAAGCCGAAGTCTCTCCTCCTCGTCCTGCTCCTGCTCCTCCTCCTCCTCCTCTCCTCTTCCATCTCCATGGAGCGATTTCCCACTGGCCGTGCGCGCGCGAGAGAGCAACTCACGATAATAGGCGCAGTAGGCAAAAGAGAAATGAGTGAAAAAGAGAAAGAAAAGAAGAGGAGAGATCGTAGTACGTGTATGCGAGCGCGCAGCCTCACCTGACGCTATGGGTACAAAGGTAACCCGACTCTCCCGTCTCTCTCTCTCTCTCTCTCTTTTCTTTTCTGTCCGTGCGCGCAGCGAGGTGGACGCGAACTCCCGGATAGACGCCCACGGCGGCGTTCCCTGGTCCCGTAGAAAAGCAGCGCTCGCGCGCGCGGCAACGGCAGCAGCCTGAGAGAGCGACCGGCATCGTGGCCACAATGCCTGCTGAGCCAAGCAGCACCCACTGTCACACATTGTGAATTATGGCGCGTATTATTAAACCGCGCGGACGTGCCCCGCGAGAGAAAGAGAATACGAGAGAGAGAGAGAGAGAGAGAGAGAGAGCTCATATGTGTATGAGTGTATAGATGTAGAGAGTAAAAGAGCGCAGCGAAGAGTCCGTGGAGAAAATCCGAGAGAGTGTGTGTGTGTGTGTTTGTGTGTGCGTGTGAGGAACGAGAGGTAGCCGTATGTGCGTTTCGTTAGGAATGCGAGGAGGAGCATTTTTGTAGAGCTCTTGTAGTAGCTGTTGTAGAGATTTTTCGATAATTTAGAGATATTTTTAATTGAATGCGTTTGAGTATTGTTAGAAAAAAAAATTAAGAATCAGGCATTCATAATTATCCGAGGAATTTATACTTTGTTATTAATTATATACATATTTTGATACAGGGAGAAAAAAAAATTACTTGTTACTAGATGATGCATTAAAAAAAAAGTGTTCGTATGTATATATTATTTAATAGAAAATAAATTGTGAATAGAATTATCGATTACTTTTTAAAAATATAGTATGAAACTAATAAATAAAAATTTAATATTTTCGTTAAAATAAAGATCAACGTCTAATGTTATAATACAATACATACGTTGCTATTGGATAAAAATCTTTTACTTAATTGTATTACATAAATATATGTAGAATTAAATGAATATTCTTTTTTTATATTAGATGTGTAATAGATTAAAAAAAAAATTCTTAAAAAATTAAAAAAAGAAAAACCAGCATCGCCGCAAGACTCGCAACGTTTTTCTTTATTTTCAAACGGATATCGTTTTAGCCGAAGATTTAACGCTTTCGTTGCACTTTAGAGCAATTTAACCTTTTCTCGGGCGCGAAAAGTGCTTCGTTTAATTGCACGTGCTAAAAGAGGACTTATTCTTTTTCTTATTACTTTTTCGTTCTTTTTCACATTTCGTTTTTCTCCTTTTTTATACCTTATCTTTTCGTTCGGTTTTTCTTTCTTTATTCGACTTATCTGTACGTCTATAGTTTTTTAAAGATTAGAACTTTTAGAAAATATTGAAATAAAGAAATATTTATGAATTTATTCATATTTTATTAATAAAAATGTATTCGCGATAACATTTATATTGTAATAATTTATAATTTTAAATAATGTTTAAAATTCTATTAATCCATGAAAACTCGAATTACTTTTTTATTTAATAAAATAAGTTTCAAATGATAAAAAAATGATAAGAAAATTATTTAAGAGTGCAACACGATATTAAATGATTACAAATTTTTACAAACGTTTGCCTCATTACTATTTCCTATAAGAATAGAATCTACAGTAAATCGAAAAGATTATTATAACTGTCAAATTAGTTGTAAGATTAAAATTTTAAAAAAGATAACAGAAAGTCGATGACAAAGAAGACGCAAACGACAAAGAAGCTATCAGAATTCATTGTTAAAATCTATAGTCATAACTCAATAATTATTAACATTGTTCGAAACATTATCTCTTCCCTCGTAATTTTATCATTCTTGGTACGTACGCGTATACGCACGAGATTGCACATTCAAGGTGGCATAAGTATAGCTGTTACATGAATAAATAAATTTTACACGATGATAAAATAAAATTAAGGTCACTCGACGCGAGTGCGAGACTCGATGTCGCCGTATCTCGGGCAAAGAAAAGGGATTTAACCTAACCTTTCTCTCTCTCTCTCTCTCACTCTCTCTCTCTCGCACTTACACGAGGCAATACCGCGGCGCGTCTCTGGTAAGTTTATGCATGACGAGAGCATAAATTCGAATCTATTTACCAGATAATCTAGAGTAATGGCTTTCGTTCAAATGAGCCGTAGATGTGTAAGCGCGAGCTAGCGCTATCATATAGAAACCCCGAGACATATACCAGAGTCTTCGAAACAGCAAGAGCGAAAAAGAGAGAGAGAGAGAGAGAGAGAGAGAGAGAGAGAGAGAGAGAGAGAGAGATGGAGAAAGTACCTCGTGACTAGGTGGCCCGCTATTCATATTTAAATGCAATGCCACTCGACCGGAGTAAAGTGCACCTCGTGCACGGATTACTCACCCTATACCCCCCACCCCCCACCCTCCCTTCCTTTCCACATCCCTCTATTATCCTCCTCTTTTACGAATATAACAAGCTTGTTATTATGAATACGAGAGCCGGCGACGACGGAAGCGATTCTCCGACAGGTAGCGGTATAGCTTGTGAGAGTTACACAAGGTGGCGTTTAAATTCCAATGGAAATGCTTCGTTACACTTTCATCGGGTCGCGTAATACGTGTATGGATGTGTTATGCATAAAAATTTTGTCGTTTATATGCATATATATATATATATATATATAATAAGAAGCTCGGGTATGCTATTCGTGCCAGATTATCCGAAGGCTTGAAATTTCGAAACGATTCTTCGGGGTACCTTGAGTTTTTATTTCACCTAACGTTAATAAAGTTCAAGTATGCTGAACGTCATAAAATGGACAGAAATATGAACCGAAGTGATCAGAATTTAACTGTCGTTGATGGTAAGCTTAAAATGGATCGTTGAACTTGTAATCCTGAAAAATTTTTTGTAAAATTACATGTTTCTAAAAAACTGCTCTTCAGCATTTTGTTATTTACTTATTATATATAATTTTCCATTTCAAGAAATAAACAAATTTTTTTTTTAATATCGATTAATTTATCAATTAATATTGGCCGTCTATGTAAAACTATCGTCTGCATTTATTATAACTTTGAATCTCGAATTATTTGATTACTATTTTGATCGAAATTTATTTAATAAATAAAGTTATCACTTATACAAGACTAAAATTTCAACCAATATTTCTAGCTCTAAACTTTTTTGGAAGCTTTTTGTAAAAAGCTATTTTGCTAATTATTTATTGCTTAATTTTTTAGTCTTCGTAAGCATTATAATTAATTGAATTAAACAAATTTAAATAATAAATTTCTATTCGCGTAGTTAACTTTTTATCTTAATAATTTCAATTCTGTATATTAGAAGATTGGTTGCTGCAAACTATTTTTTAATTTAAAATGACGATACATCAATTTTATTCGAACCATGAAATATTGTGTTTTCGAAGTGTACTTAAAAGAAGTGATAAATCAGTTTATATACAGGTGAAACTAATTTTCGGAGAATTTTCTATTAACCGAGTTATGCGGCTAAAACTTTTATAATCCATAGATCTTACTTTTTCTGAATTTATCAATATCGTACTTTTCCGTTTGGTTAATTTTTAAATTCATTGAACGGATTAAATTTTACGGTCTACATTGAAATTTAAATATTTAACATTGTGATAAAAAATTCTTATTCCTGAAATAATTACAATTCCAGTAATATATTAATTATAAAATAACTTTTATTGACTACAATAATGTTTGTTTATTGAAACTATTTTCAATGAATGGACTAGTTAAAGCTTTATGCTAACAGCTTATAGAAATATATGCAACTGTTATAGTTTTGGTAGTTTAAACAAAATTTAGAACAATAATAATACGTAGGCTGTTTAAAACAATGTAAAATATTATTATTGTTATTCATTGTTTTTTTTTTTTTTTTTTTTTTTCATTGCGAAATGAAAAAATAAAAATTTATTATTAATGGTGACTAGTATTTATGCATGTGTATTTTAAGAGAAGTTCAAAATTAATCTCGCTAAAACTATCTACGAAATGTGAATTTCAATTTTACATTACTAAAGTTTATCGAGTAAATTCCATTCCAATCAAACTTGAATATATTTAAGTTTAGTATTTGCTTCGATTGGCTTGTTTGAAGTTGGAAAAGTAGAAATTACGTAGGACCGAATCCACGTTAATGCAGCCGAGTAAAACCGATTGGGTTAGAGAGAGAGAGAGAGAGAGAGAGAGAGAGAGAATTGGGGAAAGAGAAAAGAAGAGTACAGAGCGAGCCCGAACGTTCACCTGGCTTCCTTCCAGTCGTCAAATTTCTATCAGGCTCGCTAACCGAGTGATAAAACTAGATAAAGGGTGGATTCCTTAAATTTCTTTTACCGAATAAGCGCATCGAGGGTGAGGTGAGGGATGGGGGGGGGGAGAGAGAGAGAAAACGAGCCTTTCTTAAATTTGGCGTGCCTCCGACCTAATTCCCGTCTTCTTTGAGTCGCATTTATTTCCCATTTCCGCGTTGCATTATGCGACATACTGCAACGTTTCCTTCTTTTCCAACCGGCAGATTTCATTTACCTAGAAATCGAACTTATCTATCGGCGGCGCGCATCGAGAAAAGCCGAATAATACTGCTCTTCTTCCAATTCCATCTAGGTTATCTTCCTTATGTACGTTTCGCTTTTGGATCGAGGCAGACGCTCGACCCAGATATCCACTCAAATACCTTTGCTCGTTTTCCCCGTTATTTTTCATTTTAAACTTTTTTTATTTAGCCTGACATTTTATGTATATACATATATATATATATATATATATATATATATATATATATATATATGTACGGGAGTGTAGGTACACGTTGATATACTCGTTCATTTCATCGTCAACTTTCGATACGATACTCGATTCTATCAATTTATTTGCCAAGTATTATTGTTCAGTTTCATTTTGTTATTCAATATTACACTTTATTCGAAAGCAAGTGAAGTGTATTTGTTACCTGTACACACTGTTATTTGTCATCCTTTGAAAAATATTGAAATTACTTTTTGTAAATATTTTCTTAGTATTTTAACGTTCCGGAAGTAAAAAACATTTTACTATTTTTCAATTTTTATTTTTTTTTTAATCTTTTAAAATAGTTGAAACGTTGATATCGGTGAGCTTAAGTAAATATGTATTTAAAAAAAAAAAAAAAAAATATATATATATATATATATATATAGATATATATATATTTTTTTTTTTATTACAGTTTACTCTTTATAGAGATATTAAACAATGGACTAAAATATAACAGAAAAATTTATAAAGTAATAATAATCATTAAAACAAAATGTTTTATTTAAATAAAAATGCATTGTTAATTTTTTATGAATTAAATTTAATAATTTGGCATCGTTACTTGTTACACTTTTTTTGTCATTAAAATTTGTACCATTTATTAAATTTTGAACAAACGTTTCTTTTTAATAAACCAACGAAATTTTTAAGTATAGATGTTATCATCGCAACATAATTATCATGTATAGATCTAACGATTGTTATTGCGAAATAAGGTAGATTACCAAGGCTTCAACGGCCAATGTTAGAAAACAATGCATCATTCTAAATCCAATAGCCTCGGGAGTCTCGGAGTACCTTGTGACTTTCAATTCCGTCGAGAGCCGCCTTAATAACGCAAAACCCTTTACATAAGTGCAATCGTAAGGCGAAAGGTTTACGATCGCCGCAGCTTTTACAACGATACAGAGCCGCGCATAAAACTAAATCTAGTTTAACAGGCAACGGTCGAGGCATACAAGCGCGAGGATTTGTAGGTCAGCTGTGCAATCCTTCGAGCCTTTTCCGATCGAAAGTTGGCCAGTTTATAGTTATAAGACTTCCGGCTTGATACATTTATAAGCATTTCCAAATAGGAGGAATTACTTACGTATACGCAAGTTGTGCTTGCGTAATTTTAAGCATATATACCGATATACGAAAGTGTATCGCTCGGATATTGTTAAAGCCTAGTACGATGTGTGTGTACATATATATGCCCATCGATATGGACGGCGACATGTGTCTATGCTAACCCTGTTCGATGCGTATACATGTACATCTCGATACGGCAGATTTTACGGCCTCCACTGGGATAAATGGACGCGCCTGCTGTTACCCGACGTCGCGTCTCTGTCGCTCCGGAAACTGGGCCGATGGGTCATGTCACTTGACTCTCTGTCATTTTTTCCGATTAACTTGATGTGGATTATTTTTTTCTTGCTTGGCTTGTTTGCTGTTTCTTTTTTTCTTTTTTAATAACGTTTCATCGAGTAAATTATTTTCTTTCTACTTTTTTTTTTTTTTTTTTTTTTTTTTTTTGACACAAAGCAACTGGTGTGTTTTAAGCCAAAGCTTGAAATATTGATTGGGCTTTAAGTTTATTATTTTTCGAGTTAATGCCGTTTGATTTGAAATCTGATAAAGTAACATGTTTAATCTATTCTACCTCTTATAAAATAAACGATACATAAATAAAATTAGATAGAAAACGATATTCATCATTGTTTGACTAAAAACATTGAATTACTTACCAATTTTTTTTTTTTTTTTTTTTATTAAAATAAATTTTAATGCAAATAAATTATAAATTACGAGAAAAAAAATAAATATAATTACTTTTGGAAAAATATTAGAAAATATATGCCTCTCATAATTTTTTTCTTGTCTAAAGTAACTAAAATAATATAAAAACTACTTTGATTTTTTCATAATTGAATAATATTAATATTTTGCTCAAATAGATACAATTATTTTTAAAATAATCCGATTAAATAATTTTTTAATGAATTTGAGAGCGAAGATAGATAAATTAAAATTCGAAAAATTAATGAGAATTTTATATTACGGAAATATACCAATACTTAAAGTTAGAAGAAAATAATTTAAAGATTTTTTCGAAAAAGATTATATTTCAAAAGTTGAAATAACGAGAGTCTATTAATATCTATAATACATTATAAAATGAAATTTTCCAGCTAATATTTCACTAGGACTATAGAAACCCATACTTTTTCCTTTTGGTTTCCAAGTTTGACGCACGGGGGAAAAAAACAAGAGAAAAATAAAATAAATCGTAAAAGAAAAATCGTCAAAGTGAAATTACCAAAATTGAAAAGAACCGAGACGTTTGTCATATTTCCAAAGAGGGGCAAGTACCTATAAACTCGCGAGTTGGTGCGAGAGAGGGGAGGAGTGGAGGGACAACTCGAAGATTTCGCCTCCTTCGTATTATAGTTACAGTTCGCGCTCGTACATATCGGAGGTTCGATTCAATATAGTTTCAACGGGGGATAGTCCAATATGACGCCGGGTACGGCAGCAGGTCCCGACGGGTCGCCACATGTTACGCCTAATAACGTCATAGATCAGTCAACGCGTGAACTTTCTCCTGCAGTCTTCAAACTCGACCCGAGAGCGTATGTAAGAGAGAGAAAGAGAGAGAGAGAGAGAGCAAAGAATGTGTGTATGTACGACTACTTTTCGAGCGCTATATGAGGGCTTGCACGGCTTACACGCTAAACTATAACGTTTCTCAGTAGTTTTACCCGGTAACGCGTCAGCCCAGGACTTTTAATTAATTTTTCCTCGCTTTATACTGTATAAATAGTTTTTGATGCTTTTTTTAATGTAAGTCTTGTTGGATATGATTTAATATTTTATCGATTAAATTTTAATATAATATTTTACAGTAAAATAAAACAATTAAATAATTTGCAAATTTTTTATTATAACACGTTTACAAAAATCATCATTTACATAAAAGAACCTAATTTGAAATTCTTTATCAATTATACGCAAACTTATAATTTATACAAAATTATAATTTATTATAAATTAAAAATGTTAAAATAAATTTGTTTTTACGTAAAATAATATCTTTTAATAAAATTAAACACGTGCAAAATGTTAAATTATCCTTGGCTGATTGAACGACATTAGTTTACAGTAAGAATACTTATTGGCTTTATTGGGACAACTCAGAGCAGTTGATAATTCGTTAAAACTCGATACTACTTTGACGATCTTTTTCTTGTCGCTTATTCCACAATGTGTCTGAAAAAGAGAATCATATTGATTTTAAAAGAATTAACAATAATATATAATAATTTAAAATAATGTACGGTAATATATCCAACGAAGTAATTACCTGTACATAAGCGTCGAAAAATTTCTTGGTCGAATTAGACGAAGACTCGTGCAGCAAAGCTTCATAAGCAAGACGTACGCTTATCATTTCCGTAATCGTTGCGTATGCTAATTTATACTATGAAAATGAATTTAAAAAGGATAATATATTTATTTATTAAAAAAAAAGGCATCGTTAATTATTGCATTAAAATAATAACTTACTCCGTATGCTACGACATCTTTAGGTACAACGCAGTTTACAGCTTGAGGCGAATAACTTACATGCGGAATTAACCATTCGCTGCCATGTCGGTAGTACATATCTAAAAAATATATATTGTAATTATTATTGTTTTATTTTTTATGAAAATTTTGTTAAGCTGTACGATACGAATATATATTTACCAGTTTCAAATATATCTTCTTTCATTAAGGAATACAAAAATCCTGCTATATTTACACCATAGGTAGCATAGTAGACTTCCCTTAAAAGTTTACGTAAAAAAATATCTTATCATAATTTAGGATATTAAAATGGAATAATTATTGATTAAAAATATATCCTTACTTTTCTTGAGACGTTGAAAATATTGATTCGATAGCATTGATCCCCAATATTGCATGTAGTACTAAAAAAAGTAGAAGTACAATAATTAATTAAAATTGTATTTCAATAATCATATTTTATGTATACTTTTTATATTTAATAAATAATTTGACTTACTGAAACGATTACGAGGAATTTCCACGTCATTAATACTGAAAGGTAAATATTCGTACGATAATCTAAAACAAAAAAATTTCGATTAAATTTAAGTATTTATTCATTATTAAACAATAAATAATATTCACTTACGAAAAATCATCCCTCAATCTGTGGAAAGTTTTATTTTTCAACATATTACGATAACTTAAAATATCCAATGAGTAATCACCGGTAAGTTCAAACTGAAAAATTTTATAAATAAAAATTAATCGCGTGTAACATTTACATGGATTAAATTTATGTACTTGTAAAATAAACATACGTTGTCATAAAAATGCATCACATGATTATTATTCGATTTGCCGAATACATGATTTGTAATTGCTCTTAATTCAGCATGAAGAAATGCTTTTCTTGTCTCGGACAAATCGCGTTCCTCCGAAATATTGGAATGCAGTACTTTTATAACATTGTGTAAAATTTGCTTTGCCTTCATTAAATGTGGCTCCTGTATAAATTTAAGTAAATTAAAATTCAATCAAGTTTATGCGTAGAGGTAGTTTCACTAGTTTACCATATTCAATAGCTTTTTATAATCTTCCATTGCTGCTTCGGATACAACATAAAGTTTCGTATCTGCTAAGCAAAATGTCGACCTAAACATACATACATACACACACACACACACATATATATATATATATATATATATATATATATATATACATGCAATTAGTATAATTATAAAAACATTTTAAAATGCTTATAATTATGCAAACATCATGAACATACTTACTTATCTATCGAGTTAATCGAATCTGCCCACTTCCAGTCAAAGTACCTTGCATTTTCGGCATAGAATTTTATCTGAATTGCAGACACTATGAAATTAAGAAATGAGGCAAATAATTTTTTATTACTATTCGAAATTATATTTTTATAATTTTTTAACACCAGTGAGAATAAAATTTAAATACTTTCATTTGGTTTACGAATATTTCAACACACATTAATTTATAAAATAATAAGATAAGTGGCAAAAATTTCATTGTTCAATGCTTACTCAGAAGATCGTTTGAATTTATTTTTAGGATGAAAGGAAGCTTTAGAAAATACGGTTTATTTCTAATAATTATTGGTTCATCGTCGTTGATATTTATATTAAAACGTTTAAATTCTGCTTTGATTATTTTTGGCCAATCAATCTAAATTGTAAAATACCGTAAAGTTTTTTTGTTATTACAAATACAATAATCTTAAATTTAAAAATTATTTACATTTATTGTGGATGATTTAGATAAATTATTATATGTCGTATTCCACTTTTGAATCGTTGTTTTGAAATGTATCGGTTTTTTCTTCGTAACATCTATAGGATCAAAAATAGCCTAAAAATAATAAAAAGTATCAATTTAACTGTAATGAGAAATTTGCGTTATTTTTAATAAAAATGAAAAATTCATTACTTTGAGTAAGTCATTGTAAAATTCTATAGTTTCTGTATCTTCATCGTTAACAAAAGAGTCCATAATATCCTTCTCTTCTTTATCTTCAAAGATTTTGCACGATGAGTTTGCTTCATCAGATGTGCTGCTATCATAAGAGTCTTTGTCATTTGTACTTTCTAGTGATTCTATAAATACAGGTTCGCTATCGTCTTCGTCTGATGAATCCAAAGCTATTTGATATATAGTTTTTTCTTTGTAAGATATATTATCATATTTATTTTTTTCAACATTTTTTCCTTCTAAGAAATCATCATTCTTGCTTTGGTCTTCTGATTTTTCCTTTTCGGAATTCTCTTCTTTGAAGTTGGATTCATCCGCGCTTTGTTCTTGTGAATTTTTGTCTTCCGAGTTTTGTTCATTTGAACTGCTTTTTTCGTTCTCTGATTCTTTATTTTTGCAAGACTCAAATTTATCTAATTGCTTGTATAACAATATATCCGACATAAAATCAGTGAGTTTTTTAAAGTTTAATTCTTTTATTGACGGTGGCTGCAACTAAAAATAAAAAGAAATAATTTACTTATATTTGTAACATTTTTTTAAATACAAATAATTACATTTCTAAAAACAAATGATAAATGTTATTTTCTTTATGTGAATATTTTGAGATAATGACTATCTATGCATTATAATTATAATATTTGCTTCTTATTATTATTATAACACATGCAATATTTAATTAATTTAAAAAAGAAATAATCAAATTTTTAAATTAATTTCAGTGTAAGGCAATAATTCTTGTGTGTATATACATTTAAATATTAAATTAACTGTACTAAATTTTTACATGCGGAATTACTGAAAAAAAAAAAAAATGTACGAATCGAAACCCTATTTTTTAAATTGATTTTGAATTTAATTTCGAATCTTCATAATTTATTATCATTAATATGGAAATAATTTATGAAAACAATATCAATCATACCTATTATTACTCATACCTACTCTATTTGCATAATTATTTATTCAGAATAACAATTGTCTATTTTTAAGAATTTGATAGTTACTATATAAATATACTTACAACAATAATATTTTTTTTTGGATTTAAAGGATCTCTGATAACATCAATGTCAAAGAAACTATGACCAAATCCTAAAGAAGCCAACTTTTCATCAAGTTCTTGCCATGTGTTTGCTTTACCTATATTTTCATGAAATTTTGAAGATAACATACGTGCAGGATAACCATCAGCATTCAATTTATTTTTATAATCTTCAGATTCATAATCATCATTACCTAAAAATTATTGATTCAAAGAATAAATATTTTATTAAATATTTTCTTAGGAAGAGTGAAAAATTCAACGTTTTGATTAACTTCTTTTGATTCTTTTGAATATGATTTATTACTTAATTTGAAATTATGACAAAAAAATTAAGTAATAGTTTATTATTAAAATGGTGAATTTTTTTTTTTTTAACTGATTCATATTTTATTAAGGTATTAAATAATTATTTTTTGTCAAAATAGGATTAACACAGTACTTTAGTATAAAACAGTGATCTATAGTATTATAAATAAATAAGTAAATTATGCAAATAAATTAATATATATATATATATATATATATACATAATCATTATTTTATTTCTTACCAAGATTCATACAATTATCGTACATTTGCCTTTCAATATTCAAAGGTTTTAAATTTGATTCAATTTCATTCTCGAGAAATTCTGAAAGTTAAAATTATCTATAAATATATAATTTCAATAATTTACTAGAAATTATAGAACTGATACGTAAAAAATAGTTACTTTCTATAAAAAAAGAGTAAAATAAGTCGTACTCCTTCCTTAAATTCTCTTTAAAATTAAAAGCTCTGAGAGCTTCAGGTTTTGTTTTATTGCATGTATAAGAATAAAAGTCTTTACAAGCGCCATCGTCTTCCTTTACGGTACTCTGTTTTAAAACTGTTTATAAATATACATAAATTTTTATAAATAAAACCTACTTTTTAAAGTTTTTAAATAATCGACAATTATTTAAAATGCTCACTACTTTCGCTGGGCAAATAAACTTCGTTCTTGAGATAGGGCTCCAACCTTAAACGTTCAAAATTTAATAAAGATAGATGGTTATCTTTTGTCTTGTCAATTCGTAAAGTAAGCGTACAACCGACGCTAGTTAAAACCAGAGCCCTGTAATTTTTCGTTAAAAAAATTATTTAATTTTAAATACGTTATATATTATTTACGAATTTTAAATCGATTTAAGTGAATATGCAAAGTATCTCCCTTTTTTTTTTTTTTTTTTTTTTTATTAAAACAGTATTATATTATTTATTAATTATCAAAATGTAATTTTATGAATAGTGATTAATATAAATTAAAAATTTCGATCAAGATGGAGAATAAAATTTTGCGGTTATGAATAATTAATGATATTTACAAATAAAATAATTTTCAAAATTCGTAAAATTGCAAAAATTAAATTAATATGTAATATAATTTTCAATGCACGAACGTGATTGGTTAATTCATGAATGTTTGTTTTTTATGCACATACCACGAGATTTGGTATAATATGTAACGGAACTTGTATGTAATATGTAATCAGATTGTAATGATATTACAAATGAATTTATACGTTGATAAATATTAAAATTAAATTTTTTACAATAAGAACGTGCATTTTAGTATATGCGTTCCCTTTGCATTTTGTTGCTCGAATTATTTGGAGTCCACCTTTGTAAAATGTACTAAATTTTGTTGCAGTTTACTACTCAGTTCGGGGATTATATATATATATATATATATATATATATAAGGTTTAAAATTAGATAAAATAGAAAGTAAAAAATTTTCATAAGTATTTTAAATGTTTGGTAAATTATATACCTTCAATAAGTTATTGCTTTGAGATTTTCAAAATCCATATATGCAAATATAACTTTTAATTAAACATATTATATTTTGAATCTGCCACGATTGTCTTTAGATAAAACATCATTTATTGCGGACGATATAGGTAAGAAGTTTATTAGAATATTAGCATTATTTTTAAATGAAAATAAAAACATTAATAAATTAATAATACTCATCATTTTACCGATAAACATTTTAATGATCAATTGAAAATTTAGAAAAATATTTTTAAGGGATAAAATAGTTTTTTTTCATCTTGCTGGTTTTACAAATATCGTTTAGCTGTTTTGAATTCAAAAATCAATTTTCAATTTTCTTACATAAAATATCCTTGTGTTATTATATATCATTATACTGTGATTCAAAATTATTTTAAATTAAAAATAAAAAAGAAAACTCAAAATTTGTACGATGTATATAAAATTATTTATACAATGACACATGTTTGCATTAACGAGAATTTGAAAAAGCAAAGTAACAAATGAAATAGAGATAATAAAGTTTTAATGCTACATCTTTATTTTAAATTTATTCTAAAAATTTATTTATCGAGAAGAGTATAATTGAAAGTGTAATTAGTTGAGTCACAAATGATTGAGCGTAATTTTTGCCGATTTCTGGTTTTCCTTATCGCATTAATTCAATTTTTTGTTAAATGCTGTATCACAGTGTACATAATCAAAAGCTTAAAAATAGAGAATGATTCAAAGTAAATGAAAGTGAAGAAATTTTTTTAATTATTTAGTTGATTTCCTAAGTTTCATGTAAAATTTTTAAATTATTATACTATATTTGAAATTTTTTAATATTACATAAAATCAAGAATGCATTAAATGTAATTTGTACCATTAATCCTTTCGGGACGGGTCACGTCAATAAGCGTTTTCGCATGACTACCGCGACAGCCGGGTAACGTCAATAAGCGTATTGACATTATTGATTTTTTATAAAATTTTCCATTTTATCAGCATTTATAAAGATTTTTTGAGTATGAACATGCAATTTTAGTTCCTGAGAAACCATTTTTTATTTCAGATATCGTAATTTTTTGCGTCCAGCGCGGTCGACATTGTGAAATATACTCGTACCGAAAGGGTTAATAAAGATGCCTTTTAAAAGATATTTTATTTTGTGACTGTTTGAATTTTTTTCTAATTTAATTGTCTAATTTAATCATCAAACTTACATAAAATGAGCTAATTAAATTTATGGATCGTTAATGATTGTATATGAAATTTTATATTTTATTTGTCAAAAGTAAATTAACAAACTATATAAAATAATTGAATAGAATTTAACGAATACTTACTTACAGTCATACATTTTGAATGAGATTTAATAATTCAAAAAATTGTTTACTATTATTTATTTTTAATAAAATGTGAATGTTCATTTAAAAAATTATGTTATTCTTTTTAATTATCAACAAAGCATAAAACTACTTTTATTATTGATTTTTAAATTTTACTATCGATACCAGTGTGTTATCGATGGAGTGTGAGCACATGTTTTAATCGGAAAATAAATGCAATTTTCGCTCAAAGATAACTTAGATATTATATTGTCTATATATTTATCTGTGTATAAACGTTTATTAGTGGAATGGTTAAATATTATAAAAATTGATGTGAAATTCACATATAATTATAAATTTTATGAGGATAATTAATATTTATAATAAGTGCGATAATTTTTTAAACAGCTAATACGTACGTAAATAAGGAAACTGACATCCTTGCGCGCGCCACGAGACTATGATATGCACTAAACAAAATTGCGCGTTTACTCTTTTATATAGCGGTATCTACTATCTTTGTTTTTGAGTATTTTAGCACGTTATCAAGTTAATGAGGAGAACCGGATATTATGTAATTGAACAATTAAATAATTAATTGCTGTCAATTGATTTAAGCATTTACAAGATAAACATTTTTAGAACGTTAGAAAGAATTTAGAAAGAAAATTTTAACTATTAATAGAATTATATCAATCTATATTTTGATAATTTTAATTCGAAATTTTTCTTGAAATTATATTTTAAGATATAAAATTTTGTAATTAATACTTTTTTTATTTATTTATTATTATCTACACGATTATGTGAACATTCGAAATATTTAAATTTAATTATTTTCCATTCAACGTTGTTGCAATTTTCATTTATAATTGCTTTTACTTATTAATGATAATTTATCATGAAATACTTCCATGTAAAAAGAAAAGGAAACATTTTTATACCGGAAATAGGAACTATTATTATCTTTAAATAAGATAATGTATTTCTATTATTTACCGAAATTTAAAATGAGTTGCAATGGAATAATATCTTTTTAAATTCAAACGAATACTTGTATTAAATTTATTTAAAACATTGTACAGAAAATTAAATAGAAAAAAAGATAAATTTGCATTTTATATATGAATTGCTTGTTATTTCCATTAAAGATTAACAATTTTTAGTTGTTAGTATTTATTTTTCTTAAAAATATTTTAGTCACTCAATTCAAAATGTTAAAAAAATTGTTGTTCAACAATGTTGGTATTTAAACTGGTGACAAAAGGTTCATTGTACCATTCCATGAAAAGTTTGAGTTACGGAGTATATAATTCTTCTGATTCATAGATTAAATACGGAAACTATTTGTAATCGTGCACGTGGAAGAATACCGAAAGTGATATGAAGTTTTTTTAAGGAAGTCTGAGATTATAAACGCGTATGCATTTTACGTCAATTAATACAAATATTTTTGACAATATTTTATATTTACATTTGATATGAACAAAAATTATTTGAAATGTTAGAGAATTAAATAAATAACACATTTTTTAGATACAAAACAAAACTGTAAAAGTAAGAAAAAAAAAAGAAAAAAAGAAAAGTTAACGAAGTATTAGTGAAAATAAATTAATTCATTTAAATTATTATTTCCATTTAATCAATATTTGTGCGATCGCGTGCGTTATTTCGAACGCGGTTCAAAATGCCTCTCAAAATAGCTTGAAAGGCAGAAGAATCCTTGAAGTGGCACTATCTCGGGTTTCCTTCGTGGGCAGTTGCATCGTGCGCAGACTCTGGGCGTACCACCCGAGCATCAAAATCGCTCTGAACGAGTCTAGAAGGTCGAGAGCTTGGGTCAAGTCGCGCAGAAGTTTGCTAGCTAGCAATCGAGATCGAGCAATTCTTAAAATCTTAATAAATGAATGCAAAATCATTCATTTGATAATTCATGATTAATTTTTCGTAATGCATCTTTTTTCAACGTACAATCGGCTAGTGATCCTACCCAACCGCAGTCGAGTACTTGTATTTACCATCGAGGCGCTACTGCACTCCTTGATTATTGAATTAAGATTTATTTAATCGTTATCAGTTTTGGAAAGTTTTTTTACAATTTTTTCAACGAATTAAACACCCATCTAATTGATTTTCTTTTTATTTTCTTAATTAAAAATTCAGTAAGGTTAAAGTGTGCGATTAACTTTCAAAAATAATTCATTTTACATAACGCTTCTTTCGTAATGATATATCATTAAAATTACTTGATTTATTAACGTCGATACTGCAAATATTACGGTATAGATTGAAGATAAACGAAGAGAAAACAAAAGAGTACAAA
This sequence comes from Chalcis sispes, assembly GCA_949987625.1. Lineage (NCBI taxonomy): Eukaryota > Metazoa > Arthropoda > Insecta > Hymenoptera > Chalcididae > Chalcis > Chalcis sispes. The sequence goes on along the minus strand of OX465095.1, from coordinate 19,132,180 downwards.
CAGCCGAAGAGGAAATTGCAGTTCGAAAGAAAAAAAAGAATCTTCGTGCACGAGTGGACGAGAAAGTCAGCACTGCAAGGTAAAGCTACTGCAAGTTCGATGTCAGCAAGATTTAAGAGTGAAGGAGCTTGTCTTTTTTGATAACCGATAAAGAAAGACGGATAAAGAATAAGGACTATTGCGAGGGTGGATCTATCGCGTGGTGGTTTATGACGACAACATACTTGCGGCTTCGAGGATAAGATGATAGTAGAAGGAGAACGGGATGAGTGCAAATTGTACAAAAGGGAATGTGGAATAAAACGGGATTATAAAGGATGAAAAAACATAGGGAAAAAAAAGTTGGATCCGCGGGGAGTGAAGATTTTTCATGTAATAAAGGAATCACGAAGTGGCTTTCTTATCGGTTTCTTCGAGTTAGCGTGCATTAAAACGACATTACTTTGTCTGAAATGGTCGTACGAATAATAATTCATTGGCCGCTAAATTTGTATTGTTCGAAATAAGCCATTCGGAATAAATCACGTTTTACCGAGAAATAGTATGTAAATCTTTACATTATAGCACCATCTCTGTTCTATATTTCAAAAAATAACACATTACACTGATAAAAAGGTTTCGATTTTTTATATTTATGCCTAAGCTTATTCCACGCGAATGGCTTATTTTATCGCTACAATTCAATGGATTAAGGTAAAATATCAACGATATTATAATGATATTGTTATATTAAAGGAAATACTATACCCTGTTATATTAATGAAAACCATTATTTAAAAAAAAAAATAATAAAAGAATTAACGTATTAAAATTAACAATATTTCTGATCAAATTTTATAATAATTTATAGATAAAATTTAAATTTAGATAAAGTCCATCTTTGAAATAATTCATAAAATATTTTATGATTCAATTATACGATTTTTATATTTGACAACATTTATTTTTTAAATTTAATGTATAATAATTGAGAATGTAATGAAAAATGCTTCTGAGGCAGAAAAATTTAACATATAACAAACATAAAAAAAAGTTATTTTCAAGAAAAAAAATCGTGAATAACTGACATAATGTATATAAATAAACATCAAGCTTTGCGAGCGATTTCAAAAGACATGAATCTGACATATTTTGCCTCTTTTAAATTTGTACGTTTTTTCTTTACCTTTAAATTTGCATAAAGAAGCTCATTCGGATAAAAATATTTTATCCAAATGACTATTTTAAAATCGTGTTTATTATAACGTACCATTAATTTTACAACAGATATTTATTTAAATTTTTAATAAGGTAAATGATATTATATTTAATTATTCAAAATGATAAATAAATGAAAGATAAAAATAAATTAAATTTAAAGAAGAAAAATAAATAATAACGAAATAAAATGAGCTTAGGTTAATTTTAAATATTCTTACTTACACAATTTTGTAATTTTTTAATAAATAACTGTTGCAAAATGAAAAAAATTTATATAATAAAAATAATATGTATAATTTTATATAAAAGAAAAAATGAAAGATAGGCAGCATCAATTATCTGAAAGAGATGTTTCAAATGCACGAAGAAGTATATGTAATAAATAGAATACGTAAAAACCAAAGTGCACATGAACTGCTTAAATCTATTATATATATAGAAAATCGAGAACTAAATATATCTATATAAATAAATCATTTTAAATTCTGCGATTTGGATAACTTGATACTAATTAAATTAGATCTCAAAGCTAACATGACCATGATAATATAGAAAATTTTTGTCTTTTATTTATTAATCGAGGTTGCATTCATTAAATAGAGTTGGCTTATTTTTTTAAATTCAAATTGGAAAAAGATATACTATTTCAAAAATAAAAGTATAATGTAATGATGAACAAAATAAAATAACGCTGAAAGTAAAAAAAAAAAAAAAAAAAAAAAAAAAAACTGATAAAAGAAAGAAGTAAAAGTGGCCTTTGTCAATTTATGCGTACACATACGCGCGCCCAACGGTAGACAGTCTAGCGGCTGTCTTTATTTGTCCAGCCGAACACACGTGGGCGCGCGAGCGCATACCAGCACCACGCGCACATACACAATACATGTATATGTATAGCTTAACACGTTGCAGTGCTCGGTACTTGCTCCACTCTCAAGCCTCTATCTCTCCCCTCTGTAAAAGCGTACAATATCGCGCGCTATAACGCGCCGGCATTTCGCAAGCCGGCGTGTACGTACGCGCACGTACAGGTGCGCATACACATTCCCGGTATAGCTGCGTCCCGGCGAGAAAGGCAACGCACACGCGCCCGAGGGAGGATGAAAGAGGCGAGCGAAGAAGAGCCAATGCGCCAGCCAGGAGCCGTCTCGCGACGACCGCTGCTCTCGCCCGTTCGCGAGCGTACGTACGTATAAGCCGACCTCATCCACCTGAGGGATAAGCCCCTTTTCAACGTGCTTATCTTCCTCTCTGTGTATCCTACGTACACGTACTATATATAGCCCTATATCTATATGTGTACAGATATACATACATATATACACACACATATATATATATATATATATACCTTACCAGCTTTTCCTCCTCTCTTATTTCCAAAGAGCGAGGAAAGGAGAGTGAAAAAGAAAGATAGTAAAGTCAGAGTGCGGAGAGAAAATTTTCAGGACTGCCTGTGTGCGCGTGTCCTTTTTTCCCTTTTTTCACTTCGCCGGTGTTATTAAAGTTTTTCGTTATACGGCACTTTTTCGCGTATCCTATGTACATGGTGTGGGCAAAGTTAGCGTCCCCGTACTTACCGTGCAGTTATTGCTCTTCGCTTTTTGTTTCGAAGATTACATTACCGCAATAACGCTGATATTTTCCTAATGCAGTTTTATAACGTATGCTCGTACGTTTATCATGCGCACGACTCAGTTGAGACTTCTTCGCTCAAAGCTACTGCCGAGTTTAAAGTTTGACAGGCTATTTTAATCTGGAGAAAAATTAAAGTCTTTTATATAAAATTTTCGAGCTGAAAAATTTCACATTCACAAGTGTAAAATTTATGTAAAATTTCAGGAAAATCGATTATTTTTCAAAAATATTTTTTCAACAAAAATAGTTAAGATTGATATAATTTTAAAAAGAAATTTTATATTTATGTATAAAACTTGATTTCCCTATGGTGCTATGTAAATCTTAAAATTTTTATATGAGTATGCACGCGCGCAATCGCTTCACTTTTATATTTCGAAAATTCTCGTTTTATTCATATTTCGCAAACAGACAGGCTGAATTCAATCGTCGCAAACGCAACGTATATTTTGTATACGGATTTTCAAAATTTTTGACGTTTACACAAATTTTAATATTGGTAAAAATTTTATACGGGGGATAATTTTGTTTAAAATGTTAATAAAAAAAAAAACAAATGTTTTTATTATATTAAATAATTGCTAAAGTAAATACATTAAAAAATTTCAAAGATTAAACTAACGTAAAAATTTATACGAAAAACATATCGTAAACTAGAATATGTACCGTTGCTTTACAGCACTTTATTTCACACATACGACCTTTTTTTTCTCCATACTCAAGGCGGTTTGGCCGCTAGGGTTGCTTTTGGGTTAAATCCAGCTGCAAGCTCATCTCGTGAATATGTGGAAACGTGGAGATTCCAATTGAAGAGAAGCAGCAACAGAAGAGCTTACTTTTCTCATACGTTGTAGATCTACACATATTTATACATGTATATATATTTTTATTTTCTTTAGCAGTGTACACATATTTGGCAGGCAACTACTTGTTTTTCTCATCTTTTTACTCCTCTCGTTTCTACTTGCAATCCAATCTACTTATTGTCCGTTTATTACTTTTACCTATACGTAAATTGTTCAAAAATTGAAAAGTTTTTGACGATGCGTGCTTTCGATTTATTATATATTTTTTACGATGTTGTTTTAGTTTCGAATATTTTTGTTATTAAAAATTAATCATACTAAAAATGTCATACTTTATTTATATACTTTTTTCAAGCATTAAAATATAATTGACTCGTTTGATAAAAAATTTGAATTTAATAATTTAAAAATGTTTTTCTATTTCAAAATAAAAATCATAACAACGTAGACTTTTTTAAAATTAGATACAAACAAAAAAATTTTTAAATTAAAAAAAAAAAAAAAAAAAAAAAAACTATATTTAAATTGAAATAGCAAAATCCAAAATTACATATATAATTAATCAAAATCAAATGTTTAATTTTTTTAATTAATATAAGTAAATCTCATTATTATTAACTTGCATGAAACATTGATCAATTATTAAAAAATATTAACAATATATCATTTTTTTTTAAGATTGTAAATTAATTTATACAAATGATTGTTCTATTTACCCTATAAAATGTTTCAATATATATTTTTCTAAAAATTTATATTAGATTTAAATGATAAAGATGCCAAAGATAAAGTGTAAAGTTTGCATAAAAATGTATCGATATTGAAAATGTTTTGATCCCTTTGAGTAAGTACGAAAAATATAGTTTTTTTTGATATACAAAACGAAATTCCAAAAAATCATTGATTTTTAATGCATAAAAATTGTTATATCGTTCGAAATTATTTTCAATGTATAAGAAAAGGATATAATACTTTATGTTGATACGTACTATAAATATTATAGTTGGTTTAAATTCAATCTGATTTTAATGTTAAGAAATTTAGTGACTGTATGAACTTAATTTTAGTATACAGGATTAATATGCATACTGAATAATAGTATATTTAAGAAAACAGAATCAAAGTTGGCAGAAACACATAAACAAAAAACATGTAGCTGAGTTTATATAATTTTATGTAGTGATTTAATTTTGTTTGTAACAAAGATGCTTTATAAGGTAACTCTGAAAATATTATTCTTTATTCAATTATTAGACAATAGAATTCCTTAATATTTTTTGAGGATGGAAATATTTTTTCTCATAAAGGATATTATTTTTTTTTACATCAATTAAAATTTAAAACGACAATTTTTTAATTTTTACATCTTCAACTATTATAAATATATTCGATTAATTTGATTAAAATTTTTTTTGATTTGATTTTTTTGATTTGATGAAAATTTTTTCGACATTTTGCATTCAGAAACAGTAAAGAAACTTAATCCACATTGAAACCGCATTAATATCTTCGTATTTACTTTTCGAAAATGCAATAACAGGTATACATAGAAAAAAATAACCGAAGAAGCACGCGTAAAAGAAAAAGACAGAGTCATCTGCATACGACGCAGTACTTTAATTCGTAAAGCAGTGATTAGAGGATATAAGCGAGTTGAGGGAGGGAGGTAAAGTTAGCCGAAAACGAGTGTCGGTGTGCCAAAGAATATCGGTTGCCTCGCTGCCTATTAAAACGATGAGCGACGCGGTGCAGCCAGCGCGAGTATATCGCCTCCGGCGACGTATGCGCGCGGACGTCTGCGGTACGATGAAAGCGCGGGCTCCGATCCAAACTGGACCGCGTCAAGTTACTGCCGGTGAATAACGCGCGCGTGTGTGTGTTTACGTTGGCGCTGGCACACACACACACACACACACACACACACACACACACTATGGTGTAGTTTGCCGAGCAGCAGACGAAAGAATCCGACGCACCTGCTGCCAAAAAGTCAGAGCGAATTGATATGGCTCTTCGGGTCTTCTTCCATTCTGTTTCGTTTTTCTCTTCTTTCGTCGCTCTGTATCTTCAACTTTTTACTGCACTACTGCATTTGGTATGACTTACGTAAGTAAGTCTACTATCGTTTTACAAATTCGCTCGCGATTCTCCTCATTTATTTTCCGCTTGGATTATAATTGTAACAAAGAAGGAAGAAATTAACTGTTGCTACGGAGTTTCTGATTATTTAATTATAAAGTTGGACGAGTCATGTTGGAAAATTAATTTAAATGAATAATTAGGATGAGAAATTCAGCAGGAATCAACGCAGAAAATTATATCGAATTTAATTGAATTTTATTAGCATTTGATAATAAAAAAGATTTCGTATAAAAAGATTAATTTATATAAGACATTTTTAATAGTTTTTTTTTTTTATTCAAGCTCCGGAAGATAAATACTTATAGTAATAAAGATAGAAAAATCTTCTAATCATACACGAGGGCAATTTTCGCCGGAGGCACTCAATGACATACCATTTCGTTTCCAGCATGTCCCACTCGAAGAATTCCTACCCAGAGCACGTTGGGGAGAAAAAAAGAAAAGCAGAAGTCACCCGAGCCGTATGGGTGGTTCGTTCGCGCAAAAGGTGTGACTTAGTTGTTTGAGGAAAAGCTGGGTGAGAGATAGAGAGAAAGAGGAAGGACGGGAAGCTTTACCGAAGGAATCACCGTTGATTCCGTGGCTCGACGTGGCCGCTTCTCTCCTCTCCATACGTGAGCTGGAGTCTAATGGCTGACTTTTCGGCCGCGAAATAAGACGGCCTCGTCGCGCCCACCCGAAACCAAAGAGAATTTACTCCTCCCTTGTCCCGTCGGTCCTATAAGGTCGCTTATTTGCGAACTGCTCTGTTTTCCGCTTCTCCACGGACGTGATACGTAACGCACACGTACGGGCTCGCGTGGACGCTATTCGCGAAACGTATACGAGAACGTGTAAGCGACTCCGGTATACGTGTTGCAATCATCCATTGGGTTATAAACACTTTTAACGATCGGATGTGGTCGTATAAACATATATACATATACACATGTGTATAGATAGGTGTGCGCGTATACGTGTTACACGTGGGTGAAGGAACACACGTCGGGCTTTTAGTTTACTGTGTTGACACTAACGATGGTTTGGTCTTGTAGCTTTGCGTAAACTGCACGTATGAATCGGAGAGGCTGTTAACTCGCGCGTAAAACGATGACGATATTTGTTTGCGACGATATTGCATCCAAAGCGATTGCTATTGCCCCCTTTCAAATGGCAATCTGGCTTACTAACTTTAATTTTGGCCTTTTACTATTAAATCCACGTTCTATTTTTACAATTCCAGTTATGCCCTGTAATTGTTCGTAAATTGACTTGTTTCTCTTTTAATTAACAGTTATTGAATGACAAATTGAAATTTTTATCCTTAAGGCTTGTATCGCCAGTTATTTTTAGATATTGTACTCTTTTTGCTTATAAAAATATAAAAAATGTACGATTTAAACGTATAATTAATTTGTAGATGTTAAACATTACAAGAATTGCTCACTATAGCATTGATAGTTTAAATTGTGGTAAATAATTCAATTTTGAAAAAGAAAGTATTAGGAAAGTGCAAAGCTTAAAATATTTATATTAATTTATAATCATATATTTTTTACTGAGTAATTAGTGAAAATTACAACTTATTCGTAAAGAAAATTTACTCAACTTCAAAGAAAACTTATAATAATATTGCAAATAAATTAAATCGTGTGGTAGAAGAAAATAATTTAATATTTCAATTAGATAATCATCGTCAATTATGATTCAATTTTACAAAGTTTTATATCAACTTCATTAATAAACATCGAGTCTCTGCTCAAAACGATACTTAATAAATCTCGCGTTTTGCTCAACGATTTAATTAAAGATTTACATGCACGCAGTCGCACACACACACACACACACACACACAAATGCTGAGCATAAAACATCGAGATATTTCCGCGTCAATCTAATGGTTTATTACAGCTTAGCAGCCACACAGTATTTAATCAATTAAATCCAGAGCGTTCGCTCACTCGCGCGCATTAGTAAGCAGGTGTGCGTGTCTGTGCGGCGCGCGTGCGGTTACCGCGAGCTAGCGATCCCGAGCGCCCGTCGTGTCGTGCGTTATAGTTACGAAGAGAGGGAACTCTCCCCCCCCCCCCCCTCTCTCTTTCTCTCTTTCTCATTCTCTCTTTTTCTGATTCCAAGATCAACGGTCGAGAAGGGCGCTGATGTTTTCTTGACGGTAAAAAGTGCTGCGCGCGGTGTAGGATTGATTTGCCGAGCGACACCTGACCGGAAAATTCTAACGAGATCGTTCATTTCGAGGCGCGCGCTTTTGAAAAACTCGACTGTTTAAAAAGTAAAGAGGAAGCATCAACCATCGAAACATTAAGGTATTTTTAAATCGGTGAACCGTGTAACTGTGGGAAAGTTAGTTCGAAGAAGAGCCGTGGACATGCGTACATCAAACTTATTAATTATCAGAAATCGTTTACTGTACATAACGATCATAGCGCTTTTATCGCGTGTGAAATAAACAAACTTGATTAAATTATAAAGCAAATGAATTTCGTGAATTGAAGTGCTTGCAAATATACAAGTATTGCGCTATCACTACTTAGGTGATCAATTGAATTTATATTTTTAAAATTAATAAAATTAATTGTTTATTTCAATTTTAACATTCTATCAAATAAAAAAAAAAAACTAATATTTTTTATTGTTTCATTTATATTTCATTCAACAGAATTATTATAGTTAATGAGTTATTGTAATCATAAAAGCAGAAATTATAATTTTGTTACTTGTCTATTTAAAGCCATAATTTTCTTACCAAATCGTCATCTTCATTCGTTTGTGTTTATCCAACCGTTAATTCATTAAAAGTAAACTTTCAAAAACTCTCAGCGATATTTAATTCCAATTTATTTCCCATAAAGTGAGTCCCATGCTTATAAAAATGCAACGAGTTGAGAAAAACCAACAAAACTATGCCGGATGTACACATAAGACAAATTAACCTATCGTTTAATGCTTACACGAAAAAAAGAAAAAAAAAAAAAAAAAAAGAAAAAGAAAGAAAAGAAATCCCACCCTTACGATTACAAGTCTTTTTTTAGTTTACCTTTTTTTTTCTACTCGTACATTTTTTTTCCAAGCTATATGTGTACACGCGTACACAGAATCGTTTTTTGTGCTTAGGGAAAGGCAGACAGTTAATTAAAGAGCGCTCGCCGAAGTTGAGCCAAGAAAGTGTCGGTTTCCAACGTCAACACCGCGGCCGCGTTTCCACGTTGGCTGTATTATATAGATAAAACGACTGACAATCGCTCGTCAGCTTACTTATGCATATATATATATATATATATACATATACAGGCGAAAGAGAGAGAGAGAGAGAGAGAGAGAAGAAAGTCGGGTGCACATTCAAAGATCTTATAGGCCTAAATCAACAAGTTCCTTCTCTCTAAAAAAAAAAAAAAAAGTTCGTTTCAGACCACCCATTTAGTCAACATTATTCTACTTTGTATTATTGAATATTTTAAACTGTGATTTGCAATATTAGTTTAAAAAAAAGTTTAGAGATGGGTTACAATAAACGAAAAATTAACAAAAATAATTTTTGTGAAAAATGTGTGTAGATAAATGATTTAATTCTAATTTTATCAATATTGTACTAAAATGAAAATATAAAAGTAACAATTTTTTAATAATTATGGATAAAAAATCTGAGATGAAAATGTTTGAATTTTTAATTATTTTTTGACCTTTTCAATAAATGTAATGTTAAAAATATAAAAATTTTTTCAAATTTCTATTTAATACTTTTTTTTTAAATTATATATAATAAAAAAATGAATAATAGAAATGTGTTATTGTAAAGTGCATCACAATTTAATGGTTTTAATGATTAGAGTATTAATCTCTGTCTCGTTAATTATACTTATATTTGTATTATTAATAATCTATTTTATTGATGATAATTGTTATTTTGAAGAGAGTACATTAATTAACAGAATATAATTTGAATGCACAAACCACAACAAACATTTGTTATGAAATGAAGATTAATATTAATTGATTGATATTACATTATTTATGGAATATAGTTGCATATCAGAAGATATAACGGTAATCATTTAATAAATAAAATTACAGATTAAAAACAAACCAGTTAGTGAAATTATTTACCTGTAGTAACATGCATTTATTTATAAATATAAGATAAACAGAATTGGTTGCATAAATTTTACCTTTATTTAATTTTTTTTTTTTTTTTATAATTCAAGGCAAAGTAATTAAAAGACTATATTGGTAGACGATAGAGATAAATGCAGTATACATACATATAAGATTGAATACAACTGCAGCTATATCAACGCTACATACTGTGTTTTTTTTTTCAAATTTAAACGTCAAACTTTTCCCATGCACGAGAACCTATAAATAAATACTTGGCTTTAACGCCTTCTATAGCTTCTAATTTCAAAGCGAGCGCAGCGCTCGCTCTCGTATTTCATTCGATGAGGAAAGAGAAAGGGATCGTTTCCGCTGTAACTAAGATCTTCCCGGGTGCGAAAGCTACGGGTACCTACTCGTTTTGCAAAAACGAAAAAAAAACTAAATAAAAGTGCCGGGAATCGCGCGTTTCTAACATCGGCAACAATGAACAAGGCGGGCTTTCAAACTCTCGTGCGCGCATCCCGGGCGCAATCTTGCGACCCGATCGTTTTTAGCGCTTTGGGATCTTCGCGTTGGATTTTGACACTTTTTTGGGGTGAGACAGTCGGATTGCTCGGTTACTTATGCGCATGCCATTTTAATTAAAGCGTGGTTGTGCTTTTAATTAAGATGAGAGATGCGTTTGTTGTAAAATTAGTTGTTGAAATTTTATCGGACTCATGAAATTTTTTATCGTTAACTACGATCAAGCGTATTTTTTCATTGAAATATATATTTATCAAAAATATAAATATAATTTCTAATGAGTTTTTATTATATTTAAAATTATCTGATTTATAATTTATTCAAATATTAACGGGCTAAACAGAAAGCACAAATAAAATACACATGATTAATAGAAGTAAATTTTACACGTGGATTTATTAAATATTTATATATAAATACTCTAATATTTTTTATGCGAAAATATAAATTAATCCTTATTATTTTATTTACATTCGCATAAAAAGTAAAATTAAAAAAATTTAAAAATTTTTTCATGCTTATAATGGATATAAAATAAATTTTTATTTAACAGCCCTTTAAGCCTCTGATAATAAAAAGTCGATAACAAAAGAAAATATCGTTTCTTGTTTTGTTTTTCAATTTAATAATTAAATTTAAGGTCAAAATTATAAAAATCAATGGTTTCCATAATTTATTTTAAAAAAATATTCTAAAATAATTGAAACAAATATATCTTTAGTTTTGAATTAGTGACTCCGACAACTTCATTAAATAATTTGAATTTATATGACAAATAAATATTTTCTTATAATTATAGCAAATAACGCGAAGAGAAATTATGAATATAATGAACTAATATTTTATTAATTTTTTTATGACATTTTTAATTTTTTGTTTTATAATGAAAACGTTTATTTTTATTTATTTATTTTTTTTTTTTTATTCTTTTTTGTAATATTCAATTTTAAAATTAATATTTGATGATTATATAAAAAAGGAGAAATGAATCATATTTTTTCTCGAGATACACGTGTCAATGGTCCTTTTCATTTTGAGCCATAGTTTTTTTTTCATTGGAAAAAAAATTTTTCTTCTAGTTTTCTGAATGATTTTCATTTTAAAATTAATTTTTTATAATCATTTTCAGAAAAAAGCCTTTCAAAAACTCTCGTTGATTTAAAATTTTCATTTCGTATTTGAAATCTTGGTAGTCGGTAGAGATTCATACAATGTCGGTTAGCTTCGGTGAGTTTCAAATGCGAAGAAGTTGCAATGATTTCACTTTATTCATTAGTATGAAAACTAATTATGTTAAAATTTTTAAAATATGTATAAAAAAATACATTCATATGAAAGAGGCTAATGATATAGTTCGAATTCAATCTGTATACGAAAAAATAATTTATTAGTTGGATTTAATAATCATTTTTATCTCGATAAATTTTGTATTTAAACTTCATAGAAATATCATATTTTTAGCGATAATTAGTAGAAATAATAGAAAAAGACTATTAGGTACAATGAAGAATTTAAAAAGATTTGCGAATTTGAACAAGGAGAATACTTATACATTTAAAAAAAAAAAATATTGACGCCGTACAGTGGATGGACACAAACTTATAACCGTTGTTACATCAACTTCTGTGAAGCTGTTAAAGTAAATAAACAAAACAAAATAAAATTTTTTATTTTTCATTGATATTTTTAAAGAATTATCATAAATTATATTATAAGTTTATTTTAGATCGATGTACGGCATACATTATTTTATAAAATATTTAAATCGTGATTAACTTTAATCATATTTCCGGAAAATGTACATGCATAGAAAGATATTTATTTGAGCGAAAAATTTGCAAAAAAAAAAGAAATACTTTTAACACATTTTAAATATCCCGGGCGTTTCGTTCTATATATATATATATATATATATATATATTTTTTTTTTCTTTTTTCTCTTTCTCTTTCGACCTTTCATAAAATCTTTTTTCACGGCATTTATATATATATATATATATATATATATATATATTTCCAGCTCCGGGGGTCGCTTTATCATCGGCTATCTTTCTCTCTCGATCTATCTATCTCCCACACGTACACCGAGAGAAAAAATAAGAGAAAGGGAGACGGAGAGAACAAAATGGAATCCAGATACGCGTTTGCTCGAGTGCGAGAAAGAGAGGGACAGAGAGAGAGAGAGAGTCTCAATTTCTCGCTTTATGCCAGCTCGCCCGCCCCTGCGCTCATCCTGATGTTAAACGAGCGCACGTGCAGCCCAAGGGCCGCGATGTAACCTTTACGTGTGCACATGTACGTATATATACGCGTGGAATAGATCGAGAGAGAGAGAGAGAGAGAGAGAGAGAGTAACACCACGGAAGTAAAAGATGCGCCCGAAGGTGGAAGAGCATGAGAGAGAAGAAAAGAAGCAGAGAGAGAGAGGAAAAATATATGTGGACTTATACACACATATATATATATACATACATGTGTGCTCGGACGTGCCGGCACGAAGCTTTCCGTATTTGCTTTAGGGAAAAGCCTGAGAAATCGCGCGACCAAACGAACTTGACGGCCGCGAAGAGGATCCGATAAACTCTTATGAATAAATCTTGTCACTTCGCCGTACTCGATGCTCTACTCCTCCTTTTTTCCCCTGTCTCTTCTTTTATATTAATATGACTGACGGCTCGTTTTTTTATCTCAGTTTGAATCTTTTATTTTTCTTTTTTTTTTTACCTTTTTTTTAAACTTTTCATTTGGGTCACTGGGATTTTTCACGCCGAGACTTTTTGCTGCTTTAAAGGATTATGATTCGAAAACTGTGAAAATAATTTTTTTTTGATTGATTACAATACTGTTGATTTAAGAATGTCTTTTAAATGTAGATATAATAATATATTTTTATCCTCTGCAAATTAAAATTGAAATTGTAGTCTTTTTAGAAGTGTAAGTATATAGAGGTTTCTGTTACTCGAAATTTAAAATCGTATGTCGTGAAAATAAGTCTGCATTGATTATTTGACATCATATTTTTATAATTAATTCTACCTTTTAAAAGTGGTATCTCAAGTATAAAAAAATAGAACATTTGATGATCGGTGAAAAATTTATGAGCTAAAGCTAAATTTAACCAAGGAGTATTCTTATACAATGGTATAAATATGAAAAATGAATATAACCATCAATTTATCGTCAAAAATACTTATTCATTTATTAAAAAAAAATCAAATTTTATAGGCAACATCATTTTCAAAGTTAATATTGATCGCTTAGTCCAAAAAATATAACAAGTTTTATCACTTTCTGAAAACAAAGACCGACATGACTTTAGAGAATAGGTTTCAGACGAGGTAATAAGCTCATCGCCCTATAGTACCCGGCTGAATTCCAAAATTGATTCGTTCTCTTCCTCCCTATCTCTCTTTGGCTCTTTCCTATATTCGCGATGTAATGCTCGCCGAGTACTCGGGTACGGTTGTGCGGCTATCAACGTTATCTTTCGCAGTCGCGCTAGCTTGTCTCGACGTGTCGTTTTACGGCAAATGGGAGACTCGCGTAATGAAGAGCCCGTATAAAGTCACCTCGCGTACAACGTCGAGTCCTCGTTGTGAGAATGAGAAGGACGAGGATGACTCGACGACGACGACGTCGGCGAAATCGTTACGAACCTCGTACACGGGTAAGATCCGGATTTGCGCGCCGAGGACGATTCGACGCACCTGTTTTCTGTATACCTTTCGGCAATAAAATCTAATCTATCTTAACGAGAACCTTTATGGACCGGGCGATGCTTGCCAAACAACGCGCGACACAATGGTCTGTTGGAAACGACGCGATTGTACCTGTATGGACTCCTCGGTTCTTAAAACAGAACGCGGGATACTTGTTTTATAGATTTGGATTTTAAAAGTAAAATATCGAATAAGAGAAATATTATACAATCATTGATTTTCAGTATAATATTTATAAAAAAAAAAAAAAAAAAAAATTTATTTTCAAATTTATTATAATACTTTATTATGTACGAAAATTAAGTCCATTAATAATTTTTAATACTTAAGAATGAAAAATCTAACTTTGCAATTTTTAAATTCATTATACGTTTATCGATATTAATCAAATCGTTAAACATTCAAAAGAATTTGATTGAGGAATTTTAAGTACAATATTATATAAATTTTACGTTTAAACCAACAGTTTAACAATATACTTAAATTCCATATATAATCTGAATATAAATAAGCACGATCGCAAAATTTGACATCCCAAGGATACGTCACATCGCTCGCACGTCAATCTTCCGCGTCGTCGTTTTCCTCTCTTTCCTTCTCCAATTCTCCTAACCTTTTCCTCATCCCGCCTTTATTCGTCACATCTCACCGGTCTTTCATCGTCGTATGTATACGTATACGTACATGACTGCATAGAGCGCATCACCAACCGCGAGAGAGAGAGAGAGAGAGAGAGAGAGAGAGAGAGAACAACGCGTTTACAACGACGCGTCAATTTACGAGAATCCCGGATCTAGCGAGCCGTTGGCGTGGCGAGAACAAGGAGGAGGAGGTGGTTACGAAACACCAAATGGAGAATGCCAGGCATCTACCGCCCGAATGTCCATCCTATGTGCGCTTCTATAGGGCCAGTCGGCGATCCGTGCGCTCCGCGCGCGATCTTGTGTCGCGTTAATGCCGAAAGACACGAGTACGAACGCACCTCTGTCCCGAGGAGAGCTTGCAATTTCGGGCGGGCATTGCCACGACGTGTACGCCTCTTCGGACACCATTGTTCGGTGCTTTCGAATGTTCCGCTTTTATACGTGACGGAAGAATGCACGAGACTATATATATATATATATATGCTATATTGTGGATTTCATTCGAGTTGATTCATTTCCGCGTGATGCTTTAAAACTAACGTTAGTTAAAGCGATGCTTGAGAAAAGTTGCGAATAAGAATGTTGGATAAAGATCTTTATTTATTTGCTCGAATTGTATAAATAGCGAATAAAAAAGATAAAAGAATCATCTGGTATCGTAAAGTTGAGAAGCGGAAGAAAGAAGGATCGAATCGGTAATTCAAATCGACGTGTATGTCGGAAAAATTAAAATTTTTCAATTTAAATTAATACCAAGTTATGGCATTTTAATTTGCATAAAATTATTTCCACACGTACGATAAATCTTTGTACACATTTTTACAGGTTCTTGTTTGCCACCATTAATCAATTTGCGTCGTTAATAAACGTTCAAAAAAAAGAACAACGCAAAAAAAAAAAAAATACTTAACTCACAAATAAAATCGTTCCTTCATTAGTGAGCGCATTAAATGAACATAGTATATACATATGTGTATAACGCAAACGCAAATGCGTCTAGAATTTTTAAAAAGTTCCTATAAATTGAATAATAATTTTCATCGCGCATAATAGATATCCAGGAAAATATTAATTCGCCTTAGTCATGCGTTAACTGTCCGGAATACATACCGCAATTACCACCCGCTGTTATATAGTACGTTTTCTTATACCTACATACGCGTTCGACGGAAGATCCCATCGACTTCTCGCAATTATTCCATACGTGCCGATCCGGTTTGAAGCGCCACTTTATCCTATATGTATACTCTATTTTTTCGATCTATAAAATTACCGAGAAATCAAGTTTAACGAGAATTTTAAATTGCGTCAATTATTTATATGTAGTCCCCCCTCCCTCTTCTTTTTTCTTTCTTTAGATGTTTTATTTTAACGTTAGTTGGTGTGAAAGTATTAAAATTTTATACCACAATGCAAAAATATAAATATTATCTTGAAATTTTTATTGAAAATACAATATTTGTAAACGATGCGGATACTATATATATATATATATATATATATATATATATATATATATATATATATATATATATATATATATTCAATAAAGTTTTGTTATATTATTTAAAACATTTAAATAACAAAACGGTAAAAAAGAATATTTTGCGTAAGACTTCTATTTTAAGTGAATTATAAATTGAATAAATTTAATGTTAATGTATATTTACGAGTATATAATATAATAATTAATTAGTTGTATACATCATAATTAAAATGATAATATGCCCTTTAATGAATGAACTATTTTCCATTATAAAATATTTGTATTAAAAAATGTTTTATTTAAATTATTCCTTAAAACTGGTATCTTGGCTCGTTATACTAATTAATTATAAGATTATTAATAAATCAAAGTAATACTTGGTGATTTTCGTTATTTGTGAAATTTCGCGTGATTATTTTCATCGAGGACATAATCCTCGGATCGCATTGAGGTGTAATCGATCTCGCGGTCGTGTAAGCGGATTCAGAAGTTCATCGATCACTCGACAACTTCGCTTTCCCTCTTTTCTTTTCCTCTTTGTAGCTTTATCAAGTTGACGTTTAAAATGCATCTCCTTTGACGCTTATTCATTGTAGGTTGCGAGTTTAATTTTTTCTATATATACATAATTAATAAATTTTAAAATTAACGATACGATAACTATAACTAAAAATGTTTAATTTATTAAACTTATGCATATATTCATTTTATAATTTTTTTTTTTTAATTTATTTAAAATTATAATTTATTATTTATAAATAATAATAATTATTATTATTTATTAATAATAGATTAGACAAATTTTTTTTTCTCTAAAATAATGTATTAATTTAACTTAATTTAACAAGTAATATATACATTTTGTAATTCAGATTATTGTAAATATCGGATAAAACTATTTTTCCATTAAAAAGTATCGATAAAATTGTGAAAGATGGTAAAGCGACTCATATAGGAGATAATGGCATATCCATTAACTTATATTTTAAAAATTTCATATCCCTTCGTCTATACGAAAAACGATATTGAATTTTAAAATAAAGTAATGGATGATACGCTTTTATTTGTATTATTTGATTATGCAATATATGTTCAGTAACAAAATAAATTTGAAAATTTAAAAAAAAAAACAATACATATAATGAAAGTTTCTTTGGTAAAAATAATTAGCAAAATCCTATTTAATGTTTAATTCAATTTTTCATCAAAAAATATCTATAAATACATAGTTAGATAAAAATACATAAGAAAAATTTACTAATTTATTTAAAATTAAGAATAATTAAGAATAATTTTCTAATGTATAAAAAATAAAGTAATGAATCAATTAATTATAAAATAATGATTTTTTGGAGAGAGTTATAGATATAGTATGTATAAGCATAAAAAGTGATTTTATATTGATAATACATTAAAAATAATATCAGATTTTCAATGCTCATCAAGCAATAAATAACAAATGAATGATGTTATCAAAACAATATTATATCGTAATATCAATAATTCACATAAATATGAGTAACAAGTAATAGTGACACGAAATATATACAATAATTTAAAAAATTTATGAATATATTTATAATATAATGGTAAATATTTTCCTAACTTTTTTTTTCTAATTTAAAAAAAAAAAACAAAATTCAAAAAAAGAAAAAAACAAATTCGATCGTGCAAATGTAAATTTTTTATTTTAAAATCTTTATTCAGCTCCCGCTGAATAATAATAGTTAAAAAATAATTCTGATACTTTAAATAATAAGTATCCAGACGAAATACTTAAGCGAACAGAACAAACGGAAGCCGAGGATTTAAAGGTCGTCCTTGAAACCTCGCGCGATCGCCATTTCCGTTTGTTGCGTCGCATTCGACGCCGCGGTGAAAAGCGAGTCACCGCACGAGAATTAAAAATATAAAAAACGAACTTTGTGTGGCTTTGAGAGGCTAAAAGCTTTTCGTACTCGTGTACGTATAACGCGCGCCGACGACGGCGAGGAGTAAAAAACAAAAAGCGAAAGAGAGAAAGCCAGATTCATCGCGGCCACGCGCTCGTTTCTCACTTTCTTCCTTTACTCGACCCTCAAAGCTTTCTTTCGCTTCATTCCTCTCTTTCTCTCTCTCTCTCTCTTTTTCTCTTTCTCTTGCAATGGAACGCGGACAAATTCGAAGTTTTAGAGAAAAAGCGCGTTGCGCCGGAGAAGACGGCTTTTAAACAAGCGGACAAGCTCTCCGACTTTTTCTACCTTTTTTCCTTTCCGCGTCTCTCAATTGCTCCCATCCGTCAGCCGACTTCCGACTGCGGGATGAGACGCGATTCGGCCAACACGCCGTAGGAATCCTAAATTTAGAGACGCTCGCGCGAGACGTCTTCGTCTTCACTTCTCTCTCTCTCTCTCTCTCTTTTGCTCTCTCTCCCTCTTGAGAGCTTTTCGTCGCGTTTAAAGGGGAAGGGGGGAGGAGAGAGAGAGATACACACCCCGTGATATTTACAATTTTGTGCGGCTTTCACACATTTTTATCGCTCACGGATTCTTTTAAAAAGTGGCACGGATACAAGATGCCGCGACGCGCGCGGTTAATTGACGCGGTGCTCGTGTACCGCTTGCAGCCTTTTTTCGGAGGGTCGAGGAAGCCCGCGCGTGCACGCGCGCAAGCAGAGCTTAACGCGCGTCGGAGCGACAGTTGTTAGGTATGCGACGTAGAGGATGTTTCATGATTTTTTTACGAGGAAGTTGGATGCTTTTTGATGGATTTAGTATAATGCGAGTAGTGTGCCTTTTTTTAGCGCGTTAAATCTGTTACGATTAGATGGAGAGATATCTTTATGGATGGTATTTTTGAATTTATATTACCATTTATTTGATCGTTTTCTCGCTATTTTTTTTTTTTTTTTTTTTTAAATTATTACCATGCATATGTGACTTGAGCGTTTTCTTAAAACGTATATGAATTACTTAAATATAAATATCACTAATAATATTGTATTTACTTAAAATAAAATAAGAAATAAATAGTATCAAACGTTGTTCTATTTTTAATAACTGGGAAATAATTTAATACATAAAAATAGACAAATTAATCTTTTATATTTTAAATATATTAAATAAATTACAACAATATAATTATTTATTATTAAATCGCGTTCTTTTTTATCCAATCGCTGTATTAAAGGCAGAAACCCTTGCATAAACTTCAGAATATTTTGTACTACCACGGTATGGTCTTTTAAATAAAACTGTTCCTGCCAATTTTCAATTGACGATTAATGAACTGCCGGAGTCTCCCTAAAATAAAAATCATTACACCTTTGTACTTAAAATTATTCTCGCCTTAAAAATTTCAATGGATCATCTATCATTTCACTATACATTTTAACTTTAATTTTTTATTGTAACTGCTACTTTTTTATAATAAAAATTATAATAATATTGTACGTAAATTTGTCCTCACATTACACTGTCCTCTATGTCTGTATTATAATAAATAGCACATATGTTACTCGGATAAATTTCGTAATTCCATCCTTCCATAATTTCACGACGGTATTCTTGATCTAAAATTGAAAGTTTAGTTTAATATTGCACATGATATTATGATTGATAAATAAAATAGTTAATTGTTTTTCTTAAAAAAATGGTTAAAATTTAATAATCATTGGTTTTTTGTGTAATTTATAGTTTAATTGCAAATTATTTTTAAAAAATGTACCATTAGTATTTATTAATAATTTTTACATTATAAAAATGATAAAATTTATTTCATTGATGTTGAAAAAGCTATAGCTTTTAAAATTGTTAAAAACAATGAAGAATATAAATATTGTGAAATTTAAATTAAAAATGAAAAAAGAAAATTTTCATAGAATATATTAGTTATTTATGTACCTTGGGCGAGCCTCGCGTCATTGCAGCTTGAGGCAAAATATGTTGTCGCTGCGCTCGCGACTAAGGCGCCTCTATCCATCCACAAAATATGAGCCGAAAGCTTTAATGACGCGAGGTTCACTCATGGTGCTTAAAAAATTTTTCAGCCTTGTAACCCGTACGAAGACTCTTACTTAGTTAACAGAATAATTAATTTTATTTTGTTGCATATCAATTAAATGCAATTTCGAACCCGTACTGACAGTTCGTAAACTACAGATATCGTCTGCTAACGCATGCGCATTTTGTACACACACGCGTACATGTAGATGTAGTGTCAAAAAGTGACAGACAACATAATGTAAATATAAATATAAATTATGAAATTAAAAAAAATAGTAAATGGATTCATATTTAAAAACAAAATTAATTCTTGAACAATTATTATTTATTAAAAAATATAAATTTCTTGAGTATATTTATTAAATATTTATACAAAATAACATTTTTAACAAAAGTTTTTTTTATAAGATTTGAAGGCTTATTAATAATATTAATACTATTATAATTTATATAAATACTTTCTTATGTTATTTTTATCATAACAATACTATATTTGTTTAACACATTTTTGTATAATCAATGAATTTTAGTCTCTTATTTAACATGAAAAAACAGTAACTTTTTTAAATATTTTAAATTTAATTTCTTCACACAAGAAACTTTTTAATCATTTATCTAAATCACAAACAAAGTTATAAACTAAAAAATGATCACCTTAAAATCACTTATTATTAAATTTTTGAATTTTGCGGGATTGTATTAGACTTGGCTTTTTCTATTAGTTTATTTAATTCACGTTTGCATTCTTCATCACTGTCACTATCACTCGTCTTATTTTCATTATTTAATAAATCGTCCATTTTTATTCTTCTTCTCACACATTAAGAATGAACATTACCGACACAACGATACACTATACTGAAAGAAAACAAAAGAAAAGCAGAGCCCCGTGGTCGCTTGAATGTACATACTGAGCGAAGGAGAGAGCGAGACAGAGATAGGGTGGTCACGTGGGAGCAATGGTGCGCGCGCTCTTATCGCTATCTCGTTCTGTCTCCTTCGCTCAACATACATAAGTCTTATTTCAGCCTACTAACCCGTACGGCGACTCTTACCTACGGAGCATCGTCAGCGTGTAAATGGTTTCCATACGCGCAAGCGCCTTCTCGATCGTATTAACATTTTTCTATACGTCCTCCTAGGCTGTATAGACATTCTATACGTCCTCCTAGGCTGTATACGTCCCAGGAGAAAAAAAAGTTAACAGCGCCACTGCTATGTATTTGTCGCTTCATATAGCCTAGCATGTGAGTCTTCATCGAAACTTATATTTTTGAAACGCGTAATAAGACTTATGTATGTTGAGCGAAGGAGAGAGAACGAGATAGCGATAAGAGCGCGCGCACCATTGCTCCCACGTGACCACCCTATCTCTGTCTCGCTCTCTCCTTCGCTCAGTATGTACATTCAAGCGACCACGGGGCTCTGCTTTTCTTTTGTTTTCTTTCAGTATAGTGTATCGTTGTGTCGGTAATATTCGTTCTTAATATGTGAGAAGAAGAATAAAAATGGACAATTTATTAAATAATGAAAATAAGACGAGTGATAGTGACAGTGATGAAGAATGCAAACGTGAATTAAATAAACTAATAGAAAAAGCAAAGTCTAATATAATCCCGCAAAATTAAAAAATTTAATAATAAGTGATTTTAAAGTGATAATTTTTTAGTTTATAATTTTGTTTGTGATTTAGATAAATGATTTAAAAGTTTTTTGTGTAAAGAAATTAAATTTAAAATATTTAAAAAAGTTACTGTTTTTTCATGTTAAATAAGAGACTAAAATTCATTGATTATACAAAAAATGTGTTAAACAAATATAGTATTGTTATGATAAAAATAACATAAGAAAGTATTTATATTAATTATAATAGTATTAATATTATTAATAAGCCTTCAAATCTTATAAAAAAAACTTTTGTTAAAAATATTATTCTGTATAAATATTTAATAAATATACTCAAGAAATTTATATTTTTTAATAAATAATAATTGTTCAAGAATTAATTTTATTTTTAAATATTAATCCATTTACTATTTTTTTTAATTTCATAATTTATATTTATATTTACATTATGTTGTCTGTCACTTTTTGACACACATGTACATGTACGCGTGTGTGTACAAAATGCGCATGCGTTAGCAGACGATATCTGTAGTTTACGAACTGTCAGTACGGGTTCGAAATTGCATTTAATTGATATGCAACAAAATAAAATTAATTATTCTGTTAACTAAGTAAGAGTCTTCGTACGGGTTACAAGGCTGAAAAATTTTTTAAGCACCATGAGTGAACCTCGCGTCATTAAAGCTTTCGGCTCATATTTTTTGGATGGATAGAGGCGCCTTAGTCGCTCGCTGCGCTCGCGACTGCGGCCCTACTATCCATCCACAACATATTTTGCCTCAAGCTGTAATGACGCGAGGCTCGCACAAGGTACATAAATAACTATTACGCGTTCCGAAAATATAAGTTTCAATGAAGACTCACATGCGCTAGGCTATATGAAGCGACAAATACATAGCAGTGGCGCTGTTAACTTTTTTTTCTCCTAGGGCGTTTACAGCCTAGGAGGACGTATGGAATGTCTATACAGCCTAGAAGGACGTATAGAAAAATGTTAATACGATCGAGGAGGCGCTTGCGCGTATGGAAACCATTTACGTGCTGAGTATGCTGAGTAGGCTGAAAAATTATTTATACAATTTTTTTTTAACGATATTGATTAATTTTAAAAAATTTATCAAGGTCTAAAATATATTTTGTATAGGGTAGATTTACATATAATTAAAATAAAATATAATTGTCTTTAATTGTATTATTGTAAAATTGTCGATAATTCTTACACTCCAAGGAGTCCCCATCCAGATACCCAAGCAGTCGTATTAGCCCGAATTATACGAGTATCTTCGGGTTATGTTAATCGAGCCGGTAAAACTAATTTAGAAAACTCACATGGAGTTTAAACCAGAAAGAAATTAAATTATTATTATTAATTGTAAAATAAAATAAACTTTATATAAATGTTTACCTTCATTAAAGCAATGTCGTTGAGGTTTCGTAAGGAAAAATCATTATGTACAATTAATTTTGTAACATTATGGGTAGAAAGTGGCGCAGTGTAATTAATTGTGCCGACTACAATATGTATTAAATTTGGCTTCTTACTAAAAATAATAATATCGTAATATTATGAAAAATTAGTTAACTGCTATTACAATTGAAAAAAAAATTCATGAAATTTCAGTTTTACGAATGAATGATAATTTTCGTAAAAATAACATATAATCATCATGTATTATTGATTGATGTATCTTTTTAAATATCAAAATACTAGCATAATTACTGCGATTATCTACGATTTGAAAAA
This sequence comes from Chalcis sispes, assembly GCA_949987625.1. Taxonomy (NCBI): domain Eukaryota; kingdom Metazoa; phylum Arthropoda; class Insecta; order Hymenoptera; family Chalcididae; genus Chalcis; species Chalcis sispes. The sequence continues at coordinate 19,108,575 of OX465095.1, read as the reverse complement.
AAAAACATATTTACTTACTAATAAACGCAGTGAGCTGCAGTGACAATGTATTTTTCATTCAAAATATATTCACCACAAAAAGTGTAAGTTATCTTTTGAAAGTTGCAGGGATACATTTAAATTAAAAAAGAAAGTAAAAATTTCACGAAATTATGTTTATAATTTATGATAAATCTATTTATACCCTAAATAATTTTGTGAATATATAAAGAATATGAAGTAGTTTGGTTAAAAAAAAAAAAAAAAAAAAAATTAAGCAAGACGATTAACAAAAAAAAAAAGAAAATTATGATGTACTGTTTACATGCAACTTAGATTTTAAATGATTATAAATTTTATTTTTAAATTATTAATTATGCGTTGAATGAAAATAATTTAAAAATATTTTTTCGTATCGTAAGGAATTACTTGAAATGGTGTTTCTCCGGGTTTATAATATAATACATTATATAAATATAATGTAATATTAGTATCGAAATTAATAGAAACATTGTTTTTACTCTACTTTAGACTACCTTGTATAGCGTCAATAAATGTTAACTGCTTTAAAGTAATTGGCCACATTTTTCTCATTCAATAAAACTACTGCCTTGGTTAATCAATGACATCTATTTGTGTGAAAAATTATCTAAGTTGCTTGAAAAAATTAGTAAAATTGAAAAAAAAATTACTTTTAATCATTTTATCAAGTTTACAGATAACATCTTTCCTGCCGATATATAGTACATATAAATTCTGTATGTGTGTAAATACACACTATTAAAAATCTTTGTAAGTTACTATCTTGCTATGACGCATAGTATCGACATGCTTGTTTATCTATAAAAAGGTTCAATATCATATTGGATTATTTATAGAATGAGAGATTACAGTTATAAAGTTTTTATAAATTTCGATATTTATATAAATATAGTGTACGTTTAAGAAAAGTATTTATTACAAAAGATCATATAGAATTGTTAATGAAATCAATGCCAAAATCGCAAAACTATCATTTCAGGTAAAGCAATATGTTATACAGTACTTATGCTAAATGTTTCAAAAAGAAAATAAAAAATTGTATGTATACTTAATGAAAGCATAAATCAATCAACGAAAACATATTTGCAATTATTGAAAACTATAACTTCTATATAATTAAAAAATTAAATAGATATTTAGATTTCAGCTAAAATTATTACACTTAAGAATGTAATAATAATTTTTGTATGAACAATAAAAAAAAGCCATTATTAATAAACAATTACAATAAAAAAAACTTATTTAATTTCTTTTAAATAATAATAAATAGTAACATTAACAGCATTAAGAAAATCTAAGTTAGTTTATAAAAATATACCACGATGAAATACTATACATGAAATCTACCAAATGGTTATTTTAATAAAATTGAAATAAAAAGTAAACTTTACTAGCTTTTTAACATAAATAGATTGGTATAAATCAATATAAAAATAAATATCGTATCGTAATTAAATTCATTTTTTTAAATTCATTCAAACGAAAATATTTAATAATAAAACAAAATAATATAACAATTTATTTGGTGGGTATTATATTTTTAATATTATAATTAAATAATAATAAAAATGAATTGCGTAACTCGAACTGTCTTTACGGTGAATGATTTTTATGACTATTATACTTATATTTAACGACAACCAGTTAAGCAATTAAAAAATCGATTGAAGAACATTAGAGAACTGTTGAGAAATTAAATGGATTTTTGAGCGATAAACAATGTAGTATAACTTGTATTGATAGAGATATGGCGCTTTGATTAATGTGATAAGATTTTTTATTGAATTTTTCATAAAGCTCATTTTATTACTTATTATATTCTATATTTTAAGCGCATAAATCGTTCTAGATTTCTCATCATCGGATCTTTGTCAATCATTATCTCAGAAGCATCAAATAACAAAGCAATAAACTGCACTAATGCAATCCTCGCATAAAATATAGGTACAGGTAAAAAATAATCGAAGCATCGAATCACTTCGTGCGCAATCGAATACAAATTTTTTTAATCGAGCGAAGAGCTTCGCCAGGAAACACGAGGACGAGGGAGTCAAACGCGGCCTTTTCTCCTTCTCCGATTCGCGGGAAGGGAATCCTTCCGCGTGGAAAGGCTGGTTAATACCTTGAACTGCGGCAATCCGTTACCGGCAAATCACTAATCTTCTTCCCTTTTCCAACCTTACACGCGGACGCTCAACGTACACTTGCACGCAGGCATTTATTTGTACATACATGGACGTACCATGCATGCGTAAACGTGGACGTGGAAAGAGAAGGGAGGAAAGGTGGAATGGGTCGAGCGCGTCCTCTCGTTATATAAGCTCAACGAGATCCCTTGCTTGCACACGGCGAAGGTTACAGCGGAGACAGCGCGTCGTCCCTCCCTCCGGTAGTCTAGTTGGACATCGGACATAGTCCGGCGTGGACATTCGCGGCCCGAGAGAGAACCGGCGAGTCGCCGCTGCACGTGCAACTGCTGGCTCCTACATCCACGAGTCCTTTTATGTGTGCGTCTGTATATGTGTGTGTGTGTGTGTGTGTGTGTGTGTGTACGCGTCGCATGCCGACGCGCACATCATCCTCTCCATTACTCGAATTCCAGCGAGCGACGCCGGTGTCTGGCATCCGTTCACCGCGTCTGTACACATAAACGTGTATATGTATATACATATATTTTATATCTTTTGCAAGAGAGTATACGAAATATCTAGCAACAAAAATGGCCCTGAATAGGATGTCGTCGATGTTTATCGCGCGTCCTCGCGTGCAAACTCAGTCGCGTTTCTTGAAAATATGATAGAGAGACAGAGAGAGAGAGAGAGAGAGAGAAGAAACGAGCTACTGCGGAATGAAGCTATAAATGCGTCACTCTTGCAGCGAATGCTTTGGAAGCTTAATTTTTTGATATCGTATACACCGAAAGACTTATTTCGAGAAAGAGGATCGGCATCTTTTTGCTTAAAATATTTTGGAAAGACTTTTGTCAGTGAGTTTATGGACTTTTATTATTAATAATTATATGTTTAGATTTTGCTGAAAAATATAATTTATATGATATTCAAATCAATTTAACGATTAAAAAAATTGAATGCATGAATAAATATCATTGTATCTGAAATGATTGCAATAAGCTATTGTAAATAATAATTTAATTTAAACATACTTTTATTTGTTTATTATAAGATTAGAAATAAAATTTTTGTTGTATTAAATGCTTACGGAATAGAAACACCAAAGTACCAATAACCTACCGACGTCCGAGGCCTCCTTTCGCATATAGAAAAATGCAGATTACGATGACTGGTTTATAAAAATGTAATTTGTCGTACTGTTAATATTTATAATTATGTAATAATAATTTTAATTAATATATATTAAAAAAGTGACGTGTAAATTGTGGAAAAAAACAAAATAAGGCAAAATATTATCTTGCAGTGAATTAAGAATAAAAAGTATTGCAAAAAAGTTTTATTTGTAATAAAATTAACAAGGAGTAAAAAATTTTATGATCAATCAATTTTGTAAAAAATAGTTTTTAAAAAACCACGTATATAGTTACAGTTTTACAAATGTCAGCTGTTTTTCGATTCTTCAATATAAAGTGATTGCAATTTTTATGACAGCTGGAATCTTTTTTAAAAAGAATGAATACGCGTAAAATCCTGTGAAAATTCGCAATAGCATCATTCGGTAAAGAGCCGAAGACGAATAAGAAAATCTAATCTAGAAAAGGGAAAAAATCCGAAGATAAAAAAAAAAAAAAAAAAAAAAAAAAAAAAGAAAGAAAAAAGGGAAAGAAAAACTAAAAAAGAGAAAAGCTATAAGAAAAGAATAGGAGGGAATACGTGGTATGAGATTCCCATACAAGTAGCGTAAGATAGAAAGGAAAAAAGTCCACAATTTTCTTTGCTTCACGTGCGCTTGTTGTTTCAAGCTGGAATAACTCGTCGCAGTTTCGCCGAAGCTGAGCGTCGGTGTCGAGATTCGAGAGAAACCCGCACGGCATTGCGAGTCCGTCGAGAGGAACAAGCGATATTTACCCTCAGCTGTCTTTACCTATGCAAAGAACGAACAAGTACCTTTGCGTTTCGACCGCGCTATGCTTATCTTCCTCCTCTTTCTATCTCTCTCTCTCTCTCTCTCTCTCTCTCTCTCTCTCTCTCTCTCTCTCTCTCTCTCTTTACTCGATTCTCTTGGTAGAAGACATATGCGGTTGCTTGTCATGTATATATATATACGTACGTATACGCCAGCCAATTGCTTTTACGAGCTGTTTGCCAAATCTTCGCCTTTGCTGACTTTTCAGTCTTAAAGATTTTTCTTTTATACCAAAAGAGTCAGCTGTTCTAAGATTGTCGCAAGTTATTATTCAAAGGTGTTATTGTTGACGCATATAGAGCGTGTTACTTTATTGGAACTTTACATTAAAATTAAAATTAAATATTTCATCGATCGTTCTTTTTTTTTTTTTTTTTTTTTTAATTAAAATGTACAAGCAAAAACATTATTACATTTTAGGGTATAACAATAGATTAAATAAAATTTATTAAAATATTTCTTAACAAAAAAAGTTTTACTTTACATATATGATACATATTCAATAAGAAAAACGTTGAATTAAAATATTTGAATTGCTTTAAATATAAATGTGTAAATTTCTTTCTTTTTCAAAAAATGTTATACTTTTATATGCGATTTGGGATTTTAACATTCTATTTTAACATTCATTTTAATATAAATATTTACGCGTATTTTAAAAATTTTATGTTAGATAAATTTCATGTATTTTAAAATGTGTTTTAAATTTTACTTAAAAATATTCGTCATTATTTTTGGACGCAAATTCCGAATATACAAAAAAATATTCAATTTATTAACTGTGCATTTATGCAGTATAAAGTATATTTATATTTTGAAAATTTTAATTAGTATTGCTATATTAAAATTTAATCAATATATATAATTTCTATTAAATTTTGTTCACAATCGTTTTTCATAAATAACTTTGATTTGTTTAATCAAAATCTCCAGCTAATAAATTACCGATGAAAATTAAATTAACGATGCTTAAAAGCAGTTTTTTAATAAATTTACTATAATAATTAATCAAAAATAAATACCAATGGAATGCTGTAAAAACAGGTCTGAAAATATCGAAGATTAGGAGCGATCGAACGGAAGTACAAACGCGCGCGCGCACGCACACACACACACACACACACGTAGATGTAGATGCGTCTAGTGATTTGTCAATACAACAAAATTGACGATCAAACTTCCACGCAAAAAGGAGAGGGAAGAATCAAAACGGCAAATGCGACACTCGAGAGAAAAAGTAAAAAAGAAATTTTTGAGCACCAAATAAATGTTATGGCAAAAGCTTCGTCGATCGATCAACTCGCAAATTTGCGCAATCAGAGTTTACAGACTGTCAGTACCCCACATACATACATATATATATAAAAGCCCATACGCGCATTACGCAGTAAGCGCGAGAAGCGCGAGGGTTGCACGACGGAGAATACAACGGGAACGCGCGCGGATCTAAACCGCGAGATCGTCGAGACGCGCGGTATATATTCGCGCAGTGTGTCGTAGCGGACCGCAACGTCGACCGCGAACACGAGAGCCCGTTTGACGCGGTAGGCCAAACGCCGGGAATAAGCGCGACGTGCTACTACTACTACTGCCCTCGGCCCTTTCGCGCATCGATTTAACTACTGCTGCTGCTGCTGTTGTACACCACTACCATGGGATAACTCCATGGGATACTCTATACAGTGACATTACGAAGGTTTATTTGACTACAGCTGTGCTCTTACTTATTTTTTCTTCTTTTTTTTTTTTTTTTTTTAGACGATAATGAAATATCGAAAGATGAAATTTAGGGTGGACACAAAGTATACATGACTAAAACGCCATGTTATGTAAGTTTTGCTATAGTTATATGGAATTGCTTGATTCGATTTTAAATTTTAAAATAAATTTAGATTATTTAGAGAAATTAAAGTTTTCAAATAAATGAAACGTCCCCGGTCTCGTTCGCGATAAATTTAATTTTCATTTTTTAACTCAACTCCTCTCGACCGTTTAGCAAGCTTAGAGTCGCTTTTCATTCAAACTAGCTCTAAGAGCGGCAGTGCCAAGTTACCCCGGTAGAGGGTAACTACCCGCGCACGAGCTTTTAGTCTTAAGTGCGAGAATCCCGTGCACGAACGACTTTTGTCGCTTTGAACGGGGCCAAAAGGTTTGAAGCAAAGTCGAGCCCAAGACTCCGTAGCTTAAGAAATAAAGAGCGATAGTGTTTCTCGCGTAATCTCGTGGCGGCATTCTACGCCGATAGCTCACTGAATGGAGTCAAGCGCGAGCCTTCCTAGCGTATCGCCACTCAATGCTGAGCGTTTAAAAAATATTTCATTTTAAAAGAAAAGTCTTCGGCAGACGTCGATTAAATAATGCGCAATAAAGCTTGGGTCATCATTCGAATTTTTCCATGTATTCGGATTTACGGGTATTCGAGTACTTTAGTATTCAAATATATGATATAAATGATCGATATAAGTGATTCTAATGGTAATATATTATTAAATAATTCATATAAAAAATACATAGGTTTCTTAAAATTATTAAGGTTCTGATAATAATTTATTATACTAATAACCCCTTAGGTACAACATTTGACAACTGAGACTCGTTATACATATCTTTTACTAAAGTGACAAAACCAGCCATTAAAAAAATCTAATTATTCAAAGTTTAAATGATATTTCTTATATCATTGAAATAAATTGATTCTTGCACATAATTAAATGACTTTTATATATATATATATATATATAATTCCTTGCACCATTACATTAAACCTGCTCCACATGCAGAATTTTTAAAAATAAATTTATATCTAATGGATTAAATAATTTTTCTTTATATAATGAAATTTATTTTTAATAATAAGCCATAATTATTAAGTTATTTATAAGTTTACAGAATTTTTTAAATATTTAATGTTCAGATACCGGATAAAATTCGAATATTCGAATAATCCGAATCACGAATATACATATATTCAAATTATCCATCGAATATTTAAATATTCGAATTCATGGATATTTTCAGCTCTACTTTGAAATTAATTTAAAAAAAAAAAAAAAAAATGTAATAATAATCATAAAAAACTTGAATTTTAAATACATTTTTAATATTTAACACTGACAATATTTTAATAAAACCTTGATATTTATTCTGATATTTTATTATAAAATTGTCCAAGTAAAAATGTGTATTTATTGAACGGTATTTATTTTTTATACATTTTTTTATTTGAAAATATAATTAATATGAACAAAGTTAAATAAAATATTCTAGCTCAGATAAATCCTATTCAATGATAACTTGCTCTATTTATTTACTAAAAGTTATACGTCGTCGGGCAAAAAAAATTATAGTTCATAGAAAGTTCAATGAATTAACATGGGACTGTGATCTTACCTTACTCAAGGTATTATTTAAAAAAATATGTTAATCTCATAAATTGTACTTGCTGCACGTTTGTATAATTGCAGGTAAACGACACTTCAATTGTATAATATCTTTCGACTCACATCAAAGATCCATTCAATTGCTGCTCTCGCTCCAAGAATAGACGATACTATACAGTGAGACTCGCACTTGATTTGATTATACAAATGTAAACCTTTTTAAATTTTTTATATTACATCTTAATTTTTGAAAGTTAGACTATTGAAATTAGATTAAACAAATTTTGATTAGTCGATTAACACGTTTTTTAATTTATAAAATCAATATACATAAATGCATATTACGTTATATCTATAAAATCAAATTTTAGAAAATTAAACTTACAGCATTTCCGTAAAATATTAAAACATCGATTATTTCAGAACGATAATACGGCAAAATATTCTAATCAACTTCAATCGACTACTATAAAAGTAATTACCTTAAAGCCTGCAAAGTAGAATACAATCATCAAGAACTCTATCTCGCAATGATTGCAACACTAGCACACTAGCTGGGTATTGAAAATCTGTACATACTATTATTATTATTATATTCCATTAATAAATCTTAATTCGATAAATAAAGAATAAAATACGAATTTGATTATTTTAATTGTTTTTTCTACATAATGTCAATTTTTAACTTAAGCTTGAGTAAGTTTAAATACTAAAATTAATAATAATGAATAGAAAAACAGTTTAAAAATTAATTGAAAAAGACATAATTTTATAAATAAATTATTTTTAAATAAAAAGTATTTCAATAAATTTTTATTATGTTGTATCAATTGCAAGGTTCGTTGCAACAAAATCTATTTTAAAACGATTATATTTTATGATTTTTTTACTAGGCTTAAAAAAAATGTATACGACGCATACTGAGCTCACAGCGCACCGACGCTACGATGGGCGTTTGCTTTTTTAAAATAATGCTTCATTTTAGCTATTTAATATGAAGTTAATCTCAAATTTTATCAAAAACTTATTCAAATATTAACAAACAAATCTCCCGTTAAAAGCTTTTTTGTAGCTCGGATTTTCCTGAGTAATTTTTGTCGTTAAAGATACATATATATAAACATACTACTCGTATAAACATAGTACATAATAGAAAATTTAATAGAGTATGGTAATTTTTAATAAGTGTCTCTCACGACCAAACATTACAGTAAATGCGATAATTTATACGAAATCGCGCGATTTTTCTCACTTAAAATACAAAAGCAGAATAAATCAATTTATTTTCAACGTGTCTACGATTACATAAACTTAGTCACGCGATATACCGAGGTAACGTCCGCACAAGACATTTGGCAATGCGGCTCGCGCGCAAGACGACGAAGCCCAGAAAAAAAGCTGCTCGAACGCGGACAAAAAGGCTAATTTATGCATTAGTATTTTCACGTACGTAGTATACGATGGAGTAGACATCGCTCGATCGTCGATGGGCGCGTAGTGACAGCGTGACAAATTGGCTTGTCAAGTCAAGGAGTCTCGCGTTAACAACAACGTTGCTCTCTCTCTCTTTCTCTCTCCCCTCCCACTCTATCTTTCGTTTTCGCATCTACATACAAATTCACGGGGGATAATTGTCGTCGATGTATATATGTATACGAGTATAGCGCGCGTATAAATGCTAAAGCATCGTAAACGAAAAACCCGTTGGACGCACCTCGATGCGTAACTTTCCACCCATTCGGGCTATTATTTTAACATTTTTTTTTAATCGGCGAATTGAAAACCATCGGCTGGCACACTTCCTCATACGCATATATGCATGCGTACGTACGTATATATATATTCGCAACGAAAACGATACGATATACCCGTGTACACGCGATCGTGACGATCGTATCGAGAGCCAATTTGCGCGCTGATTTACGACGAAACCGTTTGTCGCGCGTCGCTTCGTTGAGCCGTGCGACTCGGACGATTCGTTACACGCATACGGCCGTGATGAGAAAAATCGATGCTCATTTATGTATTGATAGCTCGCGAGCCGCATTGCTACGTCATTTAAACTCGGTGGTTTGTATTTTTCGTCCATTTTTTTTTCCCTCTTCCCATTTTTTTTCCCTCTTCCCATTTTTTTTTTTTTTTTTTTTTTTTTTTTGTTTTTTCATTTTTATGAAGCGCGAAATGCCGTGTTAATAATTCACTCGATGCCAGCGAACCGCATTTTCCTCGAAATTTAACGTTTTATACGAAAGATCCAAATTTTTTTTGGAACGTTACCAAATCGCTATGAAAAAGGGAATTTTTTTAGGTGTTAATTGACTTATCTTGTAATATGGATTATTTAAAGCGCTAAAATAATAGTCAGACTTGTGCTTAAATGCTTTAATTTTTTGATTCGATTTAATTAAAAATCAACTATTCAATTAATAATTATAAAATATTATCGAAAATTTATCGGTTCATTATATAAAGATAATGCGTATCGATACACATACATTATCATTTAAAATTATAATAAGTTGTATGCTAAAAGCTCTATTTTAAATCATCGATTGTAAAATTGATATTTAATTCGTTACAAATTATTCTCTCCAATCGTTTATTGATAAAAGTTGTATTTGAAACTATTGACATTACTCACCTGTGGTAGAGTATAATAAATATACATTTACTTCATATGAATAGCTTTACCGAGTTGGATCATTAAAGCGTTTAATGGTTGCGTATAACATTACATCGTCCTTTTATTGGAAATAAATTGGAAGCTTTGATACCTTTCAACTCGACGATCGGAAATATTTTATATTTTTTTTATATTTTTATATTATAAATAAATTAAATTCTGAATTTTTTTATTAAAATTCTCATTTTACAATTAAATTATTCATCATATTTAGATATAAAAAAATATTTAATGCAAACGTAAATATTTTAATTTTCATAGGAATTGATAAAAAAAATTATATAAAATGATATTCAACAAATGAATTTTTCATCTTCTTTTCAATTTAATATTTGTATAACTTTCTGATTGAAAATTTTTTGGATTAAAAAAGAATTTTTTTTCATGGCCTTTATTATAAAAATATTTATTAATTAAAAGTTATTATTTCAAAGTGTGAACCTTTCAAATATAAACGTTTGTAACGCGTACACATTTGAGATATGAATGTTCATTAAAAATATTTTTTCATTTCATTTATCGAATCGAACAAACTAAATCATATCAAATGATTTTATTGGTATGGATACTACGCGCGCATAATTTAATACGTTAATAAATTTAAAGACATTAAATTAAAAAGTCACGAACACAAATTCTAACGGAATATAATCGATAATGTTCATATTCACGGTCGTTAATCGCGCGCATACCGGCTACTATTTTCAAGGATCAAATAAAACAATTGCAAAGTATTTTAATTTGCATTGCATTGAGTGTGAGCAAACTAAAGCGCGGAAAAAAGTCAAAGGCGCGTTGCTTTCAAGAGTATCGAAACGAGAGCGAAAAAAGTGCGACGTTGTAACATTGGGACATCGAGATAAAGAGCCAGCGCATCGGCAGCGTAAACAGAGTGATCAAGTGGTTGCATAAGTGAAAGAGAGCGCCACTAAGAGAAAGTGAGTGTAAGAGAAAGAGAGAGAGAGAGAGAGAGAGAGGAGAGTGTAAGTAAACCGGAAATTGATCGACTGACCAAACAATTGCAAACTTCCCTCCGTAAATAACCGGAAGCTCGAACAGAAATATACGCAGGGAAAGGGTATGTCGAGCTCTCTTTCTCTTTCTGCCACGGTATTCCAGCACTGCGGCCACGCGCTTTTGTGCGGCTTGATTAATTCGACGGTAAATATGTGAATACAGAATTAACTTGCGATTCGATGGCTTTCTCTCTTTCTCTCGTACAGCAACGAGTGTATATACAACGCTCACTCGGTCGGACTCGCGCGCGGCTCTCACGCTTACCGCGCTACTGCAGACAGTGACGAGACCGCGATTCTCTCGATGGCTCGTCCTCTCTCTCTCTCTCTCTCTCTTTCTCTCTCATTCTCGCCTACACTTATCCAGAGTACACGCATTTCGGCTCACCTCTCCATGCGTTCAACTCCCTCCCTCTCTCTCTCTCTCTCTCTCTCTCTTTCTCTCTCTCTCTTTCTCTTTGTCTGGGTGTACGAGCTATACACATACTGAGCGTATACGCTCTAACCGCGGCATTATACTCTACATACCCCTTTTCTCTTATTGTCCGTGGGTGAAGAACGCCAAACTTCTGTGGCTCTCTATTCGCTCTTAAAATACTTAAAAATTTTTTTTTCTTCGTATACCATTCTCTTTTAGAATAGATCGATGCATAAACGTGCATACGGTGAATCTCGTTTTTTTTAACCGTTTATATTTTTCTATTAATATATAACAAATATTAAGAAATTTTAAGAATGAATAGGAGTATCTAGTTAGGCAATTAACGTTATTACATAATAATATGTTAATTATCGGAGATTTTCACGAATGTAAGTACTCAGATGAAATTCATAACTGCTTCGGTTTTTATTTTAAATTAAATATATTATTTTTAATTAAATATATTATAATTTCATGATTCGTTGGCAATGATGATTGCCATACGTAAAATAATGTGCAGTAATTTTATTAAATTATCGTTTAATTTTCCTTTCAGGTATACATTTATTGACAACTTTATATGGTAATATTGAAACAAAGTTCAGATGCCTTTTTTTTTATACTTTTCTTGATATGCTTACTTAAAAATTTAGATACTGAATCGTTTCTGAATTACTGGTACTAATTATTTTTAAGTCATTATTGAAGTTGTAGAAATTAATTAAATATATGATTAATTTTAAACTTTTATCCAAAATTAATATAAAATAATAAATAACAATTATGTAGACTAAAATTTATTTTGTAATATATTCCGTAAACATTATTCTGCATGTGTTAATTCTTTTTTTTTTTTAGCGAAATTGTCGTTATAGTTGTTACAAACTACAGAATTACGGTACATGTGTTGCGAACATTCGCAGCGGTTACTGAATATCTTAAGAAAGTTACAGCCGCAAGTTTCAACAGAATTTGAAGGCCGTGTTGAATCAAGTAATTTGTCGATATACTTTAGCATATTTTTATTAAAAATATCCTCGATCGCGTATCGATAATTTTATCTTTATTTCAAATTATTGAGCGAATTATGTAGAAATTTTGTTCACACATGGACATAATAAACACAACGATATATTTTTCATGAAAAAGCAATTTGATGGATTTTCAAAAAATTATTAAATTAATTGGTTATTGATTAAATATTTCAAAAATTTTTAAAATTTAAAAATAACTTTTTCAGACTCAATGCCAGTAAAATATTTCGAAAATTTTGTAAAAAACAGCCAATATGAAACATAGATTTTTAGTTGAATTCATTTTAATAATCGTTTAAAAATGATTATTCTGTATTTTTGATAAAATTTTACGATTAACGAATTATAAAAATACGTCATTAAAATATTTATCTATTACATATGAATTTGAATAAATATTCAGCAAAATAAGCATTTTTTACATTTTTATTATCAGGTAAGTACAGTGATACATATACATACAATTTTAAAATAAATGAGTTTGATTTTTTAGGTGAACATTTTTCATTTGAAGAAAATCTCTATTGATGCATTTTTGAAGATCAACGTGCGAACAGAGAACAATGGCTAAAATAAGGAAGAAAAATAAAGTTCAATGGCGCCAAGCGCAAAGTACTCGGTTGCTTTTTATACTCCTCCTCTTTCTCTTTCTCGTCTCTTGGGTCTCGATAGTTCTCGGGTACATTTGTACGCGTCTCGGTCGATAGAGGACGGGAGATTTGGGTCCACCTCCGGTATACACTTCTCTTGGTGACTGATCTTCGTTAATTGAGAATCACGACGATTTACGTGAGTCGAGTGGCGAATCGACTCGAATTCCGATTGCGAGCCTTTTCTCCGCCGCTAGCACTTGTTCGTCTATATATATATATATATATATATATATATACACACACACTAGTGTGTGTGTGTGTGTGTGTGCGTGTTTGTGTGTGTACGTGTATACGTGTAAGTAGTAAGCAGCAGAAACAGCAGCGGTATATAGAGCTTTTGAGTCGGACGAGCAATGTTCATGCTTTTCCTTTATCTTTGACCATTGCCGCTCGGTGTGTACCCTTTGGTCAATTTACCTTTACCTACCAGCGATGCCAACGATTGGGTGCGTGTCCTTCGCTAGACGTTATTTGACGTCTCACTCGATTTACTCTCGCGTACTCGAGAAATTTTGTATTTGATTTTTTTTTTTTTTTTTTTTTTTTTTTTATCTAATTATTAATTAAAAGTCATGAATGTAAAACGTTTTGTTAATTACCGAATGTTACCACACAAAAATTTATTACTCAATAAGTATTTATATACAGATTTCAGTAAAACTATTAGTTATTAGAACTGGTAAATATAAATATATATAGAAGAAATGGTCTGTTATACAAGCGTAAAGAAGATGAAAGTACTTAGGAAGTATCTAAGTGTTACGAAAAGTCGTCGGCCTTACAGCACTTTATGACAAATCTCGTCGACGATATAAATTCATTCATCCGTCAGCGAAGATTCGCCGCTTTAATTAAAACATATAAAAGTATAACTTTTCCCTTAAAAAATAAGTTGCTCGAGGTCCCGAAGCGGTTCACTTTCCACGAGTGCAAGCGACGGGACACGCTCATGGGTGCGTACATGTACACTAAAAAGAGAGAGAGAGAGAGAGAGAGAGAGAGAGAGAGAGAGAGAGTGGGAAGAACTGCTCTTCACTTTTTGCGCCGCGTGAGAGTTTCTGTCGGTGACGTGAACGCGTTTGGGAAAGGAGAGAAAAGAGAGAAGCCGTGGCCACACTCGCTGCGTGCTTTTTAACTCAACCGGACTCGCTCGGTTCTATTCCCTCTCTTTCTCTCTTTTCACACAATTCTACACTCGACTCCGTCTCCCACTCGTACATACTTCGCGACGTCGCGCGGGCAAGTAAAGCAGTTACGGTAGACTTTTTACACGCGCGGTGTACGCATACGGAGCTATCCGGCTCTCTATCTCGCTCCTATGCTAGGTCTCGACGGGTCAGTTTGGGTTTTGTCGCAAAGTCCTGAGAGGTCCTGGGTTATACGCGCCCGTATATTCGGCTACACGTATGTACGTACACGCACGCGGCTGTTATTTTCTCTCTCGCGTACTCGCGCGGCAATGAGCCGAACGCTGTGTATACGTCTATAGCGCGTCGGCGGTGCCGGCGTGCGGTTTTGCCTCGAAGCAGCTGCTGACGATTAACGTGAAAATGTCGAGTGCGCGTTGTTATGTCGTATGGGCTGCGCGTATGCGCCGTTGCCGTTTTCATAAATCTAATTATGCACTATACTCGGTGGACTATATACCTACCAGCGGCTTGATGCCGGGGCGCAGCGGCTATATAGCGCAGCTTGAATGCGTAATATGAATTTGCACGCTGTTACGCGAGAAATTAATAGTAACAACGGACACGATAGATGCTTTGCCGCATAGACTAGACAGAACTTACAATGTGCTTGCAGGTTACCGAGCAAACGAGAACGATGTTAAAACTGTTTTGCCATTTTACGATATTCACTGTGGTCATTTCTCTTGACTTTTTGCTTTTGATAATAATACAACTTTATTTTCATTATCCAACTCGAATTTACCGCATATGTCGCTTAGGTATATTTTTGATAAATGAATTTTAATAAGTTATCAAATTTAACTATTTACATTTACCATTACTATAAAGAAATGAATAATTGCTTTTTTTTAATCATTATTTTTGATGGTTATTACCTCACATGTCAGGTACTTGGTATATATTTTTTTTATGAATATATGAATACATAAAAAAAAAAAATTTTATTCAGCATGTACAGTTTTAAAGCATTATTTAAGTAAATAAATATATTATCAAGTTCATTTATAATTTTATTGAAATTTTTAATATATCAATTTTCAAGTTATTAAGTGCAGACATACAAAATGATCGAATGATTCCGTTTATAATTTTAAAATAATTCCATGCACCATATAACAAATTTATTATGTAATTTTGAAATACATTAATATATAAATTTATATAATGTAAAATTTTAATATAATGAATGACTATTCATTTATTAAAAATCTTTATACATAATTAATTTTAAAACGTTATAAAAAATCGTCTAATTAATTTTAAAAGTAATTAATAAATAAAGCAAGCAAAACATTTTAAAACGTATTATCAACCTCATTTTTCAATATTTTTATTACACGTTTTACATTGTTGAATGATTTACAGAAAAAAAAATCTGCCCTTAAGAAATGAAAACTTAAATAATGTATTGATTTATTTCAAACAACTCTCATGATATTAATTACGTAATTTGCCAGACCCGTTTTATTTCGTTCATAAGTGGACAAATAAATTTTTCTTTTTGTATTTTAGTTATATTTAATATCAAATTTATTAATATTGTAACTTCTTTTATTACTGATATTTATGAAGATTTATAAAGAGTTTTGAGTATGCAAAACATGATATCTCTGTATTAACAAAGTAATTGCTTTTATTTAATTATTGACATTTTGATGGCATTTGGAATTTCCATATTTAATTTTTAAAATTATGAAAAATGTTAACTTATATTGAATACTATTTTTTTAATGAGCAACAATTTATTTAATAATGCCATTTCAATTATATTTTTATAATAATAAGTGATATATTCTATATTGGAATTATACTGTTACATTCAAATTAATAAATAAGTTTTATCTTAAACGAGTTTTACATTAAATTTTAAATTATAATGTTATATTGAAATAAGTGATTAAGTGATGTAAAATAGTTATTTTTATATATAAAAATAAAGTATCCATATAATTAATGATAAACAAAACCATGTATGAATATTGATTAGTATTTTTTTAATGAGCAACAATTCATTTAATAAGATCATTTGAATTATATTTATAAATATGAGTCATGTATTTATTATATTGTTGTATTGAAATTCTATTATATTGTTATATCGAAATAAGTGATTAAGTGATGTAAAATAGTTATATATATATACAAATAAAGTATCCATATTGTTACTAATAGACAACACTAGTATGTTATTAACTATTAGTTACTAATTATTCGACTTTGCCCTTAATTGAATACAATAATTTTGTAGAAGAATATATTGTTTGTTTTATTGTGATGAAAATAATAAAGTAATGAAACAGACTTTTTTTTATTAATCTTATTTATTATATAATCCGTAATTTCTTCGTAAAATTATTTTATATATTTACTAATATATTTTGAAGGAAATAAACTTGACTATTTGATCTCATTACTTATTTAATCTGTAATTTCGTTGAAAGATTATTTATTTATTAACATATTTTGGAATATTTTTGATAAATTTTGTAATTTGTTATTTATTTTTTTACCAACATATTTTGTAATATTTTTAATGCACTTAATAGTTTTCGTTACTAAAATATTTATGTATACTTAAAAAAATAATAAGGATTATTGCATTTGTTTTTTTTTTGTTTTGTTTTGTGTTTTGTTTTTTGTGTTTTGTTTTGTAACAATCATTTTATGATAAATAAAAATTTAATTAATATAATTAATGTATAAAATAGTTCAGCAATCTATGTGATTGCCATGCATGATAATGCGGAATACATCAAACTCGCCTAACCTTTTACTTGAGTTAAAAGTTAGTTTTTTTGTAGATCTAAAATTACTTTTAATATTCTGGTCTCTCTCTCTCTCTCTCTCTCTCTCTCTCTCTCTCTCTCTCTCTCAGGCTTAAGATAGAAATTAAAAAACTTCTTTTCACTGCATGACAGATTGAAATCGAAAAACTAACACACTTTTCTGTGAAGATAAGCGCGCACTGATTAAAAAACCCACTTTCATTTGGCGAGCTTAAAAACAAGAAAATAAAATCCTCGCGTTAACTACTTATATATACTATATGTGTATATATGTATATATGTATATATGTATATATATATACGTGTACGTATGCACAACTTGTATGTATGCGTTGTTTTTAAAAGTACTACGTCCGGCAGAGTTAATAATTTGTGATTCAAAAATTCATTAAAATGGCAGAATTACATGTACCGGCTATACTCGTATTTCTACATATCGTGTTAAGATATCGAAAGTATCCTGTATAATCGAACGGACAAATCGATTCGGTCCATGATATACTTCACATCTGTTTCAAATTTTCCGGATGCGTATATACACGTATATGTGTGCGTGTGCGTGGAATTTTGCTTCTCGCGCTGATTTACGTGTGACGAATTTCAACGCGGATCGCTCGGAAATTCCTAAGCGTAAAATATCGCTGCACGTATCGAGACCCTCGACTTCCCTATGATTTATGGCTTTTAATCGTTCAAAATTCCGCTCTTGCCATTTTATTAACAAAATATTGTTTACGCGCGAATGGCTATTCCGAATGCCAAATATTTATTTGTAAATTCAAAATCCACGTAAATGTATCTTGTATAAATGTAAATGATTTTAACTTAACTTATAAATATTTATTAGACCTCATATCATATTAAAACAAAATTAATTTTGTTTTATCGATAAAGTTAATAAAGGATATAATATTTATGCGTTTTGCAATATAAAAATATTCTCATGTATAGAAGCCAACTTTTTATTTCCACGTATAAGTTATACAATATAAATTATTTTAAGCAATTTAGAAAATAGAATGATTTTAATTTGAAGTAGATAAATATAACTTAAGCTCTTGGATATGTTTAGTTTCAATATTTGTTGATTTTATTTATACCAATGTTTTTTTAGTTAAAATTGAAAATAATAAAAATAAATATTAAACAGTTACGGTAAATTTAATTTAAAAAAAATATGCAAAAATATTTTAAACAAACAAATCTCTTTCAAATTCTCTTCCCAAAAATGCGTTAAAATAACAAAGTATCATTATTAATTTCCCTGTCTTTATCAACTTTAGTTCATATTGCAGCCAACAAATTTCTTGGCAAATCCGACCCCTTTGAGATTAGTATCTCACTTGACGTATTATTTTTTTTTTTTTTTTTTTTTTTTTTCTTGTTTTCGCCAAGAGTAAGAGAGAAGAATCCTTTTCTATATGTCAATCCCAAAAGCGGTGCTTTTGGCTTCGCTCTATATCCATATACATATACATAGACGCATACACACGTAGACACATCTCATCGAGCGCTTTTCAGAAGCCCTTCGCCCGATATGAGTACTACAGCGGATCCGTATGACACTAATCCTGACTATCCTGCCAATCAGACTCAAAAAGACCCTTGAAAAACAATACACGCACCGTGCGCGCTCGGATGAGTATATATGTGTGTACGCTAACAACGATTATGTATATTCACACACATTCGTGAACTGATCCTTTTGCTGCAGGACTCGAATCTCTCTCTCTCTCTCTCTCTCTTTCGGTGTACGCACACGTATATAACGTAGTAGTAGGCCCGGGTCGGCATTAACTCTAATTAAATCTCGAATTGCAGGCGTGTTCTGTCGCGTCGATACAGAGTCCCCACGAGTCGTAGTTAATTCTCTCTCTCTCTCTCTCTCTCTGGCTTTCTCTCGCTCTCTTGCGTCCGCGCGCAATCCTCGGATATCAAAGAAGGTGGAAGAGCTACCCTTACCTCCGAAACGTTTGACACACGAACGCTGCGTCCACGACCTGACCCGATTTAATTATCTTAACGCACGGCACGTATTACTCGCACGCGCGTTTCTTCCTTCTCCCGTTCTTCTTCTTTTTGGTCTCTCTGTGTACGTGTAGTTCAGACGTGGTTTCATTTGCCGGGTGGAACATTAATAGGAACGTTATCCTGGAAACATAGAAGGGCTTCGTTACGGATATCTAGTTTGTTACTTCGTCGTTGAATTTTCAGGGATGCTGTAGCTTTTGTTTCCCCGCAATGTGCTTAAGTTTAATTTAAAATATATCGCGATGGTTAGATGGTAAATTAATTTTATGTTTTAAATTTAAAAAATGTACATTTTTATTTTTTATTGTATTTATATAATATGTAAATTTGAAGCATTTTTTTTTTTTTTTGTCTCAATAGTTAATATATTTCATTAAAAGTACAACAAATTTAACGTATATGCATAAAGTAGTAATAAGAAACGTAAGAAATTTATGGGCGTTCATCCATAGAAATTAATGCAAATAGCGTTTTTAACGGGAACAAAGAAAATACACATTGCAAGGAAGCCGCATTGAAAAGCAACAGTTTATACCATTGTATACTAGAACGTACGAACAAGAGGGAGGGAGAAGGGAGAGAATGTGCCCCTGCAAATATAATAGCCTCGACAAGTTCCGGCTAATAATTTAGCGAATTGATTTGTCGGCATCGATGTACTGCAACGAGCCGAACGAAGGTATTTTTATAAAGTAACTCGATACTCGCTCCAAGGATATGTGTATATGTATTCGTACAAAATATGCACCGATATATACATCATACACCGCGCCGACGTGTCCAAAAATGAAAGAGAAAGAAAGAAAAAGAGAGGGATAAAATACCTATAGGGTATATACCTAGAGAAAACAAAGAGAGACAGCCATATAACGGGCACGTTACATACATGTATACATACGAGCGAGCGCAATGCGCACGCAAGAGAAAACGAGGAGCGGATAAATAAGAGAGAAAGAGAGAGAGACAGAGAGAGAGAGAAAAGAGCACGTATGACGGGGCTGTGTGCAGCTGCCGCTACAAAAACAGTTGACATCTGTAAATCCAAAGCTGTAGGGATGCGCGAGCGTGTCTCTTTCTTTTTTCGTCTTTAGCCGGTTTACGCGGTAGTCAAGAGACACGGAGAGAAAGAAAGAGCGAGCCAACGGCTATGTAGCTGTAGATACATGTATATATATACGCATATACGCGGCAAATCGAGTAAAAAGCGAAAGAGAGGAGACGAGCGAGATGGAGATAGAAAGGGAAACAAAGAGAAAAACAACGCCGGCTACGTCACACACAAACACGCGCACGTATACAGTCGCGGGTACATCGGGTAGGACGTGTATTTGCGGGATCCCTTACTCAGCATCAGCGAATATTTCGCTATTGCTTCCGTCCACCCTTGTTTTCCACGGGAGAGAAAGAGATGCTGGAAGAAGAGGAGGTATATAAAGCGCGCTTTACAGCTCGCTACCGTTACCCGCTGCTCCTCTTGCTGACGCAAAACACTGCACGGCCCGCGGAAAATGTCGCTTTGCTGGATCGTTTTATTTCTTGCGATGCGAGTAAACGACATCTCACTGTCATTGTACCTATGTACTATATATGTACTTATATACATACGTGTATGGGCATGACAAATATTACCGGTGAATTTGTCGATCGGTACAGTGTGTGCGTGCGCGCGCGCACGCGCGCGTGTGTGTGTGTGTGTGTGTGTATCTACTTTTTATAAAGTGATTTTTACGTTTATCTTTATTTCGGTATACGCTGCTTCAATCGATCGTTAAATTATTTTGCGCGTGCACACCTCTTTATTGACTAACGCTCGAATATTTATGAAGAAAATAGAATTTTATTTTGAGACGGATTAGAAGTGGCAGTTTCTTACGTTCAACGTTATAGCGTTATTGTACACAAAAGGTTTTAAAATTTAACTTTTAAATATAGTATTACTTTTAAATATATTCACACATATATAGATATATATATATATATATATATATATATATATATATCATGATAACGTTTATTCAAATAATTTAGGAAAAAATAACAAAAAGAATAAAATTAATTGAAAATTGTTAGTGTGCGAAAAAAGAAATGATAATAATAATAATAATAAGTCGATGCTCTGTGAAGCGAACAATTTAATATTCCGCATTTATCTGAATCTAAAATAAAAATGATTTCAGGGAAGTAAATTTTATAAATGGAAAAATTGTCCGAATATCGGGTATTATTAAGTCACATCACGTATGAGTTGACTGCGGATTGGATGCATAAACGTAATACGTGAGTGTACACAATTTCCCATTCACGTGTTTTTTAGGTGTGCGTAGAATAAGAGGGAGAAGAGAATTACCAAACACGTATGAATTCGGACTAAGAATTTACTTTTCTTGGTATTCGATGCGAGAATTTTTGGTTCACGTATTAAATTGCCGAGAATTTTCTCATTACTTCGTGCGTTAACGTTTAATATTTTTTTTTTTTTTTAAGATAAATAATGAAATACATATTTGTGAATTATTTAATGTATATTTTAAATTTTATAAAATTTTTAGTCTTAATAATAAACGTAAAAATTATGAAAACGTAGCCGACATATACAATATGCAGATTTTACATAAAATTTTGATAAATTTGTTAGAAATCTCGATTAATTTTCAACGATTCTAAAAACTTTCCCACCGCGAGTCGTAGAAAAATTAAATTTAAATAAATTTACGAAGTAAATCAAACCACGAGAAAGTAAAACATCAACTCGGTACATGTAAATATCTAATACAGCAACTGTGCAAGGTCGATCAGTTTGATTCCACACGGGTACTTGGGCTGGTTCATCACGTTGCCGAGTTTCGTGTGTATAAGCGCAAGAGCCCGACTCCCTCAACTTCTCTCTCTCTCTCTCTCTCTCTCTCTCTCTCTCTCTCTCGCTATATAATCTCGAGGTGCCTCGTAAGCTGTTTTCGTACAAAACTCCCGGTTTACAATGCAGCGCGTATTATGCGTTAGTCCGTTGAAAGAATTAGGGATGCCGATTCGTAGCTGTACGGTATAGTTATTCAGTCGAAGAGACAAAAAGACGGAGAGAGAGAGAGAGAGAGAAAGAGAGAGACAGAAAAGAGAAAAGAGAAAAAAAATGAAAAGAGAAAAAGATACGCTCGCGCAACGAGAAAGAATTGGAAAACAAGAGGGGACGGATGGATTACTGCGTTGGTTCGACAAACTGAAACGAAGCGAAAAAGTAAAGGCACGAAGTGCATGTGTTTTTTTCGTTTGCTTTTTTCCCATGTTGATTTTTACAGTTCCGCGGTATACCCGAAATTTCAAAATTCATCGAATTTTGTGATTGATTTATAAGTTTATGTTTACCAAAGTAAATTTTTATTGAATTAAATAAATTGTTTATACATTGCGGTTGTTAATTCAAAAATAAACGTAAACAACGAACGCATCAAAGGTTTTTTCAATCAAAAAAGTATCGAAGAAGTAAATTGAAAGATGAAAAAAAAAGTATTGCATTTGCTGAACAACGAAATATCTTTAGCTATTTGCATTCTGTTGCATAATACATTCCATATTTTAAATATACGTCGTCTTTCAACGCGAGATTTCAGAAATGCATTTCGTATATTTGTCCTTGAATAATGTAGCAGTTAAAATTGTTAGCTTTGTTTTTTGACTATGCAAATTTGACATTTGAATTTTGAACGAGCAAGAATAATGTACAAAGAAATATATGATAAAAAAAAATAATAATAATGATGATGATGTACCAATGATAATAAAGAAAATCAGAAACAGAAATCACGGCGCGTTACAAATACAGAAATAATGGCAAAGACACAAAAGCCATTACCCAATTTTGATTCTTATTTTACGGGCCAGCGATATATGCCGCATGTATATTATATATATATATATATATATATATAACCAGTTGTTCGTATTCGACGGCAAACGGGAGAAAGCGGAAGAGTAACGTTTTGCGGTAAACACAATGCAAAGCGCAAATAATGCGAAACAAATCCCGCTGGCTAATTACTCGAAATATGCGAACGGATGCACGCGAGACTGACTATTGCCAACGAAAATGAGGAAGAGAGAGAGAGAGAGAGGGAAGGGGATTTACCCAGTAAGCAAGGTTTCAACGTCACCGCGTACGTTATTATGTAACGCTAGCAGCCCCCGAGCTATGCCGCGGCTATACCTGACGCTATACTGAAAACGTTTTCGATCTAAATTTTCAAAATAAGGGAAATTGTTTTGCAAGTGAATTTTTGAATAATTAAATGAAGGGAAACATAATCCTAACGTTTGTTATTGTTTTAAAATGTACTTTTCATTGCTTTTAATTTACTGTATATGTATAACATTCAAATAACGAGTAAATATGGTATTTTTTAAATTTTAACAATTTTATAAATCTGTGTTATAAAAATACTTTATTTTCATATTCGGTAATTAAAATTTTATTTCGTTTTACTTAAACCGAAGCTAAACAACTTTAAATTCAATTTGATAAAAATCAATCTTCGTATGTATACCATATAAAACTTAAATCTTTCATTATTTTAAAATTAGTAATTCAACGTCGTTTACCCTCTCGTACGTGCTAATTTTCAAGCGTTCTTTTTAAACTCTTTTACAATAGATTTTAAAAAACTTTCGTTCGAATCAGCGAAAGGGTAAATTTTACACAAACCGCTTCATTAAATTCATTAGCCGAGCGCATAACAGTTTACAATTCACAATACATAAAGCCGGAAACGTTATCGACGGTAGCATTAGCTCGAATAGTATTTTAAAAGAAACCGAGTAAAAGAAAGAAAGTGAGGGAGAGAGAGAGAGAGAGAGAGTGAAAGCAAAGTACACGAAATGTGTTCTCGAGCAAATAGTAGAGCGGTATAGCGCGAAGAGTGCGCGTGATTTTTTTCCTTACCTCGTGCACATAGCCGTTTCCATTTATCGCAGCGAGGATCGAAAGAGATTCTTTAACGACCCTTCAATGACCCCCGTTAATTCGACATAATGCATATAGGGCTTATATGTAAGGCTGTATGCATATATATTTCCATCTATCTCTATCTCTTTTTTTTTTCTCTATTTCGCGTATTTTTCTTTTTAAACTTTCGGGACTTTTGTCAAGACGATAATAATAATTGCGATCGGTGCCCACAAAATAATCGCTTTCTTTTCTTATTACGGTCGAAATAGAGAGTGAATTAAATGAAAAATAAAGGATAAAACAGAGAGAGAGAAGTTTCTTCGAGGGTGGAATGGAGTGTCGGACCTTCGAGTTGAGTTTTATATAATACAAGACGGTTTTGTGTATACCGGGCATAGCGCTCGCGTTCCCCCTTGAATTATGTATGTTGACGTGTGGTGCAGCACGAAATGCAATTTCTAAAGACGCGATCGTGCGAGCCGTTGCTTTTCAGCTTACCTACTTTTGCGTTATTGGGTACATGAGTATGTAGGTATGTCGAAGTATATTTCGTTCTTGTTCCTATACAGTGAAATAAGACTCGCGTTTCGAATTGTTTATCGTCATTATATTTTGGCTTTTTGTTCGTTGTAAAAGCTTCTACTCGAATAATAATTGTTAATTTGTTTTCATGCATTTCATTTGTTGAATTGATTCCGATTGCTTTTCAGATGTAAAACTAAAATAAAATTCATATTTAGAAGTTGAACATGGTATTGTAAATTTCAATTACGTGTTATTAAATCTAAAATAATGCTTGTACATGTTAAAATTTTCGTCGGCGAATATATTGTTTAATGATTTATTAAATTCTAAATTTTAAAATTAATCTCAATTAAAAATAATGATTTTTTTATTAAAAAAAAAAAAAAAAAAAAAAAAATTACGTGAAATTTAAATTTATCGACAGATAGTAAACATTTTTTTAATCATGCAACAATACATTTCTAGAAGATCAATTTTTCAAATTAAAAATAATATAAAATTCATATTTTACATTCTTTGATAAAATAATATTTTTATTATTTATTCCAAAGCAAAATTTGATAACGAATGAATTTCAATTAAATTATACGTATTAAAGATTTCAACGGCAAACGCTGTTGAAATGATAAAATTTAAAAACGTTTCAAAAATCGCGATTAATAATAAAATTTGCATTCAACTTTAATTATTTGAATGAATGCGCGTAAAAAAGTTATTTAAAATCACGTTGATTTAAAGGACCGTTAGCAATTAATAATTCGAGTTCATCGTTGAAAACAAATCGAGCGGTAATGCGGCGCTTAATCGGAGCCTCATATTTTCATTGGCATTCGAGTGTATAATGTGTATTCGCCGAATCGAGGTTTTGGTGTTAAGCACACACACACAGACACACACACATACACACAATATGTAAACACGCGCGAATACATTATTATAGCCTTTACGTTTTAAGCGGCAACTCTTCATTGAAATTCTAAAGAGACGTAGAAAATACAGAGGGACCGCAAGGCAATTTCCCGTGCGCGACAGTGCACCCCCGTATACATATGTATGTACGTATATGTATAAAATAAGGAGCAAGACACGCCAATTCCCAAGGGTAAAACGCAAGGGAGAGAGAGAGAGAGAGAGAGCCTATTTAGAGATTTGTGCGACTGTGCGCTTAACATACGAGGTGTAACGTGCGAGAGCCAGCATCGATGCCTATATATACGCGTATACGTACAAAATGGATTTCGAGTTTTTAGCCAGCTAGAGCGCACAGTGTGTGCTTAAGTAAACACGATTTCGGCGCTCTATTTCTAGCATTGCCTCTACATACAAATGAGAAATAATAAATTTTTAAGAAGAGAAAAATACCTTGGCTTACCGTTGGCAGCCTCGGGGCTTATAAACCCTGCCTGCTGAGCCGTGTGGTTTCAAGGTGTACTGTACGCTCACCTACTTTTGAAACGATTTTCTTCTTCTTTTTTTTTTTTTTTTCTTTTTCGTTTCCCGTTTGTATGAATGTTTATTTTTAGGTAAGAACATAATAAATATATAACGCGATAAATATAGATGTGAAATCGATACTGCTTACTAAGCCCTATGTAAACTCGGTATAAAAGCAAAATGAACATTGAAAACGCAAAGTTATAATCAATATAGTAATATGTTTCTATTTCTTTTAAAAAAAATCACAAGCATATCGTATACATAAAATAAATCTTTATAATTGAAAAATTAACTAGACGTAAATTATTAAACGTTATAATTTATCCAGCGTTGATTTGTTATACATACTTCTAACGTAATGAGTTTTCAGTTAAAAAAAAAAAAAAAAAAAAAAAAAAAAAAAAAAAAAAAAAAAAAAAAAAAACAAATTCATCGACTACATATGTTTTACAATATTTCATACTTAGCACTTCCTGTTTCGAAATAACTGATAAATCGACGATGGCGAGATTGGGCACCTTGTTGCTTAACATTTTATCGATTGACAAAGAGTAATGCGTTATTTGATCACCTTTCGCGATCGCATCGAGCGAGGCTCGTTCATACGTAAATTCTTCATTTATTCTTTAAGAAATCTTTTCTTTTCTCATTTATTCTCCTTGGTGATAATATCGTTTCGAGAGTGTATAAGCTACTGTCTATTAATTGATTTCGATCAAAATAAATCTGTTGTATTTACAGTTAACATGTCTCGAGCCACTATACTTGCAATACGTTACACTTTCTTTATTTATGTCGAGATATGCGTTTTCTTTTTTGTTCTGCATGTGAATCAATGTAGACGAATACTATGAGTTATTTATGATAGTTTCAAGAATTCAAATCTGTAAAATAATTTATGAAAATTAAATGCATATCTTAATAATTTATTAAAATTTTATTATTTAATATTTTCAATAGATATTACGTATAAAAATTTAATAAAATTTAATTTTAAATGTTCAATATATTACATAAATTTTAGATAAAATTTTTATCAGAAATATTAGTACGTTAAATAATAAAAATATTTTACGATTTACAATAGAATTATAAAATATTTTAGTTATTTAATATTAATATTTTAAATGAAAATGTTTTTTATAAATCACGGAATTTATGTTTATGCAAAATATTATTAAAATTTTAAATATGCTGCAAATTAAAAATTACTTTTTCAGTTAAATGAATAAAATAAAATTATGCAAGTTGACGTAAATCTTTGCAAAACTAGAATATTGAAGGAATTAAATAATGAGGATCCCGAAACAGAAACGGGACATATAGTAAGCGAATTTCGCCGATTAACTATTGTCCAAATCATTTTTTTTTTTTTTTTTTTTCAACTTACTCAAAAATAAATTTGCAAAGTTTATTTCGATAGAGAATTTTATAGCGCATTTTTATCTTTCTATAAACTCTATCAATATTTTTAGTAGAATTTTTAAATATTTATAAAAAAGGTATTTTGGACTAAACAAATTTCTAATACTTTTTCCATTTCAAATCGCCATAACTTTGTTATTTATGCTTGTTTATTTTTAAAAAATTGATACAAGAGACTTCAATGTATTCCGCGTGTTTCGAGCAGAAATTTAATTAATAATTCACAATACAAACAAAATGGCGATTAAAAGAAAAAAAATCAATGAAAAAATTCTTTTATTTTTTTAAATTAATAAGTTGTATTACAAAATTTTTATTATTGAATTTTAAATTATATTAAAATATTTGTATAGGTCTAAAAAAGTTTTTTTGTAAATTTATAGCTTTTCATTGTTTATTGATTAAAAGTATTGCCGACTTCTTTATGAGCATATCTTCGCACACGTGACATATTCTCACTTCGGCTCGACTATCCATGTATCTTAATAAAAATATATGTTTTAAATGACTATATTAGCTTATTATTTATCAATAATATACAGAATATAATTAGTCCAATTATTATCAAAGAAAGAATATTTATTATCAAAAAATATTTAAAAATGAAGAATTATTCATTACGTTCGTGTTTGTACAAGCAACACACAAAGGCTGCTATAAAAAGATCATTCATTTTTTGTTTACATTAATATTATTGCAGACTTATGTAATATTTAATATAAGTATTTAATAGATAATCTTTATTAAATTCTCCTTTTTACTAAATAGTAGTTATTGGAAAATTATTAAAAATGAGCACAATAACAGAAAATATAACGAGAGGTCGAAAACGTATTCGAAGAGAAAATGATTGGAAGCGTAATAAAGTTAAAAAAGCTTGTACCTGTATGAAAATTATTATGACATTTAAAAATTATTTGAAATTCAAGAGAAAATGAAAAATTTTGATAACATTGCTCGTAATGCACCTCCTGTAGTCGGTATTTCTGAAGCCATAATTCGCTTATGTCCCGTTTCTGTTCCGGGATCCTGAATTATACCTGTAATTTTATTTATTTATTTTTTTTGTTTATATAAAACTGTATATAAAAAAAAAAAAAAAAAAATAACTAACGATACACATAAATTATAAAACAAGAAACATTTTTCTTTAGCGAAACAAGTACAAATCTGTTTGATGACTGAGAAAAAGCTTGGGTAACAAAGTCATCTTTCCTCAAAGCGAAGCTTTAAATCTAGATGTTAAAAAAAAAAAGAAAAAAAAAAGAAAAAAAAAAAGAAAAACGCTGGAAAAGAAACACGTGATGGCGTCGTCCATTCGTCGTCGTTTTCGTTGTCATGTCACTTAACTCCTGCGGCGATTCAACGAGAAGACGCATCGTACGCGCTAGAAACTTGAATCGTCTCGCTTCTTGCGGGTGGTCATCTTAATCGGTGCAATTATTTCTCTTCCTTTTCCCCTTTTCAATTTTCTTGGATTCTCGTACACGTTTGACGCTGTGAAATAAAAATCCAAGACTCCTGTGTTCTTGCGATACCGTGAAATACGATATGTCCTAGTCGTTTGTAAATAAACATAGAAGAAAAATGCTGCAAATATATTTGCCATATGTATGGGTTTTTAATAAAATAAAAATGTGGTATAAATGTATATGCATACCGTTGATATTTTAAAGTAAATGAAATCACTACGTATATGTTATTTTAATACAATTTTTCTTTTTAGATAAATTTAACGAAAATAATTATCAGTATACACGAAAATATCAAATATTATATATAAATAGAAAACTATCGTTTATTCTAAATTAGACGCAAAAGTTGTATTTCAATTTTATCTGCAGTAAAAAAAAAAAAAAAAAAAAAAAAAAAAAATACGTCAAGGTGAAAAAAAAAAAAAAAATTAATAATAATAAAAATGGAAAAACAAAGTCGAGCGTATGTGTGACATCGCTTTGATGCATAGAAAAGCAATCATAGTTCAGTTGTCCTGCACATTGGTTTTCAACAACACAGGTGTATATTTTTTTTTCTCTATTTCCGCTGAAAACAACAATTGCTCTGCCGCGCTCTTCAACTTTCCATATCGTACCAAATAAAATGTATGTTTTACGAATTCGATGCAGAAACTATTTACTTTGATGCATGCGATCAAATATTAAAGTAAAACAAAAGAAGGATAAAGGTTATTGATAAATTTTGATTGGTAAAATTTATCGGTAAAAATGATGAACGAATCTTTTTCTTTTTTTCGCAAATCGTCTTTGGTAAATAATCCATCGAGAAATAAAGTTTTTCTATACATAATATACGGTTGTAATCAATGAAATTAATAATCGCCTCGTCGTAAACGCTCTTTTTCGAAACGCGAAAGATAATACTTAACGATACCGTCGATTTTCTTTTCAACAATGCCAATCGATCAAAGAATAGCCGCGTTGTGGATATAATCCAAAACCAAATGCTTATCGTTTGATCGATCATGCGCATTCGGGATTCGAATCTACACTTTGAACGAATTAGCCGGTGATCCTTTTTGATATAGGATGAACTTATACATATATATATGTATATATATATATATATGTGTGTGTGCGCGCGCGCGTGTGTGTGTGTGTGTGATCGTACGCGTTCACCGCCGAAGACATATCAACCGCGGCGATCAAACAGATGTGCGATCGGCGTAAGCGAAACTCGTTCTCGATTCAATGATTCTCACCCCTCCCCCTCCAACAGTGCGGCAACGCCGGCATGAAGCATTCAGCCGATGCTCGAAAATCGGTCAAAAGGTCAATTAAGCAATATTTTACTAATGGCTTTTTTGCCAATGCAAATGGAGGAAAATTTAATTTTTATCTCGAAAGCACAAAATTGATTTACTGCTTGAAAGGTAGTATTTTTTTTTATTAGCTAGTAATGATTCACACTTTTACAACGAAAATTTTGTTTTTCATTCGAGTACTTTAAACGAAATTACGTCAAATTTTTAATGGACAAAATTTTTCTTTTTTTTTTTTATTTTACTTTTCATTATATCGAATTTTAAACGAATTGAACGACAATTTTGTGAAAAGTTACAGGATTATGTTTTACATTGTATTTTTTGCAAAAATTTATGGAATTTGCAAAATGTTGAAGAAAAATAGTTAAATATTTTATTATGTTTTTAATTTATATGATATTTGTTGAAAAAATAATGTTTTAAAATTAAAATTTTTCAAAAAAATTTATTGTTTAAATATATTTTAAACAATATCCATTGTATTTTTAATTATTTAAATTAAAAATTTTCATTGACTATATTTAGGCTCAACTAAATGTTTGTTTTTGTTTCATTATAAAAAAAGTTATTTAAATTTTAACGATATTTAAATTTTTACTTTTTCTTAATAAAATAAATAAATTTTATTTTAATATAATTTTGATATGAAAATGATCTCTATTATTTCAATTTTTGTTGTAAAACAGCCATGTTTATTTTGATGCAATTTTATTATTTATAAAAAAATAACCTTTAATATTACTAACACCGACGGCGTCTTTTAGACGAAGGCCTGCTCCCACTCCGAAGTAGTGCCCTAAGGCGATTCTGGAGTGGGAGCTAAAAAAAAAACCAGGCTAGGCAAAAGGGTTTTAGTGGATATATCGTAAAAAGGATTTTCCCTCGCAATAAAA
The DNA here is from genome assembly GCA_949987625.1 of Chalcis sispes. NCBI lineage: Eukaryota > Metazoa > Arthropoda > Insecta > Hymenoptera > Chalcididae > Chalcis > Chalcis sispes. The sequence continues at coordinate 19,077,264 of OX465095.1, read as the reverse complement.
AAAAAAATATTACTAATACATTTATTAAATCCAGTTGATAAAATCCGTCAATAAATTCTTTTCATGAGTTGAATAAAAAAGTTTATTTACACATTCGACATACAAATACTTTTATCTTATAACAAAAAAAAAAAAGAAACAAATTTTTTGCTTACTTTGAAAAGAATTCTAAAAATTTAATTAAAGTTTTGATAAATTGTAAAAAGTTCTCTTATATATTTTACTATTCGAAGTACTTTTATTGACATTAAAATAACAAATGAAATCTATCTAGAAACGAAATATGTTACTTATAAATAATTGAAAATAATCGATTGATATAAAAAAGAAATTACTTAGAATTCATCGAATAAATAAATACATATTGTATCAAAGTAAATAAAATTCAAAGCAAACGATAGTTGCACTTTTATACGTTCTCCTTGTGTAAAATACTCAAAATAAACATATCACTTTTACAAGCTATTTTTACAAAAAAAAAAAGCTATTTTTACAAAAATCGTCATCGAATCGGTATTTCACGCGCGCATAGTCGTGCAGATAAAAGACACACATTTAATATCCTCAAATATCTCATCACGCGGGATTTCAAATATCGTTCAACAATGATTCTAAGAGAACTCGCACACGGGCGACCGATCGCTTCGAATAAAAAGAGCCTGTGTATAATACTTATTGTTAGCCGCGCGCGACCACACAAAATATCCCGTAGCACAAAGACGCGCTCGTTTGAGCCGAGCTTCGCTCCTAACCGTGAACGTGTAAAACTCGCCCGCTGTGTACGTATTCTCTCCTCGACACATACCCACGAATTATACATTTTACCGAAAATCATGCCTTACTATAGATATACGGCTAATCTCCTTTTACGTATAATGTTTAGCCAGGCGGTTTACAAGGGGCCTCTTTTGGTAACGAGACAGGTGGCACTGTTGCTCGACGCATATATGGTATATATACGTCGAAGCTTAAATTAACGCGCCCGCGTACATATATACGCGCAGGTATATATATATATATATATATATATATATAGGAATTAGAAGAGGACACCTTTACGTATAGTAAAAGCCGTAATTTAGTTCTACGGTGAAAATGTTTGGACGCATCTCTTCTTGTGTAAATGGAGAAAAATTTTAGGGAGCGAATCTTTCGTTTATTTATGCTCTCTTGAATGGATAGACGCGCGTCGTTTTTCTCAATGTAATGTCGATGAGATTATGTGTACAGCCCGCGTATTTGTATATGTGTACATATGTGTGTTTATGTGTGTGTGTGTGTGTGTGTCTCAAAAGATGTGAAAAATAGCTGCACTCGTAAGAAAAATAACGAGGGCGGTTAGAGACAGTATATTTATGAGAGATTTTCACACGGAGGTAGGTAACAATAAGTTCCAGTAGGATAATATTGTTTGGGTGGATAATATAGTATATCATGTACATGTTTCGTGAATAAAGAAGCGCCATTCTGTAAGTGATCGAAGGACTGTAAAGTATTCTCGTTAATTGGGCCGATTTGTAATTTTAAAATAACATGTAGATAGTTTTACAAATGTATAGTTTTTTTCGATGAAAAATGTACGCTTGTTATACTGAAAACGAATGAATGTTTTTTATTATAACTTTCATAAAGAAACATTTTGTTGAACTAGTTAAATTATCTTTTATTTTTTAAAATAAAATGGACCATTTCATAAATATTCAAAATATTGTAAAATATTTATTTTAAAATTTTCAAATGATTGTATTGTGTCCGAAAGATAATTTAAAAAAAATTTACGTTTGAAAAATCAGCGGTTATGCAATAATAATAATAATAATAATAATAACAATAATAATAATAAAAAAAAAAAAAAAAATACATTATTCGTAGTAAAATGAAAACTAAAATCCTACTGAAAATAAAAGGTTAAAAAAATTGTTCAATATTTCACAATACAAAAAGTGCATTTTTTATGGACATTTCAATAAGAATGTTAGTTTTTTATACTTTATATCATTTATTAGAATGACTAAAGATAATTAAAAGTTTACGATTGCTTGATACTTAAAAAAAGTTTACGAGCAAAGATTAAAATATTGAATGGTTATCATATTAAGATACATTTAAAACTAGTCTTAATCTAAACGTTAATATATTTTTATTACATTTTTATGTTGAATTCAAAAAATTTGAACGTCAAATTTAAACACTGCGTTGTAATAAAAAAAAAAATTATGCAATAATAACGATTATACAAATGTATTCAAATAATGATTAAAATATAATTGTAATATTGTGACTTTGTAAAGTTTGCATCACTATCCTTTAAAAAATTATTCAAAACGTAAAGTCTCAACAGAAACGGCAAATCTTTATTGAAAAGTTTTTTTCGTCGTCTTACGATCCATTCGTTTTTTATCAAAGATATTGTACACACGATAGGCATACAAACGATATCTCGTCGTAAGGTTTTTACGAGATGCTATTTCTAGAAAAACTCGACAAGAGCTGACCGTGAAACAAGAAGCCAAGTTACGGGAAAGTCGCGTCTCTTCGTTCGAGTTAACGCGGCGGAGTATAATAGTCCTCTCAAAGGAAGCGGCATAAGTGTATCCGTATGCATGCATGAGTGTGTACGTGTGTACGCGTTGTGCCAAGTGACCCCGTCCGTCAAGTAGAATCCGGTATCTGTCTATTATTGGCCGTAAAAGCCCCTTTTCCCTCCCGAGAGGGTCGGAAATTTCGTAGGATGTTGCTACTTCTAACCGCTCTTTCTATTTTCTCTATACCGTCTCGGTTATTCCGACGTTAAGTGAGAATTTGACGCTTAGGAAACAGCTGACGCGAGGCTTGAGAATTTATGAAACGCGCACGGTCCTCGTTTATACTTTGAAAGAGATGAGAGCACAACAGACTTCGAGATGTTAATGAGTATCTTGATATTATGGCCATTTTTTTTACATTTTAATGAAGATTGAATTCAATGTATTATCTACCTCTTCAAAATTTGAATGTTGCAAGAGTAATAAATTATACATTATCGATGCTTTTAAAACATTATTTAAAATATTATTTAGGAGTTGTTTAATTTTGCTAATTTTATGTATAACAAATGTTCATTGTAACGTAGAAAAAATATTTTTGTAACGGTTAAGTAAAGTTAACAGTTGATATGTTTTGAAAAAAGTTATATACAAAACGCAAGAACATTATCTATTAATTTATATTTTCAGTATTATATAAACAATAATACTAAGAGAAAATGCATTTAAGAATTCATTGTAACTGTATAGCGTACCAAAGATTGTAACGGTCAAAAAATTCATATAAGTTGTATCTTAAATATTTTTCTATGAAGTGTTTTAATAAAGAAGTCGAAATACAAAAAAAAAAGAAAAAAAAAAGAAAAAAAAGAAAATATTAAACGTCAGGACAATGATACAAGGAGTTTGTTTATGAAGACGTATGTTGAAAGCTTGGTTAAACTCGAAAAAATATAAGTATAATAACGCTCGCATAAGCCCTAGATTAAACGTACAATAGTTGGCAAGTATACAACGGCAAAATATTTACGATGCCGAGAGAGAAAGAGAGAGAGAGAGAGAGAGAACACTTAAGAAATGCCGACTGTTAAACATATATTTATGCAGAATCCGCTGGAAGTAGGATTTACTCTGTTTGTCCCCGCAAACACTAAAGCTAAGAGAAGAGGGGAGTAAGAAAAAGAAAGAATAAAGAAAAAAAAGACAAAAGTCGGTAAGTACGTGGCAATGCGGGAGGTAAGCATAGAGAGAGAGAGGGAGAGAGAGAGAGAGAAAGAGAACTCGATGATATATGAAGAAGCCTGTAGAAGATGGGGCGAAAAAAGGGAGGAAATATTGTGCGAGCAATAGAGAAAGAGAAAGAAAGAGAGGGAAGAAGCGAAGGAGAAAAGGAGAGGAAAATTCCCGTCGTATTTCGTTGACGAGGAGCTTCAGCTACTCACCGGTATTCCGTTGCACCGACGCCGTTGTTGGTACCTCGTGTCCCCCGAGTGAAGGAATCACCGGGGCTCCAATGTGTGCGTACACGATGTTCATTCGCGTACATACACGAGACAGATAGACGACCGAGGGAGAGAAGCACTACTCCGATGCAAAATGTACGCGTATATACACGCGTGTGTATACCACAACCGGACGTGCAATTTTCCGGAGAGGCAATTCCCCTGAAGGAGAATCTTGCTCTCGACTCTTCGTCCTCTCTCTCTCTCTCTCTCTCTCTTTCTCTTGCTTTCTGCAAAATGTTAATCCTGTCCAAACACGCTCCGCGAGCACCGGAGCGCTGCTTTCAGGATAAATAAAACGTATTTTTTTTCGAGTGCCTTCGCTTGTCTCGTTTCATGGATGCTGAATGCAAAAAAATAAAAGGGGGAAGGGAGAGAGAAGCAACCGATGTAGCCGTTGGAACGTTAAATTTTTTTTTTTTTTTTTTTTTAATTTCAACGCGTAGGTGGATTGTTTCAACAAACGACGACAAGATATACTCGCGGTAGAGGTTTTCGATCGTCCGATGATACCTGATTTTTAAAAAATACTCGGAAACGAGTCACGCTTTGTTTACTCATATTGGCCCGAACGAGGCATATTAAAAATCTCTCATGCATCGCCAAAAGAAAAACACTCGATTCTCGCGCGAATAATTCTTAAATTAACACTCGAAAGCTCTTTAAACGAATAAAAATCGACAAAGACATTAATACACTACGCTTTTGGAATCTTTTGTCCTTTTCCCCATACGTATAAAGAAAAGAAAAAAAAAAAAAAAAAACAAAAAAAATTTAAAGCAGCGCATCCTGCAAAGATCCTCCGCGCGTATGCAAACCTTTCGTTTCGTTAAAACAAACCCGCGGAGTTATTTTACGAGTTTTTACGTGATTGTTCGCGCATTCGCGTATATGTGTACACATTTGTGTATATGTACTCGTATAAACGTGTATATATCGTACAGGATATCCGATGTACACGGGCGAACGAGTCGTCGTTATTCATTCGTCTCGCACGACCAGACAGACAGTACCAGTAATGGCCGAACGGACGAACGAACGAACGAACGAACGGTAAGGCGACACACGATGGAAGTGCCCTTATACTTCTCTTTCTCTCGCACTCTTCTCCTATCAGTCGTCGCTGATCTCTTCCTCTCCCCTCTAACCGAAAGCCATTCAGCATAATTAATCGTCCGCAAAAAACTCTTGGCCCGCTTCGTTTGTTGCCATAAATCAAATCGTGCTCGCTCTCTCGTTCCTCGCTGGCTCATTTTTGTCAATTTTTATTTTTATCTTTTCGCGCGCGTTGTATTGTATTGTTTGCGCGGACGCGTCGCGACATAATGTTTTTACGAGAGAACCGTCGAGGACGCGTTATGTTAATGGAACGGCGATAACGGCGCAAACGTTCGATTCCGTATGTGTATTCTTCTCTATATGTTTCTCATCGCGCTCTTTATCCATACCGTCATGTTGAATTTCATTGGGAAAGACAATTCACTGGCTGCGCTACCTTTATTACACCGATATAATAACCCATCGATTACGATTATATTTATAAAGTGACGAGGTACGGTGATTAAAGATTTGCGAGTGCAAATTAGTATTGTCAGTCGATGCATCTGCTTTTTGTACGGCTTAGTTTGAAATAATTAAAAGTAACCTATATTTTTTCGACTTTATTGTAAAATGTGACGATTTTATAGCGCAATAATTGCTTGCTTCACAGGCGATTATTCTTTATGATATAATTTCAACTTTTTACTTTATTTATCAATATTATAATGTTTAAAGTTATTATTAAATGCATTTTATAAAGTATACAATAATGTAACGTTTTCTGGAGAGATAAAATTGAAAAGCTTTATGTAAGAACAAAGAAGCAATTTTTCAATTGTCTGAGCGCATGAAAGGACATGTTATCATTTCTAGAGACAATTCTGAAATTGCTTGGGTATTTCTTATTTAACTTTATATTTTAAATACATTAAGAAATAAGTCAACGAGTTTGTCTTTAAAGGAGAATCAAAAATTTCAAATATAATATTTCCGCTCTTCCAATAAGCTATAATTTATTTTTTACGATTGAAATAAAATTTTTGAGACATAAGCTTCTGAATCTTGTCTTGAATCTCATACAAGTATATAGTACTGTGTAAAATGTAAATCATGCAATACCTTTATCAAAATATAATTACAAAATTATGCAAATAATGTTAAATAAATAAAACGGGTATAAAACACAGTAACAACGAACATTTTTATAAAAAATAACGTGAAATAATCATTTGATTGCAAAATTAATGTAAGTTTAAAATATGTAACACATCGTTCAATAAGTCTCGAGACTAACCTAGAGATGGTGCTAGTAGTACCAAACAGGCCACGTTTCCATAGAGTGCGAACCTTTACATGAAACGTGTAAAAATTTCACGTCGATCGGATCACAGACAGCAGAGTTATTGAGGTTAGAGTAAAGTCACTTTGTAATTTGTTTGAAAAATGGAAAAAAGCGAGTTTCGCGTGTTGATAAAACATTGTTTTTTAATGGGTAAAAACACCGTAGAAGCCCAGCAATGGCTTGAAAAACATTACCCGGACTCCGTTCTTACCTCTCCACCCAAACCAACGATTTGTCGTTGGTATGCTGAGTTTAAACGTGGTCGTACGGACACAAACGATGCGGAACGTTCGGGTAGGCCATTGGAAGCCGTTACACAGGAAAATGTGAATGAAGTGTTAAAAATTGTAATGAAAAATCGCAAAGTGAAGGTCCGTGAGATTGCAGAAATAACACAGATATCATCTGAAAGCGTATTTACAATCCTTCATGAAAAATTGAGCATGAAAAAGATTTTTTCCAAGTGGGTGCCGCGATTGCACCAATGCACCATGCCACAAGTCCATGAAAACAATGGCAAAATTGAACGAATTGGGCTTTGATTTGCTTCCCCACCCCCCGTATTCGCCAAATTTAGCCCCCAGCGACTACTGGCTCTTTGCTGATCTCAAAAAAATGCTCCAGGGAAAAAAATTTGGCTCGAATGAGGAGGTCATTGCCGAAACTGAAGCCTATTTTAAAGCAAAGGATAAATCCTTCTATAAACATGGTATAGAAATGTTGGAAAGGCGTTGGAAAGATTGTATCACTCTAAAAGGAGATTATATTGATGAATAAAAATGATTTTTGAAAAAAAATGTTGTTTTCGTTGTTAGTCTCGGGACTTATTGAACGATGTGTTATATTGATACCTACATGTGGCATTATGTTTAATTAATATCAGAAAAAAATAATTCAAAATTATAGTATAAATTGCAATCGGCATTAATTGTTCTATTAACGTGTATAGCTACATGTTAATAAAAACCTTTCAAGTTTCTAGCAACATTCATACATTCTTGTTTCGTTGAATTTCATAGTTTTCGCGTGAAATTCATTTTTATAAAAAAAAAAAAACAAAAAAAAAAGGAAAAAATAGAATAATAAAAACAAACAACCGATACAATAAGACAAAAGCAATATCGCGTGCTTTCAATCTTCTCATTATTAACTGGAACGCTCGTGCGACACATCTCCATCCAAAACTGTCACTTCCGCGCGCACGCACGCGATCGCGAGGTTCGATCCCCGCGTGTGCGATCTCGCATTGGTCGGCTGCATGCTTGCATGTATATACGCACAAATGGATGTGCACGAGTCGTCCTCGGACGTCGCTGCTACTGCTTCTGCTGTTGTTGCTGCTGCTACTGCACAGGCATAAACCGTGAGTGAGAGAGAGAGAGAGAGAGAGAGAGAGAGAGAAGAGGTAAACGCTCGGTGCTAATTAACGGCCGCGAGAGGTTCGCGAATCCATCGTACACAGGATCGACTTGATCGCATGATTTTGTATATGTATATATATATATATATATATATATATATATATATATATATATATATACACATATAAGCGTAGGTGAGCTCGCGCAAGCGATATGCTCCTGCCCGCAAGGAAAGCGATATCGGTAGAGCGAGGTAGGAGGAGGCACGCGGTGTGCATCTGATGTGTGCAATTCGCCGTTCAACTTTGATTTAATGGCTTATTAACGTGACCGCTCGGCCATGGCCTCTGTATAGAGCCGATGTGTTGTTGCTGTTGCTCCTGTGGCCCGCCTTCTCTCTCTCTCTCTCTCTCTTCCTCACTCGCTCCGTCTCTTTCGCGCTATTCTGCTGATCGAGTTTGGTAGAGCTGTGCTACCGAAACACGCGAACGCTCCCGGCCACGATGTGTACGTGTGTGAGTATGTATAAGCTACGTTGGTTGCTCGTCGTTTAATTAAATATATTTCTGGGCTCTCCTGTTCGCACGCGACACCTTCGATGCTGAGATTTCATCGTTCTTAGCGTGTGTAGTGGGTGTTGTTGCTTTTTTTTTATACGTCAATTATTTTATTAATGGCATCTCTAAAAATATTTTATTTTGTAAAGTATTTTACTTACATTATTGAATTTCTCCAAGCAAATTAAAAGAAATATTTATAACACAATTAAAAACTAATATCTCTAATACGCTAATATAAATATACTTACCCAAATTAATAAATTAATTTTGAAATTTCAAAAATTTCTTTCATTTTTAGTATTTGCAAATTTATATTAATTTTGCTGAAAAATTTCATTAAAAAAATTATATCTCAAATCTGTTTGAAAAAAAAATTTTATAATATTAGAATGCTTTGAAAGTATTTTGGAATTCGAAATGAATGCAATATTTGAAAATTATTATTACAAATTAAATTAAAATTTACGTTGTTATTATTATTGAAAATAAGTTGATATTAAATGATTCAATTATAATGAAAAAAAATCTAATTTTTTCAATTATTTAATTAAATTATCGGTTTCATAAATGCAATATTTATTTAAATATTTGTAAATATATTGACATTATACAATATAAAATACGTAACGGCATTAAAACGTTAACGGCGGCAACGGCACAAATAGCAAACATTTGAGATTTGTTATTTCATTCAATTAATATAAAGTATCAAGTTAATTAAATACTATTACGTTTATTTAAGTTTTAATAACGATAGCGAATAATGCTGTATAATATGTTCTGCACAATTACGTATAAAATTACTATTTTACATAAAAGATAAATTAATGTAATTCAAAATTTAATTAAAACGCAACGAATAAATACGCGAATTGTAAAAGGTAAAGAATAAGCGAAATATGTTAAGCTAAAAAAAAAAAAAAAAAAAAAAACGAAAGCCGAAATCACGATAACGCGAAATTCCTTATCGGCGTGTTATATGCGTAGTGAAGATGATGAACATCGCCGGCGCGCGCAAGACGCTGCGCAAACATTGCCGGCTCAGATGGTCCGTCGACAAAATGAGCCACTGTGCACATATTACGCGCGAACGGATGACGATCGCACGCGACTCTCTTCTTATACTCGTGTATGTGTACGTCGCTTGTAACGACGATAATCCGAATGCTTTGAAGTTTGTATATTGTATGTATAGGTAAATCGATCGTGAACGAATAGGAAAGTTTTTGGATTCGAGTATGTTGTAACGAATGTTGACAATAGTTTGGTTTACATGCGTCGGTACACATGTTACAATGAAGAAGGTTTTTTTCAGCGAAACGATTTAAAGTCAACCTATGTGATTTTATAATATTGAGTGTTAATTTCTTAAATTTTATTACATCAATTTCTCTGTTTTATCGATAGATAAACAAAATATTTATTAAAATTTTAAAAATATAAAAAAAATAAAAAAAAAGTTTTATTTATTTGTCATTGTAAACATTTTCATTTAATAAATTATTGTTCAAAAAAATTTATACACGATACAAATTTTTTCAGAAATATATCAATAATAAATGGAAGTGCTTTTAATACCAATAGAAAATACACTACATCATATTTTTATTTATGCAAGAGTAAGAAAAAAAAGGTATTTCATTAAAAAAAAGTTTATCGAAAACTTTCACAATATTTTATTTTAAAACTTTCGTAAATCATTTATTTTTGCAAAAGATAGATTTATTTTTCAGTACGCCGTTAAAATGAAAAAAATATTAGATTAATATTTAAAAATAAAAATTTTTTGAAACGCCGTTGCATAAGTATGCATAAAATATTACGTTTAAGAGTATATACGTAAAACTTTCTAAGTTTAAAGTTTTTAAAATTTCAACGTAACGTCGTTCGGTCAATGTAGCCGAGAAATGAATGAAATAGTCAATATTTATATTACAACGATGTATCTCCTACTAAAAAAGTTAAAAAAGTTTCTCCTCGAGCGTCGATTATAATTTACAAAGTTTTTAAAAAGAAGCCGTCGTTGGGACATTTTCTCTTTCTCTCTTTCCCTTTGCTTCCTATACTAAAAAAAAAAGAAAAAAAAAGAAAAAAAAAAAAAAACGAAAAATTGCCAGGCGTTCAAAGTCGTTGCGTATCATCGACGAAGAAAATATACCTTACGAACAAAACGTCGAGAAATGGAAAAATCTCCCCTTCGATTTGAAGAGCTTCGAGCAGCTGCTAACGAATTTATCACGCCGGTAGTTCCTTCGATCGTTGCGCTCTGCGCTCCTTCGAACAAGACGTACTCTCGTTCTCCCGTTCGCTTAGAAAAATGTTGTTTCTTCTCTCTATCTTACCGAAAGAGAAAGAGAAGAAAGACCACAAGGGTGCGAGTGAGTTGTACGGTTCTCGCGTACATGCGGCAAGTTACGTGTACAATATATACAGATACAGATATATGTATATGCATGCGTAGGTATACACAGACAGAACGGTTGCGCGGAAAGTTGACTTAGGACGCGCGGACATGGTGTAATTACGAAAAGGCCGCTACGAAAGCCTTGAGCAAACGGCATCGTAATTGGGTTATACGGTATGGGCCGGTGGTGCCGCTCTGGATCTCGGTAATTCGAAGGCATTTTTTATTCGTTTCGCGATTGACATCGCGCGAGCAGCACCGACGGCCGATGAATAGACTTTCTCCCTTCTGTTTTCCTTCGTTTCATCTCCGAGAAAGATCGAGCGGATTTTGTTTTCGATGTGATGTTGTGTTCTTTTTTTTTTTTTTTTTTTTCGTCTTATTCGATGCGTGAGTCTTAAGTTGCGTTCACAATATTTTTTTAAATTTAAGTATAAAACAACCGATCATTTTATACTTGTGGAATATTTTGTTTTTTATTTTCATCAAAAAAGCTTTATAATCGCGTTAAAAATTTACGATAAAGCATATGGTTTTATTCTTACTTAAATAAGAATTTTATTATTTTTCTGTTATTAATTTAGTCGCATTTTTAAAAAAATGAGCAGACGTAATTATAAAAACTATTACGCTATTTATTATTTGCAAATAAAAGAAAATTATCATCGAAATTTTGTACAATATTAATAATTTAATTTGCGTATGTAAAAAGAACCTTATTCATTTTCTTCTATATATACATATATATAATTGTAATTATCATTATTAAAATTTTACAACATTGCTTTAATGTTAAAATACTTGACTTAAAACAACTTTTTTTCGCTACATAATTAATTAAAATTATCGAAATAAACTATACCATCGAGTATCAGAAAGTGGTTCTGATAAAGGATAATTAAAAGCGTTAAAAACTTTTCAGCAATAATCCAGAAAACTAATTAAAATCTCGGGATGAAATATATACGGTAGATGAATTGAAAAAGAAATCGTTTACCTTGTACTCGAGAGTCGCTGATGCGCAAAGGAAAAAGCGTTGATTGATTTAAGGATATCTCAGGGCAGCACTCGCCAGGATATCGGAATAGCCGAGGTTAGGGAGGAGGAGAAGAGAGAAAAGGGTAAACCGGTGAGTTTGATGGCGAGAGGAGCGGTTGACCATTAAATGAGAGAAGTCGAATCGAAAGTAACGGCCCCAGACGCGTGCGCGTCGTCGATGTAAATCCGCGATATAGGCACTCGTGAAGGTTGACGCGACGGATAATAGTCGTAAGCTCGACTTGCATAACTTTCTCATGAAGTGACTATCCGTCTCTCCCTCTCGTTACACGAGAGCAGTTCTCTACGATACCTATGTACGTAGCTACGAGGAGAACGAGAGTAGACGCGAAGCTGCAGAATTCCATGGAGTCTTATAACGGAGTCGTAAAAAGTTAACACGCGCGCAGGTTATACGCTTCTAGCGGCTCGCCCCATAAATTAGATGACACAATGCTCGCGCTCTACATTCGATCGGTCTATACCTTACGGGGTATGTAAGGAGAAACGACGAAAAATAAGAAAAGATTTATACATATATATAATGTTTTGTCGACTAAGCTATTTCTCGTAAATTCAAAGGGGTGCATGGACGCGCATGCGATGCACCGCTGGTGGCCGGCGCTTTTTTCATCTTTTTTTGTTTAACGCACGTGCACCGTTTTCTCCACTCGACTTTTTACACGGTTGTATAAATTGCTCGGCTATATAATGCAGCCGTTCTAGATCGCAATAGTATAACAGTTGAAAAGTTTTATTGTATAAGCTCCAGGATAACTAATTGTACGCGAGAGGATGAAAGATTGTACTTTATAATATTTTTAAGGGTTTTTCAAAATTCGGATATGGAAATTGAATGTTGATGAAATATTAATAACTTTTTTAAATGTATAATGTTATTTACGGCGATTTATAATCATTACTTACATTAAAATTAATTTTATATTTTATCGAAAAATCTGCCTTTGGATTAACTTTACAATTTTACATTATTTTTTTTTTTTTTTTTTTTTTTTTTTTTTTTTTTTTTTTTTTTTTTTTATATGCAATTACAACATTTGTAATCATATTTATTTTAAGATAATTAATTATAATTATAAGTAATATTATATCATTAATAAAATAAAATCAACTATCCACTATCAGGATTTTATAATCTTTTGAGAATTCAAATTAGCGCACATTAAAATATATATCATAATATTTACATCATTTTATCGTTAAATTATTGAATAACAGAAACGAATAATTTTAACTAATTTTTAATATGTAAAATTTGTTATATTTGACGTTGTCACAATTATATTTTTCATAAAAAATGTTATTTTATCTAAATTATATCGTACATTAAAATAAAACATACACAAATTATACAATTATTTTTAATTTATTACATAGAGTTTATAAAAAACAAAACATAAAAGAAACTAATTAAAGTTCTAAAAGGGTACGAGCGAAAGTATGCACATGTATGTATAAGTTTATTCGATGCCACAAATCAGACACATAATCCAAAGTAAAACAATGTGACAAATCTTCCATGTATAGAATATTATACATCCCCTCGATTGCTTTGGCTATTTTAAATCCACCGACAGCGAACCTGCAACGGGCTGCAGATGCTTTAAAACTATAAACACACACACACACACACTGCACTATAGCCGAAGAACCCTCTCGGGGCAATCAAGGGGACAGTCGCGACGCCGTTATTAAAAGTGTGCGTCTCGGGTATCAAACGGGCACTTAATCCATCGAGAAAATAGATTTCCCTCTCATTACCCAAACCACCTTCTCTATCTTTATTTGTATATATATATATATATAGTATATACGTGTACACGCGCGTTGTTCGCGCGCGCTAACTCTTGTGTACTCCCGCGCGCTTACTATCGTTTTATTTAACAAGTGCACGGCAGATGTGTATTCGCTACGAGCTCGTCGAGAGAGAGAGAGAGAGAGAGAGAGAGAGAGCAAAAGAGAGAAAGAGAGGGAATGTAAGTAGGCGTAGTTTCGAGCGTGTAAATAATGCGTATGCGTACCACGCGCGCTCGTCTTCTCCATATTTGTTCTTCGTCGCTGGTCTGTGTATAGATATCCGCGCAAGTTTTTTTGGAAGTATTTCGTGAAATTTCCATTTGCGAGCGCGGCGGCCTTGTAAGTTTCGTCGCTTCATTATCATGTAAGTACAATACCGTAAACTATTTCTATTTTAAATTTAAAGTTCATTAATTATAATAAAATTAATAAACAAAATAAACGAAAACCTTTTTTTTTTTTAACTTAAAATTTAACTATCGCATTATATTTTATTAAATTATAAGAGCAACATGTGATTCAATTTAACATTTATCTACAAATACTGTTAGATTACGATAATCAAAACTAATTTCAACGATAAAAATAGAAACTGACGTAGATGCCTAACCAAAAATGAAGTCACTAAGAATTAACTTAATGTCTAAATGTCTAGATTTAACTTTAGCTTTTAAAGTTTTTCGTGTTTGAAATATTTATGTTACGAAAAAAATGTATTAACCGAGAAGAATAATTAAAACGTTAATTTTTCATTTTTTGAGACGCACGTGTATTGTTATCGGAATTTAGTTAAAAAAAATCTAATCTAATCAACGAACAAACGTTTAAGAATTTAATTGTATTGATCGAATCAAATACGAATGAAATTTTTTATTAAATAAGTTATATCGATATAAATGTCTTTTATCTGAAGACACTTTTATGTTAAACATTATTAATAATTACTCGGTAATTAATTAACATTATTCCGAAATAAATGTTACAACAGTTTAATACAAATAATCAATTTTTTAATCAATTTAAATTAAAAAAAATTCATATATATTTATTGTAGTATTTTAAGAAATTCTCTTTATAAATTATTAGTTATACGCTAACTATATTAATTTGTAATGAATTCGAACGCGAATATTTTTAAAATTTATACTGTAGTTATAAAATTTTTAAAGCTTCAATTATAACTATTTTTTATAAATTATTTTAAACCGATAAATTATTTATTTCATCCATAACGTATCAATATTTTGAGTATTTTCCATTTTCGTGATATTTTAAAATTTATACTTAATAAATCTGAAAAAATTTATATAAATTGATAAAATATAATCTTATATTTAAAAATAATTCAACAAGCTTAAAATAAATAGGCGATAACAACCAAGTCGCGAATATACGCGTACAGAGAGTAACAAAAATGAAGAAAAAATGAAAATTAGAGAGAAAAGAACAGAGATAGATAGAGAGAGAGATAGGAGAAGCGACTCAAGAACGTTGACGACGATGAGAGTCTGGTAACGGGGAAGAAGCGAACCCGCTTGTTTGCACTGGGCTTCTTCTATCCTCTCTCTCTCTTTCTTCAAAGAGGTTCATTAAAATTTTTCACTGTTTTTTCTGAAGTACTTGGCGAAACGCCGCGCGAGACACATCGTATAATATTATAGGAGAAAAACTAAAAAGGAAAAATTTGCGTGTAAAGGAAACGAAGGCGAAGCTATAAGACCTCGGTGTATACGTAATCGCTTTAAATTCTACGGAGACTTTTGCGCGAACTTCTCCTTCCTTACTATTTTTCCTAATGATGCAAAAAATCAAGAAATTGTTAATGCGTTATTACGAGTTGTTGGTTTTTTTTTTTTTTTTTTTTTTTTTTTTAATTTTCGGTATGCTCGTGGAATTAAATGAGCTGTTTTATTTAATTTTTCAACTATTTTTAAGTCTATTCTTGTATATTTTATTGATAAAATATTATTAATAATTTTGTAAATTTTGTAATAAATCGCAATCATTTAAACAAATATATAGAGTTGATGTTTAATGAGCTTTTAATACGGTTATAATTAGATGTTTTTAATTATTTCTTTCGTAATTATAAAAAATCTAATAATACTTTATACTAGGCGAAACGAAGTAAGAGGTTTTGTTGAAAGCTTGTGATAAATATATTTTTATGAAAATTTGATATTCAATTCGATATGTAATATATAGTTGTCGATCCTATAACTGAAAGATTCGTATAAAAGAAAATTAATAGTTCTTTGTTCGAAAGTGTGTATACTTCCTTTTTTTTTTTTTTTTTTTTTTTCTTTTTTCATAAAGAACGAGGTACTATATCGGCACATTTGGTCATTGACACATAGGTGAAGTTTACTCTTCTCATATTTTCAACCATCTGCTTCCACCCCAATGTTCTTAGAAAGGCAAAGTATGTTATTACCTAATATCGCGTGAACCATATTTTTTCGACCCTTTCGTGACCCTGTTTTCATTTATGATATAAAAGTTCGCCGCTCCGCTGGTAAAAAAGATCGGGCCAAATTGTTCTAAGTCACGATGTTGGGACATGCGAATGCGTTATTCTCGAAAAAATTAAGATGATTTTTTTTTCGTTCTCCCGGCGTATACATTTTTACGACTTTATCCTATTGTTCATGAGTAATCCTACTTTGTCTATAACTTTCTAAGCTAAATTATTACTTTCGCTACTATAAATATTGTTATTAGGCTTATAGATATAAGCCTACTACGTACTAAAAGAATTAATAACATTAGTTTAATTTATTTTAATCGGCTACATTATGTATGTTTGTACGTAAAAGCAAATTAATACTGTAATATGTTAAACATATTGCAATATATTTTTCTATTTTTTTAAATTAATAACAACATTATTTAATTGCGGTTATGATAAAATTGGATTAAAAATTCTTTTACAATGTAAAATTAACGGTTGTTTAAAAAATTATATAATATTGAAGTAGATAAATTCCGGGCGTTGTTAGACGAAATTCATTCATTTATTAGTCATAATAACTAATGTCGATGTCTTTTCATACAGATTTTTATTAGGAAAATTGTTAAAGCAGATCAACGATAATCAAAATATTACTCATAAGAAATTTCAAAATAAATATTATTTTTTGTAACGTTTTACGAAAAACATTCCAAAAATAGCAGGAAAAAAGCTTTAAGTACATTATCAAGTAAAAAAACTGTAAGTTATTCTTTGCTTTTCTCTTTTAATTTACACAAAGAAAATAAGCTCAATACGAGGTTAAACAACAAAATCCTCATAATTACCAGGGTTTTATTAATAACCGAATACATATTCATAAAGCCGCCGCGCTTACAAACATCGCCGAGCAATCGCGGAACAACGTCGCGAAAATCAAGCCTAATACCCCTTACATCGCTACCTTTTAACCAACTTAAACACACATATACACTTACGTATATACATGCAAGCGTCACTTTATCCTTGGTCCCTTAAAGAAAGCAATAACAATCGTTCGTGAATCGATCTACGCCGCTACCTCTGACTTCTTTGCATAATAATCCCCTTACGTCTCTCTCGTTCGTACTTCATTCTGCAAGACCTCCCAGAGAGAAAGAGAGAAAGAGAGAGAGAGAGAGAGAGACAGAGAGAGAAAGGGTATGTACACGGGCTCCACGTAGCGCACGTATACACGAGCGGGCGCCAGCGGGAGCGGTCTGGCTTCTTCTTCCTCTTTCCCCTCTTCATCTCGGGCAAATAGATTAATGTTGTAAATTGAACGGATCCGGTATATTTCTCATGTAAAGGCACCGACTGACCGGCGCTCGAATCCCAAGATCGAGCTGCTGCTGCCGTTGCGGTTGTATAATCCTCCGTATCGCCGTTGTCGTATAATAGCCGATGATACCAGCGCTTCGGCACGTGTCTCTCTTTGTATGTATGTATATGTGTGCACGTGTGTAGAGATTGGAATTATGCATCGTGATTTAAGCACTACGAGAGATTGCCTCCTCGCGCGCGCGCGCGCGCGTATACGTTTCGATCGAGTATTTAACTCGGCCTGTGGCTATACTAATATTGTTTGAAAATTTTGAAATAGTTGTCGATTTAACGAGAGACTTTTTCTCTTTTTTTTTCATACATCATTGAAAATTTATATGAAATTTACAGTGCTATACTGCTTGTAAAAACTACTCGTATGTCAACGAACAATACACCTTAGTTGAAAATTTTTTGTTTAAAATGTTATTTGTTTGAAATCTTGTCTGAAATATTAAAAAATTTTACAGAATTGAAATATTTTTTTTATAGAATTTTTTAAAATTTTATCAATTCTATATAAAAATAAAAAAAGTGAAATGATATTTCAAAACTTCAAAATGGATTGTATATACACATGTTAAAGAAGACATTCTCTATAAAAAAAAGTATTTTTTTCGATAAATGTCAGCTAGATTCATCCAATATTTTATCGCGATATTAAAAAACTTGTATAAAAAAGAAGTACAACCTTTAACAAAATGTATCGTTGCCCGCAATAGACAATTAACCCGATATACTTTTCTTTTTTTTCCGCATTTCTCTTCGTTCATCGATTATCGAGCAAGCCTCCTCCCTCCTATCGCGCACGCACGCCCATGTCATTTTCTTTCGAGATCATCTGCACGTACACGCGTACTTCTCTCGCTCGTCATCTCTCTCTCTCTCTCTCTCTCTCTCTCTCTCCCTCTCATTATCGTATATCGCATTATTAAACACGTGGGAGCTAAGTATACAAGGTACATAGAGATAGCCGCGTGTTGCAACGAAGACGGGAAGGCGAAAAATTAAAAAGATAGTGTGTTGTTAGCGCGGCAGGTATGTTGATAAACGCGATGGAAGAGGAAAATTTCGCTCGAGCTATACGTGTAAGTCGTTAGCGTTGTTGCTTATTTACTCGCGTCTGTTAGATTACCGTTTATGATGATTCGATCCGACGTTATAATAGAAGTTTCAGATTTATTTAATCGACTGGTAATAGTAGTATCGCGAGTAAGTACTTGGTAATGCTCTAAATTGCGTCCGCGATTTTTCTTTTTTTCTATTTATGAGAAGATATTTTTTATGATATCGAACAAAAATAGAATTTTGAATGGAATTGGAATTTATATTAATGATGATTTTCATCAATACGAGATACCTTATAATAAATTTTATCGGCATAAAAATGACGATATTTTTAATGAATTTTTAAATTTTATTAAAAGAAAAAATATTTTTACATTTATAATTATAGTTCAAGCTGTAGGTTTTGAAAAAAATTTTTTTTTTTTTTAATTTGAATATTTATTAAAATAATATAATTTATCATTATATTATTGTCTCACATATTTTATTATGATTATCAATAAACAATTGTACAACATAATGTTAATGTAATCGCGATATTTAAAACGATTTTACATTATAAGATTTTTCAGCGCGATTAAAATTAAAATTTAAAACAATTAACATAAATATAAATATTTTTAAACTAGTAATACATAAAGAAGGATATTGATAATTATATTTCAAGCTAACCAAATGAATATTCAATTTGACATTAAATGCGATACTTAATCTTTTTCTCTTTACCGTATAAAATTTTACCTCGGTATAAAATAATTAAAAAGGAAGCATCAATTTTCACAGAAAACACTCGGAATAATTTTATTTTATAGCTCGCATTAGTTAGTCATTTAATAACGTCGTTTAATCATTCAGCTGTACGATGCAAAAGAATAATTTTCCTACGTCTTTCGATTTTCCGGCACAGGTGTACCGCTCGTCGCTTTGTCTCGAGTCGCATCGAATGCGCCAACAATGTATATAAACAAACATGCGCGATAATGCATAAGTCGCGATTACTTATATGCTAACGTGTCGTGGACAAATAGTAGCTACCGGCGCTAGACGCGCACGCGCGCGCGCGAGAGAGAGAGAGAGAGAGAGAGAGAGAGGGAGAGAAAGAGAGCTTCTTTGAACCCGCGATAAAGTAAAAGACGCACACCTACGCCCCCGTCTCGATAACATATCGTCGTTCTCGTAAACGAGTAAAAAAACATAAAACAAAAATCCCTTACTCTCGGTTTTATTATTAATGCCGGTTCCGGGCATAACTCATCGGGATTGCGACACAGGGCGCGCGCGCGCGCGCGCGTATGTGTGCGAATGTGCGAGCTTGCGACCATTTAGCTCAACGCACGGGCGTCTTTTTCTTTTGTTCGATTTCTTTGAGAAAGAGTGAGAGAGTTGCGTGCACTTGTGTGTTATACGCGTACAACCAGCCTTTTTCACACCCGTTGCTACATTACTCGCGCTTTGATCCTCGAGACATATTGGACGCTCGCGAGCGAGCGCCCGCGTAATGAGCTTATTAATAACGCGAGCCGTACTCGCGTATACGAGTACGTATAACCCGTACGAGAAAGTGCCTGTGTCTTGTAAGCTCATTTTTCATTTTCACCGAGTGCTCGGCTTGCGCATTGTTTATCGTTACCCTGTATATATACACGTGTGTATGTGTGTAAACATTAACGTGTATGTATTACTTATTGCGAGCTCAGATTATGTACACGTATATGCGTATTGTACGTGAGTATTAATAGGCTACACGCTGTTAATCATTCAGTTGTGTATGTACGTGCACTTTAATGAGCGTTAAATATCGTTTCGGAGATTTTTCGACCAACGGACTGTCGTTACTTTACGATAAAGAATTGTTTCTGTTTGCTTAGCTCTGACTTTTTATATTATTAATTACATTTAAAGAGTATGAGCGCAGCGTTAACATCGAAATAAATATTTAAATATACTTTGTACTATTATTTATATTTTTACTGTAATTCTATCGCTATTATTGATTCATAGATTAAATTAAATATACTCGTCGAGGAAATTCAATATATTAAGATTGAAATATTTTATCTTACAAAAGTTATTGTAATTGATTTTTAAATTCATTCCTTTTTCATCACGTTAAATATTTTGTTTTTTTTTTTTTTTTTTCATAACATACTGAACATTAAGTTTAATTTATATTATAGTATAATTAAATATTAATATTATATTTTTGATTTTAAATTTAAACAATAATTTTTAATAAATTTTTGTTACATGTAATTGTTAAAAAATTATTTCGTAGCATATAAGTTTAAATAATTATATAACGCATTTATTATTTTTACCATTTTATATATTTAGTTATAAACTTATAATTATAATCGTGTTGAAATTACAATAATAATTAGAATGAGATGAAACCCAATATCTTGTTTTAACAGAATATAAAATTTTAAATTGTTTCTACCGATGCAAAAAATATTCTAGTATAATTAAACAATAAGATTGTTAGCTAAATAAATTGTAAAATATTTATTACCCTATAACACACGCCATTTTTTGGATTAATAGTAATTTACGATGGAAAATACTATTAAATATGTGCTTCTATGACTTTAAAACAAAATTCATTAAACGTATGTATTTTTTTTTTTCATTCTATAATATTTTTAAATAGAATTTTTGTCCTATCGGTGTAATTAAATTCACGTCTACCTAATAAATTAACTTCTTTTCAGTCACATTTAACAGCGTTTCTCTGTATTTTTTTATCTCGGTCTAGTATGCAATTTTATAAATGCAGCATATTTTTGCCAATATTCAAACTACTGAAATTATTTTATTGTAAACTTTAATAAAAATTATACGAGTTATTATAATGATTGATTTATGAATGATTCTTACGTTCGTATAAATGAAAATAAATTTCCATCATTTCAAAAAATAAAATACTTTTTTATAAAATAAAACATAAATTTTAAAAGTATAACAAAATTAAACATTTAAAAAATGAATAATTTCCATTTATCCCTTAAAGAGTTTACTGGGATACAAATAAACAAAATTTTACGTAAATAAAATTCTGTGCAAATAAAATTCTTTATCGATATCAATATAAATATATAAAATAAATGTCCTCATAACTCAACATTGATCTTTTTTTTGATTATTTGTAATTGATAAATAAAATTGAATATTTGATCGCAAATAAAATTTTTATTTTAATATAAAAAAATAATCATAATTTTTTAAATCGTTTCATGAAAAATTTGATTGTTTATATTTAATTAAAAATTTTTATTCAATTTTGTATATTTTTTGAAGTGCTATGATATTATCTATAATTCCTCTTTCCTTTTCATTTTTATTTATTAGCCTCAAATACTTTTTCCACTATAAAGTTGTTATTTTATTTTTGAATCATAAATTTTATATTAAAACATTTAACTTAAAACACATAGCAAAATTTAAACTTTTTTTTTATTAACTGACGCATAAATTATATCAACGAACAGTGATAAATTAAAAAATATTTTAAGTTATAATATTCAAAAAAAAAATTTTTTTAAGCATTTTGTTTTCATAGGAAAAAAAAGAGATATTGTTTTGAAATTTTGCACAAATATTTATTGATACTTTGAAAGTACAAAAAAATTTTTTGCAGGTTATTTGTGCCTTTTTTTAAAATAACACTATTTTCTTTAAAAAAAAAAAAAAAAAAAAATAAACATTAAAAAATGACGGTGGTCATGATTTCAGTCGACCGCAAAAAACCGGCATATTAATTCTTGTTCAAGTGGCAATTGTATAAACTAGAATGAATTTTTTTTTTAGTATAAAATAACAAAATGGTGGCCATTTTAAGAAAAATACGACTTTTGAGGTTAGAATATCGGTTTTAAAATCGGAAAATTTGCTACCGATCAAAACGATTGTAGTTCATACGATAGCCATATATAGGACAACAGAATATTTAAAAATTAGAATGATTGATAAAGTAGTTATTTTTAAATCGTGTCCACCAGCTTAAAAAATGTGGCTTCGAGAATACCATCTAAAGTTATTTTTATAATTTTTTTAAAAAAAGAAAAGTTATTTACCTCTAATCTGCGATGCCTGGGCCATACATTAAAACATTTTTAATCCCATCCTTAATGATATTTACTAGTAAAATCAGTCAAAGAAAAATTTTTCATTTTTTGAAAAATTGTAACCTAAAAGACCCCTTAAAACCAATGTAAAAACCAAATTTCTAGGATTTCTAAAATAATTCTTATAAAAATTAAGTTATCATTTTAATAGGATTCATCAAAATGAAAATTAATTATACTGTTCAAAAAATCAAACATATTTTTTTTATAACAATAATACCATTGAAATTTTTGTTATAAAAGAGTTTCTGTGTATTAATAATAAAGTAAAATTTATTTTATATACGTAAGGTTTTAATTTTCGAAAAATTAATCAATTTCTGAAAAAAAAAAAAAGAGAAAAAAAGAGGCGAGAAAGTAGCAAATTCTTGCCTGAGTCGACGCGTAAGATACGTTTGCATACATCTCGAAAGCAAAAGATTTTTTCATTTTTAAAAGAAAAATCAGTTAAGAGGAAGTAAAGCATAAACGATCGTTTAAAATAAATTATCCTCTCAAAGCCAAAGTAGTTTTCAGAGCTTGAACATCGAGCCATTCCAGTACGACAACCGAAACGGATAGTTGGACCGAGTCACATAAATACCCGGAGAGACATGGAATAGCAAAGAGCCTCTATACGTATCAGGGCTTAGTGGGTACCGTACGTGCATGTACATACGTACGTATCGTATGTATATGCATGTTCCATGAACTCTTTGGAATCCTTGTGCATCGTTAATTTTGGTAAAATGCACATATTTCACTTTGAGGAGAGCGCGATTTTCTCTCACATTCTCCTTCTTCTCGTCGACTATAAAAAAAATAATGATGTATTTTTCTTTTTTTCTTTTTTTTTTTTTTTTTTTTTTTAATGTCAACGTTTATATATACTTTATTTAATGAAAAATGTGCGAAGTTATTGGATTATTAAATCTAACAATAGCATTCCGTTACTTTATTTCAATTTAATTTACTTTATATGAAAACAATTTATCTATTTTTTTCTTACTCAGTAACATAAATTATTAATTAAAATATTTTTTTTTATTTAAGTTATTTTATTGGGAATGCAATACATTCAATACATGCAATACATACAATGCAATGCATTCTTTAAGGCATGCTTTTTTTGTTTTCAAAGAAATATTCATATTTTTAATAAAACAAAATATTTATTATTTAGTTTAATGATTAATTTTTTTACATTAATTAGAAATGTAGCACTCGATAACAGAAATTTAAATAAAACTGTGTTGAATTCGAGATAAAAATTAATTATAAAATTTAATTAATGACATTTCTTTAATTTCTGCAGATAATGCAATATGAAAAAGACAAAAAAAATTGATTCGACCGAAAGACACACGCGCTATCTAATTGTCGATAAATGTCCGCGGAAGAACTCACGACTAGAAAGAAAAAGTCTCAAGGCGGGCTCGATTGTCTTTCAGAATTTTGAAGTCAGGTCTCCTTACTGCTATACATAACATAATACCAAGGTACATCCCAACCTCGAGCAATGAGATTATTCGGGTGTACGGGACGCACTCGAGACTCCACATCGTGCGTTTGTACATATATACATACAATGTATAATCGCGCGCGGAAGGTGGTATCGCGGATCTCCGCGAGCGGAACCCGTTATCTTAACACATCTTTAATTACCCGCGTGATTTATCTGCCAAGGCAGGAGAAATTGTCTTTCGCGTACACGGAACAAGTGCCTGTGTGCGTGTGTATATATACACACGCGAACCGACGTACATAGCGATTTTCGTTGGATTGTGTGGGTGCCCTTTACCTACATATATACGCATGTACATACACGTAAACGCGTAGTCGCGCATATTTCCATGTTTTAGAACGACGCCCTCGAGATTTATTTCTGAATCTAATCGCACGAGCAAGGTGGAAAAACTCAGTCTTGGCTTCGGTTATGTCTCGCTCTACGAAACTTTTCGATCTTTCTGCATTCGAGAGCGTTAAAAGTGTAGCGCGCGATAGCGCACTGAATTTGTATATGTGTGAGTGTATCCTCGTGCTTATAAACTAACGAATACGTACGGAATATAATCTCCGTACGTTCTCGTCCGTAAAATTTGTGTACCCTCGTAAATTTTAGATTATGAGTTAGCTCTCTCTCTCTCTCTCTCTATAAGCGTTGTACGTTTTAATTATAAAACTTCGCACCTTTGATTTATAGTGCGTTTTTACTTCTATCTTACTTCTATTTTCTTATGTGATAAACAACTCTATCGCTCTTTGTGCCCACTGCGAGAGGTTTGATAACTTTTTTTTTCATGCAAAAATATGAGACATTTTTAGGTTGCATATATATTTGTTTTTTTTTTTTTTTTTTATTTTTTCTCAAAGTCAAACCGTTAGAAAATTAGTTGTATGAAATAAAATTAGATTGTATAAGATATTAAATTAATTTTAAATGTTCGAAAATAACGTATTTTAATATAAAAATAGCGTTTCTTGATAAATAATAAAATGTTTTATATTTTCTACGTTTTTGATAAATTATCTAAATCTTTTCTTGAAAGAAAAAAATAATCAAAAACATTATGATTAAAAAAGTTATTTTTATATTATAAATTACAACTTCTCAATTGATGAATATCAAGTGATCACGTTATTTTTAATTTATTAAAAACTTTGTTATTCATGTAAATATTCATCTCATATTAATTTTCATGTATTTTTAGCATTATAAAAGCTGTTTCAGTATTCATATAGTTTTATTATATTATATTCAATAATAACTCTTTTACATTTTGTATTTATAAATATTTTAAAATTTATATTTTTACGGTATCTAGTAACGATAATGAACCAACGGAATGTTTATTTAATTTAGTTAAAAATATCACATATCTGTGACCTAAAACATCCAATAGAATATGCATGTAACAACCAAAAATAATAATAATCCAACAAAATTTTACGTTATTTTTTTCAAATATCAGGGTATAGTTATCAAAATCAACAATTTCTTCTCGCTTGTCTGAAAAAATTGTCGATCCCAATTAAAAATTCAAATTTTTAACTTGGCTATCGAATATTATTTTTCAACTATAACAACTCGTCGGATTCCGCTTTTAAACTCACTCGCTTATATAAATTTATACGCGTTGGCGTAAAAATGAAAAAAAAAAAAATGAAAAGTGGGGGAAATTTCGATAAACCGCAAACTCACATCGAGGGGGCAAATTACGGCAACTGCAAAAGAGAATCATGAATATTTCCATCGATTCGAAGCCTCCTCTCGTAACACACAGCGCTCGATCCACAAATTTCACCGCGAATACGTGACATTTTCGCAACGACGACGCTCCTCAGCGCGCCGTTATAGTATTTTTTCGTCCTCGCGTAATCTCGCATCGTTTTTCGCGATGCACATAGAGAGAGAGAGCGGGAGCGATTTCGATTCTAGCGCGAATGTATCTGTAAAATTCCGACGGTTTAATGACGGGAGATTTTTTTACGGAGATTTTTTTTTTCTTATTTTCATTCGCCTCGCTCGAAATTTACTGGATCAAATGAAATTTCGGGCTGTAGGCCGGTTAAACGTTTAAAAGTCCTGGAAATCGTTAACGGCACAAACTTCGTCCAGTGAAAATTTTACATGCGGGTCTGGATATAAATTAAATTTTGTATATAATTTATTTCGCTTTGGCTTACTAAGTTACTTAATTTTTACTTTTATATTCATTCGTATCAACTGGATGTGTCTTTGTTAAAGGATCAAGTTTGTAATTTGTAAAATGATTCCGATATAATTACGATCGGTATTTTCATAACATTCAAAAAGTTTTACAATTTTGCAGAAGATACACGATTTAGTTCTTATTAAAAAGTAAATGATATTTTAAATCGCAATCCATCCCATCCACAATTCAATAAAATTAAAAATTGTCGAACAAAATTATAAGATATATTAAAAAAAAAAGCGTTGTGCAACGTTAAAATACAAAAAAGATAACGGAACGTTATTAATTTAAATAATATAGCGTATACATAAACATCAAAAGATTTTCTTAAATTATATTAAAGCGGACAAAGCGAAAATTGCATCGCGAATTTAATGCGCGTCGGTCTCGCGCTCCCTCGACACAAATATAATGACGAATTGGGGGGGGGGGGGGGGGGGGAGGAGGCTAGCGCGCATTCCACTTTTCCGGAGTATATGCCAATTTTTATTACTACGCAAATTTCGAGGGCTAGAAAAGGAAGCGGAGAGAGAGAGAGAGAGAGGGACGAAGAGAAGGGGCAGGGAGTTACGGTGTAGCGGAGTTTTGGTAAGCTGCTTAAATATTGTTTAAAGCCGCGGGAGCCATTAATGCCGCTTTGCCCGGAGCTTGCGGATTTTGCATGCGGGCATGTAAAGATTAAATGCTCTTTAAGCGTGTGTACTATATGCGTGCAGTGTAGTCTGCGCCTCTTTTACTCGTTCTCGTTTGCTATATAGTCATTATTTTGTTTTATTTCCTGTTTGTTTTTACATTTTCCCTGTATATACCTTTTGAATAGTGCAAATTGAAAACTTTCATTTGTGTATATGATTTGGCTGCGTAAATTTTTAAGCGAAGCGATGAAATATTTTTGATATATTCATAATTTACTGTTTTTTTTTTTTTTTTTTTTTTAAGATTTGCAGATAAAAGTATAAAGATTTGTCGATGATAAATAATTTAAAAATGTTCAAAAATGAATGTCGTCCGTCATATAATTAACCCTTTGACTACGGCACACTTTGTTACGCACCGATCGTACCATACGATTGGGGATTGTGTTACGATGTGCGCCGAGAACGGCGAATTTTTGGGTAGGGATGCATTTTTGTGAAAACATATTTCAATAATCAAAAAACTGAATTTTACTACATTAAAACAATATTATTTATTTCCTTGAACCTGACCTACCATAAATATCTAATAATCAATGTCTAAATAACAAATAACAAAAATTATGCGCCGGGCGCCTAAAGTCGCGCTCTCAGTATCACAAACGCAAAATTTCTAAGCTCCTATAGACGCCCATAGTAGCCATGGGGTTAATTA
This sequence comes from Chalcis sispes, assembly GCA_949987625.1. NCBI lineage: Eukaryota > Metazoa > Arthropoda > Insecta > Hymenoptera > Chalcididae > Chalcis > Chalcis sispes. Next base: position 19,049,625 of record OX465095.1, on the reverse strand, counting down.
AAATAATTTCAGTAAAAACAATTTTCATTTTGAAAAATTATTCAAAAAGGCTTTTCAAAAGTTTCGAAGAAGAAAAGGAAACGTAACTACTGACATATATTTTTCAACCTTTTTATGAAATTTATTATGAAATATTTTGATGAAAGGAAAATTGAATTACTTTTTATAATTTTTAGATATTTTATGTATTTAATATATTTAATTTTATCATTTTAATTAAAATAAATCATAATATTTTCTAATATTTTGTTTAAATCATAATATTTTTTTTAAATCATAATATTTCTAATATTTATATGTTCTTAAATTAATTTCGTTAAAAATCAATATCGAATTGAAAATTAATAAATTTCAAATAATTTTATGTCTGGTTGTAACAATCGATCAAACTTTTTTTTCAAATTTTTCTTTCAATACAATAACATTTTTTCAAATATATATTTTTATATGTCAAAATTAAAAAGAAAATAAGTTTCTCCTTGTTAATGATTCGCCGTGTATTTATCAAAAGTAAGATACATAAATATTTTCAATTACCCCAATGTACTTATACTTACCGGCTTCCTAAACTCGGTATATATAACCCCGTGGGAAAAGCCTCTTAAGATTCAGGCGAAGTCACATCGTAAACTTTGCGTGCCCCCCGGTGTTCGATTCTGTTTACATCAGTTGTTAAACAGAAAACACTACAAGAGGAGCGTCTATACTCTTGCGGGTATATCCATATATATATATAGTAACTGGCAAAGTACACAAGCGCTTATACACGTACACGAGATTTCGTCCCTTACGCCAAGCTCACGTGTATATTTACCGGTTTTTCCATTCTGAATCGACCGGAGTGCCGATCGATCGATATCTCGACGATGTCACATAAGACGAGAGGAAAAAGGATGTGACGAGCCTTTGGTATCCTTGATCGCAACGTGTTTCTAGCGAACGCACGAAAAGAGAGATATAGAGAAAGGGAGAAAACTATGGTTTCGACGACAACTGCATTTCATCCCGATTACACTAGTATAGTGAGAGAAACGGGCATCGCGTTTTAACGCGCAAAATTAGACGTATTAAGGTTCTTTTTTTTTTCCTTACGCATAATTTTACATTCTCGTAAAGTGAGATAGCCCTAACACGTTGACTATGGTTATCGCGTTTCTCGCGAAAGAATTTATTAATGCGAGCGCATTGTTGTACGAACGCTTGATATACAATCGCTACAAATTTATCAATTACAGATTGCGATGGAGTTTTGTAGCCTTCGCGTTATTTATAGTCAAGCGCTGTATGTGTACGTTATATGCTGCATCGTATCAAATTTTATATACGCGTTATCAATAATCAAAATTGCATTTTAAACTAATGATTTTGATATGGAAATTAATGATAATGCGTATGATAAACGTATTATTGAAATATTATGTGTAATTATAAAATGCATATTTTTAAATAAAACACGTTAAATATCTTAATCAGATAATTCTTTATAGTATCAAGTAATTTTCTTAAACTTTTAATGAATAACTTCTGCATTAATTTTATAATATGCAGTAAAAAATAAATAATTGATTTTAAATTAAATTTTTTTTTCATAAACGTAATTTTTTTATTAATACAAAATTTAATTTTCATAATTTTTTAATTCAATACAATTAAAATAATACAATTTCACCAAATTAATAAATAAATAAATAATATTTATAAAAATTAATGAATTTTTTCATTTCAATTTGTTAATAATTAATTTATCATTTATTTTATCATGCAAACTTACCATTGTATCATTATCAATTAATTTTTGGACTATCTTTTATTTTGATTCAGTTTACCAACATAACCTTTAAATTCAACGAATATTATCTTTGTCACTTTTAAGAGTTTTAATACATAAATTAAATGGAAGAGGCTTCTTTAGAACATCGCGATAAAAAGCCATTCGATCCATCTGATCCACCGCTGGGTGGATCGAGGAATTACGATGCAAGTGCACTAAATCCCGAGCAAAAAGAGACGTTGAAGAAAAAATTACTGGAGCAAAGACGAGAGAACGAAAAATATTTTAATGATCATCCTGAAATACGAGGAATAGTGTCACTCATATTAAGGTCAAAAACAAAAAAAAAAAAAAAAAAAAAAAAAAATAGACAACTTTATTACTAATTATTTTAAATATCGTATATAAAAATATATATTTCAATTATAAAACTTTAAATTTAAATAACTTTGTTACTTTCTTATCCGTAAACTCGACATTTCTTTTTCGTAATTCTAAGGTAATAAAAATCATAACCATTCAATATTCAAAAGACTATTTAATTATGAGCCCTTCTAAAAGAATAAAAAAATAAAAAGGGAGAAGCAAAAATCTTAAATACACTAAATATATTATTTATCGTCCTCGTATAAAGAGAATAAAAGTACGAGATAAAATATAAACCTCGTGGGCAATAAAACATCGGGGTTTCACAGGCACTTGCTTGAGCGAAAGCCAACTCGCGGAGCCGAGGAAGTCCAAGAGCTCGTCGGGACATTTTTCGGAAGGCCGCGCGCAAAGATTGCCGCGGAACTGTTGAATTACCTCTTGGAAATAAAACACCAGGGCGCACTCATTGATAAACTCAAGAGCGAAATCGCCGAGGAGGAGTCGCTACACTCCGAGGACTAATAATAATCGGCGAAATGTGGTAACTCGTCGACTCGTTAAATTTCATTACTCCTTTAGCAACGATATACATAAAACGGTGTCCCGTGGATTTACACAAAAATGACGGACTAAACGCGTCGAAAAATAAATGCACAATATCGCTCTTTTGACCGCTGTTCGGTAACTTTTTTTTTTTTTTTTTTTCTCGTTCTCTCAATATCTGGCGCTCGTGTCCTCGTAAAAGTCTCGTAAAACTGGATGAGGGCGAGGAAAAGCGCGAGCGTGACGGTAGCGGAGATCCTTAACCTAAGCGAGCGAGATCAAGGAAGAAAGAAATAAAAAAAGAAGAGTTGTATTTTTTTTCTCTTACGTCTAGCCGCCAAGCGTAAAATTATGCAAATCAAGAATTGTTAATTACGCAGACGGTCTTCGTCGTCAATAGTTACAACCGGAGGTTCGCGTTTATCGATTCGTCGTGATCTTCGACTCGCGCGCTTCTCTCCTTTCCTTTTGTTTTCTAATTATAAGCTTGCGTTTTTTTTTTTTTATTTTTCCCGCTACCTTTTACCACTGCAGTATAAATTGCTCGTTATTTGCTCTTTATTTTGTTTATTTTTAAATTCCTTCGAAATTATGCTTTTTAAATTGTCGTTCTTCTTTCTCGGGAATTAAAAAGAACATTTTCTTTTTCAAGAAAATACGCGCTTTTATACCGAAACTTTTGAAACTACGTGCGATAAATATCTTGCTCTATTTTTGGTATGCGAAAAAAGATCGAACTATATATTTCAGTATGAAATTATTAAAATTAATGTTATAAATTATTATTAATAGAGTTATAAAAATGCAAATTATTTATGATATTAAAAATATTAAATAGAATAGTTAAATACGAAAAATTTACGAAAGAGTAAAATTTACGAAATTTAAAAAACAAAAAAGAAACAATTAAATTTTATTTTTTTTAAAATAAAGAAAAACTTATTTGAAGTTTTAAAAGCTTTGTCAAGTATATAATTAAAAAAATATTTTATTTTCAATTTAATTGACTGAATATAATTCAAGGGAATAATCGATTACACTAATAAAATTTGAAAATTTTAAATAAAAGTAGGATAATATTGTAATATTTATCAGATAATTTATCAAATATTATTCATTATTATTAAATTGTAATCATAAAAAAAAAAACTTGAATTATTCAAATTTTCACATTTACTTATTACTTTGGAATAACATTTGAAAATTCTAATACGTCTTAGGCTAAATATGGATACATTTATCCCAAAATACAAAGCAATTTTAATTATATTTATTGCACAAAAATTACGGTACATTATTAATTATTATTTTATTTACATTTTCTACAATAGATATGTTATATAACTATGTAGTCCATTATTAGTTTTCATGACTTCTCTATTATCTTATTTATATGCATGAGTTCAAGAAAAATCATACATTTAAATTAGTCAAAACGAGAAGTTAAAAGCCTATTTCAAACAAAAATAAATGTAACTAACTAATAAGGTATTTATTGTAGGTTATATTTTACCTATTGTTCGTTGTTACACAACACAATACAACGCACGCGCGTACACACACGCACACACACGCACACACACACACACACACATTCACACTTTATTTATATAAATTCTTAATTGAAAAATTTTATCTGCAGTTTGTAATAACGAATTCTCGTTATCTTCGGACCAATCTTGACGTGGGCGTGTACCTGTCATCTATTCATCAAGTATACTAAGGGCCATTGTAGAACAGCGCTATTAAACCAGTCTATTATTTTCGGTAAACGCGTTGACGAACGGGATCGTTGTACGAGCGCTTTAAAAAATTTTCACTTTTACGCGCTTGTTCTCTCTCTCTCTCTTTCTCTCTCTCTCTCTTTCTCTCTTTCTCTCTCGTCCACTGTAACTGTATATTATAATGGAATAGCGCAAATCGTTAAATGTAAATTATCGACTGAACTAGTCGGCAGAATAAATAGTTTAATAATGATTCGTTATTTCAAAATTGTGTTTTAAAAAATTTAAAAAAAAGAAAAAAAAAAAAAACGTAAAATATACATGTAACTGAAAAAATTTAATTAAAATTATAATTATAATGAAAGATATATTAATATTTTACGATCGGTACATTTTTTGTTTTATGTTAATTTTTGCTGAAAAATTTTTCGCAACCATATTACTTGTATAACCATATACAAACTTTATAATAAACTTTGTAAATATTCTATATAAATAATCAGTTTATTTATTAAGAAGAATACAAAAATAAAAAAAAAAAAAAAATTATATATATATATATATATATATATATATATATATATACATATATATATATATATATCTATTTTTTTTTTCTTTAATATTCTCGTTTGTATTTAAGTCAGTGATATTTACGATAAGAGAACAAATTATGCAAACTCTTTCTTTGAAGTTACTGTATAATCATTAAAATTATTATCGTAGACGGTTGCCCATTGGTATAGTCATAAAATCAATTTTTTGCATTCGACATTCATTCAAGCAAAAAGTCCTAACTACTTGAAATATTTTTCAAGCGATAACGATGCATTGAAATTGATTGCTGCAATTAATTTTGTACATTTAATGCAGGCTCCTTTGTACTTTCTTTATTTCAGCTTCTTTTTTTTTTTTTTTTTTTTGTTTTTTCCTTTTCTATTTTTTGTTACGCTTTCGCCGCCATTGTACACTTATACTCTTCTCCTTTGGTTCTATCTTTCTCTTACAAACTTTTGTGTCTCGGTATAGCCTCTCCTTTTCTATTTCCGGCTCTCTTTTTTCTCCTCCGGCAATGGGTTCAGTATACCGTCTCTCTCCGTTAAACCCACTAACTAAACTGCCGGCGTAGCAGCATCGAGCAACTCGGCATTGTAAAACGATAGCCCGGGATTACGCCTTCCCTCGCGCCTCAAGAAAAATACTCGAGGAATGGGCGGCAATGCGCCATCTTGTTTTTTCTGCGATAAAGAGAAAAATCGCCCGGTCGTTTTCCTTACTGCCGGTCCATTCTATTTTCAACGAAGCAAAAATAGAATGCAAGAAAAAAGAAACGAAACGAAAAAAAAAAAAGGGACAAAAAAAATTGCGAAAAGAAAAAGGAGAGTCGCGTCGAAACATTGCGCGGAGCTTTAAAGGAGCTTAAGAAAAGATTGGCCTGCAAAAAATGTAAAAGCGACGCATAATCGTAAAATGAAGTGGCCCAATCCGGTATATATGCATGAAACTACTAAGACGCGAAAGAAGTATAACTCGCTATGAATACAGTTTTTGCAAATAAGAGTGATAAAAATCTATATGGTAAACATTGAAACAATAACATGATAATGAGTTGCTTACTTAGTTGTTTTTTAATATTTCGTGCGACAATCTTATGAATAAATTTTCAACACCCCTATGAAATGTAGCTTGTGTAAGGAAACACGTTTAGATAAATTTTGGCAGAAAATTTATCGATATCAATTAAAAACAATTATAATGCATAATATTCGGTTTATTTCTTAATAATTGTTTAACTTAGCGTAATTATTTGTTATTAAATGTTGAAGAAAAATTGTGTAAACGCATATAAAATTAATGATTATTAATAATAATACGAGAACAAATTTAATCTAAATGAAATTAAATTGAATAAAATTAACTGATATTGATTTTATAAATTCTAACTCTTAACAATTTTTTTTTTCTTTTTTTATTCAACCAAAATAATATTAAATAATTTTGCACTAAAGTATACCTTGAATTTAAAAAAAAAAAATAAAAAAATAAAAAAAATAAAATGTAAATGAGACAAAAAAAGAAAGAAAAAAAAAAAAGGAAGAGAAAGAGATTGAAGTGTAAATAATGAAAAAGAGGGAGAGAAAGAGAGAGGAGAAGAGAGAAAGACACGAGGAGCACTAAGGATAGGATAATATTGACTCAAAGCGATGCCAGTTACTCCACGAGGTAGCGCAGACGAATCCTGGATAATTCCGCGCGTATTTCCAAACCTGCCTTAATGTTTTGCCCCTGACCACATTTACCGAGAGCATATCTTCGGTCTTTGAGTTTGTCTGCAGCCTGGATTTATTTAGCCTCGCATGACTCGAACTTTAATCAGAAGTTATTACTTTTTCAGGTTGACCAAATACAATATTTATAATACTCCTTTTTCGACAATATAATGTATAGATTCGTAATTTATTATATTTGAAGAATATATACTTATTTACGATAAAAAAAATAATCACATGTCACATGCGATTGTTATAAAATATTCATCTTTTTCATAAACATTCAGCACAATCTTTTTATTAGCAAACTAGAATTTTTTAATAACGTAACGTTTAATGTACTGTGCAATGGTATCGAAATCATGCTAAATAATTTTCTTTTAATCATTACTTTTAAAGCTTTTCTTTATTGGTATAATCAGTAAATCGATACATGAAAAGAATTCTCATTTTTAATTTGAAAAAGATTTTAACGTTGCGTTTATATATACTATTTTAAGCCTTTCAAATAATTTTCTATCATGGACCATTCGACAATTTTTTAATTAGCCGTGCACCTAGAAAATGAAAATTGTTTAAATTCTGTAATTTCTTGCGGAGCAACTTGTACATAATAAAATCATCAAAGGAAAATGTTATATATTTCGTTAAATTATATCATTCGCGTTAATATAATAATTTAATTATCAACAGCTAGCAGATTCCATTCAATTTATTTCGAATGAAAGTAATAAAGGTATATTTTACAAAATTTTTTTAATGCAAATCATTTATTTTTTGTACTTTCACGTCACTTCACGTACAATATTATGACAATAAAGAGTAATATATAAAATTAAAGCTTTCCGCGAATATTAAAAAATTAAAATGTATCTACTATATTAACATGCAATTTATTAAAGAGCTTTCACATTAAAATTATTTGTCACAAAACACGTTTTAAAATGAAATTTTCCTTTTTATTTGTATTTCTTTTTTCTTCTTTTTTTTTGATAACTCTAAAGCGTTTCCTTAAAACATTAAAAAGTTTCATCCTCAATTCATAAATGCACAATGTGTAATGCCTTATATGATGCATTACGTGAAAAGCAAAGCTCTAGTAATGCTCTGGACGTCGAAGCCCAAGCGCTTAGTACCGAGTCGAGCAGTTATAAGCGGCTTATGATCCTTTTTGACCAGGTTACATGCGTCGCTGATGGAATTTTTATGAAATGCGCATAGGATACAAAACTTATTCGTCCTCATCTCTCTGTCTCTCTCTCTCTCTCTCTCTCTCACTCCCTTTCTACCTCTTTCTCTGAATTTCATAAGAGCTTTTTTGATCAGTAACAATAATTTAACTACAGTTATAAAAATAGTTCAAAATCCATTTTAAGACTTCAAAGATGTCCATTAATTTATTAAATTTCTATAAAATTCAAAATTTGTATCTAATTGTCGGCTATTCTGAAATTAAAATTATAATTAATTTGTATTTAGCATCATTTGTAAATAATAATAAGTTGGAAAAAACGAGCTTTATATATTACGTGTTAGAAAAGCAGTTTTCAAGGATTATCATATAAAATTAAGCCATTTTGGATATATAGTTTAGACTTTTTAATATATATTTAACGTAAATTTTCGATCGATATGAAATAAACAGCTATAAAAGGCAAATATCGCAAATAGACCGATAAACGTACATAAACATTTACGTATATAAAAATCGCTCGGTCGTCCTTTCTAATAACGACTATTTGAAGATCATAGCTTTACAGACGTAAAAGCTTTCTTTTACGCGATGTATACGTATATACGAAGAGACGAGTAGGAGACAACCCACGCGATAGAGCGGAGCAATTGACGTGGAAACTCGAGGTTTGAAACACTCGGGAACCAACGACGATTCGACGGAATTTCTTCCCTTCGCGTTGGCATATCCGCTATCAATCGAGCATTGGACGACATCCTCTCAATCATCATTACATTAGCGGTAATGATCCATTAGCATCCATCAAGTGGCTGTCGTCAATGGTTGTCCAGCCTTTATCGGGGGCTCTCTCTCTCTCTCTCTCTCTCTCTAACTCATTCTCATTTATAGTTCGCGAATCATCAAGCGAGAGAGAGAGAGAGAGAGAGAGACTAGCCGAATGACTGGCTATGCGCACTTCCCTTACAGACTAAATTTTCAGCTATCAAGTTTTAGCATAGAAGATTCAATCAACCAGTAATTAATCAAGACTCACTGACTGCTGTAATGAATAATAGATGCTTCCATTTTAATTTTTTTTATTAATTTAAGTCCCGTTTATAGATATTACATATTATTGTTTAATATTAATAATATTAAACAATTGTACATATTGTTTAATATTATTAATAATATTAAACAATACGGTTAATTTTTAAATTAAATTACGGTTCTCATTTCTTAATTTTAAAAATATAATTGAAATTCTCCGCTCTGCATATTTTTATAAACAGAAAAACTGTTTTAACAACTAAACATATATAGATTTTTAAAATTTTATAACATAATACAAAGAAAAAAAAAAAAACAATCAGATAAAAATTCAACGATTTTATTATTCATCTAACGCAAGTGACGAAATAAAAATTTTCAACAATGTAATTGAATTAAAATGTAAAAAGGAAGCCAATAACGGAATTGAATATTTTGGTTGTTAAAATTCATGGAAATTGAATAAAACGTAAGACCATTTGCGTTATACAGCGAATAAAGGATGTCAGGAGGTTTTCAGCGTCACGTGCGCGAGATGCGCTCGTTTTATCTCGTTCTTCGAACATTGTATACTCGAATTGCTTTGAGAAGTATCTCCATAGCGTCGCTTTGAAGCTGTATATACATATATATATATATGTATATATATATATATATATATATATATACATGCGCGCACGCGCGCACACACACACACACATAGATATACTAGGGTACACCTCCACAAGACCTCCGAAAATCGGGTCAACGTGCCGAAATTTTAAAAACAGTGCCGGGGCTTCGCTCGCGATGCATTCATCCAAGGTTTTCCAATCTTTAAAATATTTACATTAAGCCGATGAAAATCGGCTCGTACAAAGTGAATCGTAAACGCGTGAGCGGTAATTTAGCTTTATCAGGTATTTAGTTTGCGATAGGAAAAGTTACCCGAATATCTTCAAGATCAAAGTAAATTTAAATTTCTAAAGAAATCCAGAAAATTTTCAGCTTCTTTGAGGTATTCAAGGTAAATGTAAAAAAATTAACGTTAGCGTTAATTAAAGTTTGTCGAATCGTTGAAGGCGTGAGCCAACATTAACATTATTTATAATTCACGATAGACTAGAAGATCGTTTTCGCTATTATAATAATTTAAATATTCATAGGTACATTTTTTTTTCATGCAAAAAGAATTCTACTAAAGCTTTTTATTTGACAGTACAAATACGTTGTGACTTTCGTCACATTAAAAATTACGCATCTAAATCAATAGTATAATTTTTAATAAAATATACAATATTTAATTACATTAAACTCAAATCACGTTGACTATTAATAAATTACTCTTGTCGAGATCTTGCAAAAAAAAAAAAAAAAAAAAAAAATAGTCGAAACAATCGGCTATCATTTCTTTCCCAAAAAGCGCAAAATCGCAAATCACTCTCATGCAGCAAAATCTCTTTCGCTTACAGTACTCGTATAGATTATACCTGCGCGTGAAGGTATAGCGTGCGGCGTATATAGGCTCACCGGAAACGTTCGAAACAATCACGCGCGACGCTTCCGCGAGTGTGTGAGATAGAGCGAGAGAGAGAGAGAGAGAGAGAGAGAGAGAAAAGAAAGAGAGAGGCTGTAAACGTGACTGGCAATTCCGAGACGACGCGACGCGCCACTTGACACCCGGGAGATCGACGTGTCGCCTCCGTGTAGTCGCGTGCGTGCGCCTACCCGAACCTCTATAACGTGCAGCTAACATATATGCTCTCTCCCTCGCGGAAGCGCTGTCTTTCTTTCTTGCTCATCTCCTGGGTCTCTCTCTCTCTCTCTCTCCCTCTCTTTTTCTCTTCCTTTTCAAAGTTCGACGTATGGCGCTGAAATTACCGGGAATTCGAAAAGGATTTCGCTGACGTGAATTTTAGTTTTATCTTGGCGCTTCGTGTATATATACTCTCGCGCTCGGCGCTTCCACTGAGCTACGATTTATGGGATTCGGAAAAAGGAGAAGAAATGTTTATTGGGAGATTGAGTGCTTCAAAGTGCTTGGAATATATAAAAAAGTAAATGTAATTTTTTTCTTATTTTGCCTTTTGCTTTTTACTTTGCTTTACGTGCATTAACAAATACCTAAAATTTTATTTTTTAAAGATTGTACAAACATTTGTATTTCTTTAAATCATTGACAAATACAAATTTAGTAAAAAAATTTAATAAAATTTAATGAAATTTAAATCTTTGTAAAAACTATATTATCTTTGAGAATTTCAATTAATTTAATTAAATAAGTTACACATCTTAAATTAATAATGCACGTGAATTTGAAATCATGTATATCTAAATTAAATTATGTTTCTTCTAAAGAATAAAGTAAATAATTTTAAATAATGTATGTATATATGCACATATACACACACACACACACATATATATATATACATAAATGAGTAAATTAAATAATGCATTACAGTAATGTAAAACTAAAATATTTGTATTTCAGATATCTGTGATCAAAAACAGAATAAATATATAAAATGAATTTGTTTAAAAAATTTAGTATCTATATCAATTTTAACGAAATTAAAACATCATAATAATATTTGATAAAAACGATATACATTTTTGCTTAGAGCCTTGGAAAATTTAATCAAAAAGTTATTTTTGATCGCAGCCGTAGTAGCGGGAGGACTGCGCATTTCTTAACGTACGATATTAATACACACCGAGAGCTTCATCTCGACGATATCATTCGTTCGCTCGAATTAAAAGCAGTTCATATCTCCCCTCTCTGCCTCCTCTCCACCTTTAACTATCTGCGAAACTTTTATTGTTCCTCCCGCACGGACTTCCGGGAGACATTGCATCCAACGCTAATTCCTTTCACGTAAGAAGCGCACATGGACGCACACAGCGATAGCGAAGTAGCGTCGGGGCGCCTTTGCCGACGCGTATAAGACTCGTGGCAGGTATAAGCCCTTCCTCCCCTCCCCACCTCCCATTCGAGGATTCCCCGGGGACATAAACACGGCCGATGTATACGTACGACGCGACGAGTAGGAACGCGGAGAACGAAAGGGTTGCTCGCTGGCGATGGTAGAGACCACGGCGCTTAATTAAATAAAACGCCCCAATCCTCCGTTTCCCTCGGTGTTACCTCGGTCCGCCACGAGAGATGGGCCATGACGCGAGAAGGAGGAGGAAGAAGAGAAGAAGCAAGATAGGTAAAGAGAGTTTGCGCAGACTAAACACGGAGATATCCTCGTCTTTCCTCCTTTCGAACGAGAGCGAAACTATCTCTCTGTTTCTGTTCCACCGGCTGCACCTGCTATGTACGTATACGTAAATGTACAAGTGTGAGCGGGAGAGCTTTTATGCGAGGGTGTAAGTTGGATGTACAGCCGACGCGCCCGGAAATTATTATTTGTTTCTTGACGAGTAAGTCGAAAAAGCCGAGGGAGAAAAAATAGCATTGACCTTCCAATTACTGGTGAAAGATCTAGAAAAATACAACTAATGTTCGATGAGATAAATATAAGTATAGAGTTTTATTTAAAATTGATATCTTCGTTAAAAATATAAATTTCTGATTATGCTTACTTCTCATACAAATTAAAATTGAATTAAAAAACAAAAAAAAAAAAAAAAAAAAAAACAATGGATTCGAAAAATAATCGGAAAATATTAACGATAACCGATATTGAATAAAAATTAAATTATCAACAATTAATCAACACATTTTAATTAAAACTGAATATAATTAAAGTTGCTTGAATTTTTTTTTATTTAATAATAAAAGAATATTCGATACTTTACAAAAAGCAATTATTTTGTAATATTTAATATCATTTACTCTATTAATTCACTTTCAATTCATAATTATTCTTAAAGTTTTATAGTTTTTTTAAAATATGAGTGACTCAACAAAATAATAAAAATAATTTCAAATGTATAAATACTTCAGGAAATATAAATTTAAAATTTTTCAATACTCATTTAACGTAAGTTTGAAATAACAATAGAGGTTTTCTTAATCAACGCTTCATAATTTGTAAACGTAACACATACTATAAGATAGCGAAATTAAATTAACAAATATTATTTTTTATTTTCGATATTCTAAAAACTAACTATATTAAAAAAAAAAACATGAATTTATTTAAAAAAAAATATTTTTATACAATATGAAATTAAATTTTCGTAGAAAAAAAGGAATAATTATTTATATAAAAACATTCAATAAAAAAAAAAAATAATAATAATAAAATAATAAGCTCATAGAAAATATAAAGATGTGACGGAAAAAATTCTGTAGTCCGAAAAACTTTTACATTATAAATAAAAACAAAAATTATCTTCGACAAAAGATTTAAGAATTGTGTAATATTTTAAGTGGTTACTCTTCGCGCCAATAAAAAGGCACATTGACAAAGATCAGGTTAATAAAGGAACATTAGTATGCACCAGCAAAGTTTTCATCTATCACTCACGATGTCGTCCAAATGCTTGAGAGTCACTGATATGCTTAAAGCAACTGTATTTTTAACGAGTAAACGAGTCTTTATTATTTTTGAAACAGGTGGCAATCGGAAAGCTTTTTACAGTAAATTAAAGCACGTGTGTGAAAACTTCTTTCTTCCTGCTCTCGTCTACAAGAAGTCATTTGAGGACTCGCTTCGGGTAATCTAACCTTTTCTACATCCAAACCCTAGTCGCTTACGGTCGAGTAAATCGCTAATTAGACCAAACAGTCGTCGAAGTCATCGCAGAAAGATATCCAGGCGGTCTTCACCATCGAGAAATCGTCACTAACGATCACAGCTCGCAGGAAACCACCAGAAGTTGAGCATGAACAAGGTATAGCTTCCTCTGAGTCTCTCATGGACACTCGGAAGGTTGCCCGGTGCAAGAATAGTAATATGCTAAGTGCATTACTTTTTCTATGAGATCGGCCATATTAAGATCCAACACAAGCGAGCTTGCTCACCGCGAACCTTATACTATTGTGGAATAAGGCCGTGGATTAACACACTGTTGATCTTTGGGCTTTGGTAAGAGCTAAGTTTGCGTCTATTCACCATAGAAACCAGTCGAAACTGTGGACTCCGAACCAACGACTACTCACCTTTTGCCTGCGAGTTTTCTAGACGAAGCCGTCATCAGCAATTCACAATTAAATTTTTTGATATTTCTTATCTCGCTTACAGTAATTCCATTCGCATTTCCGGAGCTTGGCGAATATAACGTAATCATTTATAATATACATGTTTTATGAGTACAAGCAGATGTAGTATCATTATTCTGTAATTAAAATTAAAATAATAATTTTAGTTTTTGAAATAATGAAACATTGTAGGAAAAGCGTAAAGCCATTCCAAAATCGATCGATAACAAATCTATGTACGCACGAAGTACAAATCACACAGCATGTCATTCGATCACAAAACTACAAAAATAAATTAAAAATTTGCACCCGTATCACCAACGACTCAGGCCTACACGCTAACGAGAACCATTGCTCGAAAGCTACGCGTACGCGGAACGATTCGTTTAAACGAAAACTGCGGCGCGTTTTACCCGGCATCCGACATACATAGCCTAGAGGGAGATATGCATTATACGAGACGGCTTGCGGCTTTCGTGTATACACGCGCACGCACACATACACACACATGTATACACTCTGTCCCTCTATATAGTTAAAATATTCATAACACCGGATGCAGGAAGAAATTTTATAAATAAAAAACCTTGTTACATTAAAATCGGTGAATTAGTTACTATTTAGTTAACAATAGATTAACAGCCAATCAAATTTCTTCGCGATCAAGTAGGCGGGCCTTGAGAGAAAAAGAAGAAACAAAAATGGGCATGACTTTCGATTTTCAACTATACATCGGTATGCGGCGATGTGTGCGTCGCACTGCTACGCTTGTTTCTCCCCACTCCGCCGCGAATTTTAATTCTGCTCTTTTTATGTCCTCTCATTCGTAACATCTTCGAATTTATTCAAATGACAAATGATTGATTTATGTACAAACATTAATTAAAATTTAAATATGATGTTATAACGTAAAAAACAGAAAACTGAAAAAACAAAAACTCATTTACGCTTATAATTTCCTGGTACGTGACTCGAATAGGATAATAATTTTAAAAAGCATATCAAGTTGATTTTATAATACTTCCTTAAAGAATAAAGAATACTTTTAAAAATGATTACTTATAAAATGTTACTTTAAAACAATTTTATCTGAAATACTCGAGAATACTATCAATGTTATTTTTTGTAAAAGATTGTAACTAAAGACTTTATGAAAATAAAATATTTTTCAAAACGTTTAATCTCCTTTAATAGATTGCAGATTTTTAATTTTTATACCAATGTATTTACAGTTTGAAAAGAAAAATCGTAATCATCAATACATGAGTAATATTGAAATTCACGGTGTCAAACTAAAAACATTTATTCGCTTATCTGTTTTTCCTTTATTAAAGTTGAAATATTTTTATGATTCACTCATAAATTACTTTTATCCAAGTTATTATTATTAGAAAAATTGGAATAAAGGATTTTTCAGAAACAGTTTTTACATAAATAATGATTTCCATTTTTTATGTTATAATATGACATTTGAATTTTAATTAATGTTTTTACATTAATAAAATCATTTATGAGTCTTGAACGAGCTCTCGTCGAAGTAAGACGTGTTTACCAACAAGAGCACCGTTCTACATAAATCACGCATAATATAAGTATTAATGAACTGTATGAAAGCAACATTTCGCGAGTGAATAAGTGCTTTTCTTAAATTAAATTGAGATACAGATTCTCTGTATCTCAATTTATAAAACTTTTTTTGAAAATACATCATGGAAGTTTCTGGTAGCAGGGACATTCCATCTCAACGTTTTCCTGAAAGTAATGAAACTGCTGTTAATAATAAAACCTCGTATGCACAAATAACGCAAAAAGAAGTATGCCCAACACGTGAATGTGCTATTGTACTGGATGCTATAGATGGACTGACAAACAGGGACTACGCTTTGGCTATTGGAAAAATTATTGGACCGCAAAACATGACGCATATTTCAAGAATTTCTCTCAGAAGGGTCTGTATTTATTTTATTTCTTCAGTGATTGCCGAAACAATCGTTAATACCTACAAATGCGTCACTATCAACAATAATACTCTTGAAATTCGACCGCTTGTTTCCAAAACAAAGCGAATAATTATTTCTAACGCACACCCAGTTATTCCGGACAGCACGATTGAAGCGAAACTACGCAAGCGCAATATTACGTTAAAATCATCAATCACCAAAATTCGTTCAGGTATACATGAGGAAGGATATACACATTTACTTAGCTTTCGACGTCATGTGTATATAGATCAAGACGACATCAACAAACTTCTCGAGCATTTAAAAATAGAACACAACAGCGTTACTTATTGGATTTATTTTTCAACGGAGAAGCTCACCTGCTTCTTATGTAAAGACGAAGGCCATTTGGCCAAATACTGTAAAAATTACGAAATAAGTACCCAAAGTAATACGATCACGGAATCTCAATTAACAATTGACACCGAGTCAGGTAACATCGCTGAGTCAACGCTCACACAAGAGCAAAATAGAAGTGGAACAGATGTTTTATCTTTAAACTGTCAACTATCGACTGAATTTAAAATTCCTGATATCTGTTCCACTAAACGAGCTTTGTCGAATTCGACGACAACAGAAGCTCTTAGCGACCATGCTAGCATAGCTTCCAACGATAATTTTAAAAATACTTCAACTGCAACAGTATCCAAAAAAAGTAAAAAGTCTTTGTCTTAGCCAATAAAACGAATGAAAATCACAAAAGAAAAAAACTATACTCAAGTAGACATGCATCTAAAATCTGCTGCAACCTATTTTAAGGAAAATAAGGCTGAACTATCAATCGATTTCGAAAATATCATTCAGTTCTTAAAAGATTCGTTTGGAAATACTGATTTGCACCCGACTGCTGCCAAATACACTAACAATATTTGCACGCTCATTGACTCGCTGAGAAAAGTTTATGGGCACATCGAACAAAAAAGCTTGATGAGCCGCATAACTAGAATTATAAAGAAACTCGATAGTTCTTCAACTACGAGTATAAAAAATAGTGCAAGCGAAGATTTTAGCTCAACAGAAGAATAAAGACCATCCCTTCAATAAAATGGATCCAGAAATCAAATGCAATACAAAAATCCTTTTTTGGAACGCCAGGAGTATAATCAGATGCAAAGAGGAACTTGAACAAATTTTAATTGGTGTGGATATTTTTGCATGCGTTGAAACATGGCTTAACCCAGCAATCATAAACTTTCGTTATGCAGGTTTTATTACTTTCCGTAAAGATCGAACATACGCTAAAGGAGGAGGAATCTTGTTGTTAATTAGAATTAATATTGCTTTCAAAGAAATCTATAACTTAAGATCTCCCGATCAATCAGTTGAAATATGTGGAATAAAAATTAACAACATGATTCCATCCTTTAATCTTCTTGTTTGTTATAGAGCCCCAGATCTCATTTTGAGCGTAGATCAATGGAAAGAGATAATTGAAAATATTAATTTTAAAGAAAAATTCATTCTTGTTGGCGATTTTAACGCTCAACACGTCTCATGAAATTGTAAAAAAACAGACATTAATGGTAAAAATTTATTTGAAATTTTAGACAAAAAAAATCTATTTATACATAATTCAAATACTTATTCACATATTGATAAATCATCGAAATCAAATATTGACCTTGTAATTTCTTTAATAAATATTATTTTCAACACCTAAAAAAATTAATATTAAAACCAAAAGCTACAGAAATCCTGTTTCGTGGTGGGATACAGAGTGCACTGAAATTAAAAATAGCAGAAAAGCCGCCTTTAAGAAATGGGAAAAATCTATGAGTCTAGCAGATCTTATAGAATACAGACGCTTATCAGCACTGGCTAAAAAAATATTTAAAACTAAAAAAATAGAAAAATTTAAAGAATTCAGCTCTACTATAAACTTCAAAAACGATAAGCGGTATGTTTGGAATACCTGCAAGATTTTAAAAAAATAAGTGGATTAAAATAAATAGCCAACATACGTCACAAAACTTACAAAATAATGGCAAAGTCATAACTCTAAACAAAATCTGTCCACCCTGGGTTCCAACTGACCCAAGCTATCTTCCTAATTGTAAAACTAACGACTTTCTCGGTTCTGATTTTACTTTTGAGGAATTTTTCATTGCCCTTCAGTCGAAAAATTCCAAATCCTCTCCAGGAATGGACGGAATCGACTATGACGTCATCAAAAAATTACCTGGAAAATTCCATCTTATTCTTTTAAATATATTTAATGAGATGCTCAAGACGGGAGATTACCCAAACAGCTGGAAACAAGCCTATTTGCATTTTATTGTCAAATCTGACGGCATTAATTTTCGCCCAATAGCTTTAACATCTGCTTTATGCAAACTGTTCGAAACAATTTTAAAAAATAAATTGCAATGGTGGATGGAAACGGAAAGCTTACTTCCAAATGATCAAAGTGGCTTTCGAAAAGGACGATCCTCTATTGACAATATAGTAAACATATCTCTTTATGTTTAAAAATCATTTGCAACAAAAAAGGGCGTTCATGCTACATTTCTCGACGTCTGTGGAGCTTTCGATATTGTCAATGTCCAAATTTTAATAGAGAAATTAGCGCAGATTGGCTTACCACTGCGAATTATCCAATTTATAAAATTTATAACGTATGAAAGACGAATATACACAAGTATTTCAAATGATTATTTATACACCTATAAGGGTGTACCGCAGGGCGGAGTTTTGAATCCCCTTCTGTACACTTTATACGTGTCCGACATTACGGAGACCATCCCTAAATCTGTCCAAATATCTCAGTTCGCTGACGATACAACGCTTTACTCTAAAAACGTCAACTCTCTTGAGCGAAGCATTACCAGTATAGAAAAAAGTCTATCTATAATTGGACTTGACCTTGCGCCTAGCAAAACTATTTACATATACTTTAACAATAAAAATATATCACCAGGCGAAAAACATATCGATATCAACAGTCTAGTCATTAAATCTAGCGAGAGTGCAAAATTTTTAGGAGTTACTTTTGATTACAAATTACTTTTCACACAACACATTCGTGAAGTAGAAAAAAAATGTTTTAGAGCGCTGAATATTATCCGATATCTTCAAGGGATATGGTGGGGAGCGGATCCCAATACTCTCTTAACTCTATATAAAAGTTATATACGATCAATCGTAGATTATGGTATGCAAGCCTACTGACTAGTATATTCATCTTTAAAGTGCTTTCCAACAAAAGTCTCCCCATTTTCAAAACTATAAATAATTACTTTAATAATCATATAAACTTTAAAAAAAAGAAATGGTTCAAACTTTTCGAAACTTGCATTAGAAATACGTCAGCTTTAAGAACACTACTTGCACCTTCTAAACACTACGACATCTATAATTACGACTATAGTATCAACTTTACTTCTATTCCATTTGATAGATCATTAGGCGATAAATTAAAGAGGTGTAAAAATCCAAACTAACTACTCTCCAATATTCTAAGTAAAGAAAACGCTGTTGCCATTTTTACAAATGGAAGTAAAAGTCCGACGTCTCCCTACACCGGTGCAGCTTGCATATGTCCCAAATTTAATATTAATCTAGAAAGTAGCTTGAATAAGAATGCTTCAGTTTTTACAGCAGAATGTTGCGCCATTAAGGATGCACTTCTTACTACCTTAGATAATACATCCCTAAAATACTACATCTTCACAGATTCTCTAAATACGTTACAAAATCTTAACAGTCATAACATAAGCATAAAGACAAATAGATATATCCTAGAAATTAAAAAAATGTATTCCCAGTTTTTCAGTACAACTACTTCTGGAGATATAAAACTATTTTGGATTCCTGCTCATATTGTAATCAGTGGCAATGAACTTGCAGATTCGATTGCAAAAAATGCCAGCTTAAACTCATCTAATTATATCCATTTTACACCCATTCGAGATCTGCGGAACTACTTCAAAGAATACATGCATAAAATCTCTATAAACAACATTAAAAAAACGTTCCAATCAGAAGGTCAAAAGTACTTCCAACTTTATTATACAGAAAAAACCAAACCGTGGTTTCATAACAAAAAACTTCCAAGAGACCTTATTGTTCTAGTCAACAGATGTGGATCCGATCATTACCATCTCAAAGCATCTCTCTATCGCATTAATATAATTTCTGACCCGAGCTGTCCTTGTGGCTTTAGACAACAAGATTTGAATCATATTATTTGGAATTGCCCTTTACTCGATACAGAGCGAACCTCTCTTATGTACAATTTACAAAATTTATGTAAAATTAAGGTTCCGTGCAATATTAATACACTACTCGTCGAACCAAATGTTAATGCCTGTATGTATATTCATAAGTTTCTTAAAAATTGTAATATAAAAGTTTAACACTGTAAAAATGTAATATATTGTAAAAACTAATGTAACTAATCCATCGATTTTAATGTAACAAGGTTTTTTATTTATAAAATCTCTCCCTGCATCCGGCGTTATGAATATTTTAACTACATAGAGGGACAGAGTGTGTATGCATAGATAGATGTGCGCATACAACATGCGGTGCATCCCTCATGCGTGCGGCGTGCATCGCGTTAAGAGGACATAGCTAGGGACTTTGCCACATCGGAAGACAAACAAACCGCTGCTTTCTTAGATAAAGAGTAGAGTGCGCCTGCAATGGATGATACAGCTCGAGATTGTGTTGCCTTGCTTTTTTTTCTTGTCTATATATATTATATGGTATATGTTCATGCAATGCACGCGCATATTGTCAACAGCTTAATCCTTTCGTATATGGGTACTTTAACGACGATGTGAAATCCGTTATGATGTTAATTACGACAACTGAAGAGCATTTGTTTATTTATTTTTCTTTTTTTTTCCTCTTTTTTTTAAGTCATTTGACGATATCATCTTTTTACTTTTTTTTTTTTTTTTAAACTCACATTTATCCAATCGAAAGAAGAGTAAATTTGTGAACAGAATTGATGCTTAATATTTCGTTTTTTTTTTTTTTAATTCGTTCTATTAAAATTCTGGGAACAAAATAAATTTTGAAATCAGTCGCTTTGAAGTTTCTTGAGAAAAAACCAATAAACGTTAAAAAATTTCTTTTTTTTTTTTTTTAAGAAAATTGTACTTTTATACTAGAAAACCTAATAAAATAATATTGTTATATAATAATAAATATAAGAATTCTGAAAATTATTCGAAGCTTTTTTGCATTGATGTTGATTTTATGGCCATTTTTACATTAAAATTTATAAATAGATTATGACTATTGATTCGAATTGCACGTAAGAGAATTTTGTCGGTATAATAAAAACATAAATTTACATGTGCATGTATGTGACAATGGCTCTTTGGTTTAAAAGCGTATTAAATAATGACTAATATTAGATTTCTGGTTGTAATCCTAAAGGAATAAAAGATTCATTGAAATACCTAAAATATTCAAAGTGTTTTCCTATTTTAGAGTATGATCGAACACAGTTTGTAATGAATGTGACATAATTGGTTAAACAGAATGCGCCTCGGAGTCATACATTTAATTAGTCATTAGACTATCGTTTTATAATTTTTAATAACAAGTTTCCTTAGGACACGAATAATTCTTTTATGAAAATTAAATAAGAAACAATAATTAAAATCAAAATATTAAAATAATTAAAAAATTTAAAATCTACATATTAAAAATTATACATCATAGAGTTTATTTCGGCGTTAGAATTTCCTCAACAATAAGTAAAATGTAGCGACTTAATTATTTTAAATTCTATTTTTTTGAAAGATTTATACGATTTTGTTAAATTATTAACGATTCTTCAACTATATGAAACATATTCATATTCTTTTAATATTTGATCAAATCATACATTCAAAAAAAAAAAAAAAATAATAATAATTGCTGATCGTTAATTAAAACTCCAAAAGCTTATCTCATTATCATCCTTCAAGTACACGATAAATTCAAATTAGCACACTCGATAAAATCCTTAAATTTTCCAACTTCAACCAATCCGAAATCCATCGAGGAACAATCGAGAGCCATTTAACGTAGGAAGAAAAACGTAGGAAGATCGCGCAAACGTTATTCGCGCGTCCGCGCATATAACCCGTCGGACCCGTAAAGTTGATCGAGTAGCTTCGATAACGTTTCCCCCCGCGTGCCGCCACGTTGCCTCTCCCCGACAATTTAATCTCGATATTTTATCGCGATCCTCGAGCGATTAGCATCCCGTTGGCTCGTTGTGTCCAAAATTGAAAGGAATAGGTCGAGTGATTATATATATATATATATATATATATATATATATATATATATATATATCTACGTGTAAAGCTGAGCTTTGAGAATTTAGTTTCGATTTATTCGATTATTTTACAGAGTTTGATCATTGTTTTTCAAGTTTGGATGTATTTATAAGAATCCGATAATTCGATGCTGTAATTTTAATAAAAAAATAATGATGAAATAATGAAGTTTCATTTTAAAATTTAACGTATTATTTATTACTTTCTAAAATATTTTTAATCAATGAAATAAATTTATGTAAGAGTTATTGAATCATAAAGTTATATATATATATATATATCATTTACTGTCCCGAAATAAATTATGAAAAATTGAGAGAAAGCGAATTTACGAACCGAGTTCGATCAAAGTTCCAGACCCTGAAGTACAACACTGTCCTTGTAAGTAGTTGTCCATCGAATCGATAAATAATAAATACCTTTTAAAAGCATCAAGCTTCGAATTATCATGGCTAAAGTTTCTTTCGTGCGTTACCAGTTTCACAAAGCGCGTATATATAGAAATTTTTTTCTTCTTTGCTCTCTCTTTCTCTCTCCCACATACAATTCTTCATCTTTCTTACGCTTCTCTCTTTCTCTTCTCGCGGGTTCTATATCGTCCGAGGCCGATCGCGCCTTCCTCGTTAGCTGTAAATTTGTAGCGCGATACATAATGCATGATATATGAACTGTAAGCAATGTGTGTAATAACGTTAAGCATCCGCTGTACACCCACCTACATTCGATACGTACCACTACAAGCGCGCGGAAAACTGACTCGCGCCCGAGCTCCTTACGCGCACACGTGTACCTACGTCAACGTACGAAGATACACGCTCTCCCTCTCTCTCTCTCTTTTTCTCTCTCTTTCTCACAGTAGGGCGCACCGATAGGATTATATATTACGTCTTCGTTACAGGAGCAGACCTCGAAGGTAATGCGCCATCGATCATAAGACTCGAGTATCGCTTTCTCCTTCCTTCTCTCTCTCTATCTCTCTCTCTCTCTCTCTCTCTCTCTCTTGTGCACACGATCGCAAGCGCTTATAACCCTTCGGTTGTTGGCGTTTTCCTTGCTTCTTTTTTTAACCGGCGCGTTTTAGATAATGAGGCGATAGCCGGCTAGTCATTAGAGCCCATGGAAGCGTTGAATTACACAGTATCGTGGTTTAAGTTTATGGATCGATTTGTCCGTGTATAAACGCGCGCTTATAATATCCATAAGCTATGTGTACATTGGAGATCCGAATAAATTGAATCTCGAGGCTTTATTAAATATAGTTTAATTAACGCCTTATTAATGATATTTTAGTAACTATCGACGAGCCCATAATAGGGTTATAAATTTTATCTTTTGCAATTAAAATCACGTTAATTTATATTGCCAACGCGTTTTTAGTGAATTTTGATTCTCTCTCTCTCTCTCACTCTCTCGACAAATTTAATTCCATTTAAAATAACTTTTCACATTAGTTTTACAAGCAATTTGAATATTTGATTTTATAAATATGCTTCGAATATTAATTGCGTGCAAATTACGCAAATAGAATCATGGTGTAATTTGAACTCTCAAATATTTTTCATTTCTAATAGCAATTCGAAAATTTGTTAGTTAAATGATTCATTTAACTACATAAATGAAGTGTTAATTGAATTCGCACATTGATTTAAATTAAGATTTTTCACTATTACATCGCATGATATTTGAAAATTAAATTTATTTTAAAAAAAATGATACAAATCGATCTATTAAAATTTAATGAGCATCGTAATAATTAAAGTCAAAGACGTTAAAAAGAAAATCACATTAAAAATTAATTAATGTTTGCATACAAATAAATAAAATTATCGAGCAAGAGTTTCAAAAATATGCATTATGTTTTATACGTATAATACTCGTATCCTATTAAATTTTTAACAAATTACTTGTATCACAGTTATTCAAGTGTTGTCACCCTATTAATAGTTAGAATTTGAACGTTATAAATTTTATCTACATAGTACAAAAATATATTTAGCAAATAAATCTTTGGGATCGTCGCTGTATAAATTACATCTATTCTTACGAAGAATTTTTTAAACAAATGTTTTAATGGATTAATTAGTCCATATTATTTTAATAAAAATTTCAAAATAAAATATCTATACACTAACATTTACTGAAATTCAATGGAAAAAAATTTAATTTTTAATAATAATTTCAATTTATAATTCTTCTATTAAACGCGCTGGGTAAAACAACGTTACTTTCACCATTTATATCGGAATAACAATAAAGATAGAGGTACGATTAAATTAACCATTCGACACCGTAATAACAGTATCCAGCACTATTGAGTCTAAAATAAATTAAACTTAATTAACGATTAAACTCGGACGATTCTTTGAAAAGTCGAAAACAGCATTCGCCTCGAAGCAATTTATTCAATTAATCGATGCATTCGGACATCGAACACCAACGGCATCGTGCGTTGATATCATTTGGTCAGGTTTCACCCTCCTCACGTATACATACATATATATATATATATATATATATATATATATATATATATATATATATATATATATATATATATATATATGTGTGTGTGTGTGTGTGTGTGTGTGTGTGTGTGTGTGTGTGTGTGTGTGTGTGTGTGTGTGTGTGTGTGTGTGTGTGTGTGTGTGTGTGTGTGTGTGTGTGTGTGTGCGTGCGTGTATATATATGTACGTGTATGTCAAACAGTGCGCGGGGAATCGCATCGACAAACAATCAAGTGTTTATGTGTGTATGTGTGTGTTTGTCTTGGCGATCGAATCGATCATCGATCATCTTTGCCCCGTTGTTCTCCCACTTATCGTCGATCTTGATAGCTTGTTAATGGCGAAGAATTGTGATTTTTTTGCTGCGTTATTGTATCTGTAAAATAATCACCGATCGGTAAACGAATATAGTGTTACATACAATACAGAATTGTTTAAGGTAAAAACTTTTTATTATTAATTTTTTTTTTTTAAACGAACATATGAATAACAATTAGAATTTATGAGCTGGTTGACACAAAAATATCATGGCTAAAGATTGAAAAGAATATAATACATTTTAAATTAAATATTTCCATTACAAAAGATAAATCGAAAAGTATATGTATTAGATGATAAGTTTAGTAGATTGGATTGTAGAGATTGCCTCCATACAAATTGCCTATAGTAACAGTAATGTTTAACTGGATTAAAATTATTTTATCCGTTAAAATAATTAATTTTTTTTTTTTTTTTTTTTTTTTTTTTATTGACAAAACAACGATAAATATTTTAAAGTTAATTATCGAGCATCACAAAGGTTTAGTTAACTGTATATAATTTAAATTTTATTTAATTTTTGTTTTATCAATATAATGAAAATATAAAATTTCAGAACAATTAAATTTTATCTATGATGATCAGTAATATCATGTATTAAAAAAAAGCTGTAAAATTTATAAATTTAATATCCTTTGAATTGTTTAATTGTAAAATTCCAAAACGATTTTTACGAATTACATTGAACGTTTAAAGTAATTGCGCGGTTATAAATGTGTAATGTACTTCGAGGATTTAAATAAATAAACACAACACATGCATTTAACATAAAAAAAAACAATATGTATATTTTATTTATAACACTTAAAAATACGAAATAAACGCAAAAGCAATGTAATCGAAAATAGAAGTTGAATGACGCGCTAGAGCTCCAAGTGCTCTCGATTGAGTCGCAAAAGAATCTGTCTGAAGAGTGCCTTTTTCAAAGTACGATACTTCGGTTTCCCAATGAGTGAAAATTCCCAATTTTGAGTGGAACGAACAAGTACAAAAGGAATTGGTACGTTAGATGTGTTAATGGAGGTCCGAGATGGCGAAAATGGAAAGAAGAAAGGACAAATGCTTGCGGATTAGCTTATGGTAGGGATGGATTAGATATCAGATAGAGTATGATGTAAGAAATACGCTCCTTTCTTTTAAGATAAAAAATATGTTGATTATGGTGATTGAAATAAAAATGCTAACATCATTAAAATGACATTAAGCGCTTCGTCGCCTTGCTTTCGGTTCGTCTTGATATTCTCATTTGTAAGGAAAATAATACTGAAGTAAAATATGATAATAGTAAGCAAAAATACATATTAGCGATACATAAATGAAGAATATAATAATGCATTCATGAATTTATATATATTAACGAATATAGTAATGTGTATATGAGAGGGACCATTACAAATAGAATATTCACCGACATATGTGTAGAAAATAAACAGCTCGATATGTATATCGGTAAATAACAAAGACAAACGTTGTTAAACGTATCGATCATGGGTCGTCCACTGAAACTCGTGTATATATATTGGCGCTTCTCGCGAATTCGTCATATACCTAGATATTAGTGCGAACGAAGAAACGACTAACAGTCGTGTAAGCTTAAGCGCACACAAAGAGTTAAATAAGAAAGTGAACGACTTTTCTCGGAACACACACAAAGAGGAACCATCATCCGGCACATCAATCAACGAAGCAAGAGCCAAAGGACAGACGTAGGAAGGATGGGATAGAATAACGGCAACGCGCGCATGCAGACGCTTACGCGCACTAGCGAATGAAAGAGACAGAGAAAGAGACAGAGACAGAGAGAGAGAGAGAGAGAGCATTTCTGTTTGTGCGCGGGTTAGCGTTGCGCGCGGGACGCATCTGTGTTTTGCGAAGCCGAAGGAAAAGTCGATGACAAATAAAGTAAAAGACGAAGACAAATAAAAAGACAGGCGAGGCCGTGACGGAGCGCGAGCGAAAGCTCTCTGATGGGAGAAAGAAAGAGAGAGAGAGAGAGAGAAGCGAACGGATGGGTAGTGGTGATGCCGGTGAGGGTCGAGGGACTCGAGAAAAGAGATGGGATGTCATTCCGCGGATAAATCGGCAGATTTCTACCGACAATTCAATCAGTGTCACTGCATTTCCGCGAAGGGAATTGACAATCGTGATTGAAAAGCCTTTTATATCACAATAGCATAATTGCTTCAAGCCGGATTAGAATTCGCGAGAAAGAGATAAAGGAAACTACTTTGTTCCACGTTGCATTAGTTCAATTCGCTTTTCAATTTTTCTTGTTTTACCTTATAATTTGTAAAATTATTCTATATTTTGCTAATAAAAAACAAAATATATAAAATTATTATGTGATATATACTCATTAAAATCAGATCGATGGTAAATTTTAAAAAATATTCGTATAAATCAAGTTAAATTATTGTTTAAGCAAAATTCTAGATTATAGGTTTAATATATTTTTTTTGAATTTTAAAATTTATAATTTAGTTTACTTTATTAATTAATTTTTACATTACATTATTATTTGATAAATATAATTTCATTCTCATTTATAAGATATTAAATATATTTATTGATTCAATCTCTGCAAAACATTCATATTTGTAATAATCTGAAGAAATTAATTTTTTTAATAATTGATAATACACTTTATATATTTAAAATTATTATTTTTTAGATTTTTTATAAGCACCCAACAATATTCATTTTTAGAATTATTTTAAAAAAGTTTTGAAAAAAATTTAATATTTATATTTTTTAAGGTAAAATAATATTTCAATAATTCATAAAACTTCCAACAACATACTTTTTCAGTGATACAGTTGTATTTTTCTAACGAAAATCCATGAAAATTTTTTACAAATGTATTTTCGAAACAAGAAACTAAAAAAAAGAAATTGTTGTTACAAATATTATAAAAAAATATTAATTTATATTTTTAATGTAGATTTTTTGAAAAACGAAAAAATTATTTTATTACGTTTTCAACATAACGTACAACAAAATTGAGAGCACATCTATAAATCACCTAATTTTGTTTATCGCAATAAATTAAAAACCCAATCTCGCTGAATGTCTACAAGGTTAAAAAAAAGACGTAAGTCTATACTCGTAAAACCGGCGTACGAGTAAACGAGAAACGCGTAAAAAAGTAAAAGAAAAAAAAGGAAGGGAAGGAAGGGAAGGAACGCGATCGACGCTATCCACGCGTGGGTCGACGTCGCGACATTCTATTCATTTTCCTATTAAATTCGTGCTCGCTCGCGTATACACGTATATATACTTTTCACGAACGCGCGAAAAGTAAAAAGAGAACTCGCGGGCGGCTCCTAAAGGCCGTAAATCAAACGCTCGTCCAATTTGTTTTGTATACGCGCATACGCACATCGTATAGGACAACCGTCCTTTATACTCATTTTGGAAAAGTGCGTGTATATATATATATCTATATATATATATATATGAATCACCATACGTTTCTTTGATCGATCTTCTTTTTTGCTTTAGCTCGGCCACCTCTGATTTCGTGCTAGCTCGTATAACCTTAAATGCGTTACCGATTTACGGTGTGTGTGCGCGCACGAGAAATAACAAGGAGTCGTTAGCTCGCATTGGCTCGTCGGCGTTTCGCATTGTACGAACATATATATATATATATATATATATATATATAACGGTATGAATCGAGCAAACGTTTCTCTGCCACCGGCGCCATAAACGTTACTTGATGCTCTGTCTATCGCAATAGAGCGAACTATCATCCAGTCGCAAGGCTGCGAATTACCCGATAACCGTTATGCTTTCCTACTAAAATACAACGCGAGCTGTTGTTTAGTTGCCGATGTAGATTTGTTGCCGATTCTCTCTTTCTTTCTCTCTCTCTCTCTCTCTTCTCTCTTGACTTTCTCTCTCATATCCTATTTATCCGGCCTCGCTTACGGAGATGCATCCACTATTTTAAATTCGTGGCTTATATGGCGAAATAAGTGTACGCTCGAGGCTGGATTACTTTAGCCTTTATGAAGTTTCAATTTCATTGGCAAATAATACATTTAGTAGACCCCAATTGATGTTTTAAGCTTTAAGATAAGCTTCGGATAATTGCTTGTAAAATTTGACTTTTTGAAAATTTATAAAAAATTTAATTTCATTCGCGTAAATGTTGTCTAAGCATGTTCGCGTACGTACGCAAATGTGCATAAAGATTTTCTTAATATAATTTAGAGAAAAAAATAATGCATATTACGCGCATGGTTTAAATAGAGTTAATTATAAACAACTTAAATATGATCATAATACTAAACGCTAAGCGTATGAATGAATAAACGCTATTATTCGAAAATTATTAATACCGTACGAATAAATTTAAATTTCGTACACAAGCATAAATTATTATTAAATGATACATTATTATTATGAACTAGTAGGATATTTTAATACATTTTAAGTTACGACAAAATTGTAGCAATATATACAAAAGATTTTTCTATCGCAGTAGTAATAATTCAACCGTGTAATCTAAATACGTTTGTATTTATTATAAGAGAATACATAATAAGTATAACCTGCAATATGTTAATATTAATTATTACGTACAACGATTGTACAAAATATATATAATTTATATCTGAGATTTGTTAAGCTGATCGCGTAACTTAATGCAACTGTATGCGTAACACTAGACGCTTGAAGCTTTAAAACTAGATTTAGCTAACAAAATTTTCTAAATTCATAAAGTATTGAAAGTTATTGTAAGCTATAAATAAATCAAATGCTTTAAATAAAAATTGAGATATTAAATAAATCGAGATAATGGATTTTAAAATTCAATAAAGATGTGGTAATAAAAATTTTTATTTTGCAAAATTAATTTAAATAATGTACAAACAAATTTACCAATGAAATCCTGTATTTAGATAATTTTAAGTGTTCGCGAACTTTTTATATCGCAAATTGTAGAAAAACTTTTTGTTTAAAATATTATTAAATCAAATCGAATAATAATATTAAACTAAATTAAAAGATATTTTAATTATAAATCAGATTTACTAAAATAAGATATTTCAATTTCAACTTATTGATAAAGTTATTCTTAGAATATATTGTATAATATACTTTTATTGTAAATTATTGTTAATTATAATACGTTAATAAATATAAAAATTTTAAGCATACATTTTAAGCGATTAATTTACAAAGAAAAAATAATTTCATTAACTTTTGAAGCATTAGCTTTAACATTCAGAAAAATATCTTTTTTATTTGAGAAATTTTTTATTTTTATCTTATTCTTATTTAATGAATTTACACGTTTAACGCCAAAAATCTAAACATTAGTCAGTTTATTAAAATATAATATGTTAATGCGAGTCGTTAATATGTGATTAGTATTATATACAGCGCTTGTAAACATAACATAACATAACATAAGTATTCCAAAAATACCACCAATATTCTTATAATTTTAGTAATGCTTAGATCGCAACGGATACGCGCCAAAAGTTTGTTGTCGGCAAACTTGCAAAGATCTCGTAATAGTCAGTTCCCGAAGAAAATGACGAATATTAAAGTTTTCAGTGGAAGTTCGCATCAAGAACTCGTTATACAAATTTGCGGCAGATTAGGAATTGAGCCCGGCAAAGTTGTTACTAAAAAATTTAGCAATTTCGAAACATGGTAAGAAATTTTTTTTCTTTTTTCTTTTAACATATATAAACATAAATATATTAAATAAAAAATTTTTGAGACATGTATATGTATATATATATATATATATATATATAATGTATATGTTTATTATTTCGCGCTTGCAATGAAAATTGTTAATAATAATAATTAATCAATTTACAACGCAATAAGAGCGATAAATATAACTAATAATAACGGCATAATATATTAATGTTACGTAGCGTTGAAATTGGGGAATCGGTTAGAGGAGAAGACGTTTACATTGTGCAAAGTGGCTACGGTGAAGTTAACGACAATATGATGGAGTTAATGATTATGATAAATGCTTGCAAAATTGCATCCGCTTCACGTGTGACTGCTGTAATTCCTTGCTTTCCTTATGCCAGACAAGATAAAAAGGATAAGGTATTGGTAAAAATAAAGCATCTATTTATAAATATTGATAACGAAGTAAAAATTTTCCAACAGACAGTTTATTTATATTTTAAAACGCATTAACATTATATTACTTGTTTTTTTCGGAAACGACGAATACTATATGTTAGTATAAGATAAAAAAGCAATATATATTCGAAAACATTATAATTAACTTAAAGAAGGAAGAGAAAATAAATAAATTGACAAAGTTCGTAGCAATAATTCATTTAAACTGGTATACTTTTTGCATTATTAATAAAAATCATATCTACGAGGAAGCTCTAATAATAAATATAGATCCACAGTATATAAGAAGTTAATAAATTAGTAAAGTATGGTAGCTTGTGCAATGTATAATTTTAAACGTTATGCATGAATACGTTTTCGCAATAGATTACTTAGTAACGTAAAATATCATTTCTTTATATTAATAATATAAAGTTATTGATTATTTTTTGTATTAATAATATAAATTCATTGATTAAACGGTAGTTTGTTCATTTTATTATAGGTTGTAACGTTATTTCTTTAACAATAGTTTTGTAAATTTTACATCAACGTTAACTTTATTTATAGATAATTTAAAAAATTTTTAATTTTTTTCAAAACTTAATGATATTTTGCTGTCCATTTTCATGTCGTTACTTATCTATCTAACGTATACCTGTTTATATATAATATTTATATTAATTTTACATACATTAAATTTAAAAAATGCCGTTATATTTATTTGGTTTAGAGTAGAGCACCGATTTCTGCAAAACTTGTTGCGAATATGTTGTCGGTCGCCGGAGCTGATCACATTATTACAATGGATTTACATGCGAGTCAAATACAAGCATTTTTCGATATTCCCGTGGATAATTTGTATGCTGAGCCAGCAGTACTTAAGTGGATTAAAGAAAATATTCCTGATTGGAAAAATACAATCATAGTTTCTCCCGATGCTGGTGGTACTAAAAGGTAATATAATATAATAATTAATTGATTAATTTTATTTTTATTATATATGTATTTTAAATACTTTATTATGAAATATTTCAATTTTTTATATTGTGTGTGCGTGTTGTTTTTTATTGAGTTATCGTGTAATGTTCTTATCGTGTTATGGTTGGTTCATTTTTGTTAAATTCTATACCTAGAACAGCTGAATTTCAATCAAACTTTTTAAACAATTCACCTTATGAAAAATAAAATTTAACTGAGTCACAAATTGAGAGTATTTAAATTTATAATTTTTGCTCGACACTTTTTATTTTTCAATTTAAAAGCTATTATTGAATTCCATTTCAAACGTCAATTTTTGCTTTATTATATACACATAATTAGTATATATTTTTATGGATGACTCTATGATTTTTTTTCTATCTCTATAAGTTTAAAATGAGGTAAAGTTGATATTTAATTTAAATACTTTTAAAAGTCAAATGTAAATAGCAAAAAGCTGCAAGCTTTTGACTTTTCAAGAACTGTACTGTCCAGTGTACTGGTCAAGTATAAATATTTATTTTATTCTTTAATAGAAATACCAATAATATAGCTATGAAAAAATTTCATAAAAATAAAATTTATAACGATAATCAGAATCGAAGAATCGAATAAGTTGTTATAGATTGTATTATAAATAAATTTTTATTCTAAATTTTTTTATATTTTGAATACTAATAAATATTTTAGCGATAATTATTACGACTTTTTTGATATTTTATATATAAAATATGTTACGTTTTTAACAAGTAGTTTTGTAATATTGTTAAAAAATGTTATAGGGTTACTTCAATAGCCGATCGTCTGTCCATTGAATTTGCTCTCATTCACAAAGAAAGATCGGGTGCCAACAAAGCGTCCAGTATGGTATTGGTCGGCGACGTGAAAAACAAAATAGCCATTCTCGTCGACGACATCGCGGATACTTGCGGAACAATTTGCCTCGCTGCTGATAAACTTTTACAAGAGGGAGCCGTTAAAGTTTACGCTATTTTAACGCATGGTGTTTTTAGCGGTCCGGCCATCAGTAGAATTAACAAGGCGTCGTTCGAAGCTGTAGTAGTTACCAATACCATTCCGCAAGAAAACCATATGAGAAATTGCTCGAAGATAAAAGTCAGAGTCAAATTTTTATCGATTTAATCGATTTTAATTTATTATTTTTTCGAATTTTTATTTTCTCTCTCTCTCTCTCTCTTTTCTTTCTTAAAGAATAAGGTTTTTAAAAATACATATAAATAGGAAAATTGGGATATTAAA
Source organism: Chalcis sispes (assembly GCA_949987625.1). NCBI lineage: Eukaryota > Metazoa > Arthropoda > Insecta > Hymenoptera > Chalcididae > Chalcis > Chalcis sispes. The sequence continues at coordinate 19,016,141 of OX465095.1, read as the reverse complement.
TTTTAATCATTTATTTTCAGTGCATCGACGTTTCAATGGTGTTTGCTGAAGCAGTAAGAAGAACTCATAATAAAGAATCAATTTCTTACTTATTTTCTAATATACCTTATTGATAAGTTAATTTGTTTCAAAATTGATTTGTCAAAAATTCATTCAACAAATAAAAAATTACAGATTATTAATAAATGATATTTCTTTGTCTATGCCGGTCTTGAATTTTGACTTAATTGATAAATTAATTATCGAATTTCGTCATTAATTTGGTGTAAAATATGTCATCTTATTATAATTTATTAATGTATGAACATTGAAATTTCATTTTATGAAAGTTTAACGAGCAACTTATTTAATAGTTAATTGCACGTGCATCAATCAATACATTTATTATCTAAAATTTTAATTTTATCCGTTAATTATTTTCAATTATTGTATTATAATATTTTTAAAGCTTGTATTATTAATTTTAATTTTTTGGCGATATAATATTACATTTTTTAAAATAATTATATATTCTAATACAGTAGCTTACTGTTTTATTAAGGTTTTTTTTTTTTTTTTTTTTTTTTTATTATTATCTTTTACCTTTCCTTCGTGCATTCTTTTTTTGCAACTCGATAATAGTTTATTATCTGTGAATGCATTAAGTTTAATCAAAGGGGATAACGTAATATTTTATGTATGAAATAAAAATATTGCTGCTTTTGCTTGTTTTTTTTTATTAAAATTCTTCTAAAAGCAATGATATTTTTATATAAAATATAAATCACATTTGTACACATTTTATCTATTATATTATAGAATATATTTTAACAAGTCTAAAATAAAAATATCGACAAAGTAAGCATTCGGTGCATTTACATTTTTTAATTTAACTTATTAATAAAAATAGATTGCAAAATTTATTAGTTCTCGATATATAACATTTTTTTAAGCCATAAACTTATCAAATAGAAAGTTTGCAAGTTCATTCGAGTTAATTGATTTGGAAAATGATTTTAAATTAACTCAAATGCACAAGTCACTTAAATTTATTGCTTAATGTTTATACGTAAAGCAATTAGTGAAAGTTATTTAGACATCGTTTCATAATATATTTTTCTTAGCAGTTAAGCGGAATTTTCTATTTAGAATGGCAGCTCAGATAATAAAACATTTAATAATCAACTTGAGTTTTGTTCTATGCAAAAGCACATTGAAATTACTTGGTTAACATATATTTCTGAGGAAAAAAAAAAAACAACGTATATTTATAAGAAGAGCAATAAAAATATTTAGAAATATATAGTATTATCTTTTTAGATGAAGTATTTGTTCTTATAGAATTTTGCATCGTCAGTAAAATTTTTTACATTTCACTTAACAAACAGTAGCATTGATAGTGATTTTAAGATTTGAATTTAATATTTTTAAAAACGTTATAATAACTTAATTTTTCGCAATTTTTTATCATTTATAACATGTTGTATACGTATATAGAAAAATTTAAACTATAATGTAAATTTATAAAATGCAATTTATAGCAGGAAATATATTAAAATAAATACGATTTATGTAATGCTGAATTATTTTCTATTTCAAATAATTGTGGAATACGTCCTATATGCTTTCACACAATGAGCAATCAAATAAACAAAATTTTAAACCTAGACAGATAAAAATAAAACAATATAAAATACAGAATATGGATACAAAGTCGAGATGGCAATGCGCACAAGTTGGTAAAACGACGTAGGACATATTTATGCAGCTAGACGTGCGAGGATTGCCGGTGTAGGTGGTCTGGCGCTTTCATGGCCACTCACTATCGTCATAACTCGAACCTATCTCTCTCTCTCTCTCTCTCTTTGTGTCTCTTTATTCCGTGGCATCGGTCGAAAACAAACTAGTAGAGCGCGTCTAATAAATCCTATGGATACGACCTCGCTGGAATTTACAAAGCCTTGGCAGTTCCTCGCTTTTAAACTTGAAATATCGTGTACGTAGAGAAAGAAGGACTGATCGATGGCTGTTTATTTGTCAAGGCTAACTTAACTTTATACGTACGATACGTTTGTGAGATCGCTCTGTTATCACAATAGTTGTGAAAAATGCGAGCTTCCCGACTAATTACTTAGAAACCGTCTCAAAAAGTAAAACAAAATTTTCACGCATCGATGAATACACGTGTAAGTCGTCAATAATTTTCGTTTTAAAATATACGCACACGGTTCTAAAAGTTCATCGTAGATCATGAAAAAAAGAAAAAAAAAAAATATAGTTAGTGCGCGATAAAAGTTAAAATGAGTTACAAACGTTAAACGTTAAACTCAAAACGTTTTACTCTATTTCTCCCACAGTCATTTTGCATGTTTTCGTAAACATATATGCATACGAAACAAACTCTTTCACCATTCTACGCAACGTTTCTTCTTTTACCGTCGTCGCGTTCTATCTCAAAAATAGTGATAGCGGTATGAGCGAAGAGCTGCACGATTCCGTTTTCAAAAGGATCTTGCGACGCGCGTTGAACTCGCCTTCAACAATTTTCATATATCTATATAAGTATACACACACAAGCGCGAGCGCGAGAGTCGTCAAAGTAGCCACGCTCGATTTCTGAATCTCTTTATGACTGCGCATCATCTTTTGACTCGCGCGTACACACGAGCATTTTCGTTTTACCGGCGCGTGTGACATTTGCTTGTGAGTAAACTTATTTTATTCCGATTGAGCTTGAAATTTTTATTTTTGGATTGTCGACTAAAAATACTACGCATTATCCACGCAAAGGTAAATAATTTATAAGTTTTAATTAGAAATTATTTTACATTCAAATGTTGGATTATGTATATTTTGTTTATTAATTTTTAAATTTACTACGGTTCCAATGGAGATTAAGTACTATGTAGAAGCGTAAAAGTTTTCGAAAAGTTGAAAAAAAAAAAAAAAAACGGTATCATCGCTTGAAAGATACGTTAAATCTATTTTAATAATTTATCACAGACGCACGAAGATAAGGCAGCTTAAAAATTACGATGCATTAGATCGAGCAAAGATTATGTCTGGTTGTATTTCACATCAACCAGATTAGATTTTATCGTCGTCCCACATTTAACTCCAAGACTCGTTGCGCTTATTTTCTTTGATTTGGTGCTACTAACACCGTCTGGACTTTTCACGCTGAAGTTTACATTCGTGGGCGATTTGATACGTCTATTCTAGTTGCTTGATTTCTGAAACATTTTGCGAGTAAACTTTCTTTCGTTTTACGTTAGAATAAACATTTACATGATAATAATGCCTTATGATAATATTTATTATTGTGTCAAACATAAATTTTGATCGATTACGCAACTTGTATATCAATGACTTATTGTATTAGATTTTTTTTTAACAAATGCATTATATACTTTAGCGATAGAAGTTGAAAATGAAGCAAAGACTCGAGAAAAATGTCGAATCTGTTATCAAATTTCAGTCTCAGTTTTATTAATTATGTAAGCAATATTACAATTTTTGCGTAGCCAATATAATTTAAAAAAAAAATTCACTAAAGTCACGACAAAACAATTATAAAAGGATACGAACGATGCGAGCTTGAGTGAGAATGAAAAAAATCGCGCAAACAAATTATCGAACAAAACACGGTAAGTCGGCATGCATATATACACATCTATATAAGTTCGCATTGAGCGAAGCTCATACACACATCTAGTCGAAAGCGGAATTCGCGTATTTCGCGTCTCGAACGCCGACGCACTTGCATCGTCATTAGTAGGCCCGAGGGGGTGCAACGTTGTTGCGCGATCGTTCCTCGCGATAAATACCCCCGGTAGTTCGCGTCCCACCCTTCCCTTCCTCTTTTTGTCATACTTCCTCCCTTACCTACACCCCCCCTCCCCCTATCATCGCGTCTCATTGTCTACGAGGGTATCGCGCGCGCAATGGCGCGAAGCCGCGGGCTACGCCCCTTCCGATAATTCCGCGCGAAAAAAAAAGAGACACTCCGCGCGTTGTAATTAAAATATTCGCGACAAAGAAACGCGACGGAGCAAGACGCTCGTCTCTAAATCTGAATGCAATTAAAAACTTTGCCGGCTGTTCTGCGCATCTGTATACGTTTCACCGAGGGATAAAGATTCGGCTAAGCGGATGGAGTGAGCTTACTTTCTTATTTTTTTATTCCGTTTCATATATATATATTTTTTTTTTTGTTTTTTTTTTTTTTTTTGAGCCCGACTTTTTATTTTTATTTTGTCGATTCGAAAATGTTTTAAGAACTTCGCATCGTTTTTAATTTTTAAAGCGTTGATATTTACTTTATTTTTTAGCTCGAAGAACTCATTATTCTCTAGTCACAATACAAATACGTCGTTTTTTTTTTTCTATTTTAAACGAGATACATATTTAATAGTATTTAGTTGATACATATCTAGTAAAATATATTTCAATGATGTTTATCATTTTTCTATTAAAATCTATAAAAATATACTAAAATAAAGTAAAGTAAAAGTCTATTCAAAGTAAAAACTCTCTTAGGATCTAAATGTTCCTTTCTTATTTGAATTTCTTTAAAAAATTTTACAAACTGTTTTATTATAATTAATTCTTGCTACACATTTTATCTATTTTAAATTTTGCAACTTAACGATACCAACAATATTTGATACCCCACGCAATTTTGTTGTTTCAATATTGTATAAATTTTTATAGTTTTATCCCAAATATTTCAAAGTGCTAAACGATTATTATAGAACAATATTATCTTTAAAAAATATCTTACACTTTAAGGGGTCTGTCTAGTAGCTCGCGCCGAAAAAAACGCGATTTTCGTGATTATTTCTTGGGATACTGGATAAAGGTAATGATATAAAAGTTATTAGGCTTAGTAAATACACTCTTGAAATACATAAAAAAAATTTTTTCTTTTATTTTATACATGTATTATGACCAAAAACGTCAGCCAAACGCAACACCTCGAAAAGTAGGTAGGTCCGCCTTGTTGATAAAATCTCGGAGCTGTGTTGTCTGAAACAAAAAAATCAAAGTGCTTTAGGTTTGGTATGACAATGGCTATGTCCCCTATGAATTTTATTCAATTATTTTAAAAAATAAAAAAATGGTGAAGAAAAAACAAAAAATTTTCAAAAAACCGGTTTTTTTTCGCCGATTTTTGAAAAAAAAATATAGTAAAATTCAAAATTTTTGAAAAAAATTCACAGGGGACATAGAGATAGGTTTAAAGAATATGTGGTTCAAATTTCATAAGGATCGGTCGAGTAGTTTCGAAAATTTCATCAACAAGGCGAGTAAAAACGTTGTTTCGAGAAAAACGCGTTTAAATTTTTTTTTACGCGGTCAGCGCGCTAGAGGTACCTACCTTTGAAGCGTTCAAAAATAATGTTACAGTTCTCGGATCGTTCTAAAATTTTCACACAATATTTCTTAATATATTTACTTTCGAAAAAAGTAAAAAAAAAAAAAACGATTTTTCAAAAGTAAGTTACTAGACAGACCCCTTAAGAGGGTCATAGAGGCTGCAGAAAGACACTATTCGCGTGATAACAAAAATAGTTCTATTTAATTTTCGATTATAAACTCTCAAATGATGTAATCGGATTTAAATAAAAAAAAAAGTTTTAATATGAATTTTTGTATGCTTTATTCTTACATTAGTTGCTGGTTACATAGTTATTAAATTATAATTCAACAACTGCGATATAAATCACAATATAGAAGGTTAATATTACTTTCGATAGTATTTCTTGCGCATCCACAAACTCGCACATAAATAAATAAAAAAAATATCGGTACAGTCGCGCTAGAATAATAGCCGGCAGTTTTATTTTCTTTTTTTTATTTTAAAAAAAATTTTACACCCTCTTTATTATATACATATACACATACTGCGTTTCTTTAAACTCGTACCGCGAAATTAACGTGTTCCCTTTGATCTTAGGGAAATTTGTTTAAAAAATATGTCGCTTCTCGGTTTGCATCGGTGCATCGCTACAACGCTGCAGCCCTAAAGGATTATCCACGGCTTGCAACCTTCTATATAAATCCGCGCTTTCGTTTGGTTGTACGTAAGTATAAAACTGTAGGTTGTTGCGTGTACTTTTTATTTTACTAACGTTTCGTGCTTTTTTCTCCTCATTTTCGCATACTTTATTTTTCCAAACTATTATTTGTATATTGCAATTTTTTCTATTTTAATATTACTTACCTTAAAAAGGAAAATGGAATCCTCATAAGATTACTCGTGTGTCCGTCCGTTTGTTTATGACAGTTGTTTTTCTAGAAAACTAATACTCATATATATAATATCGACATGTAAAGATATAACTCTCAATGTGTAAAAAGAAAAGACCGTTCCCCATAGTTTTCTAAATTTTTAAAGATAAAGTTTTCTTATTGCAATAGTTAAAAAAATCGAGTTATTGCTATTATTATTTTTACTAATTAAAATAAAAAAATTTTCTATGTATTAACAAATAGTAATAAGATATTTACAAAACATTTATTTCAATAATTTTCTAAAAATTTATTTTAATTTAATAAATAATAATTTTGTTAAATTGAAAAGTGTTATCGATTTATTTTTATTATAAATATTTTTTTTTAAGTTATTTTTTTTTATTTTTTTATTGCATACTTATAAATTTTAATTCAAAACAGATTGCGACAATAATTTAAATAAACGTATTTTAATTTTAGCCGTTAACGGGAATTCAACGAAATAAATATAATTTCCGCGCGTTTATTCGCATCTCTCTCTTTTATAATTTTGCTATTCCCCAGTCGTGTCTTCTTTTGTTTACCTTATATTCTCTTTCTTTCAATTTCCATCCGCACCCCAGTGCAGCACGTGCATTATTCCGTAGCTAGTGCACGTTTGCTCGCGCGTATCTGTATACACACGCGTACACGTGTGTGCATATATACTTTTTTTTTCTTCTTTACTCTTATATACCATATATATATATATATATATATATATATATATATATATATATACACGCGCGCGCGCGTACGCGTGGATATAATTCTTTCTCTGGCGATGTGCTTTTTCGGCTTATATTTGTGTATTTATCTATTATCTATTTATATACACGGCATGCACGGGTTTCCTCGTGCCGCAAATCTATATCGATTTATAGCCTCCCCTTAGCGAGCCGCTCTCTATCGCGTTGCTGCGAACAAATGTCCCTTTTAACCAATATCCCAATAGCCCGGATAGTTGAACGTTGGACGTATGTCACATCGATTGTTCGTATTCCCTGTCTTCTTTTTGTCGCGTTGTTTGTACCTCGAATAATAAAAACCATCCTTTGAGTTTAACGTCGAATTTGAATTTGAATGACAATCCGAGAATGTTTGATCAGATAGAAAATTTGGTTCGATCTTTTTCTATCGACTTTTTTCATGGGCTTATTGTAATTTGAATTTTTTGATATTATTTTTTGCTTATTATTAATAATACATCGAGGATAATAAATACTTTCAATTGTTTTATAAAAGGATAAGATATAGAATTGAAATTTGCCGAAGATTAACGGGTAATAACAAAAAACGATAATATTCATTATTAACAATAAAAATTGTACGTTTACGCATTATATTTATGAAGTATATTTTACTTCCTTTATAAATTATAACAAGTTTTGTTGCTTTTGTAAAATTAATTTTTTACATGTTATGAAAAAAAGTTACAGCGCTCTATCGACCGAGCTTATTGTACGGCTCTAACATTTTTTTGTTTTATTTTCTACAATAATTTGTTTTTTTATAACTACTTGTATCAAAATTAATTATTTTACTGGCAACTATATGTTCCTTAAATTTTATCAAAAAAATTCAAAGGAAATCTTACTTTATATAAAACCAGCGCATTTTTGTACTAAAAAACAAAAAAAAAAAAAAATAATAATAATAATAATTAATAAATAGATAAATTCGTTCATAGACGTAGATTTAAATCCGCAATCTGCATGATTGGTGAAATTCTATACACTTTTCTAATCCGCCGCACCGGAAAAAAGAAAGTAGACATTTGCGTGTCTTTTCGACGCGGGTATCGCGTTTGCAATAGGATCTTATACCATCAATTCTTCTTGATCGCGTATGCAACGTTAACGGCGGCTATTTATTAATGGATTTCTTCGATTACAATGACAATTACTATATTTATATCGTCCTTGGGTATCGGCAAAGCTGCTATACATATTTGCTAAACAGCGAGTTTTTTCCATTGAAATATCGTAATTTTAGCGCCGCATGCAGAAATTTTATAAGTATTTTATAAGCACACTTATGTTATTTCCATCGCGAATAAAATATTCTTGTACATAGTAAACGACATAACCATCTCGGTGTGTTTTTGTTTTTTTTTTCAATGGTAAATATCATCGGTTTCGTTACGATTTATTTTATTCTTTTCGAAACCGAGGGTTAAACTTTTGAAGAATATCGAAAATTATTATTCCGGCGTTAAAAGTTTAACGCAAAAAGACAATAAACTACCAAATTAATTTTAATTAAAGCATAATTAATACTTATTTTTTAATATTGGATAATTCAATGTATCTATTTTATTTATTGTAATTAAATTTTATTCAAACACTATTGTTTTCCATTTTTTTTTTTTTTTGATATCATATGACATTTAATCCGTAATAAGATGAAATGTAATATAAAAGAAACTGAAATTTTTCATGCATGTATACATATACAAAATACATTATGCACGTGACCTTTGTAAATTTACTCAAACAGTGTACGGGTAACAAAAGAGATGACGTACGTAACTAACGCGTTGTTTGGGTTTTCTGTTACAAAGAAGCTCCAAATTTGAATGAGAATCATTAATGTCTGACAAGTCCAGTGGCTTTTCGTTTACGGGTATTTCCATTGTGCACTGTGTACGTGTAAGTGAATCGTAAATCACGTTAAACTCTTTCAATAAACTTTAAAACTTTAAAATTATGAAAAATGGCAAGAGATAAAAAAAAAATACATATATATGTGTACATACATTTATTTTATAAACTGTTTTATAAATTCAAATATTGTAATAAATATTATTTAAAAAAACTTTAAGTTCAATAGATTAATCATTTTCGTATGACAATGATAGAAGGTATTTAGTAGTAAAATAAAAAAATATATATATTTTTATCGCAAACAAATATAATTATAGGTGTAAAAATTTATCGCGACGATAAATAAAAGTAATTTAAAATTTATTCTAACTTATACTCCTGCTACGAGTAATTTGTATTATTTTATTGAGTCAAGAAAGAGCTTGTAACACTGCATACTACATAACTACAGTAATTAATAATATAATAAAGTTTATGCAGCCGTTTTATTAAATAATAAACATCAAAACCAATTAACGGACAATTCTTTTCTCTCGCATAAACGACGCGACTCCAGACATACTCGTATTAAAGAGCAAAGTCGAATGAGTGCCATTTAATAAAGAAAACACAGGCGTACATTAGTCGTTTACGCATTTACATAGGAATTCATAATTGTCTGCATTGCGCACCGTAATGTTTGGTAGTCGCCACGCGCATCCCACTCCCTCCCCCCTAATTCTCCCGTACTTGTTCTCCTCCCTTTCTCTCTCTCTCTCTCTCTCTTTCTCTCTCTCATTCTCTCTCCGTCTCTCTTTATACTTTCCTCTCCGCTGCACATCACAATGTAACGAGCCTCGTTTCTCCTCTCTCTCTCTCTCTCTCTCTCTCTCTCTCTCTCGCTAGCAGTCGCGCGTATAGTCCTCTCGCGAACGAACGTCGGAACGCACGTGTTCATATATGCACGCACGATGTGCACGAGCAGCGCCGAGCGTTTCGTGAATACAAATCGACTCGGTTATAATTGCAACGTTAATTCCCAGACGCCCAACTTTACCTCCCTTCCTTCCTCTCTTTCAGTCTCACTCTCTCTCTCTCTCTCTCTCTCTTTCCATCTCCCCCCTTTCCATCTCTCTTTCTCTATCTCTCTCCGATGCGTCGAAGGTGGCTACACGCGTACGTGTGGGATATATATATATATATATATATATATATGCTCTTGGTCAGTCGATCGGCAGAGAAGCGAAATAAGCGATTGGTGATTCGTGGCGTCGACGAGAGAACGGCCGCATACAACTGCCGATAGGATTGGCTTAATTCGACAAATATTGCCGATATTAACGTATACGCCCGGTTCGCGATCAGAATCGTACGATCGTGTTTATGCGTTATTACACGCGGGAATTTCGTTTGCGCTTTTGAGCCTTAAATTTTGTTCGCGGATCCTGTAAAAATATTAGCCGTCGCTCACCTGTAAAAATATATTATTTATTTGTTCGTGTATCGTATAATTCTTTTAACGTTGCAGAAAAATAATAATTATGTGTGTAGAACGCGTGAATTATTAAAAGTTTTTTTTATTATGCTTTAATTGCTTGAAATAATTAATAAAATATTTAAAATTTACTTGTCTAAATTTACTAGATAGCAGACGTTAAATATTTTTAAAATGTATTATCGGTATAAAAATATCTATTATACGATTTTGTCACATGTTACACATACTCAATCATTTAAACATAAAAATTAAACAATAAATAATAAAAGATTATCGAATTTAATCTAGAGTTTTCCAATTTATATTTGAAATTAAATATAAATAAGAAAGTTTAACATTAATTGTTTATTAATGTTAAAAATTTAAAATGTCGTACAATTTTAAACGATAGCATATAAATATAGAACTAATTAATAATACGAGAGTTCTCGGCGATAAGCTTTGATAAAAATTTTATGAAAACGCGTTAAGAATTAATGAAGGTTATAATTAAAAAGCACTGGCTCTTTTCGCATCCACAATCTCACATCGGGCATAATAGCAGCCGTCCGTTTTTTTCCATCATCTTATATATACGAGTATATATAGCGATTGAGTACAACGGTGCATTAGCTCGTATCATCTCGCGGCTTTCTCTTATTTTTTTCCGTGAGCCACGGGCGCACACACATCGTAAATCTCGGACGGTGTGTTTAACCGGGCGCTTAATTAAAATCTGGAAGACGAGCAAGGTAAACGCATTGATTGGCCGCCGTGGTGCTACCGTGGCTCAGCGTGTCCGTTCATAAATCGATCGCAACGCTCGCGCGCGCTAAATGAACGAGTACTCGACGCTCTCTCTCTCTCTCTCTCTCTCTCTCTCTTACCGCACGCGTATCCCTGTATACATACACCTACGTGGATACGTAGCCGAGTAATGGCTGTGAATTATTACCATAATCTGAATCAATGAACTCTCGGCGCGAGTATGCGCTACTGGATACTGCGTACGCGTGTAAATGTATACATATTCCCGAGCGCGATGTATATCGCTCGAAAAAGTTATGTGTATACGCGCGATTATGGACGATTTTGAAATCGTACGCGCGTATATATGAGTTATCCAAGCAATCCACCGCCGCGTGATTTAGAAGTCGGGGGTTGTAAAATGTTTGCGAACGCTAGTCGACTGGCGCGTTTTTGCTTTTGAAAGATGCGCGTAATTGAATTTTATCTATCTTGTATACTTTATTTTAATTAATTTAAGAAGCGAAGGAGTTCTGATAATTGGGTTGCTGCTTTTCCCGTAAGAATAACAAAACTTTTACGACGGTTTTGTATAATTTAATGGGAAAGAAAAATAAGGTTTTATATTGAAATTAATTTTACAAATTAAAATATTTTTAATCCGCAAAAATATTATTGAAATTGATTTATTGATTCAACCTATTTATTTAATGCGAGTAAGATTGAGTAAATCGAGAAAATTAAAAAACTTATTGCAATTGTTACATGCAGGATACTTTTTTTAAAAATTATTTTTAAAAACTTTATTAAGACTTTATGTTTCGTAAATGGTAACATAAAAAAAAAAAAAAAAAAAAAAAATAGAAAAAATAGAAAAAATAGAAAAAATGAATTATTTATCGTTACCATTTACATAAGAATTTATACATGGCTTGAATTTACACCTAAATTTTAAAAATTCAAAATTTAAAAATGCGAAATGTGACACATGACCCCTGGCCATATACTTTCCACGCGGCGCCCAAGCGCCATCGTGAAACAAACGCGAATAAAAGATAGAGGGGGGGGGGACAATAAGTAAAGCGAGAAAGAGATAGAGATAAAAGGTGTAACGCTGACACGCGCGGTCTAGCGATATGTACATGGAAGGTCCTCTCTTTTTCTCTCTCTCTCTCTCTTTCTCCTCTCTTCTTTTGGAACTCGAGGAGGGCCACCGTACCTCTCTCGGCCTCCTTCCCATCCGCGCGCGCATTGTTTATACCGACGTATAAAAGTGACGCATTGTTATTACGCAAGAAGGTGCACGCGTTAGATGTGTAAATCAGGATCTATGCGCGCGAGAAGGACTCTGAGCCGCGTTCTTCTCGAGAAATATTATCGTCTTAGTTTTTACTCACCCTTCCTTTAACATCGGTGTGTATACACACATACATACATACATACACTCATACATATATTGAGCATATAGATATGCTCGCGCTGGCGCGCTCGCGTGCTCTCGAGTCCCGGCATCCATTTCTCGTAGGCGCTACTCGGCAACTAAAGCGATAGGACTTAAGGATGGGCAAAGCTTCCGGCTATAAACAAGCCCGCATTTTATGAAACTACCTGCGCTCTGCAGGACTATCTATATGCAGAGCGCGAGATAAGAGAGCTGAATCTGCACGTCGACCTCGAGCTTCGTGAAGCTTTTTTTCAATGATAGAGAAAAGATGAATGAGTGGCTTTTTTCTTTCATAAAGAATTTAGTTTTCTGTAATTCGGGCGATATACCCTTTTTTTTTTTTTGGCACCTTACTTTTAGGATAATGATATTACTGTCATTGAGTGGAATGAACTCATGAATAAATGTTTTAAACTTACCTTTATTTTATTATTCAACCGATTTCTTCAAGGTGATAATTATCATTTCAGATTTTTCGTTTTTGCTTCAAATATTTCCAACGATTTGAAATATCCTAAGGTTCTAAAATAAAAAAAAAAAAAAGGAACGATAAATCAAATTCAATGTGCGGCATTAAAATTTGAATAATTTCATTTAAAATGTTGACTTCTATATCTTAAATCCTGAATTTTATCGTGCCATACATTACTCTTAGTGTAAAATTGTGAGAGGTCGACCGTAAAATTGAAATTCGATAACGACCTAAGCGAGTAGGATAAAAGTGAAAGAATGACTAAAAAGTTTTTGGTGTCTACTATATTTCAAACTCTATTGGCGATTTTTCCTTCAAAGTGTTACAACGAATTCCACTAGCATACAAAGTGGAAAATTGTTGCGCTAAATTATGCTATTATTCTTATTTTTTATGACAATTTGTTATTTTATAAATTATAAAATGGATTATTGAAAACGTTGAAAAGTTTATGCAATTCAGTATTAATATTTTAAATCCAATTAAAATCCAAAAATTTTAAATGAACAAAAATATATCAAACGAGGTATCAAATAAAAAGCAGAAGTAATGATAAATTTTGTTAACATGCCTTTGATGTAAATAAAAAATAGCGTTGCTTTTTTTTTGTAAATGTTTTATTTACTTTGTTAAACAGTTGTTAAATAAATGAAATAACGTGTCCATTCTTGCAATAAAAACAATGAAACAATAGCAATTTCTATTGTTATTTTTAATAGCAAAAGCAATAATAGTCACACTTACAAAAAACTGCATAATATATTCCATTAACTTTTCATATAACCATTTTCAACAAAGTCGTATATTACGTAGTAAGAAAAGTAAAAAGTCTAAATGAAAATTCCTCGATTATTATTTCCAGACGAAAGGCAAAATTTACATACGACAAGGAAGAAAGGATAACACATTTTTCAAATGGTCCACTTATCGATTGGCTTTGATGCTATCGCGATTTTCGTTATGCATACGCGAAGAACCTATACGACCATAACGAGCGATAACTCGGGTAAAGCAATCGAACCGTTAAAGTAAAAAAAAAAAAAAAAAAAAAACCAAAAAAAAAGAGCGTATACAAATATATACGCCGTGTCCTTATGCACATCGTTTGTAGAACGCGACGCGAAACTCTTGACGTTCAAAAGAGGTGATTTATGGGACGCTTTTTAAATATGGATGAAGACGTTTCATAAACCATAAATACGCGAAATGGTATAGCATGGTTTACCCGTGACCTTCTTGGATATCTTCTCGATGAACCTCTTCAATCGCACGGGTTAAGCGATGCTTGACTCACTTTGTTTCCCAGTCTTGTAAGTGTGAAATTTAAAAATGTCTTAAGATGGAAAAAACGTGCATAAGCTTTAGAATTGAAAGGATCGCAATATGCAATTACAAATTTACTTATTTTTAATAAATGTACTATATGAATCAATAATTGTTATTGTGATAATAGCAATTGATGATATTGAGAAATATTAAAAAGTTTTATTAATAATAAAATGTATATCAATTATTATTTATACTGTTTATTTAATTTTAAAAAAAGTATTAATTAAAATGAAGAAAGCTAACTGTTAATTCCAATTCGAATTCATGATTCGAAGAATAATTGATTTAAAATCATGTGAAAATTATTTCAAAATTAACCTCTTATAACTATCTGGAATATTTTATCATTTTATCAACATGTAAAAAATAAATGGTCGTAAAAACGTGTTCGTTAATCGTAAATGCATAATAAAGCGAATATGCGATCAAATTTCAGAACGTCAAATTGATTTAAAAATACATAATTAACGTATGGCAATTTTTCCTTCTTTATTGAAAGAAAAAATCAATCTTGTTTAATATTAACATTCAAGTCTTTCATATAATTAGCCCTGAAATCTGTAATGTTTTATTACTTTGACGTCGTTTCACATATATTTATTTGCCGCGGTGGCGCCAGTAAGATATTATTACCTGTCTCTATACAAGCTAAAATTAAACCTGAGAATGTTGAGTTATTAATCTATTTAATCTTTATCATGTGCGTATTTATTATACAATTACTAAATCATTTTATAATGTAAGCACTTTCGAAGAATTTAAATACGGTAAGGGAAAAAATTGCCTTTTTATCCTTTTTCTTTTATTCATTTACTTTTTTAATAGGTATTTTTGAAACGATTAATTTATCATAAAAAAAGTATTCTTGTTATTTTTTAAAAATTCCTTTCGTAATGATATTAAAAAAATATAAAAACTTTAAACAAATTCCTGTTATATTTATTTACGCTTTTGTAAAATTAATAAATTTTTTAACAATAAACGATCGTTGTTAAAATTTTTGAATTTTCCATTTCGTTTATAGTTTTTTTTTTTTTTTTTTTTTCACAAAATATTTGAAAGCTTTTAAATTCCGAAAAAAAAAAAAAAAAGAAAAAAAATCTATAAAATTATCAAAAAATTATCGGTACAATGCATACATAATAAATCAATAAATTTTTGTTCGATAAAATCATTTTGTAAAATTACCTCAGCCGTAAAAACTGAAAATAATTTCTCAGCCAAGTAAAATCAACGCAATGCATAGACACAAAACACCGTAGTTAAGTCTTTGAAGCAAGGGTGGTCTCGTCGTCGTTTACGATCTCGCGCGCGCGCGCGTACGGGATGTCTCGATGTCGCGGCTCGCGAAAACTACCAAGGCGGTGAGGCGTACGGTCCGACGAAGATACATAATAACAAAATAAAAAATAAGTAAAAGAATGCGCACTTTTATCTCCTTTTTCACGATCTACCTTGACGCGAAGCTATAATTCACGTCTCCGTCTCTGTTCTCTCCCTTCCTCTTTCTTTATCTCGTGAGTCAGAGGCGTTTGACGCTCGTCGCGTTCGCTCGTGCGTCGTGATTGCTCGCGTCGGACGGGTTTTTTTTTTTTTTTTTTTTTTAACGAAGTAGTTCTTGTCACTGTTCTGGTGCTCTGCCACAGCGGCTCTGAATTTGTAGTGGTATTGCGCAAAATTTTGTTCACCCCCCCCCCCCTCCCCCCGCTCCTCCTTCCTCTCTTCTGTACCACACGAGGTGACGACGCCACGTCGACGCGATGCTTTGATAAATCCGAAAAATTTTCGCGAAAATATATTTTCACGTTGTTTGCGGGATTTACGCGAGATTTGTAGAGAAAACGTATTTTCTTTAATTTAAATATCTAATGACGATATATTTTTTAAAATTTTTCGTATTTTATAAGCGTTTGTATTACAATATTTATTATTTGGCACCTGCTACAAAAATTATTTCATATTCTTAGAAACTCGTTAACGAAAAATAAGCAAAATGAACTTTACAATGTTGGCGTACAACTCGAAATAACTGATGATTACGGTCCAAGCTGGTAATACACAGTGTATTTATTTTGTGTGTAATGCATTACTCCATAGAATTAAAACTTTTTCGATTATATTTTATTATTTGATATAGAATTTTTATGTGCAACATGTTAATAGCATTTTAAAAGGAATTTTAAATATAAATAATAAATTTGATATCAATTGTCTTTTATCTTTTTTTATTATTTATTTTTTTTTCTTTCTTTATTTTGTGAAGTAAACAAAAACATGCGTAATGTAAGCTTAATTTGACGTATCAATTTTTTTTTAAGCGACATTTTGAAAAACAAAACCAATTTTAAAAATAATATACGAATGAAAAATAGTTTAATTTTACGCGAAAATAAAGTAAATTCGTCAAGTATTTTAAAGTTCCAGCAATTCATTGAAATTCAAGGTACACTTATGCCTAAATTACAAATGCGCTAATGAACGAGCGGAATGCCGGTCTACCATATATGCATCGTAACTGAGACAGTAGTTGCTGATAATGAAACGTAAACCGGTAACTGTTATTGTTGGCAGTTTCACGCCTCGGGTACGAGGAATTCCTCCTTCTCTGTTCCCCCCCCCCCTATCTCTCTCTCTCTCTTTCTATCTTTCTCTTTCTATTTCTCTGTCTTTGAGTGTCAAAGAGAGGAGTGGTTGTTCGTACAAAGATGTTACGCATAGTTTTACCACCTCCTCCATATTCGCCCTGTCGCTCTCTTTGCCACTTCCTTTTCTCATCGTTTCCTCCTTTCCTTCTCTCTTCTTAGTTTGATATGTCGTTTTGTTGAACACTGTTAATTCTCTAATTAAGAGAAAACTCAAGTCGCATCTTTGATGTCGCTTCCTCTTTAATTACTTTTATTTGTTAGTTTACATTCGGTGTTATTATGTCTTTTATAACGTACTTTGTATTATTTATTACTTTTGATCATTGTTATTAAGTATTACCAGCTACGGATGTAAAGAAAAAATAAATTAATGTCGTTAATTAAATAATAATTTAAATATAAAGATGTATAATCTATTTTTCCAGCGTAGCGGATATATAAGAGGAAGTCACTATACCCACATGTATAGATGGCGAATACGACGATTGCAAGGATCAACGGGATCACCATAGGACAATGCCAAAGAATAAGGAAACGCCGGTTTAACCATAGACATTAGACTTTCTAGTTCTTCATTGTAACATGAATTTGTCGAAACAAATTTTCATTAAATTTTTTGTCATTTTTCTTTGAACTCTCCGAAAAGTACACTTAGAAATTCATGTAATAATTACGAAAATTCGTTATTTAATTTTTGTAATAAAGTTATTTAACTTATATAAAAAGGAAGGAGAAATACGCATTAAATCAATTACGCTATATTATATATTATTACGTTAAAAATATTTAATTTGTAAACGCATAATTTCAATTGCACATTTTTATTTATACTTTTCCTTCATAATATTGAAATATACAATTTAAAAAAATATTATCAATACCGCAAAAAGTAGAGAGTATAAATAACTCTAAATTTTACAAACAATAAAAGCTTTAATAGTTTAAAATTATTTTTATTCGCTCACTTTATCAAAGAATTAAGCGCTTTATCGTGACAAATAAATTTCAGTTCTGAGTTTATATTAAAATCAAGGAACCCAAAGAGCTTTTACGATATTAAAATTCACGAATAAATGTATTCAGCATTGAACCACATAAAAAATAGTAATGAACGCTATAAACGAATATATGCTAAGCTTTGAAGCAAAAAGTTGTATAATAAAAATTTTATATTATTATAACAATCATGCTTATTTATACTTTCACGAATAAAATTAAACTTTAAGGTAAATAATATGAGTTAGTCGTCGATCCATTTTAATAAATAACGAAATATTCATGAGCACTTCAAATTTAGCACAAAGCTTACATTAGTATTTCTATTTGAAATAAGTTATTATTTCAAATATTAATTTTTTAAATAATATTATTGCGATAATAACTATGGAAAAAAATTATTACGGATTTCACAAGAAAAAAAAAAAAAAAAAATCTAAAATTTACGAAAAAGTATTACAATCAAGAATGCAAAACAAATCTCAATAATTTTTTAATCACTTTCTTTGTGGTCAAAGTTGAAAGGAAATTGTATTGAATGTTTACATCGCAGCGAAAGAAAAGGCCAAGAAGGCAAAATCGAAAACAAAAAGAAAAAATCTGTTTCTTTCTTCATTCCCTTTCCCTCCCTCTCTCTCTTTCTCTCTCTTGCTCTGTGAACTTCCCACCTATACTATAGCTAGGCTGAGTGGAGTTGCCTATTCAATTTTCTCTCGGAGGAACGATGCATTATTCAGGACCGCGTCAAGACATTCTGACTGTCTCTATTTCCGGTCCTACTCAAATCGCATCTATTCTCTCTATCTTTCTTCCTGCTTTCGTCCTCTCGCGTTCTCTCTTATCCTCCCTCTACCTCTGTTCCCTCTTTCTCTCTCTCTAGTCGGTTCTCTTGTTTACTAAGGGAGCAAATAGGCGGATGACTTCGATGGGTCGACGTCGCTGTTCTGCTCTTTGCCGTGTCCTTACTATTCTCTCTCTCTCTCTCTCTCTCTCTCTCTCTTACTCTGGTTAATATAGTTGAGATATACGCGTGTGCGTGGGATCCGACTTCCGCGAATGATGTACCCAAGATAGAGTGTATGGAAGTCTATTGCGAGAGACTGGGTAATGTGTATTACCGTTAATTTGTTAAATTCGCGAAAATCTAAACTTTGAGTTTGCTCCTATTGATAATAAAGGTTATAAACTTCAAACAGAACATTTCTTATAGTATTTAGATGAAATAGTTACGATAAATAATATGATTATTTGTTCAAAATAATAAAAAAAAAAAAATTTTCATTTAATTGTTAAAAACAAACATTTACAATATATTTTTATGCAATTTTATCTATTTCTTTTACTAATATTATTCTATAATTTTCTATAAATTTTCTTGATAGTGTAATAGAGTTGTTTTATCATTTTTATAATTATAATTGAGAATATTAAAATAAAATATGATTAAATTTATATTTTTATGAATATAATTAGACTTTTGGCATCAAATGTAAATATCTAATTTTACGTAAATAAAAAGATTGCAAGAATTTATCATGTGCTCATAAACAAAGATAACATGTTAATTAAATTAATATTTTAAGCGAAAATTTATACATTATTAGAATTATTAAATTGAAAATTACAAAATAGAAAATTCTTTTATAAGTTTTAAATAAATTAGCATTAATTTATATTAGTTTGCAAAATTATTTATAGTTTACTATAGTATTTTAAATCAATTTACTTTAATTGAAATATTTATAAAAAGTAGTAAAAACTGTTATTAATATTATTGTATTGTTATTATTTATTATTTTACAACAAATACTTTAAAAAAAAATATTCAAGTATTATTATTTTTTAAATATTTTTTGTAAAAATATTAAATACATATTTTTCTTTTCATAAAAACACTCGTAAGTAGGTATATGCCAAGTATAGCAAGACAATCGCCGATCAGTAAATATAAAGTGCAAGAATATAATTGTTAGGAATGCATACTTATAGAAATAGAAATATGATATCCTGTTAATATATTTTTCTATAAGCTTTATTTACGAATAAAAAATGATCATAAAAATATGGATTAAGATAATACATAGTATATTTTGAGTACATTTACGACACGTAGATTTTTTATTTTTTTAAAATTTTTTATATCTTATCAATGTAAGTAATTCATAATTGCAAATCATTAAATTTCAACGATTTCTCAATAATCATATAACTTCACCGATCGCTAATTACTTCATGGCCAATTCCATAATCGTCAAATTAAGATCTACATCTCGAATGGCTGTTATTTAAATTAAAATACAATAACCTAGGCTTTAGTATCCGATACACCCTTGACATATAAAAGACGTCGACATGCGATCAATTTTGGGATTCATCGACACGGCGGTCGGCACCCTGTCCTTTTCGTATCTTCTCTCTCTCTCTCTCTCTCTCTCTCGTAAATTAAAGGCGCTAAGCCCTTTCAATGAGAGGGAAGTCGCCGCTACGAGACCCGAAATACGAAATCGATTTTCTCGGCCACTAATTTCCTAAGTCTCGTCTATGAGAGCACTGCGTATATTGAGATGCGCGTGTATATTGAGCAACGAGAGGCTTTACTCTGTGAAACAGTCTGAAAACGGGTTGGAAAAGGATAGGAAGACGTGGAGTAACGAAAGAGTGGAGAGAGATAATAAAGAATGGAAAAGAGAACGAAGGAAAGCAAATTGCTTGTGTTATGATGTTTCGAACTATATAACGTATAAACTTTAAATTGAGCATGTAAAATTTTATGCGAATATTATTATAATAAGCGCTGTTAAAATATTCAATTTTATCTACATACACTTAGAGGTGTAAAACTATTGGATACTTTGTATATTGAAAATTAATAAATTTTTTTTTTTTTATCTCTATGGATAAAATTTCAAATTATATACGTGTATTTTTTATTAGATAATAGTAAGAAGAATTTTATATATTTTATACATAATTATTTATTTATTTTTTTCTTTTTATTGACATTTTTTAACCTAACTTACTGCTCACTATGAAGATAACAAAAAATTAACATAAATTTTATCAAAGATATATTGACATGACTTTCAATTTATCATAAAAACAATTATTTTTTCATCTAAATTCTAATAAGTTGCATTAATTTATTATTAAAACTTTGTGCTTTTAGTATTATAAATAATAAAAACAAAAACAAAAACAAAAACAAAAAACAAAAAAAAAAAAAAAAAAACAAGGTTTAGTTGTTCAAAATAACAAACCAGTGGTACGAGTATATTTAACATTTTATCGATTAAAATTATTTATCAAAATTTAATCGACATTAATGAGCAACACAACTTTAGCATCATCTTTCTCATGCATGCTTCGTGTAAATCATTTTAATTATTTTTCTCTTACACATACAATCGTGAATAAATAGCATAGGTTATCGCATTGAATAGACGTTGTAACTTAGACGCACATGTAACCCCTACCTTTCTTGCCGGGTAATAGAAAGCCAGGAAACCCCGTAGCGCACGAGCTTGCTTACATTATACGCATCGAACGATTTTGCTCCCTCGAGTTATGTAAAACGCGCTGCTTTTCTTTTCGCGCGTAATCAGATTTCAACATGCGAACTATATATGTAGGCGTTTATGTACGTATACGGATGTATAGAGAAACTGTGATGAAAAGTCGCGAGAAAGGTTCACGTTGCTCCTCGAAAATTGCGGGCTAATACAATTACGAGGATCCTAAGGTCCCCAAGATTGATTACGCGAGATTGCTCCATTTAAGAAAATTTAATTCGTGTATAGTTATACATATACACACCTATCCTCGTTGTACACATATAAACAATTACACCACGCTCTTTGTCACAATTTGTCCTCGTATTGCGTAGAGAGGAAAAATAACGAGACTTCCTTTCACATCTTTCCTCTCACCTCTCTCACTCTTGCTCTCTCTCTCTCTCTCTCGCATATTTACTTAAAAACCACTTGTGTGCACGTGTGTTCGTTAAGGATTTCGCGAGTGTACGACCGACGGTCAGGCTCTCAGCTCTCGGGCTTTTTTTTAAAGAGGGCTTAATATCTTGTTGTCCGTGTATAAAATAGTACTCGAGAATTTCATGTTGGGAGAAAATTTACCAGCTGTTGTATGCTTATTTTCTGCTATTATGTCACTATTTGCGTGTGTTAGATTTATCGGTCTAATAAGTTTATACTTTGCGCATATTGTTTGAAAAAAAGGATATCTTATCTTCTTATTGCGATGACATAGAGCTGACTTTATTGATGAGATAAAACGTCAATAATAGTAATTTATAGTAATTTATCAAATTTACAGAGTTAATTTTAAAATTTATCTGCATATCGATATGAAGGTATTCTTTGTATTTGGAAGTGTGTTTATTCATATTATAGTGAAATAAAGTATGAATCTTATATGATGTATAAATCTCTATATATTATGTTTGACCGAAGCGTTTATTATCTTTATTAAAATCTAAAATTAATATTCGATCAATTTGCAGTTTTATAATGATTATCTATGTTAGTGCGATATTTTAAAACAATATAAAATATTCATAATTTCTTATTCAGTATAAGGATTTACAATAGATATATAAAATTGCTTCTTACGTTTAATTTATTTTACTTCTTGCATTGTTTTAATAATTCTACAGTTTCAAATATAATTATTGAAAGTCTCTTACATTATTAATAATATTCACGTTATTAATAATAATTCACTTAAAGATTATAAATGATATAATTTACTTAATTATAAACACAATTTTAATATAATTATAAATTTTTATATATAAATCATTTTTATTAAAAAAAAAAAAAAAAAAAAAAAAAAAGAAAGAAAAAAAAAATTTATCACAACTTTAGTTAAAAATAAATTATCAAGCGGCAATTAATAATATTTATCGAATCGCAAAGCAACGGCATAAAAATCTACCTATTAAAATAGGGTATGTGCATAAATAAAGAATACAAAGGTAAAGCACTTGGGCAAGGCACGCGTAAAGTAAAAAAAAAAAAGAAAAAAAGAAACAGTAAGCGCCCTATACGAAGGATATCCGGTTGGCGCGCGTAATGCTTAATGACTCCTCGACTCGGCGCACAAAAGGTACAAGAAAAGAAAAAAAGCAGCGCACGCTTTGGTGAAATTTTCGGGCGCAGCCGAGGAATTCGACGCTGTATAGGGATAGGGATAAGGAGCCTACACCTTTGTTGTTCAACAGCCCGCTCCTGAAGGCGCGAACCCATAGGTAAGGGGTCCTCGAAAGTGAAAAGAAGCCAAGGTGGGGATAAATTCCGGTACGCGCGGCTGTATCTCAAGATACATTTATGACAATAAGGGAGCGAATTAGGGCAGCATTGTGCGAGTTCCGCGCATTTTTTTTTTTTCTCTCTCCATCCGTGACGCGCAACGCCCATTGTTGGGTAATGGATACGATAAATAAACAGAGTAGATGGTTATATATAAATATATACACATGCATATGAGCTCTCTCGAATTCGCTGACGAGGACCGGCCATTCATAACGCAGTTAACCGACTCTCGACGTCGAACGCTCTCCGTCGTTGGGAGCATTTCTTACTATATATATACGCGCCGTTGTTGTATAACACGCAAATGTGACCAAAACGGCTTTTACCTCTCGTACACACACACACACACACATATATATATATATATAAATCTTTTTCTTTTCTTCTTTCTTCGTTCCTTCTTCTTAATCGGGAAAAGGAGATGGCTATCGCGTTTCGTGTACGAGAATAACGATGTCGGAGGAGTTTATATGCGTAATGAGCGATCATTTGTTACATCGAATCATTTCATATTGTTTCGCGAAGAGGTTACTATCGAATGTATACGATATAGATATATATATATATATATATATATACTCGTATAAATGTACATGAGAAATTGTTGCCGATCGTCTAATGGTTCTATTTTTTTTTTATGCTGCGTTGCAATTTTTTTAATACATCGCTTTGTTAACTGCTAAATCAATCTAGTGATCGAAATTATTTTAATATTATATATTTCATATTGTAATTGACGATTTGCTATGTTATTGCTTAATATATTTATAAAAGTTGTGTAATTTATAAAATAAGTTTAAGTTTTATTTTATTTTTATTGCAAAACAAATAAATAACTAAATAACAGATTCATGGACAATGGAAAATAATGGAAAATATGAATAAGTAACGTTAAATTAATATATAAAATAATAAATTTTTTATATAAGTAATATTTTCATTTGCATTTTTTATAGTAAATTGTGCTATTTTAACAATTGATTATCTTGTTATTCGTATAAATTTATAATTAATAATTTTAATGTTCTAAAAGATATTTTTTATAAATTTCAAATTTAAGAAATTCATTCAAACATTTATTTGGAAATTTCTTGTAAGATATTATAAAATGTAAATAAAAAAGACATATTTCAACGAAACGGCAGGGATTAACATTGCGCATGAAATTAATTAGTTTAAAATTTGTTCAGTATTTCATACGTTATAATTTTTTGAATTATTTAAAATACCTACATTAAAAATATTATTTTAAAATTATTTCATATTTTATTTACATGTCATATATAAATAAAAATAATTTTTTGCACTTTTCGTGCACGGAAAATTATTTTCGTTATTTTTTATTAATATCGTATTGTAATGATGAATTACATACCAATAATTTATACAGTTAAATAAATAATTTAAATAATATACAATGGTATAAAGATATTTTATTAATTTAAAAAATCTTTTATAATGATTACAGAAACAACATAATTTTAAAATATTTTTTAACGTATTATTTCGAAATTTTTTTTTATAAATTATCTCATAAATCTTATAAAATTAGATTTCTAATTCAAATGTAAATATTTTAATATTTTTTTTTTTTTTTTTTTTGATTTTATTGTTTGAATAAAAACACATAATTAGTTTTTAAATTATTTTATATTAAAATAACTATAAGATCATTAAACAAATTAGAATTAAAATTTGAACAAAAATTGAATCATAGTGTGTTGAAAAATAAAATTGAGCCGATTATTCGGAAACAGGTGTGAAAATATAAATAGATACCTCTAGAATACAAAATGTTACACGATAGACATACCAAATACAAATTATTAGTTGAAAGGTATTTACAAAAAAAATCGTTATAAAAAATATTAAAAATCAAAATCAAATTCATCGAGAAATGTTATCTAACAATTTTTCTCAACAACGAGTTTAACTCCTCGAAGAGTAATTAACGCTTGTAAAAACACAAGACATATCGCGTAAAACTTGATTATCGTCTGAATTTTCAACCGTCGAAAAGAAACAAAATCAAAAAAAAATTTCCATCGGCCTTCGTGCATAAAACCGCATGCAAAAAAAAAAAAAAAAAAAAAAAACAGAAAAGAAAAAAAAATAAAAAAAAATAAATGAAAATAAAAATAAAGGAAAAGAGAAAAAAGCTGCCTAGTAGGGTACTCTCGAAGCACGACAGCTCTCGATATTTCAAATGTTAATGATTCGATGTGACAGGGAAATCGCGCTAAAGCTTATTTCGATATAATTTATCGGCATTGAATAAAACGAGGCGACGACGACGACGACGGCAACGACGACGACGACGATGACGACGACGACGGCGACGGCGACGAATACCTCGACGGCGACACACGAGTCTCGACACTCGTTTGATTTATGGGAGCGCAAAATATCTCGCGCACCTTTTTTCCAACGTCTCGAGACTTACTCGAGATTTCTTAATTCGACACCGAAACCAGATATACGCGCGTACTAGCGCCGATCTGTGCGAATTAATTACGCGAGCGCCGTTTGTGATAAAATGTATATACGAAGCCACCGACCGGTGAGATATATACTTGCATCCATTTTTGGAATATCTACGCGATTCTTGAGTATTGACGTAAACAAGCATGCGTGCACGAGCTAAGATAATTCAGAAATATTTTAAAGAAGCATTCTTTCTCTCCCGTGTAAAATTTTTGATTTTTATATGAATAAAAAAAATTTATTTACACAATTTTACCTTGTAGAATAATTTCATTGCAAAATAATACTCGTATAATTTGATTTAAGTTAGCGGGAATATGGTATTACAAACATTTAACTCGTTTAAACAATGTTTTATCGCTGTTTTATTCGACAATATTTGCACTGGAATTTCGCTTTACTTTCATTTCTCAAGCGTACAACTTTCTAGACTGGTTCTTTTTTTTTTTTTTTTTATTTACCATTAGGAAACAACAACAACAACAAATATTGCCTGCTTTATACAGTAATTATCGTTTTTTTATAAAATTACTATAACAATTAGGGTTTCGAAATATAAAATTTATAAAGATTTTACGTTTTCTTTTATCATTAAAAAGTGGATAAAATAAATTATAAATTTCAACGCAATGCGTTTTCAAGCGACGCAAAATATTTTTTTGTTATTCATACAAAATAGTTTCGTGTTTACTACAGATATACGCGTTTATACTCGATGTAAATAAGATATAAGCACAAACTCTAAATTATTTAACCTGTCTATTGAAAAATAGCTCGCATTAAGTTTCATAATATATCTCGCGAAATTTCTCAACGAGCGTCGAAATAAAATAAAAGAAAAAGCTCGGCACACACGGCGCACAAAGTTGACCGTAAGTCGAACTAATAATTCATATAAACGAAATTCGAGATAAAAATAATAGAGCAAAAACATTACGCGAAACTTCCAGACCGTATAAAATTAATCACTCGCTGCATCTCAATTGCCTCTCTTTCGCCGTCTCATTTTCTCTTTCATTCTCTTATCCGAGCAGTGCCAGTTTGCTTACGGAGCGATAGGTCGGTAGAAGAAGCGCGCATTGTACACGTCCGCGAGAGAGCTCGTTTCTTTTTCGCGACTCGCCGGGGTCCTTTTGTGCGCGTCACTGCGCGAATACTGCGCGAATACTTAATTAATCCAAAGATAATTAATTAGACTAGACCTCCTTACCCGGCGCGAGGTTTATGGTTGTAGCTCTCACACCGCCCGTCGAGTTCTTCGGCGAGGATAGGATGAGGAACTTTTGGCGCAACTCGCTTATAGTATAACATACACTCGTACATTCTTACTTATTGCAGGGCGCCTTGAAAACTTTGGCGCTGCCGTCCGCGCGCGAATGAAAATGTCCTTTGTCTTTGACTTGACTCTCGGCTTTTGTCGACTACGGCTTTGCCTTACGTTCGTTGGCTTTTGATATCGCGCCAGTCTTTCTTCGAGCTTATCTTATTTAAATGAAGAACGTTAGTTTTGAAAATAAGAGAAATAATAATGATAATAATTTGCGAACGTTATCGAAGTTCATTTTGTTTAAGAATAAGCTTTATTACACGAGTGATTGAATTTTTTCACGACACAAAATATACTTGAAAATATTTCATAATTGAAAAGTGCATACGTGCATTTTCTACTGGATGATAAAAAATTATTTTTACATACTTTCTTATTGCGCGGATAGAAACTTAAGCATTTTTTTATAAAAAATAAAATTATTAAAAAAAAAAAGATTAAATTCTATAATAAATTTAAATAATTTTAAAAACAAAAAATAAACAAACAAACAAAAATCTAAGAATTAATTAAAAAAAAAATAATTAGTAAACTTTAAAGGCAAAAAAAGCGTCGTAAGACCTTATCTACCATCCCAAAAAATAATCTACTGTTATTCAGCGGAAGATCAAAACTACTACAGACACACCGCGAAATGTCTCAATTTAACGAAAACGACCCGCGGCTGCCTCAAACCCCCATCTCGTTTGTGAGAGTCGCATGAATAATTTATTCGACTCGCTGTTTCCTATTGATTGCACCATCGGTCTCGAATAACCCAACGACGGGTTAACGCAACCTTTTTTTCTCTCTTTTTTATCCGCGCGCAAGAAGTCGCACAGGGCGTAACTCGTCTTGTTACGCGCGTTTGAAACAAAAAAAAAACAAAAAAAAAAAAAACAAAAAAAAAATAAAATAAAATAAAATAAGTTAATAAATAAAAACGAATATTAACCGCGATATTTTTAATGAATTTAATTACTGCACTCCGTATAATTACATAAATTATGAATGAAATTATGTAGTTTATAATCATGAAATTAAGGTTAATTGAACAAGTTTTATTTAAATATATTATTCGATAAAATGCAAGATCGTAAATTTAGAAATTAACGCTTTCTTTTAAATTTATTAATTCTGGTTACATACTGATTTTGTAAATTATAAAATAATTTAAAATTGTGGCGAAATAAAATATACGTCAAATAATAAAAAAAAAAATTTGTTTATCGTTTCTTCAATTAATTACTAAGTAGAAATAAAATAAATAATTATTGTCAATCTCATTGATCCGAATAAAAAATAAATAAAATGAAAGAATATTTTATCAGACATTCCATTAAGTTAATATTTAAAAATGCTCATATACGTGTAAGTACGTAAAGAATTACAAAACAAAACCTGACTTTTAAAAAGCAGCTATTTTTCTCAGGATATCACAAACGGAAATACATTTTCCAAGCTAAATAACACACAAAATATACATATATATATATACATATCGATATTGGTGGCAGTTTATCAAACGTTCGACAAGCTTACCGCATATAAAAACGCGGAGAACATAAATTACGTTAGATGGCAGCGGTGAAAACTGTCTCTCTCTCTCTCTCTCTCTCTCTCTCTCTCTCTCTCTCTTTCGTATACTCATTCCCAAGGTATTCGCAACTTACGCTAACGTACTCTCGAAAACGTGCGCTCGTCGAATGCACATACGAGTATGTATGTATACACGCACGTTGCAGCACAACCGATACATTGGCGAGAACAGCGACACTTCGCGGATGTGCATCGATAGTAGAAGAAGAAAAAGAAGGAGGAGAAATAGAAGCGAAATAAGTTTCACGTTTCCGCGGGTAGAGAAAGAGAGAAAGAGAGTCTCGGCGGGGACGGCGTTCGCGACTTTCGATAAAGGGAAGCCTTTTCGTTTCTCCTTTTCCCCCGTTGCTCTCTCTCTCACTCTCTCTTTCTCGTTCTTCCCTAAAAATCGAGGAAAAAAAGGGCTTTACGTGATTTACTTTCGAATTAAAGTATACCCGATTTCCACTGACAGAAAAGTCGAGCTGTTCTCCATTTTATTCTCCGATGTTCCGTTTGCGCTTTATTGCGACTTTTCTCCCGGTGTGTATGTGTTTAAATATCGAGTCCTCAAACTTCGTCTCTTATATTATGTACTATTTTTTAAAGAAGAATATTATAAAGGCTTTCCGGAGAGTAAACGTTTTATTTATCGCGCATCATGCTTTTTTATTGTACCAATTTAAACGTACGAGAAAATTTGCTTTACATCAGATTTTGTTGTATTTTATCAAATTTATAAATTGATATAAAATATTGTAGAAGTAAAACAAATTGAATTTAATAACATTTAACTATAATTATCGAAATTATTGTTTAATTGCGATACATTTTTGAAAAATCAGACTACCGACCTTTGAAATGATCAACATCTGAGTAATTAGCCAATCTCAAGTTCCTAAGTCTCAAAAGGCAATACTTTTATTAATATATATATATATAATAAAAATAATCGATATTAAAATAAGATTATTTATGCAAAAAATTATTAAAATTTAATTTGAATAAATATTTACTTCGAATAATAATACTTTAATTCAAGTAAATAAAGAATATCGTTAAATTTTTCAACATTTGTTTTTCGAATTGCCATATACAAAAAAAAAAAAAAAAAAAAATTAATAATAATAATAATAATAATAATAATAATAAATAAAACATAGTTCATTCTTTAAGGAAGCAAAGAAAAAAATGTTTAGAAAATTGACAAGGAGCAATTTTACTAGCAAAAGAAGGGAAACGAAAAGGCAAGAAAATAAAAGAATGAAGAAGAGGAAGAGCGAGAGAGGATAGAGGGTAAAAGACTGCTGTCGTTGATGTCCCGCCCACGTCGCTCGCGCCGATTGAAAAAGAACGGTAACCCCGTGAAAATGGGAAAATTAAATTGTTTATCGAACTCCGTGAGCCACCCGCGGGGCAAACCAGCGCGGCTCCTCCTCGGTTTCTCTTCCTTCGCTGCTTAAAGACAGTATCGCGAAGAGAGAGTGTGAGAGAGAGAGAGAGAGAGAGAATAGGGCAAAGAAAGAAGAAGCTGCGAAAATGTAGGAACGAGTGACGTGCACGATAATCGAGTTCTGAATTCGATCTAGCTCTTAACATTTTGATTAGCTTATTTTATTTCGATTATTTTTATTTTACCTACGAAATATTTTAATGTCGTTGAAGCAGTTTGATAAATGCATTTACTTTTTTCCTTTTTTTATTTTCTTTAAAAGTTTTAACAATCTTTTTTTTATTTTAAAATGTTATATGATATCTTATAATTAAAAGAATTCTATTATGGAGAATTTTTGTTATAAAATTCGTTACAATTTTATCAAAATTCTAAACGAATAGAAAATAGAATATTTAATAATATATTCTTTTGGTTCTTCATTCATAAATTTCTATTACTATTATTATTAGGTTTTTTCTTTTTTCTTTTTTTTTTTTCAATTAATTAAATACTCATACAGACGATTTATATTAATCCAACATCTTACTAGTAATAAAATATTATTGTTTGATTCATAATTAGTTTTATTACTTATATTGTAAAAATTGAATGCAGTGAAATGATATTCTTTAATAAATAAAACGTTTTTAGACTGCAAAAATAAAATAAAAGTATTATTAATGAAGATAAATTTATTTAATTTTTCGACTTTACGAAACGTAAAAAAAATATTAAAAATGTTAAAAGAAATAAAAAATAAGTTATATTGAATGATATGTCAATCAATTTATTCAAGAAGAATCAATCTAAATTTCTTACACTAATAATTGAATCGAATGCGTGCGTTTGTAGTATATGATAAAAAAAAAATTTATTCAATTTTAATTTTCAATGGCGCAAGAAGTTCCGTAATTATAGTACTGGTTATTTCTACTTGAATGAGTTATTGAACTAATATTTCTGTATTCTATACGAGCATTAAGAAATCTAAGGCGTAATATTTTCACAAATGAATTTAATACCATGTAAAGACTGATTAAATAATTAGATGATTTCTAGATCTGTATTTTTGTAAATTAAAACATTTATTTTAATGACAATTCACAAAATTTATTATTTAATTTACTTTTATTACAATTAAAGTAAATTATTCTAATATTTCCACTTGTATTAAATTGTAAATAAAAATTAGTTCAAAAAATAAAAGAGAGCATATCTTTAAAATAAATTTACTTTTCCACAGTACTTACGTAAAAGTATCATGGAAGTGACATTGATTACAAATGCAAAGTCGTGCTTTAATACCTATTTGTGAGTCAAGCTAGAGTGAAGTCTCCATAGCTCAAAGAGAGTTAAATTCTACTCCGAGGATGATTAATTACCAAGCGAATCTCTTATTACCATCGTTTGTAGTTCAACTGTCAGGATAGTTTCGAATGGCCATAACGAGAAACGAGTGTACGAGTAATTATCGCTTATAATTTATCTTACAAAATGTTCAATTTCATTTAAAATAGGAATCGATTGATTAAACATTTGAATATTTAACCCTTAAATGCATATTGTTGCCTATCGTTTACATTCCAGTTTCACTTAATTTAATTAAAATACCTGAACTTAATTAATAACCATAGACAATATATAACGTACTCGTATGATTGAAAACATTTGACATTTGATTTTTTTATTTATTTTTTATTTAACCTACGATACATACGACTCCATTCCTATATAAAACAATTTTTTTTCTAATTCAAAATAAAAAATCATGCATTTAAATGTGTGCGAGTTTTGTTTTGAATATATTTCAAAATATATATTTTTCTTTTATTTTAAAATGAGTAATATATGTATACGAATAAAGCGCATCAGTGTTGATACATGATTGATAAAAATTGATTAAATTTCTGTTAATATTCTTGAAATTAAATTTCAATGTGTGCGTGTGTGTTAATATATGTTAAAACATGCGTTAATTTGATTAAAATTTAAATAGATAATTTTAAATTTATATTTAAACAATAATAAATTTTCAGCAATAAGCGGTTAAACGAACATTATGAAATTATTTTATTGAAATTTGAAGCCTATTGTGTTACGTAGAATAAGAGATGTCGATTGAGTTATGAGCCAATGTAAATAACATACTTTAAAACATTAATATTTTAGTTACAATGCAGCGATAAAGCATTTTGTATATCAAATCATTTGTTAAGTCAAATTTCGAATAAATAAAATAATAAAGTAATATAGAATTACATTTACGTATTTATGATAATTTAACGTGCATTTATAATAATTTTTTTTTAATTTTAATGCAAAATTGACATCTTATATGCAATTCAAATAAAGCTTTATTAATTAAATCGTATAATAATATCAAATTTATACAAACGTCTTTACATTGACGTCTCTTTATAGACAGTCAAAGTAACGGTGAACGAGAGAGTCTGAAGACAACGAGGCGCGTTTCCCTTAGGAAATATTCAATTATTCTCCCTTTAGTTGTCAATTTCTCGCGAAATCTTAGAAACCACTTTGCAGCGTTAAGATCACATTGTGGCTTTCCCTAAGGAATT
This sequence comes from Chalcis sispes, assembly GCA_949987625.1. Taxonomy (NCBI): domain Eukaryota; kingdom Metazoa; phylum Arthropoda; class Insecta; order Hymenoptera; family Chalcididae; genus Chalcis; species Chalcis sispes. The sequence continues at coordinate 18,983,482 of OX465095.1, read as the reverse complement.
AAGGAGAGTAACGTGTATTTGTGTGCGATTGTATCCGATTCAAAGTGTAAAATCGTGTAACGTATTAATAATGTTATGATTACAATTAAATCCAATATCTCATAGCTTTAGTTAAGGATTATATTGGGTAAAGAATTTTTTCAATAGTTAGTTTTCAAATATAACTTTTGTCATTTAGGATTAATGATTTTTTTAATTCGTTCGTAAAGAGCAAATCGAATAAAAATTTTTTATCTTTTATTAAATATAAACCCAATTGAATCGTTTATAGTAAGTAATAAGCAGTAACAATGTTGAGCATTAAAAATAATTATTTTATTAACACAGTGAATTTCAAAATCCATAAATAATATCTAATATTATTTTTAAACGTTCGACTTCTTTCGTAAGATTTTCTCGTCGACAAAACTCCAGTCAAGAATATAATTTCTCGGTGAATAGAAAACCATTTACCCTCGCATTCTCCCAATTCACACTATCATTTTCAGTCACCCTTTCGCAGCCTCGGGCTTCGCTGAAATTGCATTCATTAATGAAATCAACCCCAAAAATTTTCCCAGATTACCTTGGGAAATACGCTGAAGCGACAGACAATTTTATTTGCAACATCGTTATTGTACAAAAGAAAATAACTTGTGAATAAATTGAATTTTTCTTTTTCTTTTTTTTTTTCTCGATAATATTTTATTTAAATATCATTTATTTTGATTGCGAATTATTTTATTTCCTTCAGCTGATATTTTTTTAAAAATCATTTTGCAATTCTTGTGAATAAATGACTATACATTAAATATTATAATTAATACATTTACTTACACGTCAAATTTCAACAAAATACATATGAATTCAAATTTCAAATACTTACTATTTTTTCATCAGAACCTTAAATCTTTATAAACACTGTATACTTATGGTATTTATTTAACGACATCGAATATTTTTTGGATTTTCTTTTTAAAACAATAATAAATTGTAAGATCAAGATATCTTTGCTTAAGTTATATCGTATGCAAGAAAAACAATGAGCTTAAAGAAAAAAGAAAAAAGAAAAAAGAAACGATATAGGCTTGGAGAAAGGCGAAGGATAAGACAAGACCCCATCTCAATGGAATATCTTAAAGATTTGAGTAATTAATGACTTGGATCAGACTGTCACCAAATTGGCTCGAATAAATCAGTCGAGATGCTTGAGCTTGGGGTAGATTACGAAAGAGACTAAAGACACTTGAAAATAATAGAAAACAATTGGATTTAATTAAATAATTAAAAATATTTAAAATTGCTGAAAAAATTTTAATTGTAACATTAATTGTCTACAAAAACATTATTATAGAAATATTGAATAGAAAAATTAATCTAAAATAATTTTAATTAAAAAAATTTAATCTGATTTAAAAAAATGTATTCTACTTTTGAGAAATAAATTATTGTTTGATTGTTGAAATTAAATTAAAAAGTTTTTTTAAGAAAATTGAGTCTATAAAAATTGAGTCTATAATTAAGGGGCTATACCAGTGTGAAGCTTTTAAGAATATCCTGTGAAATTTTCAAGGCCGTATCTCTAATACTTTTCGAATGGCAGCCTCCTAAAGAGCAACCGCTCGCAGGTATTATATAAACTGCTCCATCTCCCTAGAGTCTCGAAATGACTTTTTTCAAATTTGCTGCCATTGTAACTCAAAGAGCAATTATCCGATTGACTTTAAATTTAAACTGAGTATTCTTAAATATATTTACTCTACAATGACGCAGGATTTTTTTGATTGGATGAAAATTGACGATTTGGCATTAAAAAAAGCGACCATATTTTTGACCAGAAAAAAAAAACTTTTTTTTGATAACTATGCCATTTTGTTAAATTTTGATATTTTTCGAAAATTCTGCGACATTGTATAGGAAATACCTTCTAGTTTAACGACTTTTTTTTTTTTTTTGGTTTCAGCTACTCATTCGGCCGGAATCGTGGCAGCAGTGGAGGAACTTTTTTTTTTGGCGCCTCCGAAGACAGCGCATAAGTCGCTCATTTTTCAATATTATTTGATAAAAAAAATTATGGAATATAGTTTAAATATAGCTTGATACGCTCTTATATTTTTAAAATATTTTATCAAGTATTTTTCTTTTAAAAAATTCCCCAAAATCACCCAAATTTTCAGCGTTCACACTGGTATAGCCCCTTAAGAGATAATTTTCTCTGATAATTATTTATTTTATACGTTTAGTGCATATTTTAACAATGATGTCATTTATTATACCATTTTTATGAATAAGTTTCGTAGAAATGTCTCTTTTTTTTTTTTTTGATAATTATAAGTAAGTCATTAATCGAAAAGTTCATAGTACAAAACAAAAATTTTAACAATTATCAATTTTTAGAATATTTAAAATTAAAAACAAGAGTTTATTATTAAATAAAATCATTTCCACATGCAATAACAAAATATTATCTATGTTAATTTTATATTTGAAAAAAATTTGACAAAGCGATTATTAAGAGAAAAATGTCTAAACTCCAATATCAAAAGTATTGTAAACATAGGTTAATGTAAGCATAGGTAATTTTTCATTAAAAAGAATATTTGATGAAGTACTTTTAAAATATCAATAATAAAGCTTAACATTGAAAACAGCTAGGATATTTTCAAGTCACATAGAATAAAATAATTTTAAATATGATATTCAAAACTGATTTTCAAAAAATTAACTCATCATTATATGTAAGTAATTAGAACATGAGAACAATAAAAGTAATTAGAACATTTGTAATGTTTATAGTACAATATATTATATTAATTAAAACTTTTTCGAAATAGATATTATTCTATTTGCATCCTCCATGACGGCTTCGTTCACGAGAGAAAGAGCATCTCTCTCCCTTTCTTTCGATTTGAGCGCTTACTGACTCTCTAAAACATGCGACATGTACATATGTATGTTAACTGACCGTAAGCAAAGATCAAGCTATTCTATTTCCGGTTCTTTTCAACCCATTATAATTAAACTTATTAAATTTTTTAAACTAAATACAATAATATGCTTTAGAGTCGAAAAAATTTCCATTCAGTGGCTATTGCGTATCAATGGAATAAACGAAGCCTCGTTAAAATCACGCAATAACAAAAGAAGTACATTTTTTATAAAATTAATTTTTAGTTATGTTTTTTATCCAACGTTATTTTATTCAACATTTATTTGTTTTTAATGTTTGTTTACATAATATTATTATAACGTAATCTTTAAAAATAATGTTTTTAATTAAATATCTAATTTCAATCTTTATTGTAAAGTACAATACTTTTTTTTGAATTATAATTTATTGTGAAAAGTTATAATCTTTAAAAAAATACAAAAACTTTTAATGTTCATTGTGTTATGTCAATATTCATTTCAATATTCATATGCTCGAATGAATTTGACAATTAAAATTTGATTGGTTAACATTAAATTAATTAACGAAGCCCTAAAAATTATTAAAGTTATTTATTTTTTAAGCATTACTCTAAAATAATTACTATTTTAATTATTTATAAACTAATATAGTATTTTTTATATTTTCTAAGCCAATATGTATAATAATTAATACAAAAAATAAATAATTTACAAAAAAACATGATTTACACTGCTATCGTTATTTCTAAAAATTTACGGTCAAAAAGTCACTTAGTAATCATCGCATTTGTATCCTCACAATGAAAACGCTCAACGGCAGCTGCAACACAAGCTCGGTCAATCCATAACAATCGTATCCACCGCGTGGCAAGAAAAAAGAGAACCGGTAGGGAAGAAACAGAAAGAAATAACAAATCGGGTGAGAAAAGATACAGAAAAAGGGGTGGAGGGGGGTTCACTTGTATACATGTGTCCTCTTATAGTTTTAACCCTTGTGCGCTGAGTTCTCTCAATGATGGATCACCTGATTCGCGCGCGCACTTCGCACGCGAATACAGGAGCTTCTTTCATCTATCCTTGCTGGTATAGATGGTCATCGAGATAGCGTGATCCCGATATATATATGTATATACCATCGCCAACCCCTTTCGCCATGTGGCGAAGCAGCGCATACTTTTTTTCTTTGTTCTCGGCATCTCTGCCGGAGTGATCGATCGCTCTTTATCTGCTACACGACTTTTTTTTCATTCTCGCGCCTTCTCTTGCCTTTGTTGTTACGTTTTGTTTAATGAAAAGCGATACAAATTTTTGCGCGCCGGTTTTTCTTTTTTTTTTTTTTTTGTTCTTATTTTTTAGCTTCGGTATGATGGATTGCGTGCCCATGGAAAATGGATCGCAATGTAATTGATACGTATTTGCGCAGAAAATTATGATTTTATTAATTGATAATCATTTTTATAATTTTCATTGACATATAGGATAAAAAAAATTTTAAATTAATTTTAAATTTTAATTATTATTTTTCAAATTCTTCATAATGTGATTTTTTTAAAAATTTATATTAAAATATTTTAAACTATCGTTGAATTGAAAAGTTTTACAGTTAAAATAGAATGAAGAATTTTTGTTGGTCACATAATTGTACATTAAAATTAAACATTAAAATAACTAATGGAATAGAATTTTTGTAGGTTTAAATTATTGAGAGATAAGCAATATATTACGATATCAATGTTGTGGAATTTAATCATCATCATTAATAAGGAAGAATGTACTAGTAAATGAAGAGGCATTCAATAACACTTTAATTACGCTTTAAGTCAATTTCGGTATGTTTTGCTTATCACTCGGCGAAGTCCGGGCTTGGTACACAAGAAATGATAATTTTCTAGTTTAACATTCCCAACGTAAATTTCATTAAACCGAAAGAGAGACGGAGCGAGTCTCGGGACCGCGAAGCGACAGAGTAAAAGAGAAAGATAGAGAGAGAGAGAGAGAGAAGCGGTATTAAACAGATATCAGCGGCAAATATCAGTGGCACGTCCCGAGTTCATGCACTCGACTAGCGAGTGCACGCTCTGGCCATTAGCAATAGTGGCCTTTAAATTACTCGATCTAATTAGTAGTTATGCCGCAACGGTAGCGCGGCAAATCCCTCCTTCTCCCCCCCCCCATCCTCCTGCCACTCTCCCACGAACCAACCTCGCGGAAACTGAAAAGAGCCATTTCCTCTTTCCGCCGTCGCCGTAGCGCGCGTTATACGAGTATACCGTCGGGAGATTTGAGATCGCTCTTTATTTACTCGCGCGCAATTACAATGCTATCGGATATATCGTATTTTTACTTTAAAAATCAATTTTCCATCTACCTGTCTATTTTTTACTCTATCTCATCTGTCGCCGCTTCCTTTTTCCTCTGCTAAATATTCATGCATTTTCGAATATGTATTTTTACCCCCGTAGCTTCGATTTAAGCCCAGGATATTGATTTTCTATTTGTTTTTTAGAAATTAATTGCCGACGAAATTTTTTTCTTCACCACCGGCAACATATATGTTGATTAATGAATAATACCAAATTTTTTTTTCTTGTTTGTGGCGAAAATTTTTATGTCGAATCAAATAATGAGAAAATATATCGCTATACAAGATAAATGATTTTCTAATTGATTAAATTTTTTTCTAAATATTCATGCACTTTTAATTTGTAATATCAAGATATTGAGAAAATGTTAGAGATTTCTATAAAAATATTTCAACAACTTTTAATTTCGTTTTTAATAATTTAAATTATCAATTTTTTTATTAAAAATTTTTTTTAACTAAAAGCTACTGAAATGAAAAAGAAACAACCGAATTTAATGTTTTTTATTTGAAAATTAAAAAATCTTATATTTAGTTTTGAAACTGTTTAGCGGATAAAGTTTTAGTTCTTGAGTGAAATTGATTGGTTTAATTTTTTATAAATTTATGCATGTAAAAAAACAAAAAAAAAAAAAAAAAAAAATAATTAAGATCAATGTTTAATTTATATTAAAGAAATGACAAATTTTCAATTTATATTGATAAAAAAACTAATATGTTAAAAATATTTATTTGTTATAATTTAATGAACTTCATATCAATAAATTTATTAAACGATAACTCAAAAATAAATAATAATATGTTATAAATACTGGTTTCACCTAAAAATCTGTTTGATTATTAAAAATAAGCCAAATTTAGATTATAATTATGCAAAATAGAATATTAACAATTTATAATTTTGTTAATTATACAAAGTGATTTAATTGTAATTTCCATCTTAATGTAATATCTTAATTAGCATAATTATTTAAAACGTTAATATTTCACACACGATTATATTTATATACTATAAATATGATATGCCTCGATTATAATTAAAAAAAAAGATCGTTTCCCGATGTTACAGCTAATCGATATTCTTTTTCTGCCGTATGTAAGTACACATTTAAATTTATTCGAAATTAAACGCACATATAGTTAACCGATTCTATTTCTTTTACTTTCTTACTAAATTTATCCAGCAAGTTTACAATTAAACCATCCTATTTATACGCTACTCGAGGCCGATCGATCGGCGTGTAAATCCAACGACGACGCGTTGCGATATATCCAGCGTTAGGGACGCAACGACGTCTTTCTTTCCGTTAATGCAAAAATAAATCAAGAAACGGCCGAGAAAAAACAATCCCTAGATAAGTTTATCATCGTGACAATGAGCTTAACGCTCGCTTGTGTCCTCGTTTTTACTCATTCTTTTCTTGGCGTCTATATACCGGACGAGGTATATGCGAGAGAATACTCGTTAGAAACGAGTGTCGGTGACACACAATGAAAAATATTTCCGTGAAAGCTGGCAGGTAAAGCGAGATTACTCGTTACGTAATGTATTATTACGAACTTGGTATTTTCATTTGGAAAATAATTTTTAAAATTTTCATTGTAACCGGAAGATAATGAAGGAAAGATAATGCCGAAGATTAAAAAAATTTTTAATACGTACGATGATTTATTGTATCGTATAATTTAAATAAATAAACTTTATCATGTTATGTTATATGTTAATGCTATAGCACTTGATTCGTCAGAAGAACGAGATATTTTTAATCCATTTTTACTTAATTAAATGTTCGATATGCAATAAAAGAAGGTTTTTCAATTAACATAAGATTTATTTGATTTTTTTTTTTTTTTTATTTGACCATCAATTTGTTAATATAAAAAATTCAAATTTAAGAAGTTTAAATAAAAATTACCAGACTTTTGTATTATTTCCATTATTCGCCATTTAGCAATATTATTTTTAAAAGAAATTTAAAAAAAGCCAAAGAAATTTAAGTTTAAATTGACGCTCCACTATACATGTACGCGCGTATGCAAATTTGCTTAACAAAAATAGACTACCGTTTCAATAATTAGGTACTTGTGCGTAAGCGTTAAAATATATTTTTATTGTATTATATCGAATATCGTCGTTAAATTTAATCTAAAATTTCGAGCAATGATAGGGATTCGTTTAAAATAATATTTACAAAACCATAAACATTAGTCGACCGGAACAGTGCTCGCACGAACAAGATTAATCAGATTTGGATAATAAAATAGGAGCGAGATTAACGAAGTGTGCAGCGCGAAGAGAAAGAGAGAGAAAGAGAGAGAGAGAAAGAGAGAGACAGAGAGAGAGAGAGACTCTTGCTTAACTCCTAATTACTCAACTTTCCGGAGATTAACTTGCTTATGAACAAGAGTCGACTCGGAAGGGGTGACGAGGGGGAAGGTAGCGTGGATACAGAAAAGGTTCCAAGTATGGAAGGTACTGCGCCGGCACAGTAGCATTGGTGCACCGGCGGCAGCCGCAGCTGAAACCGAGGCTGAAACTGAAGTTCCTTATGTTCTAATACGGATTCAAGTGTACCTCGGTCGAGAAAGCACGCACGAGCGTGTAAGAGAGAGAGAAAGAGAGAGAAGCCACGGGAGCACAAGTTACAAACTGTTTCTTATAGGCAACGAGATACTGCCGAGTCATGCACCCTGGAACAGCAGTAGCAGTAGCCGTGGTAGCTGCTTATCTTCTCCTCCCACGCTTTAAACTCCCGAAAACGTCGCTCCCCTCCCCCTTCCCCCTTACGGTCGCGGCAATAATATTCGACGCTTGCACCCGCGACACTTGGCTCTCGCTCGTGGTACGAGTTGCACACACGCGGCGCGGCTCTGCGAGCTAGACCTTGGTCTAACTTGGGAAAGGTGAGCGTTTGGTCTTTAACCTACCCAGGAAGCTGCTTAAAAGTGTAGTCTTTATGTAATTGAGAGAGAGAGAGCGTGTGAGCGCTGCGTTAGCTTTTGTCACGTGCGAAAATGTCTACAAATAACTCTCCGAGATTTAAATAATTACATAGGGCACATGGAAAGGATACTCGGCGAATTTATATTTTAAAAGTGCGGAAAAAAAAAAAATTGCAAAGATGAATATATCATTTCGAAATTTTCGAAGGCTATCAATTTATCATTTGTGTTTTTTTGTTCTTGTTGCGCGGATTATCATTGGATTGTTAATCAATGTATTTATAACTATTTTAAATTTTCTAAAAATTATTAAAAATAATAGTATTTAACCAAAAGATATATTTTACTGAAAGTAATTATTACAATATTATCAAGTTATTTTTGTTACTTCAATATAATAACAAATTATGATTGTCAATATTTTATATATTAAAGCATATTAGAAAGATAAAAAAAATTAAATTTAAGACAACGTAATTTTATATTTTTATAATAAGAAGTTTGTAAGTTTACATGGACTCAAGAACTTAAGAATTTATAGCGCGTACGACAATTATCATGAAAGCAAATAAGGTTGTACTGTGCAGGCGCTATAAACTAGTGAAGTTGTAAACTTGACAAATTTAGTATTGCGTATAAAAAAAAATTAACTAATTAATGTCATATGTAGTTTCGTGTACAAACGTTGTATCTAATTATCATACATAACATATATATATATATATATATATATTTTTTTTTTTTTTTTCAAATATTTTTATATTTTAAACTTAAATAACTTAATTCGTTTATATTTTCAAAAAATTTTAATTAAAAATAACGTATATTGATAAATTAATAACACGAAAATAATTAAATAAACTTTAATTTAAAAAAAGAAAATATGATCTATCTTTAAATGAATATGCTTATAAAATGTTATAGTTAGTGCTTGGATATAAACAAGAATATTGAAATCTTTGAGTATTATAGATTACACTTTATGTGAATATAATACGATTGTTATTTAAGCAATGAACGTTTAATCTTACAGATGAAAATAGTAAATAAAGTGAATAACTTTTTAAATAAGCAGCTACGCAATAACAATAAAATTTTTCGGTACAATTTGCTTATATATTAAATACATACACTGTAGATATCTACACTTGGACGAATAGCTTAAATTAAATAATTTTCGTTCTTGTTAAAATTGTCAAGGATCAAGCAGCCAAAATTGTATTAAAACTTATGTACGAATAACAATCTTAGTGAATCTAAGCGTCCTGCAAATCGACGTCAAAGATACGCATCAATACTTTATCGTTATTCCGCGTCAACTCAACAAACAAACCGGCATCAAAATTCTAACTACTTTTTCAACCAGTTCTAGCGGTATCCCTGCCTTAAAGCGCACTTATATATATATATATATATATATATATGCATTCCTCTCGTTGTCCGATTAAAAAAGTACGCGCAACAAATATAATATCACCCACATATCGTATGGGACATGATGCACGCGTATATAGATGTGTGTGTGTGTATGTATACATAACATATATATATATATATATATATTATATATAGATGGGCGAATATCCTATACAGCCGTTATAGTTGATTATGTTCGAATGCCTGCTCCCGCGTCGTATAACGACGGGAAAGGGATTCGGCCGTGAGTATACGCGGAGATTAATACTTGGTGCATGTCAAAATCAAAGTCGTATTTGACTATCGATTTGGGCTTGCTCATGGCTTTCTCGCTCGATCACTCGAGCGAGTCGACCGGTTAATATTGGAATTTCGGTTATTAACGAGAATTCCTCAAGCGACTAGGCAACGTTTTCTCTCTCTCTCTCTATCTCTCTTTCTCTCTCGCTTCCTCTCTCTCTCTCTATTTTCTCTCAACGCTGACGATTAGTATAACTAAGCGGACGCACGCGTGTATACCGTGTAATATTTGCGCGAATCGTGCAGTTCGCGTTATTACTCGAATTTAACCGAATTTTCATGATCCATATCCAATCTCAATACATAACTTCGGTTATATTTCAAGGTATAGAAGCAAAAAAAAAAAAAAAAAAAATAAAAAATGAATGTTTGTTGGAAATTTAAAATTCATCAGGCTCTATAATCGATCTGTTTAAAAATAAAATTTCATAAAGAACATTGTCGAAACTTCAACGCGTTAAATCGAAAATAAAAATACAATCGACAACCTTTAATTATATAAGCATTTTTACAGCTTCACTGTAGTATGCGATGAGTTTTAAATGACGATATAGATTGTAAGATTTTGTGTTAAAATTATCCATACCAATAATTATCCATAATTATTAGTTTAACGTGTAAACAACTTAATGAAAAGAAAAATAACGACTGATTCAAAAACGAAATGTACATTAGAAGACGAATCAATTTTAATCTCAATTTTTTGATAAAGTATGTTAAGCACAAAATCGAATACAAACTTATACACAGGCATACCCAATTAAACGGCGATCACAATTAACTGGATTTTAATTTCAGCCACATCATACGTATACACAATACGCCGCATCGTCGCAAACGGAAGAGCTGAGCAAAAAAAAAAGACATCGTAGGTTGTGGTGGTGGTAAGTTCGAGCGCGAGAGAGAAAACGAACGCAAGGATGGGGATATAGTAACAGAGGAGGGCGAAACGAGAACTGCCGGTGACGTCTGCCAGAGTGTGTTACTGGCGGGTACTTAACTTATTGTCCTACACACCCGGATTATACCATTAGCAATATTTTCCCTTTGCGGTCTGCTCCTCTCTCTTTCCTCGTTCGCTCGTTGCGCTCATTAGCCCCCGCGCGAGTAATCGGGCATTGAACGCGAGCGAGGGATTTTGTTGAGCTACTTTTTTTTTAAGCTTTTTGTCGATCATTTTTTAAGATACACTGTAAGTGAGATTTATTTTGTTAAAGGTCTTGTTTCTAGAAGGAATTTTTTAACGATATAATAATTAATTTAGCTGTTTCGTCGCTTTTCTCGCGAAAAGTTTTCAATGCGAATAAGAAAGGTTGACAATTGTTTCTAATTTCTTTTAAAATCATTTCCCAATTTTTTTTTTTTTTTTATTTAACATATTTTAAAATTTTTAAAAGTTAAGATAATGCATTTTAAAACCTAATAAAAAAAAAAAGCTTACACATTCCTTTATTTTCAAATGTTATGTAAAAACAATTATAATTATTTGAAAAGTCATAAAATAATGTCATTTTTATTTAACAAAAGTACTTTTTATTCATACATTTTTTTCTCAAATTAAATGAAGTCATGAACGATGAATTTTTTTTTTTTCACATTAAATCAAATAAAGAAGTTTAATAAAGTAAAAATAAAAAGTTTATTTTATAATGATAATTGTAAAAAAATGATTATTTGTAACATTAATTCTATTTTAATATCTTATAAATCGATATGATATTTTTAATCAAATTATAATAATTTTTAAAAGAAATTTAACAAAAAAATCGATCGAAATAATGAAAATGAAAAGTAAACAAATGGATATAAAAATAAAAGAAGAACATCAGAATTTTAACATGTATCAAAATCATTGCATTAAAAGGTTCGTACGTGATAAAATTCAAGAAGAATCAAACGAACGTGTACTCCGTCGAGCAATCGACAAAGTACATTCCGTATACGTCAGAATTGAAATGCGGATGGAAAACATCAGAGCAAGTTTTCTAATGCGTGCGAACGAGCAAATGGGTTGACTCTTCACATAAGATCGACGAATGAGATAAAGAGAGAGAGAGAGAGAGAGAGAAAGGGGAGAGAGTGCAAAGGCTCAATCATCTGCGAAAAACGATCGACCGACGAACCAGTGGGGGGTACACCGATTGTGCACATATATTCGCACGAGCGCTGCACGCTCTTCAACTATCACTAGCACAACAACGAAGAGAGACGGCTTTATTTCTTCTCCCCCTCGCGACGAGCGCGTATGCAGTTCCACCCGAATTCATATCGCGCGAACCGATCTCTCTCTCTCTCTCTCTCTCTCAATGACACGGTCCACGAAAGTGATGGTTATATACGCACGTAGTATAGGATTGTAAGCGAGCCGGTACCGAGCTCTATTATCACCGTGAGAGAGAGAGAGAGAGAGAGAGAGAGAGAGAGCGAGAAAGAGAGAGAGAGAGAGAAAGACCTTTCGTGTACACGTATGCGAAGCGCGAAATTAGAGGTTGCATTGAATTGTAATAGATGAAGGATAAGATGTATTGCCGTTATATAGGGACTGCGAATATATATGTGTATGCTGTTGAATTTTTTTTGCTTATCCGTTCGCCTACATATTTCTTTTATATTTGTTACGCCTATTGTTTACCGATTGTTTATCTTTCGCTTCCCCCACTCTTCTTACCAGATATTTTTATATTTAAAACTTTTCTTTTTTTCGGATTCCCTAAATTTATGTATATTAAACCTTTTTTTTTCTTCTGAGAACACTATTATATCTTTCTCATTCAACGACTCTGCAAAATATTTTATTTACATTCTAATTGTTAAATAATTTTTATACTAATTTCGATGTCAAACAATAAAGTCTTTTTCACAAATATTTATGAAGTTAAAATATCAAATACTTGCGTATGTATATTAAATGTTTTTAAAATCACTTATGAATATTAATACTCAAAATAATTAAAGCTTATATTACTTTAGAAATGTACACTATTCACAAAAACGTGCCATCGCGAGTTAAAAATATTCAGCTTCAACATTTATTTACAAACTGGACGATGCTTGTATATTTTTGAAGCTTTATTTTTATAAAATTTCTACATTTGTGTGATAAAATAATCATTGCATAAACAGAAAATAAAATCTTATATTATCTTCATTTAATAAAATGTCGACACATAAGTTCTACCACTAAAACAAATTATTTGAATTTCCTTAACATTGAAAAAGTTTAACAATTTCAACATTTCCGTAAAAACTCTTGCTCTGTCTCCTTTTTATCCAAAATTTTCCAAACTATTTTCTCGTTTTTGATAATACAAAACTTTTTCATTTTCTCGTTACGCGTGGGTATGGTATAGCGAGCTTACCGCGCGCATTTATTTATTTATTCATTATTTTTTTCTTTTTTTCATTTTATTTTTATTTTGCGCAAAGCTTTTCCGCAGATAGCAGCGGCTCCGCGGTAATTTCACTAACGAAACGCGCACCCGGCTTGTGATATATCTACCGTTTGCAGATTTTCCTCTGATTTAATCCTTTGTGTTTCCGCCCGTTATAAAGTGGCGTTGCAATTCGCCACGATTGTGCCCGAAGAGTTACTACGGCGCATAATTAGGCGAAAATTATAATTTAATATTCTCGTTTGGCATTAACGTTTGCATTAAAATTGTAAATGCACACGTGCAACAAGAAGCAATGAGCATATACTTAAATTAAGAATATGCGAAATGATAAAATTATGCTAATGTGAATATAAAAGTATAGGCGCGACATTTTCAATAATCAGGAAATAAGCTCGTTTCACATTTGAATAGTTAACACCGATCGTTAGTAAGAGCATTATCTTTTATTGATTCTTCTAACATATACATACACAATTATATTTTAATTGTTCAAAAGCAATAATTTAAAGTATTTTTTAAATGTTATTTTTATATATTTTGTAGTATGAAATATATTGTAAAAATACTGATTAAAATATCCTCAATAATATACATAACAAATATAAACTAGCTAATAAAAACTCATTTGTAAAACGTATAACAAAACTAAAAACACTTTCGTTAAATAATTATCCTTCTACGGCAACTGGATTACTTAAACAAAAGAATATTATAATCGACGCTTATTCGGCAACTAGTTTTACGGATGTTGGCAACTCAGTTAAGGACAGCGAAGAATCATTTGCCAAACACAAACAAAAGATTTCGTCGCTCTATTTTGACTGTAAATAAATGAAATGCTAAAATATTTCGAGGATCGAGTATATTAATATTCCGGCAATTCCGAATCCGAAAAACATGAATTGAATTTTGAAAAATTAGTAACAAATGGTCCTATTATCGCTCAGAAAAAGAAGAACGGAAATAAAAATTTTTCCTTGAAAATGTAATATCAAAAAGTAAGTTATTATAATTTTTTAAATATAATAATCAAATTACATTTTTTATATTGTAAATTTTTTTTTTTTCTTTAATTTATATAATTTTTAATATCTCGAAGCCGCACACCAGAATTTATTTTGTAAAATTTCTCAAGAAAAAAAAAAAATGTGCATATGTATATAAGAAGTGCAAAAAATTTTAGAATATTCCTAAAAAGTTCCAAACGCGCATCTTTTAACGGCTTCAATAGTATGTAAAGCTTTACAATATTTTATAATACAAATGACACGTAAGCTTAAGAAGTTAAAGAAATATTATAATATAATATTTTTTCATACTATTTCAACCAAATATGTAAAATTTAAATAAATTTTTTATCGTTTAATTAAATTTGTTGAAATAAAATAAAAATTGAATTAATCAATGACTGGCAAGGTTGAAATATAATATTGGGTTGTTCGATAATTAATGTCGTTTTTTTCATGTTTTTCAAAGTGAATTTATTTATATTAACAACAAACATTAATCAATGATATATTGACCGTTTTGTTGGATGACCTTTTGCCATCTTGCGGTAAGTTGAAAAATTCCATGTTTGAAGAAGCCTTGGTTTTTAGAAGCGAAGAACTGGTCTAACTCATTTTTAACAGCCTGATCGGAATCGAAAGTTTTACCATTCAAATGGTTTTTAAGGGAGCGAAACAAATGATAGTCTGATGATGCTAAGTCAGGGCTATAGGGTGGATGTGGCATCAGTTCCCAATTGAGCTCCATTAATTTTTGACGGGTTATCAAAGAGGTGTGAGGTCTGGCGTTATTATGATGGAACATCACACCTTTGCGATTGGCCAGTTCAGGGCGTTTTTTCTTGATTGCTTCGTTCAATTTCGATAGTTGACGACAGTAGACATTCGTATCAATAGTTTGGTTTCTTGGAAGCAGCTCAAAGTAGACTATACTCTTGTAATCCCACCACACGAAAAGCATAATCTTTTATTTGTGAATATTGGCTTTGGATGTAGATCGTGGGGGCTTATCTTGCTTGATCCATGATCGTTTTCGGACTACATTATCGCACACAATCCATGTTTCATCACCCGTTATGATTCTTTTTAGAAATGGGTCGCTTTCGTTACGATTCAGCAAAGAGTCGCATATGTTAATGCGTTTGGTGAGGTGGATTTCCTTTAATTCGCGAGGAACCCAAACATCCAGTTTGTTTACGTAACCAAGCTGTTGTAAGTGCAAGTAAACGGACGAATTCGATATGCCGAGCTTCTCTGCTATCTCTCGAGTCGTCATATGCCAGTTAGTTTCGATTAATGCCTTTATTTTGTCGTCATCAGTAGTGGTTGGACGACTAGTGTGTGGTGCATCTTGCACATTAAAATTTCCAGAACGAAAGCGAGCAAACCAACGCTGACACTGGCGTTCAGTAAGGCAATTCTCACCATAAACTTCACACAATTTCTTCCGAGCTTGCACCGCATTTTTGCCCTTTCGGAAGTAAAACAATAAAATATGCCGATAATGCTCACTTTGATTGTGCATTTTCAACTTAATTTTTAACCAACTTGTTATTTACTAATGACGCTCAGTTTTTGACAGAAGATAGTGTACAGTCTAACCTTTATAATAGTATATAATAATATACGCTACGCAACCGCTACTACATGAAATATGCAGTTCACGCCATCTATGAGAAAAAAGCGACATGAATTATCGAACAACCCAATATATTATCGATATTAAAAACCGACAATCTTTTTTAATGAATTTTTCAAATTCTTTTATTTCAATGCAAATGAAAAAGAATTAGATTTCAGATTAGCTTCCTAGTTTAATGATTTGGCCAATATTAATCCGAAATTTAAGTATTTTACCTGTATAGTGCCCATTAAGCAAATTTTTCGAAAATTTCTCAATACGAGGAAAACCTCATCGTAGACTAACGCAAATGCATCGGTACAACATATTCGAGAAGGGCAATTCGCATAATCTGGTTTGTACATCAAGCAGTTTGGGGGGCCTGTATACACGGGGAATGTGAAGAGAAGAGACAGAGAGCAAGAGAGAGAGAGAGAATATCCGTACACATCGAGCCGCATCCGTCTGCATCGTCGACGATACCTATTGCTTGTATCTTGTGCCATCGAAAATTACGCAAGATCCCCGTAATGCATATGCCGCGTGCACTATACACTCGATGCATCCAACTGGCCCTTTGCTCACTCGCATGACCCTATAACGGGCTTTGCAGAGAGTGAGAGAGAGAGAGAGAGAGAGAGGAAGAGGGGAGAGAAGGAAGGGAGTGACCGCGGCGCATTATGGAACGCTATATCTGTTTTATCAGTCCATCTAATAGTGGGTGAGCGCAACTATACACATCCAAAATGGATGGCACTTCCGAGCTTTCGCCCTCTGATCCCTTACTCTCTACTTGTGCGTTTATATATATACACATTTGCGTACGGTGAAACGCAACAGCGTGGTACTCGCGCATTATAAGCGACATTCGCTACATCTTTGTATGAACATATATATATGTGTGTGTGTGTATATATATACAGGCGTATACATGTGCGGTTTAATGCGCAAACCTTAGAATCAATGAGCTGCTGGCTATTTGATTACACCGGCGGAGATGCAATATTACATGATATAGCGGAGCGAGAAATTAACAATTTTTTACAGGTAGCTCAGGAGTATTCGAGATATTGAAAGTAACGCAATATAATGAATTAAATGTTAAAAAACTTTTACTATTAAGATTCTTTAGTTAGTAAGACAAGAATATGGCTAAATAATGTTTATTATAGTAAGACAATCCATTTCTCGATTCTTCCGTAAACTCTCGACTTGCTCGACTTGATTTTGATGCCCGATCGAAACAAGGACGATGAATAAAACAAATGCAAAAACAATTTTGCACGCGATTTGCTTTATATGCTTTTTAATATCCTATACGTAAAATCTTTCGTTGCTCATCGTAGGCGTTAAGTCTACGTTTCAAACTCATGCATTGTGCATTCGTAAAAGTTCAATTTTTTGTGGTTTTTTAACGTTTGAAAAATACCACATTTTAGCAGATTTTTTAACAACGTGTAAAAAGTATAATGTTCATGTGCGGTAGCTTCCTGCACGTATCACGCACAATACTTTTTTTTTTCAAACAAAGTAATATATTTACATGACACTTTTATCCTGCTTGTTTTCCAAACATAAAAAGCTTGCTCTCATATACTTGTACGGCAACGTTTATAAAATTTTTTAAAATGAACCACTCGTAAATAAATAATATAATTGATTAATATATTGAATGAAAAATAGCTTTTATTTAGCTCTCTAAGATTACATCCTCCTATGTACGGTCTTATTACAATTTTATACATAACATATTTACATTAGATACGTGCAACAATAGTTAATATATTTATATATAATTATATTAATAATTCACTAAATGTAATACTAAAATATTTATAATAAATAATGTTAAAATAAATACAACATCAAGATATTAATGATGGTCATAATAACAATCAAACGCTCTGTTTGTTACTTACTTAGTTCTTGGTTCTTGGCATTTACTTAGTTCTTGGTCTTGGCATTTACTCTTTAATGGTTAGAAAAAAAACCCATGGTGAAAACGGACAAAACCGATGCGGTTAATTTGAATTGATTATTAAAAAAAACAGTGTTAGATGTGTGAAATAAGACGTTGAAGCTGTTGAAACATGAATAATAGATCATTCTTATTGTCTATCGGATGAACTTTGAAGAAAAATAAAATTTATGTACAGTACGATGAAAGTAAAATTTATCATCCGTCTTTGATTCCTTTGCTTTACTTTAATTGATTTTTACAAAATTTTGTCATTTTTATAATTATAAAATGAGAAACCTGTTAAGAATAAACGTCTTATAAATCACCAACGATTGTAAATCATTCATAATATTTTTACTTTACTAATATTGTTTTATACATTAATCAAAAAACTTTCAAAGTATCATGAATAAAACTCATTTATTTTTACCGTCGTCCATTAAAAATAATTTACATCACCGTCCCCGCGAATTTCCTTTGTCATTTCGCTTCGTTCTTCCATCTTTCCCAGTTTTCGTCCCCATTCTTCCCACTCTCTTTCTCGCTTATATACCAGCAATGCCGAGAGGGTCGTTGTCGCAGCGTTGCACGCACGTATGGGCTTCCGTTTAAGTTGCAGCTCACGTACGCGGCAATCACGACGGGATCGACGGGCGTGTACCACTGGCTAGTGTAACGCTACTGTACCGCTCTCTGTCTATATCGCGGACTATAACCGCGAGCCGTGTCCGATGGCCCGATACACGCCCAAGACATGCTTACGCTGCGTGGAAACGTTCCCAACCCCTCACCGGACGATCACCGCGAACAACCACGTGAAACAAGTGCGCGGCTCGATTCTCCTGCACTATGGAGAAGAGGAAATGGGTTTACTTGCCTTCGTATCGTAGAGTTGAATGAAGAAAACGGTTAGAAAAGAAAAAAAAAACAGTCAACCCGCTGTCAAATGAACTTTTGAAAGTAAGATTTCTAGTTTCGGTAACGAGGTAAAAGTCAGCTTTGAGTATATTGGTTTTAATAATTGACGAGTTAGGATTAAAGCTTTTTTTACAATTATTACAATTTTCTTCGATATTTTTATCGATAAAAATTTAGATTATCGTATATATATATAAAGTTATTAACTAAAATCAAGAAATTTTTAATTTTGTAAAATACTTAAAATTATATTTTGCTTAATAACATTTTGATAGATAAACAATTTTTTACACCAATGTCGTTTTAATTCAATGATACTTTTAAAATCAATTAAAGAGTTGTAAGTTTAAAGGGTCCAAGTGCCAATTTTATTATTTAGAGATATAACAGAAAAACATTATAAAATAAACAACTCAATGAAATAATTATTTATTTTTATTTAATTCAATTGAACACATATCCAAATTTCAAAACAAAAATGCACTTGGATCCATTTGGATATTATTAGCCTTGGCACTTAGATCGTACACATATTTTCGTAAAAATATTAACTTTGGATTTTTTGGCACTTAGACCCTTTAAACTTACAACCCTTCAATTATATAAATCTATCTCGTGTAGTAAATTATTGAGTATTATAAAATGAATTTGCTAAATTTAAAATAGCAATTATTTTCTCACAGCGCCAATTATTTCTTATGCGCGATGCTGCACATGTGTGTTTTAATCGCGGTAAAGTATGAAATTTTTCATAACATATTAAGCTTACTGGAATCCCAACGTTCTTTTTTTTTTTTTTTTTTTTTTTTTTTTTTTTTTTTTTATCTTGGTGAAAATTTACAGTCAAGTCCAAGCGGTAGGAAACCCGGGCTGTACAACTGTAGGTGAAAATGATACTCGAGCTTACATTATCTGCATATTGCGGTATGACGAGGGTCGATCCGACGACTTGATATAATATACGGGCTAATTCAGGAGACGCGCTGTTCTTGTTTTAGCTCTTTTGCTTTTGATCGAGAGAGAGAGAGAGAGAGAGAGTGCAAGCGCCACCATCCTGAATGTTTCATTGAATTTTCTCGTTGGCATCGCGCAATTTTGAAATTGCGCGAGACATCGTCTCCCGGATATACCGTTGTTACCACACCACAGAAAATTCCATTTCCAACGGAGTCGAGTTACGTCCACAATCTGCAATTTCTAGGAGATACACGCGTTCGAGTTCTCTCTCTCTCTCTCTCTCTCTCTCTCTCTCTCTCTATCCCCCTCTTTCTACTGTCATTTCAGGTAATGCTTTTATTCCAAGCGCTTCTCTCTTCCGCAAACCCTCCTCCATCCACTATTCTTTCACTCCTTATTATAGTCTTATTTCTTCCATACTGGTTGGTGTATGACGGTTATTCTTTGCTGCCGTTTCTTTTTCATATTCTTTTGATGGTCTGATACAATTTCGCGCTCTAAAAAAGTGCTTTTTTCGCATAATATTTTAGCTTCTATTGTAAAATTTAATTTCTATATTAAAGTTTTCATTGCTTTAATTTAACAAAATTAGCTATTTTGTAAGAAAAAAAAAAAAAAATTCACTTCAATTTACAAATTTTTAAGTATTTTCATTCATCTATAATAATTTATTTTTAGATAAATTTGCTATTTATAAATCTGGCAAATTTGTAGTATTGTTCAATAATTAATTAAATACGTATATTTGTTCATATTTCATTATAAGTTATAGATATATAAATTTTGCTTATTCGTTCCAACCCTATACTTCTGTTGCAGAACTTTAATACAAATGTATTAATTTTATAAACTATAGAATAATAATCGAATTATAATCTTAAAATGAATAAGAATGAACAAAATTATTAAGCCGACTATATTCATTATTTGTATTTAATGATTCAGTAGACTTATAAAATAATAATTCACGCGTTTAATTTTAATAACGACTAATTTTACAATTCAAATCGAACAGTAATATAGTAAAATATAATTTCTTAAAAGAATCAGCTTAATATTAATCAAAAATTTATCTTGTAATATAATATCCGATTCTTGATACATTCCTTATGTATTTTCCTTTGTTTTAAACTTCGTTCCAACAAGGAAAAAAATTTTTATCGGCGAACGTCAGGGCGTTCCGTTTTTTCTTCGTTATGCCAGCATAACGCACTCGGTTACTCTTTCTCTCTGTCTCTGTCTGTCTCTCTCTCTCTCTCCCTCTCTCTCTCTCTCTTTTACTATCACGATTTTTCTACGTGACGTCGATCCTCTTCTTCTTCGACCGAATGCCTTACTCCTGGGATTTCACTTAGCACGAGCGTTAAGACGACGTGCAACGATCTTTCGACGTTGTTACGTACTTTTGCGACGTGCCCTTCAATAATTTCTTTCGCGAATTCACTATTGAATTACTGAACTTTTCCACCAATCTCATTGTTTATTTCCTTATTTTTCTTTTTTTTTTTTTCTATTACAATGAAAGGGAATTCCCTTGGAGGTACGCCAAGTATCGCGACTTTAAGTCCAAGAAGGTAAAAGTGAAAGTAGTGAAGTAGTTTCTTTTTTATTTACTTTCAAAAAAAAAATTTAACGTCTGAGCGACTCTTGCATCTGCGATTAAACTTGAAACTATTATTTTCTATAGAATTTTGAAGATCCAAGTCTAATTTTTAAGTAGCCAAACGATGCATTGTAATAATTATTGTCATTTACTGCTCAAACTTTTAATAAACAATAATTTACTCGTAGTTTGAAGTTAAAAAAAAGGCTATATTTAATATTTAATATTTAAAATGATTGTTATTTGCAACTTTTTTAATTTTATTACGATAATCCTCTAACATACATTATATCGAATATATTTTGTATTCGAATAATATTATATTAGCATGTCTTGAAAACGCAAAAGGATTTTAATAATATAATTATATATTACTAAAATCTTAATTTTAAAAGAAGCATTAATTTAAGGGGATAAATACCCTCTATTGATCGATTATTTTCTCGATAAATTTAAAAAATATATATATTATTGTTAAAAGATATTGTTTTGTATTTTCTAATCAATTGGAATATACAGGGTCTTCAAAAAGTTTCGGACCGGTTGAATAACTTGAAACGTAGGGATTACTCAAAAAAATGGTTGAGATAAAAATTGTCGGAAATTTCTCTGGTTATTCAACCGCGACCACGGCCGTGACATTGACCTAGACCTTCAAGGCCATTTTAAGGTCAAGTCCATTTTTTTATGTGGCAACCTTATCTTTAAGGTAACCCCAAAAAAAAATAATCCACCGGACTAAGGTCAGGAGATCTAGCTGGCCATTCTATTGCTCCTCCTCTGCCTATCCACCTTCCTGGAAACACTCCATTCAAATAAGCACGTACACCTCGCCTATAATCAGGTGGTGCACCGTCTTGCTGGAACAACCTTTTATCAAAATCATTGCCCACAATTGCGCGAATCGCTGGGATGATTTCTTTTCGGAGCATGTCTTCATACTTAATCGCAGTAAGATTTCCTTCAATAAAGAAGGGCCCAACAATACTATTGTTTATAACGCTAGCCCAGACATTCGCTTTCTGAGGGTATTGAATACTGCGAGTATCCGACATCCAGCTTGGGTTTATATCACTCCAGTACCTAAAGTTATGTCTATTGACATTGCTATTAAGCTCCAAGGTAGTTTTGTCTGAAAATAAAATCCTATTCAAAAAATATTCATCAGCAGTTATTCGGGTCATCATCAAGTCACAAAATTCTACGCGTCTAACTGGATCATGTTCAAGCAATTCATGTACAAATTTTACCTTGTATGGATGGAACTTCAACTTTTTTGTAAAAATATTATGCACTGATCCGACACTAATATCACGTTGCTGATGCAATTTCGTAACTGTACTGTGGCAATCTTCATTGATTGAAAGAGCAACATCTAGCTGTTTTTCTTCAGTAGTTGCTGTAACTGGACGACCCTATCTAGGAAGATCTTTTATACCCCCACTTAAATTGAAACGCGTAATTGTCCTTTGTACTGTCGATTTGGATATCGTTTCCATTACTACCCTAAAATTATCGTTGAATAAGATCCGTACATCTTCATGAGATCTCGTCCTGTCACCGTATCCTTTCATCATAAGAATAATTATTCGCTCTCGTTCAGTGAGAGGAGCCATGTTACATTCAGATGAAGGAATAATCTAATAGAAAAATTTTAATTTAAGATTACAATATGAAAAGCGATAAGATCGTAAGACCTAAAAATTACGGAAGGAAGTATGAATGAAGAAAACGGCTAAATCATCAAAGAAAATGACACGCAGTTCTTGAAAGTAATAAAAAAATCAAAAGTAAAGAGTGAACTTGAAGATGAATAATAAAATTGATGGAGTATTAACATTTAGAATTAATAAACGAAAGCAATTTAGAGATATTCTAAATTGTATTCTTTCGCTCACACAATTATTACTTTTCGTTGATTAAGACTCTATCATATATATATATATTGTCACGCCACTTTGTCTATAAAAAAATTATTTGAAAGAGTAGGATGCTTGCATGTTCAAATCGTAAAAAATGGAGATATTATTTATACGAGTATTTACAATTTTTTAATAATTTTTAAAAAAATTATTTACAAATGTTAGGACACTTGCGTATTAAAATCGTAATTAATGAAGACATGATTTTTTGCGTTTAATTATACTTATTAATAATTTTAAAAAAAATTATTGGAAAATAGTAGGACACTTGCGTGATAAAATCGTAAAAACTGGAGATATAATTTCTACGTCTAATTATGCTTTTTAATAATATTTAAAAAAGATATTCCAAAATATTAGGACACTTGCGTGTTTAAATCGTAAAAAATGGGAATATAATTTTCCACGTGTTAGCATATTTTGTTGTATTGTAATCTATAACGTATTTAGAATGCCACGTTTTAGATATACTAATAAAAATATAATAATAAAAATATGATAATAAAAAAATTGATATATAATTTGTTTATTCAAATTCAGGCATTTTGTTTAAAACAGAACGTAGAATAATTAGTTTTCTGGCATCGACAAAGCTATAAAATTAACCGGCCATATTCTGAATATTAATACTGGACGCGCTTACTCTGCATTATCTTATAATCTCACAAACTATCCCACATTCCTATAGAAATCAAATCAATAGTTCAAAGTACTAACTCGAGTTTCACCTCGCATAAGACCGAGCCCGACCGATGAGGGTATTGTGAAGAGACATGTTCGATTTGCTTTGGTATGAAGATCGCGTCGACAATGGCTGAAAGGGCTTTTTTAATAACCATTTCAATCGGAAGGAACAGCGGCAATGTTTATTAAGATACCGCTCATCCAACGTTCAACGCTAACTTAATTTCGTCTTGATCAAAATGAAAATATCGGGAATTTCTATCGTGAATGCTGTTAGAAATTTTTTTACTTTTATTGTGATATTATTTACTTAGATTTGTGCCCGATTAGTTTAAAGCTAAATTAGCAGTAAATGCTAGATTTTCAGTTAATAGGATAAAAGCGTTATTTGTGACCCGAGTAATAAAGCATACCACTGAACAACTTTAAATACTAGTAATTATTCTACTAGTATAAAAAAGTAGGTTAATTAGATAGTTTAACACTAAATTTACCACAATCTGTCAAACGAAGCTTTTTAAGCTATTTCGTATTTTATTTTTTTATTTTTATTTGTTTATTATTTTGTTTTAATTGTACACATAAACAAATTGAAATCGTTACTCATTTATATGCCATATATATTTAACGTAGTAAATGACATAATTATTTTTGCTATATACATAGACATGTATCAATAATAAATTTTAATAATAAATAATTAGTGCAACAATTATTACATTTAATATAGCTTATGTATAAAAAATTTTGGATCGATCAATAAATTAAATTTTAAATAAAGGATAATTAAGTTTGCATTAAAAAGTAGGTTTAGTAATATCTTTATGTACATTTAAATATTTTATTGTGCAAACGATATAAATATACGAGTAAATACAATTATGATAGTACGACAATGATGATGTTAAAAATACAATTATAATGTTATCGTAAAATTTTAAGAAACTTCTCCTTTAACAATATTATCAATGAATACAGCAAGTGAAGCAAATAAAAGTAGAGTATAAACGATACGAGGATAAAAGCACGCGCGATTAAAGCAATGAAAAGTTTATCGCGTTGTTTGAATAAAAAGTGAACATTCCAACAACGAGCTATTATATAAAACAATGAACTTTAAATTCTTAAAGCTTTAACTTTTCAACCGGATGGTTAAAAAGTTTCATCTTCGGTACGACAATCGTTTAACATAAAGAGAGAATAAAGCATAACTAGCGCGACGCTCTCTCCGAGTACAACACACCGCTTGTAACTCGCTTCCGAGGCGCAAGTGTTTCGCGCAAGCGCGAAACGAGCGACGGAAAAAGTAGCGAGAGGATACGCTCGCGCGTTTACATTTAGGGTGGCGCAGGACGCGCGTCGCTTCTTTTTTCTTTTTTTTTTTTTTTTCCATTTTATGTTACCTCATCTCTCGGCGCTCGGTAGTCGAGTCAAATGAGCTCTTCTTCTTGCACGCGGAGTATAACGACGACACGAGTAGTCTCTCTCGTATATGCAAAAATCTTTCTCTCTTTCTCTCTCACTCACTATCTCTCTCTCTCTCTCTCTCTCTCTCTTTCTCTTTCTCTCTCTTTCGCTTTATTACCGCCGACTGACGCTACAACGCCGGGGCAATGTAGCGCTAAGAACGCTCTCCTCGTAGACCCCGCGGTACATATTATACAGAAACTCGTCCGCTCGTTTTTACTCGGGCGCCAGCGTTACATTCGAGTAGATTTGCTTTTACGCGTCATAATATAGCATAGGCCGCAGCCGCTATTTCCCTGTTGCTCAACTGCCGAGTTTCCTTTCCTTTTGCTTTTTATATTATATTTTTCTTTCTCTTTCACGTGAAGAGCAGCTAGTGCCGTTGACGTTTGCAAGCTTTATCCTTTTTTTTTAATTTTTTGCCTCTTATACTCTATTTTTTTTTTTCTCTTTCTTTCTTTCTCTTTCATCAGCCCCTTTCTTTCGTAGTTTTAGTGGCTGTGTTTTAGCTCCGCGGCTAAGTGTTCCACGATTTAACTGTTTTCTTTTTCATTCTTATTTCATGTATTCAGATTTTTTAAATAATTTTTATACAGTCAAAATTGTTGAATTGTATACTGCAGGTACTTTTATTTTTTGACTTTTGATAAATTATTGATAAAAACTTTTTTTAAATTTCAATGAATTTTCACGGTAAGTATATTAATATAAAATACTGTTTACTTCCAAGTATTACACCATAAATGTAAGAATTCCTGTAAAACAATATTGAACTTTCACATTATATAGCGATAAAAATAATTTTATGAATCATCGACTCGCAAAACTTTTAATAACTATTTTACCTTTAAATATTATAATTATGTAATCTACAGATGCTATTAAAAACAAATTAAAAATCCACCTGAATATACAAATAAAGCATTTAAAAGAAAAAAAAAAAAAACTAAAGCACAAATCAGTGTATTAAATTTTATCTCAGGTATAGCCTGCATACTTCAGAACACGCACCAACACAGGTAAACAAAATGCCATTCACCTCTATATGGGATGTAAAAAAAAAAAAAAAAATTTTATTTTCCCTCGACGCTCCAATAGTTATGGGAGCTTCCAACGTGTCAAACATTCGACCTATCAAAATTCGCGCCGAAATCGCGTCTCTACTCTCAAAAGCCAGAATTATACAAGTGCGCCGTAAATTTCGGCGACGCTTCTCTCTCTCTCTCTCTCTCTCTCTCTCTCTCTCTCTCTCTCTCTCTCTTTCACTGTCGAGAGGGTAGCCACCGCGTGCACGTACCGACGTCGCGTGGAACTCCGGCACTCGATATTTTATGATCTTCATTCATTGGCCTCAACTGCAGAGCTACCACCGAAAGAGAAAGAGAGAAAGAGAAAGGAGCCATCGGACTGCTTTATCGCTCGTACTGGGAGACACGCGTTATGGTTCAACGCTGACATTTCTATTTTTGTTGTTTTTCCCTCCAGTATACTCGCTATTTTTCGTCCGTCACTCGTGTATTTGCTGCTTTTTTTTCTCTCTTTCTCCGCTTTTTTTTTTTTGGTTTTTTTTTTTTTTTACTTTACGTTTTTGTTGGTTTTGTTGAGCGAGTCTTGCATATGCGCGCAATTCTCGTGAAAACATTTATGCGAACGTGAAAATTCCCTCGAGGAATCTGAAAAATCACGCGAATGGAAAGAGAGAAGTGAGAGCGAGAAGTTTTATAAGTCGGTAAAACAATTATAATTCGCCAATATGATGTGTCGTTGCATCAAAAATTTAATGTTTATGTTTGTTCGCATAAAATTTTTATTCTAGTTTTTGAAAACCAAATGACAAGCTGTTAAAAGTTATGCGCATCGGCCAAAAAACTTTATTGTCGCGCAATTTTAAACAACTTTAAATTTTTTAACTTTGAAATAACGCGTAATAAATTTTTATTTTGTATAGTTACATTTGTAAAGTTAATATAAAGCTATATTTTATTTGGAACAGTTCTAGTTAAAATTTTCAATGGTATTATTACCAATTATTTTTTTATTTAATTAACTATTTTCATTTCGTAATAAAATTGAACAATTCTGTAACATAATATAAGTATAAAAATGTTATATACATTTTATACACAATTAATAATAATTGATTTATATTTTGCTTAATTTTTTTAGAAAAAATATTTAAATCCTTCCTAAATTTTAAATCGAAATTTCAATTTTGTTGGAAAAATTAAGTGACTTTATTTATTTAATTTTCACAAAAAATAATAAATTTATGATAAAAGATTATTCTGTGCCGTAAATTTTGCTAAAACTGAAGATAATTGAATTAAAAAACACTGATAGTTTTTTTAAAACTAATGGTTGTCAAAAATTTTAAAATAAAACGGAATAACTCCCTTGCGCTACAGAATGTCTTAATTTAACATAATGCTAAAGTAATCGAATCTAAAAATTAAGCATAATGAAAAAATTTCAAAATTCGTCTTTTTTTATTGAACCTGATATGTCAATCTTTATGTAAACTACTCGTATGATACAAAAATTTCAATTTATTTTCTAAAGTCGTACTAATTTCAAAATATTAATTAAAAATAATTCTTAGTTTATTGAAAACTAAATCTTAGTTTATCGAAATTTAATTTACAATGTACATGAAAGTGATAATATCTTAATAAATAAAAATCTCTCTAATGTATCTTAATAAAGAGCAACATAAGCGTAGCGATATTTAAATACATATACGAACATAAATTTACATCACTTCAATTACACATGCCGCAATGAGTCAATTAATTGACAAATTATTCAATATAAGCGCAGCCAGCATCATTAAAAGAAAGAAAGAAAGAAGGAAAAAAAACGATAAGCCGATAGGAAAACATTTGTTCAAGCCTCTAATTTTCTCCGGTCGCACTCGGGCTCGAAAAGAGAAACGATGAACTTGCGCGTTTCGTCGCGATGCATACGTGTGCCCCTTCTCGTTTTTTCTCTTTCTCGCTTCGCAGCTTAATCCTCGCAATGAATGGCTTCTCGTATAACGTATATACGTACACAACTCCTCTCGCAAGTCTCTTCGATGAATGACCAATTTGCAAGAAAAAGCGAGAGAGAGACAGAGAGAGAGAGAGAAACGTCGACCCCCGCATCCAAACTTCTAATTGCAATTTTACAACGTTCGTCGGGTGTGTATGCATAAGCTAGTTCCTCGCACAGCTTGAACGCGCGAGCGCGCTTGTGTATGTAAGTCGCCGTGTCGACAAGAAGGAAGCAATTCCCGATTCATCTCGGGCGTGCACGCATGAAGGAAGGACGGATGAATCATCGACTATCGACCCTCGTCGCTTCGGCTTTCTCTGTGAGTATCGCTCCGCAACGACGTTGTAATGTTTTTTTTTTTTTGCAAAGAGAAAAAAGGGGTACATGAAACTAAATTTTTTTTTTATTTTTTTTTTTTTTAAATCTTTTTTCGATAGTCGATTTAAGCATAAAAATTGCTTTTCGTTTAACATGAATTTTTGTAAAATTTTTAAACCGTTTACGAATGTTTCTGTACTTTTTTAAAACGTGAAAAAATTACGTTAACTTTTAAGAAAAATAAACGAATATTTATAAGAATTTTATCAGTATACATATTAAAAAATAGAAACATTGTGTTACTGATAAAAAAAAATGTTATAAACGTATTAAATACATTAACATATATTAAAATTATTTTTAAAATTATAATAAACTTTTATTAAAGCTCGATAATAATTTCAATTCACTAAAATATTTCCTAATAAAGCTTTACGCGAATAAAACAAAATTAGGCGCAAAGGTAGCTCATCGCAACGATGACGAGGACAGTCACTACAATATGCAAAAATAAACCTAAAAGCAAGCGAGAATCAAAGAGAAAGCAATAGGGGAGACGGGCAGCGAGGAAACTTCAGATAAATTGAATAGAGTCGATTTCGTCGAAGAACGAGATTCGAAGCCTTTAAGGCCTCGGAAAAGCCAAGCCGCCATGCATGAAGATTGAAGGTCCCTCGTGCGTTTCGACGGACATCCCGCGGAGCGATAATGAATTAACTACACGACGCACTCGGCTATATACAAATGCAAAGCCGGTTTGAGCTCTCTCTTTCTCTCTACCCCTCTATCGCGCTTATATGACACGCGTACGTACAGACAGGGGATGGAACGCGCGTGATTATGCGGTTTCAACTGGATACGGATGGCTGATGAGAGAAAGAGAGAAGGCAACTCTCGAGAGCTCGTTCATCTTCGCGACGCTGTGTATACAAACGCGTGTGTCACCCGTTGCACACAGCCCTTCAATTTGCGTATACTACACACACCCACGTGGTCTATACAGTACTTTCTTAGTTTTCTTCTTTTTTTTTCGAATCTTTCAGCCGCACATACTGGGCTTTTTTTTGTCCGTAATTTACATACAAGCGATTTTTGCTAACGATTATTAAATTTTCATATAATGTGGGGGAGACAGATGCACACTATGATTTTGAAAGAGATTATATTATTTGAATTTTCTTACGCGGTTGCTCGTGTTACTTTGTTAAAGTACATTTGGAAGTAAAGCAGATGAAATTATCAGAAAATGAGATATCTTTTGTAATGAGATTTCAAAAATAAATGTCGTTTAGTAAAATATACCATCATGGATAGCGAAGTAAAATACAAGTAACGATATTGGAAAATTTTAATTTTAATAACCTTAATCATGTTTTATCTATGGATCATAAGACAACAATATTTTTTTATTAAGTAAAATTAAAAAAAAATTAAACCAATATAAATGTATATTACGCACCAATCAACAACCAAGAAAGTATTTCTAACTCAGTTTAAAAAAATATTCGTCTTAATAATTATTTTCAAATCTACATAATATAATTGTCCTTTTTTATTCTCTTATTTTCTTATTTCGATTTTAAAAAACATATATAAATTAAACTCAATAAAAACACATTGTTTTAAAATCAATAATTTCATATGAATTCTCATATTGAATTATTAGATACCATCCTACAAAAAACTATAATTAATCAGAAAACTTTCGTAGATGTCAATTCTTTTAATTCTGAGTTAGATCAAAATGATGATCTGATATTATATTTAAATATTAGAAGTATTAATGCCAATTTTAATAAATTGCTGATCCTCCTCAATAAGCTTGCTACAAAGCCTTTCGTTATAGTTTGCGTTGAGACTTGGAAGGTTGTACATGAGAACTTTTTTGCTATACCTGGGTATAAAATGTATTATAATAGTGGAGAAATCAATCAAAATGATAAAGAGATTATATACGTATTAAATGATATTATTGAAACAACAGAGTTTATTGAAATAGATATATTAAAAATTACCAATACGTGTATTAAAATGAAAAATGTATGTAGTACTGAAATTTCTGCTTTATATCACACTCACGATATGCCTAAACTTGAGTTTATTTAGAGTCTAAAAAAATACCTTTTAGTTAAAGGGTTTAAGAAAAATCACTTCATTATTGGAGACTTTAACATTGATATTTTTGAACAAAGTTTTTTAACTGAAGAATTCTTGAATAACTTTCTAGAAAAGGGGTTTATACCTGGGTATCAAAAAGTCACTCATCCTATATTTAATCATAAAAATGGTGGTACTTGTATTGATAACACTTTTTACAAAACTGAAGCTTTAATTATCAATACTTATACTATTACAAACAGTTTGACAGATCACTATACTTTAATAATTAAAATTAAAAAGCAAAACTTAAAAAAAGATTCTATCTCTAATACCCGAGTAGATTTTAAAAAACTCAAATATAATGCAAATACCATCAACTGGGATTTGACATATGGTTTTAGTAATCCAAATATGGCTACCGAATTTTTGATTGAAAATATTAATAAATGTATAGATAATGCTAAAGTCCTCATAAAAAAATCTAACAAAAAAAGGGCAGGCCTGGATTACTGGGGTTATAGTTAAATCTTGCAAAACCAAAGAGAAATTATATTTAGCAACTAAAAGTAATCCAACCAATGAGCTACTTAAGATTCAATACAAACAGTATTCTAGTATCCTACATAAAGTGATTTATAAGGCCAAAATTAAATTTGAAAAAGATTATATTGCAAAAAATATAAATGATAAAAAAAAATTATGGAGTATTATTAATGATAAAGTAATTAAAAAAGTTAAAAATAGACAAAATATCAACTATATTATTGATGAAAACAAGCAAAAAATTGTAGAAGAGGAAGTAATAGCTAATAAGATGAATAACTATTTTTGTACGATTGGGTCTACTCTAAGTCAAAAAATAAATATACCTTGTAATCTAGCTATTCCAATGCCACCTAGAAATCCTAAAACTATGTTCTTAAAGCCTACATCAAGCTCTGAAATAAGTTTGGTAATTAAAGAGTTAAAATTGAAAAATGGTGGAGTTGATAAAATAAGCACCAAAGTCATAAAGGAGATAGCTGATTATATTGTTGACCCTTTATGCTATGTCATTAATAGATCTATTGAGTTAGCTTTGTGGCCTTTAGCTTTAAAAAAAGCTGTGCTGGTTCCTATTCATAAATCATCTAATAAATTTTTAATGAACAATTATAGACCTATCTCTTTAATATCAAATATTGCTAAAATCTTCGAACGCGTTGTATATAATAGAATTTTGAACTTTGTTACTGAATGCAACATTATATCTACTAAACAATTTGGCTTTGTTAAGGATAGGGGAACCACTGATGCCTTAAATTACATCTCTAACATAATCTACAGTATGCTTGATAAAAGTAAACCAACAATTGTAGCCTTTATTAACTTAACCAAGGCTTTCGACACAGTAGATCATGAAATACTATTGGAGAAATTATCTTACATCGGAATCCGAGGCAAAGTTCTTGAGCTTTTGACTAACTATCTCTCTGATAGATACCAAGCTGTTAAAATTGGTGAAATTAATAGTGTTTATCAAAAAATCAATATTGGAGTACCCCAAGGAACGATTTTTGGATCGTTACTGTTTATTTTGTATATTAATGATCTGCTGTGTCAATTTTCTGAATCTAATGCTATTTTGTCGTATGCAGATGATACTGCCCTTATATCTACAACAGAAACGTGAGAAGAAGCTTGTAATAAAATTAATTATTATCTACTAGTAAGTCATGTAGCAGCATGGATGGCATTAAGTAAGCTATCTCTGAATACTGACAAGACAGTCTTTATGAGTTTTGGAAACTATGCAGATAGTGTCCCTGTAACCATAGATGTTAATATCAACAATAAAGCTTTGCAACGTGTAGAACACTACAAATATCTGGGAGTCATACTCGACTTTAACATGAAGTGGGAAATGCATGTGCAATAATATCATAAATAAAACTAGATATCTTGTTTATGTTTTTTATAAATTAGCTATAACTATGACAACAGGGACTTTACTTCTTATACATTATGCTTTTTTTAACAGTATTGCAACATATGGGATAATAGCTTGGGATGGGGCATAAAATAACAATTTAAATAGGCTACAATCACTTAAAAATAGAATTTTAAAAATAATATCCAAAAATACATTTTTAAATAATAAAAAACCATTGAATCTATCTACTAAATTCAACTTAGATTCTCTTTTTTATCACTTTCCAGTTTTGCAAAATAAATACATATCATCTAATAGCAGAACAAAAAATAAATCAATACCTTTACCTAAAATCAAAAAAACTATTGGATTCAAAAATAGCCATATCAAAGCAGTAAAATTATTCAATCTGCTTCCTACTGAATTAAAAATCTTAAAGGTATTTAAATCGACATTAAGGAAAAAATAAAATGATTTGGCTTATTGAAAACAGCAACATAATTTAAATTCCATAACAAAATTATTTGCATTTATTTATTTTTGATATTAACATCTATATAAAAACCATCACAATATAAACAAGTTAGAGTGAAAAAAGTAAAAGCTAAGATGAGAAATATTATAAACTAAACTAGTCAAGTAATTATATTTTTATGATCCTACCAGTTCCTTGTACAGGGAACACTTTCCCTCTAAGGAGTTATATGTAAATACATGTAAACTTACTTAACTGGTAAATAAAAATAAAAATAATTAATTTGATATTTTAATAAATAGCTACTAATTTATTAACATAAAATTCATATGAACACTTATAAATGTAATCAATTACGTTAATAAATTAAATTTTCGTTACCCTACAAAACGACTCGCATATTTTTTGAAATCATAACGACTTACGTAAGTTAAATCTTCAAAGGCGTCAAGAGACGCTCAGTTGATTTAAAACGAAGGATTTTCTAGGATGTTTCTCGCGCTTTCGCGGTCCGGTAATAAAATTATCATTTATTCGGTGGTGGTGCGAGCGTGGATATACGTGTTATACGTGTATGCGTGCATGTGAAAACAACCCCGCGCTTACGGCGGGTAGCTTCACGCAAAGAGGAAGGAGGAGGAGTGCAGGCAAGGAAGGATAGAAGGAGAGAACAACCGCGAAGTCTTGGGCGATACGGAACGCAGAGGGAAGGATCGGGGCCAGGGGCAACTGCTTCAAGTTTGATGCAAATATGCTGACTGATGCATTATTCAGGAAGGAACTATTAGGGCGCTGCATCGCGCGGAGAAATGCAGAGAGTGTAGATACATGTACGTGCGTATGTGCACGTGTAACGCACGGCTTGCATGCGCCCCTCTCTCTCTCTCTGTGTAACCGGCAACCAGGCTATAAATTTTGCAATCGTTGCCGCTATCTCTCTCTCTCTCTCTCTCTCTCTCTCTCTCTCTTTCTCTCTTTCTTGCACGGACAACGTTTGCGCGGAAAAAGTTTATTTCGGGATAATTGTATACTTATTTGACATGTAGTGCAAATATAATTTCGTTCTTCCTTCACTGTATACCATCAAGTTTAGAAAGCCGATTTGCAAATTAATTTCGACACAAGGGAACGCTATTGTATATGCATTTGGCGCACCAAAACATTTAAACAACGCAATATATAAAATTTTAATTCGGCAAATTAATATGCTGTTATCACGTGAATATAAGTAAACGTCGATTGATGAAAACGTTTACATTAATTAAAATTATATTTTTCCATTAAAAAGAAAATAAAATTTTTTATTATTTAAAATAAATTTCATGACAATAATTATATAGTCCTTTCATTTTTTATGCTTAAAATATCTTTTATGTGACTTTTGATAACAAATGATCATAACGATAAATTTTCATTTTATAACTTTATTTAATATAAGTTTATTGATTTATACTAAAATATTATTGAAATATAAAACATTCGTAATTTATTATAAAATTGAATATTTTATTGGATGAAAATAATAAATTTGAAAAATGTTTACATGTAACAAATAGTAAATAACTTTTCAGGAAAATTAATATTTTTTATTTTTTTACTTGATAAACACGTTATATAGACGATAACTTGTACAATGATTAAATTTAATATTATATTGGTTTTTCATTTGAACTTTGGAATTCAATATTTTATATGGTAAAATAAATTTATTAAATTCATAGTTTTTAAATTAAACAAATAGGAAAACAGCAATAAAATCGATGAATAAAGAGAAATAAATAAAGAAAAGAGTATTTAAATTTTGTTGATACAAAATTAAAATATTCCATATTGATTTCGGTTCATCTGCTAGCAAATAATATGTACCAAGAAAAGTTTTAATATACATAATATTATCAATATCAATAGATTTCACTGAAGGTTGTTAAACCGCTATAAGATTGTGCTAATGTCGACATTTCCATGTTTGCGCAGTTGAAGTAATACGAACTCGTCGTTTTCATATATATTCCTTCCGAGTGGTTTACTTCGTTGAAGTTTCGCTCTCGAACGTTGATTATTCGCGTTAATCGGCTTGCATAATGAAGAATTCTTCGATAGTAAAGAAGGGCACGGAAAATCTTTATTATTGAAAGTTTATTCGAGATCGATAAAAAAGCACCGATCAACATTTTTCAACTTTTGAATTTAATTACTTAGGAATAAACAAAATTTACAGTCATTTGTCTTTCGTGTATCTTTTATTCTACTTGCAAGATTTAAAATCACTTTTTTAATCGTAGATCATTGAACCTATTTTAAATAATATCATTTATTAGTAAAAAAAAAATAGCTAATATAAAAGAATATTGATTAAATTAATTTAAAAACTACTACAATATTTCAACATTTACTCCTAACACCCGCTGCAAACTAAAACGGTACAGCTAATGCGTTGGAGTTATGTAATCTAAGAGACTAATGTTTAGCTATCTAGGGGTAAATTTTTATTTCTTATTCTTAAACATTGTAACTTATTATTCAAAGATTATTAATATTTAAATAGAAAATGAATATAAATATTTATAAATTTATTTAAAATAATATGTTGAATTTTACAAGTTATACCTTTACAAATATTTTAATTCTTAAAATTACATTACGTTTCATTTCATTACGTACTCGTATCATTCTATCTTGTAACAAAATATTTATAAAATAATGTTATATTTTAATATTGAAAAAAATTGCAAAGATAAATTTCTTCCGTTTCGTACATAAAATATAAATACGAAAAAGATTTCTGTATATCAAACTGTAAGCTAACCAACGGTATTTAGAGTACTTAAAAAACCAACTTTTATATCCACATCACGTTTCAACGGATAAATTTTAAACTTCTTTTATATAACTTTATTTTTTTGTTTGTTTTCGTAAAATTGTAAAAATGTATTAGAATATTAATTGTTACATACGTAAATTTAAATAAAACTGATCGGTCCGTTTTTCCAATACAAACCATTTCTCTTATTTATAGGTATATTTTTTCTTGTTTCCATTTGAGAAATACGTCTTTGCAACTTTTCGCAATATTAAAAAATCACCCTGAACAATTTTACAAATGTTTTAAATTTTATTTTAAAATAAAAAAAAAAAAAAAAAAAAAAAGACATTCTCGCAAGCGTAGGCTTGAACATTTTAATCGATTGCATATCTTAATCGGCCTATATTATGACACAATTAACATTAAACTCGCAATAAAGCTCGAAAAACAAAAAATATAAAAGAATTTTAACGCCAACACGACCGTCGTTAATCGCAAGGTCGCCTCGATGTTAGCATTAGTAACAAGGTCTGATTTTAAAGTTCTTGTTGCTTACCAAGAACTGCGGGGTTGGCTCGTCGCAGACGACGTCGTCATAGTCGTAGTCGTCGCGACGACGGTGTTGGATAATGAACAGTTTGGCATTGGCTCTTTAACAAACTACCCCTGGTGCCGGTATCTCCACCTTGGCCGCCATCGGGAAAGGATTCACTGCCTTTGAATATGCAAATGACGGTCTGCCTAAGACGCGCTTGAACGCACGCAGCAGTCCGACTCTCTACAGACGCTATATTCGCAACGAGAGAGAGAGAGAGAGAGAGA
The DNA here is from genome assembly GCA_949987625.1 of Chalcis sispes. Lineage (NCBI taxonomy): Eukaryota > Metazoa > Arthropoda > Insecta > Hymenoptera > Chalcididae > Chalcis > Chalcis sispes. The sequence goes on along the minus strand of OX465095.1, from coordinate 18,946,575 downwards.
GTCGCATCATTTACTCCTATTATTCTTCGCCTCGAGTTTCTCGACTTCGATTCTCACCGATGCAGATGTTTCGTTTCTATTGATTGCTTCGTTGAGTTAGTATGACAATATGTTTATGCTTTATTATTTTTTATTTTTTTTTTTTTTGTGTGTGATTTTTAATTTGAAGGTTAAAATATTTTAGATTATTCAAATAATTTGAAAGTTAACAAAAGAAATATATAAATTGCATACTTTTTAACAAAAAAATTATTTAAAAATTGTTTATTTTATTGATTAAACTTGACTTAATTTTTTTATATGTATCTATATATTATTATTTTATATTTCTAATGCTTTAAATTTGAGTAAAATAAATACATCATGATAAAAATATTGCAAATACTTTAGTACGCTTAATACATTTTCTCGAAAATGATGTTAAAATTAAATTTTTTTATAAATATACGATAAACGTAAAATTACAATAATTAAATACAAAACTTTTAATCATCCTCAAAGTTGTTTTATTCAAGATACAAATTAACAATTAATTATATGACTATTAATCATCTACGCAGTGATTTTATTTCGAACCAACAAAGCACTTTGGTGAGTTATTAATTTATTTCATTTACAAACATTATTACGCATTAAGAGATTCCTCAATCGCATTCATATAAACAGAAGTGAGGCAAGAGACAAATTTGAACCAACTTTGAACATACGAATTGTGTTGCCATATCATTTGTCTGTCCCCAATGTATATGTATATATACATTGTAACAAAGTGCGATACACATTGCGCTCTGTTTCCCTCGCAACAATCGTATATTCTTCTCTTTATTACGCTCGATTCAACTTAAGTTCAGAATATATTAGAGAATGACAAAGTGAAAGAGCTGGAAAGTAAATACCTTAATTTAAGCCATTTAAGTAATATATTTACCGAAAAATAAACATACATATCTATAGCTCATTTAATTGTTAGAAAAATGTAAAAATGAAAATATAGTATTCAACGCAATAATAATTACACGTGCGTGTTATGGCGCTATAAAAAAAAATTAATTTTTCATAATATTTTTTTACAACTCCTTCCTTCGCTATTTCCTCTAGCCTGCGTACAATGCACATACACATATACACATAATCGGACATACAGCTTGGATACAAACAGCGAGGAACTATGGAGTAAATGCATCGCTTGCAGGTTATCACTATGCGAGAGAGAGAGAGAAAGAGAGAGAGAGAGAGAGAGAGAGAGAGAGAGAGAGAGAGATAGAGTAAAAGACCACCCCTGCGGGCTTTGGCGATACAACGAGCGATGAGTACGTATACAGATATACAAAGCATATACGTAGAAGGAGCGAGTGTACTTACGAGTGTCGGTGTCACTGCAAACTACCGAGTCATTAATATGAAGCGCTCCCGCGACAGTCGCCGCGCTCACCTCCCTTAACGACGTTCCACAATACACGGGGGTTATTTAAGGTGCGTCGCGATTCTCCTTCAACGGCTCTACCGTATGTATATATATATATATACATGTGTCTGTGTTAGTGTGTAGACGTAGACTAAGGGGTGAACGAAGGAAAGGACAGCTATATTTACAAAGGGCAAAGAGAACGAGAGACGGAGAGAGAAAAGTCGTCGTCGTCGTCGTCCTCGACCCCCGTTGCGCAAAACGGAGATTAAAATTCCCGTTTCAAGGACGCTATTATATCGACACGCGGACCTCTTTTCCCTACGCGGGAGTGCGCTTATATTATATATATACATATACACATAAAGACGCGCACGCAACGAGCGCGCCAGACAAAAGTACACGCACGCACGCGCGCGTCCTTCCGCGCATTTTAATAGGGAGAGAGAGAGAGAGAGAGAAATTCGCGCGCGTGTACATAACGAAGACGTAATAGATCGCGGAGTCGAAGTAGAGAGGGAGGGAGGGGAAGGGAGGGGGGCAAACGGTAGACTGAGATAGATCGGAGCCCGTTTCCGATTTGCGTCGGGAGTAAAAGAGAGAGTGAGAGAGAGCGACGGAGCAACGTATTGCGGAAGTCATAGTAAATCCCAGGCTGCGCGCGGTGATGAAGGGTTTGCGTTACCGCGATAGGACCTTCGTACTCCTCTACCCCTCCTTTTCGGAAATGATACCTTTAAATCATCCGGTCGTTGTTGTACACACTTTTGCGGGGAAAATTTTTCGCAACTTTTGATGCACGGAGTTTTGGTCTATGTTACTGAAGAATAACAGATGTTATTTTTATATTTCATTTGCGTTACTGTATAGTCTTTACTCTCTTTTAATGAAAATATTAAAAGCTTTAAAAAAAAAAAATACATATATATATAACGTTATATTTTTATTTTAATTAAGAAAATTAAATTTGTATGCACGGATGTATGTAAAAGCTTCGTTAAAGTATTTTTTGCGTTTGAAAAGTATAATAATTCATTTAAAACTTATTTTCGGATATTTTGAAAGGAAAAACAGTAAGCAATAATACGAAATAGTATGTGTAACAATAATGTATATTATGTTTTTCAAATTTATTCGAATTGCGATCCTTTGCTTATATTGTTTATTTACGATGTTGTCTAAGTATTTTAGCATATAACTAATCTATTAACATCGTTATTATCTAAAAGCTATGCGTGTTTTTATAGTTCGACTTTTTCAAAATTACAACGCCAAAAAGTAGCACTTAAATCCTGTTAAAAAAGAAAAAAAAAAGAAAAAAAGAAACTCGCAGATCGTTCATCATTTATACAACGCGAAAGCAAAAAAATAAAAAGAAAAGCAAACAAAAAAAAAAAACAGAAAAGGAAAAAACAGGAGAGACAAAAAAATTGCCTAATTCTTGGGTTTGCTGCCGCTGATAAATTTTAATTTATGAGCAAAGGCTACACGCGCGCGTTGCATCGTTCAGTTCATCGGCCGCTCGCAAGAATGAATTATTCGCATCGCTGAACGTATTATATACGTTGCAGGCTGTTTGAGATAAGGATGAGCACTGCGTCGATTTCATTTTTTTTTTCTTTATTCTTTCTTTTTTTCCACGGATCTCGAGAAAAATTGCGACGCGGAATTTTTTTTTTTTTATTTTCTCCTGCTGGTTTATCGTCGAGCGCTGTGCTTCTGCCACGAATGAATATTTTCTCAAGTATAACTGATGTAAGGCAGTGGTAATAATATTTTATTGAAACGTATAATCTTGTAATGTACAACGCGATGAAATTGGATGAAAAGAAGCAGTTCGTATATCTCACTTTATTTTTTTGTTAAATAATATAAATCGTTGCGTAAGTGTTAGGTTTATTAAGAGAAATTCTTTTTTTTTTTTTTTTGCAATAAATATTTTAAAAATGTTTTTAATATTTCTTAGTACGTAAATGCATTTGCTTCGTGTAATCTATAAATATAAAGTAAAATTATGTTTGCTCACGTATAAGTAGTCGTCTAAGTTTTTTTTTTTTTTTTTTTTTTTCAATAAATGTCAATAACTACTTATACGAGGCATTTATTATTTACAGATGTATAGATTACTCGATGAAAAACTTTCAAACGCCATGACGTCATTTTTAATTTTAACGCCAGTTTATTAGTATTTACAAAGCCGTTTAAAAAAAAAAAAATTATTATTATCTATCTTAAGAAATGTTTCTTCAATTAAACTTTTAATATAACTAAATAAACAAGTAGCAGTTATTATATTACGATTAACAATTAAAAATTTTTGTATTATTACGACAGGGTTATCAATACACACTTGCATACAAGCCAGCCGCAGAAAAAAAAGCCTCGTTTATTTTTTGCGTAATTTTTTAAACGCGAACCTCAAACTAGCTCTCTTTATCTCCCGAATTCGTTTCTACCGCAAACTTCTTTCATCGCTTGCATACCTCTCGAGAATATAATAAAAATTTAAAATAGTCTCTCTCTCTCTCTGGCGGTGGCGCCGCGACGCGCATTCTTCGAACGCTCCTTCGCGATCGTCATTGCTTACGCTCTCGCGTTCGTTCATCAGCTTGCGAGGATTTCTTTCCTTCGCGTTTATTAATAGAGCCACATGTTCCTCGCTAGCGATGCTTGCGGCGTTTTGTAAATTCAAACATTTGTTCGCACGTGTTACCTAAGCGAAGACGAGAGTAGGGGAAGCGTCTTCTCTCCGAGCGGCTTGATTTACGATGTAGTATAGTATGGTAAGCGCGAAACTTTTTAGAACTCGCGTTAAACGCCGTTTCGTGAAGAATCAAAAAACGATGACTCGTTTAAAATGTCTGAAACTCGTGCGCCAAAGCGTCGTTAACCTTGCATTTCGAATAATTTAAGAAGGCTCTCTTTCTCGCTTTGTCGACTTTCTTTGTATCTTTTTTTGCGTTATTAATTTCTTTCGTTTGAACGGTCTTACAAATAGGATTGAATTCTTTTTTTTTTTTTTTTATTTTATAAATTATTTGATTAATTGTAGTTTTATGAGAACACTGAGTATTGAATATGCTTGAATAATAGGGATAATGTTGCGCTTTTCTGTTTCACAAAGTTTCAGTAAACGAAAGTCTTGAGGTATAAAGCACATTTCTACAAATTATTATTATTGTTATTATTATTTATCATTTACAGGACAACGCCTTTAGTTATTCTAATACTTTTAATCATATTTTACTAAAAAAAAAAAAAAAATGAGGAAAAATATATTTTAAAAACATTTAGATGCGTTGATCGAAAAAGAGTATAAAAAATTTAATTTTTAGTGATTATAAGTGTTGATTATAAAATCAAAATATTTATTTTAAGCTTTGCGATAAAAGAATAAGCAATTCTTACCTTTATAATTTTAATAAAGCTTAGACTTCAATATAAAATAGAAAAACTAAAATAATTTATTTATTCTTTTTAAAAAAGTGAAGATAGAAATTTACAGATAGAAAAATTAAATATAAAAAAATGTGTACTTACTGTTCGCGATAGCAAGTAATAAATGTATAATTCAATTTTTATTTAATAAACTTTTTTTAAAAATTTAATAAACAAATTGAAATAATTTAAAAGATTTTATCGACTATACATATACTTTATAAATTCCCAAATGTGTACCGTAAAAATAAACAAGCTCGATGTAAAACGCAACGTTATCGTTTTTTAATTCTCCAACGTGATATAAAAACGCGATTTAAAGTTAATAAGCGTAACGAAAAAATGACAGAGCGCATGTAATTACATTTAGCAGAGCAAGAATCGAAACGATTTTAAGGATGTTTACGACATATATACCCAACATGTGCGTGACTTGACCGTTCGATTTCGATATGGCTTATTTCTATCTTTCTTCAACATTATCAATGACACATTTCTAAGAAGAGAAGAGCGAGGAAGAAGACGTGTATGTACGCGAGCGCGCGTTACTTAAAATGTCATCGAGGCATTAAAAGAGGTTCGGAGGCAGCAGCTCTCGCTCGATAAGCATCGCTCGCGTATCCGATCGTATTGTATACCACCTGAGCTCGAACTCTCCGCGTTTCCAAGCTTAACGAGAAACTTATTACGTTTTTGCACGCGTCTCCGTGTATATAAAAGTGTACGGGCATCTTTACCGCTCGTTCATCCGTGTAAAAAGAAATGAAACTCCCCTCCTCCTATTGCCCCGTCTCTTCTGTAACACCTATTCGCTCGTTACTTTTGTACTTATTTTTCATTTGCGGTAGCGCACGAACGTTTGTCAGTGTCGGTATTATCTCCCGTTAATCTGATCATCTCGCCTTTTCTCTCTCTCTCTCTCTCTCTCTCTTTCTCGCAAGCGCGCGAACGACACAAAACCGACAATCGCGTTATAAACGTGAACGAGAACATGCCGACTCCTTGCGACGAGATGAGAAAAAAGAAGAAAGAAAAAACGCCGACATACCTTACGCTTCTGTCCGTTGAGACGTGCAAAGAACGCCGAAATAAGACATTTCTAATTTCGTAATTTGTAACGCTCGCTGAATAAACGTCGGCTTGGCCTTTTTTCATCCGGCGTGAAAAATATAACCGGAGCTGTTATAATAAGTCTTTACGATTGCCGGTAGATTCTTGAATTACTCAAATTTTATGTTAAATTTTCAAAGAACAAAAATATATTTTAAATGGGTTGATATATCGATATTTTTCAATTTATAACATTTGGACAGCTACTATACACACGCATTATATATTTAACATTTGTTACATTTTCGTTGACCTTAAAAAATATTTGTGCAATTTATCATTCTATTATTCGAATAATTTAATAAAATTTAATAATAAATATAATATTTATATACACGCAAATTACTTTACAAGGCTATTAGAAACGCATAGTCAATTAAACAATTCGTACGGTTAATTTATTACAATTTAGGCTTGCAAATCTGCATATACAAATATACAAATATATTTACTTTAACGTCTCTGAATTAATCACCAAACAACAAAAAATTGATTAATAAATTATAAAACGATTATGTAAAATAATTTGAAATTTTAAATATTTATGAATGTAAAATAGAGAGTTTTAAAACTTTTCTGATTATAATGTCTTCCATCAATGACAAAGATTTCAAAGAACGAACCTCTTAAGCGACATTCAAACGACACTTCCGGTCAGTCATATACTAGTAGTTGTCTTATCTACCATATGTAAAATGAACATTTTATACGAATGGCGGTGAAACGATCAATTATGCGAATCGGAAACTTCATATCACATTTGGGATGTTTTATATATTTAAGTTTTAAAAATGCATCCAAACCGTTATACTTTTTTTAAATTTACATTTAAATGTGTAAAAAATAATTAATATTGTTTTTAATATAATTAAATATTAAAATTTATCCAAGCATATCAAAAAATTTACTTAAATAATATATTTAATACATTAAATTATATTAAAAGCACAATTTTATTTGCGTTGTTTAATCGTTTTTTTTTTTTTTTTTTTTTTTTTACAATAAACTATTCATTTTAGATCTATGATGTATGATAATTCTTTGTTTTTTAAGAATAGTTGAATGTTAAATTAACGATCAAAATAATTCTTTACGCAAAATTTTTCAATTCAATAATAAAAAAGACAATTGCAGAAAATTTATGCATTCGATTATTTTAGAATAATAAATTAAAAATTTGATTTTTCAAATCCAATAAAATTTTTAATAAATTATGAGATTAATAACGAATATTTTAAAATATCATCAACTTTAACAGATGCTAAAACTTACTGGCATTACAGAGGATATAATAAGTTAATAAGCCACATTTTACGGCATCGCGTTTGCGATATGATCCAGAAAATTTAGGTCTCGGTTGTGTGAAGAAAATTAAGAGTGCGCCAAGTTCCCGAGTCTACGACTCCCCTCCCATCCATCCGTATGAAAAATGATTATGCGAGCATTAATTGCCGAAGCGCGACGAGGTTTCCGAAAGCCGTAGAAGTTTCCGTAGACGCATGCGCGCTACTTGCCTTCCTCCTTTTCCCGCTTAATGTACTTAGCTCCCGATGAGAAACGCTGTACAGGGAATTCTCGGCTACATACGTATATACCCGCGAATACTCATATAGATGTCCACGTATATATAACCATAATTCCCATGGGATAACGGAGGAAAACGCGAGGGACTTGAGACAGTGCAGGCCCGACAGATGAGCAGATTGCTCTCGTTATCCCTCCGTACCGTGAAGTTTTATACGAGATGGCACTTTGTCCTCGCATTATACCTATCTACCCACCTTTCGCCTCGAAGCGATTCGATGACTGGCTTTAGCAAACTTCCTTACGCCTCTGTAATACCTCGCACGCGCGCTCTCTCTCTATCTCTCTCTCTCTCTCTCTATCTCTCTCTCTCTCCAACTCGGAGTTTGGATACTTGCGAATGATAAATTTCTCCCATAATTTAACTTTGGATGCGTTACGTTTTCGAAAATTGGATTATAAATTAGTGGCCGTGCCGTTAAATTTTTAGCGGCGATCGAAAACAGAAGGCGATAAGGTTACGGAAAATTATGAGTTATTGGATTATTTTGTTATTGTCTTATTTCTTTAGTTTCTATAATCAAGTATTTTTATTTTTATAAAATTAATAATACTTTTATAAAATTAATGATTTTAATTTAATTTAACAGTTTTTTAATTAAATTTATGTATGAAACTATGTAAGAAACATAAAACATAATAATGTCGCAATTTAATCAATGTTAATTAAGCATACTTTGAAAACAATACATCGTAATTTAATATTACAGATACAAATACACTATTTAAATTTTAAATCAAATTTTAATTGCTTCTATAATAACTTCCAAACCCCTGGTAGAAATCGAATCTATTTTATTGGTATAAACTAGCCATTTTACTAGATACTTTACCATAAACTCGCCATTAAGTTTAGGCATTTTCTTGGCTCGAATGTAACGCTTTTTTCAATGATTTTTAACATTAATGAATTCCAAAATATTAAATAGCTTTAGAGCATTTTAAGGTAATATTAACATGCTACTTATTAAAATAAAATAATTGTATAAATCTGTAAAAAAAGGGTTAGAAAATAGCCAAGAATATCGAATTTTAAACCTTAATCTTTTTATAAATAAAATATTGCTTGTTTATAACCGTAATGTACTATATTTTATATTATATCAAATTATAGCAATAATTTTTGGAATTATGTGCGTGTGTTTATGCTTGTGTGTGCTCTTGTCTGTGTATTTTATTTATAATAATAATAATAATATTACATTATTTGTGAAATTATCTTTTTTTATTAAAATATAAAATATATAAAAAAATGTTAATTACAAGACTTTTTTTCCATTTTTGTATTTCATTAATTTCTGGTTCTTCATTTTTATCTCCTCAATGCACAAAATTTGTTTGTTCACTGTTGCTATGATCAGAATTATCGTTAGGAAATATTTCAACCTATACACTACTATCAAAAATATTACAATCTGGTTCATTCAATGCTAAGTTAAAATCATTGTTTCGTATGTTAAAAATATTCTCATTACCAGCATAATTATCACTTTCACTATAACTTACGATGTTTTTACGACTATCGACGCTTTTTTTTTTTAATTTAATTTAATAAATAATATTTATAATTAAGATTAGATTACTCCGAATAATAACCGATGTCTTATTTAAATTAAAAATAAAAAATAGACGATTAAGCGTCTATTTCTATTTTCTTTGATAATGTACATCATTAAGGATGCATCTAACCTATTGCTCGAAGAAAGTAGTCTGCATAGGCGTGAAAACTTTAATCCTCGGCTACTTTGCCCCACTACTTTATAATACAAATCTCAAGATTTATGACTAATTTTCAGTATTAAATTAGTATTGGATAATTTTTATTTTATTAACATCATAACATTTTATAACCATTTTATAGCTATTTAAATTAGAATATATTTACTAAAATCAAATTCTAGCCATTAATTGACTTAAATGCTTACTATATTATGACTAATATAACAAGCCATAAATTGGGTTGTAGACCATTTTTAATATTTGGATTTCTACCAGAAATGTTCTTTATTATTTAAATGTTTTTTTTTTTTTTTTTTTTTTAAATAAATAACAATGAGAAATTAAATTTATAAATTTGTAAAAGAAAATAATGTCTAATTTTGTTATTAGATTTTATATTACAGTTATTAAATATTATAAAATTTTTATTAAGTTTTAAATTAAATTTATTAAGTATTAATAAATATAAGAAGAAATTTGTAAAATTGCATTATTAAAATTTTTTATTCGGTGTTAAATATTTATACCTTAAAGTATTTAATAACTTGAAATTTTGGAATTTATCAAGTGGAAAAGATTTATTTTCTTTTTCTAGTAAATTAATATTTTACCTTAAGATTTTGAAAATATTAACAACATTCTTGACAAAAATTTTTTTATGAAAATTCTGAGCTTAAAATAGCAATAAAAATATAGAAAATATTCACATGTCAGTGAAGTTTCAAGAAACAACAGCCGTGTAGTCGAATCCAGAGAATAGAGAACAATGTAATATTTCTTAGAAAATGTACCTTCAGTTCTTACAAAGCTTACATTATATCCACTTAATTCTACTTGTATGAATAAGATGATTTAAAATGATGAAAGTAGTTGCTTTGTGTATATTATAAGTTGAACGTTATATTTACATAAACGTAAATAAAAATAAAAAATCATTTTTCATTTCCGTCATGTACAACGGAATCGGATTACAATCGATAAGAGGTTCCGGTACTAATGGTCACGTGCAAAAAAATGTTGCAATTGTGCGAAAACGCGAGAAGATAAACGCCAAAGATTATTCAAAAAATGATCAAGCTAACAAGCAGCCAAATAAGGAAATTTTAGAGCATGCGAGGAAAAGAAAAATTGAAGTGAAATGTGCAGAGTTCGCTGACGCTTTAGAATCACAAGGATATTCTCAAAAAGAAATAGAAAATAAAACCGAATCGTATCGAGCAAAGTTGCAGTTTTTTGATAAAAATGAATAAGAGGCTCAAAAATTACTTCGCGAAGTCGTCCAAGAAACACATCATATTGCAGAAGCTAATTTACAAAAAAATAACTTGCTACGACAGGCCTTTGGCATATTCGAACATTTTGTTAAAGGTACTAGCTTGGATCCAGAAAGACGCGAACGCGAAGCACAATTAAAAAAACTACTTCAAAAGAGTTACCAATTAGTTAAAACAAGCAGTTCATCGGCTGACGATGCAGGTAACACAAAAACAGAACCCGATAAAAAAAAGATACGTAAGCTTAAAAAGAAAAAATATAATGTAGGAAAAACAATAAGAGTATTGCCAAACAAAAAAAAATGTTAAAAAATCGAATGATTCGTCTTTTGATAGTAATTCTAGTAATAATGAAGGTTCTGATCACAGTGATAATGTTGATGGTAAGAATAAGCAGAAAAAGAAAAAAAATAAATCAAAAAAGAAGAAAATTGATAAAAATGAGAATTCAATGGATTCAAGAGGTGTGGAAAAATTAAAATCAAAAAAAGGAAAAAAAAGCAACATAAAAAATTAGAAAATTCTTTCATTGAAAACAGTTCAAATTGTGAATTTAATTCTGATAGTAATATACTACAAACAAAACATGTACAAAGTAAACGATCGAGAGAATCATCGGCAGAAGAAAAAATAAAAAAATATAGGAATAAATCACCAGAAAAATTTAATGATAAAGTCGTGTCTAATAGGTAGAAAATGTTGAAAGACTCATGGATAATTGAAAATATAGAAGGTAAAGGTATTGTAAGAAACTGTGAAAATATCGAGAATAAAAATAATTCAAACGACGAACTCATTTTAAAAAATGTGAATCCTAATGAAAAACATAAAAAATGATTGCGTAATTCATCTAACGGCATGCATTTTGATGATTTTACAGATGAATCGAGATCTATTACAAAAAATTACTGTAACATAAAATAAGTATAATCAGTTAGAAAAAAAAAAATATAATAGTGTAGTTGTCATAGGAGAAATATCTGCAGAAACTGAATCAAAAGCTAAACGCAAATGGCAAAGTAGACGTGAAAGAAATCACCTTCTGTCGAAAACAAATGTTCATTATTTGAGAAAATCTAACAGTTCTTCGGTCGAAAGTGAAAGATGCAGAAAAAAGCAACGATAAAGTTCAAAAGGAAAAAGCTCAAAAATTTATAGCAAAGAAAGAGATACACCTTTGGAAAGAGAAACGGGTAAAACGAAATCTTACAAACAACCGTCTGTAAGTTCGTCTTACGATAGTGACTCAAATAATTCAAAATCAGATCAAAAATCTGTTGATTAATTAAAGTCTAATAAATCTAAAGAAATATACAGAAACCGATCGCGCAGTTCTTCGAAAACTAAGAAAAAAAAAAAAAACCGATAAAGGAAAACGCACATCAACACAAAAAAATATAAATCCAAAAGATGACAAACATAGGTCACGTAGATCTAGCAACTCATCCTCCGACAGTGACTCGAGCAATGAGTCCATCCAATCAAAGAATAAAGAATCACCTGGAGAATTAAGAGAAGATAAGAAAAAAAAAAAAAAAAAACATAAAGGTTCCTTATTTGAAATGGATATAAATGAACTACGTTTAAATGACTACTACGATGACTTTGACATCGAACCACGCGCTCCTTCACCAATGGATCTACATTAAATACAATAATCATATTGCGATTTTGTTACTTTCAACAAAATATTTTTTAATTTTAAAAGACCAAACGATTTTATTGTATTATGACATACATATATTTAAAATATGAATAAGATGTATTTTTAATTGTATTTTTTTTTTAAATTAAATTTTCAGAATATTCATAAAATTCAGATAATTTATTCAAATACCTCTAAATTTTACTAGTATAAAATAATTAATGCGTGTTAATAAATGTACTCATTTTTTTAAATGCACAATCTTTTATATTTTTAAATATAATTTTCTTAAAAAAATTCAAATTTTATATAAACATATTACTAATTTTAAATGCATTCAATTTTAAATTTTTATATTATAAATAATAATTTATTACACTTACCGCTACGATTATTTAAATAAAGATCTAATGTCTTTAAAAATTATAAACTTAATACAATTTTATATTCATATGAAGCATTGCTATCGCTAATATTTTATAAATTAACAAGTTTTTACGAAATGCGTCGCTATTATCTCCCGGTATTTACGAATTAATTTTTTTTTTCTTTGAAATTCGTATATCTGAAATTCATTTGAATACAAAATAAAATAGCGCTGTGTATCCCATATTTATTGATTATTATTATTATTATTTCATAAAGTGAATAAATAAAAATAATTGTTAACAATTTCAAAAGTACTTTTTATTTGAATAAAACAAACAACATTGTAAAATTCTGTACTTTATTAAAAATGTATAATTCATGAAATTTTATAAATTTTAAAATAAAAGTTCTTAAAAAAAATTAATATTTTACAAAATAAAAGAAATTCGAAAAAAATAAAAATTTAATGAATCCGATAAAAAAATTTAACGCTAACGAATAAATTTTAAATAAAAAATTAAAAGCACAAAAGCTAAATTTAACAAAATAATAATAATAAAATTATAAACATTATTAAAAAGAGTCGATAAATCTTCTTAAATTATAGAAAGCAAAACATTTTAATCGACAATAGGTACGCGGTCGCGTCCGTGACTAAAAAAATCAGCTTCTCCGGATTCACGATTTCACGCACGTCCTTTAAAAAGTGCCGCGATCCCATCCAACCCGGACGCATGACAACCTCGTGCACATTTCCAGCGCTTTAGTTTTCGATATTTTTTTATTTTGATATTTCCTCCTCGAGTAAACGACGAGTAAAGCAGCTGCAAGGTAGTCTCTTCGGTAAAATTGGTTATGCCGTGGCAACTTACACGTGCGCAAGCAAGCAAGCAAGCAAGCAAGTGAGCGAGCGTTGAAAAGCCAAAGAAACGTTTCCGTTTCGAAATCATTCGAAACGTAAATTCCAGAGACGATTCGTAAATGCCGACGAATCAGCACGCAGTCGACGCGCTTACATACGTTTCAAATCTCGTCCCATAAATTTTAATTAAATTATAAATGATGTATACGGTCGCGGTGAGTTTTACTTGAGAAAATATAGTTTACGTAATTACCGCCTGTGTGTGTGTGAATCCATATTATGTTTCTTTTTACTGTTTATCTTTACGATGTCAATGTCATGCGTTTGATAAATATCAACGCGAGAAATAAAATCTTTAAAGTTTACAAATTAATGTAAATAATCTATAAACGATTATTTATACTTTTTTTTTAACAGAATCTTCAAATAAATTAATAAAACATATTAACAAATTAAGTTATTGTTAAATAATATTTATACAATAATTTTAACTGAATTACGCAATAATTCAATTGTAAAATAGAAATTACATTATACACTAAAGTAGTTCAAAACAGATTAACAATAATAATTAGAAATTTATTTCAACATATGTATTTAAATAATAAATAAAAATTCACTTTCTAGAATGCTAAACTTATAATCTTGTTATTTTTCATATAAAGAAATTGATAAAATGCTTCTTCTGTTTCAATTTACAATTCGCTACAGGTGACTTTTTCGCCGCGCCAAAAAATGATAAAAACAAAACACTGATGCTGCAGTTCCAAAGAAACATTCTCGATGTGGAATAATCGCTAAACAATAGCGGAATTGGCGCAGCATTTTATGTGCTGTGGGTAGCAAAGAAAGGATTAACTGTATATAGCTAAGTTTAGTTAAAAGTTAACGAAAAAATAGTTTAACCAGAGGTGACCTCATAATACAAAGGGTTAACATATCAAAAATAATAATAATAATAATAATAATAATAATGAGGAGCTGGCTGTGGTGTGGTGGGAAACCCTGCTCACGGCAAATGTCGTCCTTCAAGGTCCAAGCACTGCTCAGGGCAACGGTCTTATCGCTTCGATGCTCTTGCAGCAGCGGTATAACAATAACGGCTAATAGAAGGCTCTGACTTATGAATAATGCATGGAATAGTGGTAACTTGCTAACATGTTCAACTACTCATCATAATAATACTCCCATATACTACCTGTTTGGTGGGAACCATTGTGAAACCGATCGGTAGGGCATTCTATAAACGAGAGCCAGTCCGTGTGGTGCAGGAAAATTCCTATAAACGGGCTTCTCCCCGCGAGTGGTGGAATACTGGATTCCACTGGACAGCACTGGTACGTGTACGCATACCCGCACTTCAGACTATTGTACACACGTACACCCGCAACCTGACACTTACAGCGTACACTCCTTCACACTTACACCCAGACAAAACATGTCGCTTTTGCGGCCACACCATACTCCACACCTTACACGAAGAAGGCACACCCTCCCTCTCTCTCAGCCGCGAGAGGCTTTTCCGTCGGTCCAAAGGATTGCTGGGAGTTAAGTGAAGCCATGCTTATTGAGGGATTCTGACACCTCGATCCGCGCTGGAGGAGCACAAGAAACAGACCCAGACATAACAGGTATATTACAAGGTAACGTACACCGCTCTGAGGCAGCCCAGGTGCTGCTGCCACAAATGAACACAGGCATACTGATACTTAGCGAGCAGTACCGGAACTTACTTACTTCGGTAGGTACTACACCTACATTAGCGTCTATCTGACCCTAAAGTGTACAGCCAGAACTTTCGAAGAGAAAATAGGTAAACTGGAGGATGCCCTTAAGGATATGCCGGGAGATCTCGTCGACGCGGGCGACCTTAACTCCAGAGCGATCGAATGGGGCATGACAATGACGGACAAACGTGGAAGATTACTCCTGAAGGAGGCCACAAGGCTGGGGTTAGCAGTGACCAGCATTGGACAGACACCGACATATAGGAGACCCGAATTTGGATATTCCATACCAGACGTGACCCTGATGTCGGACAGAATCTTGTCACAGATAGAGCAGTGAAGGGTGATCGAAGACTTCACGGCCAGCGATCACCAGTACATCACCTTCGAAGTGATGAGTCCTACAGAAACGATACGTAACGTACAAAACGCGAAGCAAAGGCGCCAAAAACGCTGGAATCTTGCAAAACAGGACAAATGCCGCTTCAGGGAGATGTTGCTGGAAATAGCAGCACCCTCTGAAACCGTTCCAGAAGATCTAACGAGACGCTCGCGGACAGACTGGCTAGTAGACAAAACAATGGTACTGATTACGCAACTATGCGAGGAAACGATGCCTCGTAAACGAGAGAGACTAGACAGGAAAGCAGCATACTGGTGGTCGGAGTTCACCGAGGCACAACTTCTCCAAGCTTCGACCTCGCTGAAATCCGGGAAAGCGCTAGGACCAGTCGACGTCCCGGGGTAGATTCTCCGACAAATCTCCAGTATACGTCCAGTTATACTCCTGGACGAGTACAACGCGAGCCTATGGACCGGCACTTCCGCGAGACGATGGAAGACGGCTACAATGTTACTCCTTTAAAAAGGAAAAGGAGAACCTGATGCACCATACTCCTATAGGCCCTTGAGTTTGTTAGACACAGCGGGCAAACTTTTCGAGTCGTTGCTCAAGCCGACATTTTTGGACGCGGTCACAGTCGCCGGAGGACTGTCCGGTAACCAGCATGGTTTCCTAAAAGGCTATTCGACGATAGACCCGATAAAGGATGTGACGGAAGCCTTCCTGCGGTCTAGGCGGGTAGGGGCAAGCGTGATTCCTATAGACCTGCTCGTCACAGAAATGAAACGGATTTACAAACGGAACCGAAACATGGGAAGGATCGAAGCAGCAGCTGAGGAACAAGACTATGACGACGTGGAACGAACGATGAATGAAAAACTGAACAGGAAAGTGAACGAGACGACTTATAAGTAGCCTAAGACCGTGAACAGATCGCAAGTTCAGGGACGTTAATTTTTATGTAAATCAACTGTTGACTGGACATGGCTACTTCAGACACTACTTATACAGACTCAACAAAGTACGGATGCCAGACTGCAAGTACTGCGAAGTCACAAAGGACGACGCGAAGCACACGTTCTAAGTATGCCGATGATGGACTACAGACAGACGGCGTCTCGAGACAAAAACGGGTCACATGACGTCGGACAACACGGTGACGATAATATTAAGAAACCAAGACAGCTGGACAGCCGTCTCAACCATCGTCGAGACAATCCTCAGAGGGTAGCGAGCGGACGGATACCTGGAATAGGTGGCGGAACGGGTCGGGGGTGGTAGTATGAGTCGGTGAGTGAATGAGTATGAAAGGTTCGCATGGTATAAATATGAGACGGACGTAAGGTACATTACCAAACGTAACGAACGGACGAATAGATAGAAGAATTTTTTAAAAATTTATTGTAGTATTAAAATGCCCATAATTGACTGCATAATGAATTTTTAAAAAATTCTTTATTTTACAATGATAATAGCAAATGGCTTGCATAGAAAGTTCAGTGTGGGGCGTATGCGCCCCACGCGGCAGGAAACGTGTTAATAGGAGAAAAATCCAACCATTACACGAATTCATCATGTAATCATTGAAATAAAGTAAATAATATTGTTCCAAATAATTTAACTGTTGCAGACGAATTAAAACAGCGATTACAAAATTTGCATATTGATGAAAAGTCACGATCACGCTGATTTTACAAAATGAAGTTTGCAAAATGAAAACGAATCAGAGCCATCGCTAATTAAAACGCCAAGACGCGAGCAAACGATTAATTTATGTAACGAAAAACTAAAAGACACAACCGCGAGCCGTCTCTCTCTCTCTCTCTTCCATCTCTCTTTATCTTTTTCTTTTTCCCAAAAACTCGTCGCAATAAGGCCACAGTCGCGCGACTACTCCACAATACTTTTAATAAAAGGGCAAAAGCTGCGCCGCTTAACGTTAGCGCGGGGGTATTTGAAATTCTCGAATGTACGCGCGCTACAATTGCCTAACGAATGAATATTCAGCGGATGCAAAGCATTTTCGGGCGCGTCGATTTGCCCGCGGGACAAAAGAACTCGCTCGCTCGCTGGAGCGCCTGCTTTTAGGTCAAACTAAGCGAGAAAGAGAGAAAGGGTGCGACATCCGTTAGAGAAAGAGAGAAAGAGATATGACGAAATATATGAATTCCGAAGAGTCAAGCGCATCTTTTTACGGTTTACAACGATATTGCACAATTTAGATCACGTTTATAGCAATTTTCTAGGAAATAAATACGATTGGCTAGATGTATAATGAAAATTTTAAATGATTTGACGTTTCGCGAATTACTTTATACTTTTGCAACGCTGGTATAAATTTTGATGAAATTATTATACGTATTTCGCATAATGCCATTTACTAGAAAAATATTTGTGATGAAAGACATTTCTGAGAAAACGTTAATACGAATTACCTTCTTGAGTTGGATAGAAAATTATAAAGATAAAATATAATAATATAAATAAGCTCAAGTGCTTCCGTACAAAAATACGCTCAAAAAACTTTTCATGAAACAAAT
The DNA here is from genome assembly GCA_949987625.1 of Chalcis sispes. Taxonomy (NCBI): domain Eukaryota; kingdom Metazoa; phylum Arthropoda; class Insecta; order Hymenoptera; family Chalcididae; genus Chalcis; species Chalcis sispes. The sequence goes on along the minus strand of OX465095.1, from coordinate 18,928,559 downwards.
ATTAATAAAACTTTACTATTTACTTAGTTTTATGCAATTTTATTTACGCAGAATAAAACGTTAATTTTGTTGTCGTTGAATACGTTTAAATTTTAAGAAACGTTCGATATTCGCGTGGAATTATAATCAAATGAAAATCGTAAACAGAAGGTTGTTGTGTTCAAGCTGTGCAAAACAAAAACGAAAAGTAAAGACCCATCGCACGACGCGTATACGTGTATACTCGTATAGCGTTCGCGCATACTTTTACAAGACGAAAGAAAGCAACGGTGCACGCGATCTTCAGGGAATCGAAATAACGGACGAGTTTATCGAGCGCGAAAGTTCACCGAGGAGAGATATGCTTTTTCCTTCTGGAAGCTTTACCTTTTTCTCTCTCTCTCTCTCTCTCTCTTTTTAAATCAAACAGTTCGGAAACATTGATCAACGTTAGCTCAACGCACGATACGATAAACTTTCTCCATAAATATCGCTTATCGCGCGGATTTGGCCGAAACTTTCTTTACAGCGCTGGCGCTCAAGTATAACGCGCGCACCGATTTCGGAGCCAAGAATACCTAATTTTATTATTGTCCCGCTCGAGATGTTTTATCCGGTGCACTTTTATGCGCGCAACGAGCGCTCCGAAATGCGGCTTTAAAATCAATTTTCAAAGTTATTATTTGGCATTGAATAACTTTTTTAAACTTGAAAATATATTTCCTATAAAACGATTGTTCGTCTAACTGCATTTATTGTGTCATCGCTTAAGCAACTCTGTGAATTAGAAAGGTAGAGGTTTTTAATTAATCACTCAATGATGTGGTATCAAAATTAATTTTTTTTTTTTTTTTTTTTTTTTTCATATTTATAGATTTGCAACAAATAATAATACTTAACTTCTAATTAATACTATTCGTACTACAAAATAACGTTACATCAAGTAGTAAAAGTTGTTTCTAACAATTATAATGAATTTAATTTATCAATTAGAATTATATATATATATATAAATTTATTTTTTTAACGAATTAAAGAATTAGTAACAGACACACACACACACACGCGCGCGCGCGCGCGTGTGTGTGTGTGTGTTTGCGTTCCTAATTCTTATCATATATATCAACAGACATTAAATAATTTTGTTCAATTTAAAATTTATATAAGATAGTCTTTCTTCTGCAAATAACTTGGCGCTGTTCGGTATGTTTTTATCATTCAATAGCCAACGGCAAAAGTTTCTCTCGGAAACTAATTCGGTTATCGATTCAGGAGATTCATTGAGTGTATTAAAGTTGACTAATCGTTCGGTGCGACTCGCTGAAAATTGATTATACAAATATTCATTTATTTATGTACATATCATTGATAACGTGAATAAAACGTGCTTTAGCTCACATCTTCGAAATGGCTTTCCTCGACGAGCAACGTTTCTCTGTTTTGGTGATTGCTCGATTGATCTTAGTATCACAGCCGGCTCTAAATCTTTATCTATTGTTATCGGATCGATTAAATGTTCAATTATTTTACCAGCTGAAAAATTAATTTAAAAAATCGTACGTTGCATGAATTTCACTACTTTAATAGTTATTCATTAAAACATATCAATTTACCTCCAACACGAAAAAGTCTTCCTTTTTTTGGAAAACAACTTTTTATTTTTGGATATTGAATGTGATCTAAATCAAATATATATCTAACTGTATTATCGATTAAACTGATTCTAGGTATAATGTATCGTTCTAAAATGAAATATACGGCACTTTAAGTACATGACATTTTAAATTTAAATATAAATTATTTATTATTAATCAAAATTTTTATTAAAAAATTAAGAAAATGAAGTAATATCGATCCTATATCTCAATAAAATAATCAAAATTTAAATGTTTTAAAATTATTTTACCTTTTTTCAAACTTCCCTTTCTTTCACCAGAAATAAAATTTATATTTTGACGAGATGTGAGGACCGAGTAGTTACGCATTATACAGTTTCTTTTATAAGACATCTTTTAGACTTTTACATTAACACTTCAAATATTAAGATCTAAAAAAAATTTATGTTAAAAAATTAATTAAAATTTATATGAAAATCTATAAAAAAAATGTATGAAATATTTAGTGCAGAAAAAAAAAACAATTTTTGTATTATTTATAAATGCAGTAATGAAATTTGGTATTGCTTCAAAGAAACTTTAAATATAAGTTTAATTTGAATTAATTTTCGAACATTTTATTTGATAAAAATTTATTTCTTAATAATTTACGAAAATATCATTAAAGTATTTACGAATTAATCTTGCAGCTTTATAATTAAAAAAATAAATCTTTTTGTACATATTTAATTACAGTTACCTATTCAATGATCTATAACACTAAAGATATAAAATTTACACTTTAAATTAATTCTCATACTTTTGCAGTAATTAAACTACACGAGTTATTAATAATGCATATCAAATTAATATTGATTTAAATTATCTTAATGTGTAATTTTTTACCGTACTTATATTGTAGAAAATTATAACGTTTAATGATAAAATAACATTGCTGAATTTTGATCTTTTTATTAAACGCTAAAACTAGATTTTTGCTAAATAATTTATGACAAGTAATATTTCGTAATATTAATTCACATACTTTGTAACTTCAAATATTTTATTCATGTAAATTAATACAATTTTCAGATGGAATTATTTACAAAAATATATTTGCAAAAATGATAAGAAAAATCGTTTTTATCTCAAAAATGAAAAAATAAATGAATATTAAAAATAATAAACTTTGCAGCAGATAATTTAAACGGAAATAGTGCGGAATTTTTCTACGTAGGTAGAAAACATGACATCAGAAAATAAAAAATAATTATTATTTAATTAAAGTATACACTATACGTCGACATAATCGACATTTTTTTTTGTAAATGTCTAAATGATTTTCGTATTTTTAGTTATAATATTGCGTTATACAAAAAATATGTTTTTCACATTTTCCGTCATATGAATTGTTAACCGTACATCTCGTTGAGAAGAGATTAAACGCTCGGAATGACGTATACTGAATACATGCATTGCGTGCAGAAATTCAAGGAACTACTCTGTCACAATAAATATGAACTCAAATGTGAAAAAACGGGATTTATTTATTCATAAACGAAATCTCAATGCCATTATAATATGAATATAATTTTCGTGAAACATATAAAATACTTTTAATTAAACAATATTATTAAAAGTTATAATCGAAAAACACAGAATTTTTTTATTTTCAAAATGTTATTATTTAGAAAAATTAATATCATATTTACAAAATATTTTAATAATAATCGGAAAAGTATTAATTAATTATAAATTATTATTAATTAATTATAAATTTAAAACACTTACATGAGAATTCCAATAAAAATATAAGATATTAAACACTATTATATTAATACAATTGTCCATATAAAACTTCTTATAATTTATTTTGCTTTGTAAAAAATTTACTACGGTATATTTAAATTTACAAAACTCTTCAAAATAATTATTCAATTAACTATCAAAAGTCACTCAATGTTTAATAATATTAAGAAACAACTTTACGTGACAAGTGTAAACTTTTTGGTTATGTTATGAATACTTAGCAAAAGTGTAAGTCAATACGTAAACAAAGATGGCGCTCCACTCGTGACTATCGATTAATAAGTTTTCGATTTCTATAACAAAGTGCGCCAAATTTAAATATTTTATTTATAATATTGAATGAAAATTATTTGACTTTCATTTACAAAATGATTATTTTAAGAAATATAATGTAATGATAAAATAAAATTTACAAAATAAATAATATAAAAATAAGTAAATCTTCATAAATTGTAATAATACATTTCTTAGGTACATAAATTATAATATTATATTTATTTTTATTATCATGACTTAAATAAAATAATAATTATTTGTGTTGTTACATCAAATTTATAATGTTATTAATGATTATAAATAATTTAATATTTAAAAACAATATTTTAAATTATCTCAACACGATATAATATTTCTCCAAAATAATTAATATTTATAACATTACTTCTATAAAGGAGAAATGGCAAAACGCCAAAAGAGAAAAGTCGATCAAATCAAAATCTATAATCCAGAGGTAGTTGTTTGCACGTCGCGGTTTGCGTAATCAGTTTAATCCGCTTATCCATTGATTGATTGGACACTAGCCAGTGACATTATGGCGATCTATCACTTAACGACCAATCGGGATGCACTAATAAACATCGATAATGAAATGTGCGATGGCTTAACGGAAAACAATACGGGACGATGTGAGCGTGAAACGTCGTGCCGAGATTTTTGAAGCTCGTAAACCTAGAGAATTCGTTCATATAAAGTGTCACGAATTTTAGTTCAATCATTAAAGCCGTGCGTTTGAACATAACATTTTGATGATTTATTTATTTGCTTATGTCAGTAACGCTGCAAAAACTCCGTTGTTTTTATTTAATGGAACATTATCATTAACATAAAAGTACTCTTTTTATTATAGTACACGACTATAACGATATTCAATTATATCAGAATTAAATAAATTAATAATTTTAATTCGATACATCTATGCATTTTATAAATGTTAAAAACAATTTAACAACACGAAATGATAAATTACTTAAAATAGAAACTTAAAAATAAAAAAGGACTTTTACATTTGTAGATTGATAAAAATATTTTACCAAAAAAATTGCCTTAAACGAATATTAAAAATGTAGAATATCTTCTTGAAATCCATGCATAAACAAATACATAGAAAAAACACACGCATCAAGTATTTTTATCTTAATTATTACTGATTCTGCATAATTATACGTGATATAAATCAAATATCATTTTTAGTCAAGTCTAAATTGTTAAATCAAAATTTTAAATTATTCTATCAATTTGGCATTCGAGAAACGGATTGAAAATTAACTTGTTAGTTTTGGTTGCGTTCATTAGTGTACACATTTATTCGTAAACATTCGATAATTCAATAAATCATTTATATTTCTAAAAATCTGGTAAATATTGGTAAATAAAATTTGCTGTATGCTGATTTAAAAATAAGTTTTCAATCATCGCAGAAAGCAATAACTTTCTCGTTCGGTAGAATTAATCCACGATAAAATTCAATTTTCATGACCTTAAATTTATTTTTCAAAAAAAAAAAAAAAAAAAAAAAAAAAAAAAAAAAAAAAAAAAAAAAAACGAGTATCAATAAAAAAGAATTTTTCAATATCACACTCGTAATAACTAATAAAAATAAATGTTTAAATATTGAAACCTAAAATCTTGTAAAAATACCATACATAGAATATACAAGAGCATTTTATTTCTTAAGTACAATTAATTAATCGCAAAATTCCACAGCATTGAATTAAATGTAGATTCAAATAAGTTGAAATTTATTGTATTATGTTATTAGTAAAGTAATAATAACTATTAAAATAAATTGTAAAACTTTATATACAATTAAAATATAGATTTGCAATACTTGACAATACTTTAAAGTAATTGCTTATTTGAATAAACATTTTAATTTTTCAATTTTATAGTTATACAATCTTAATTTTCACATTAACACACAATACACAAACCGATTCTAAAGAAAAATCGGCTTACACAATTTTCTGAGTGAATTGCATCAGATTTTTTATACGTGAAGCCGATAAATTCATACTAGAGTTTTAATTATTTAGAAACAAATAATTTTAAATAAAAAAAAAAACAAAAGAAAAAGATAAAAAATTATAGTAATAAAAATAATATGTAAAATTAAAATTTTGAATAAACTAATAAATTAAATCTAAAACAAAAATATTTAATTTTTTTAAGTTTACTTTAAACTTAAAATTTGATAATAATTATATTATCAACATTTTGGTAGCACATGAGTGTAAGCGAACTTCAAAAACATACCTCGAACTTTAAAACTTTTTATCGTAATTTTTTGTAACACATATTATCAAAGTCGTTGGTTACGACCTTCATGCGATACCAATATTCAAGAAATTAAGGAAAGGTTTACCTATTTATTGACCAAAACAACAGTTTTTTTTGGAATTTTTTTTTCATAGAAGAAAATTAATAAACAACTCAAATTGTTTGCTACTTGTTTAATACAATAAAAAGTACAAAAAAAAATTTTTTTTATGACAAAATATCGTGACGGTAATTAATGGCACGCCCCGTAAAGTGATCATCTCCAAAAAAGGTGGCCCGCTGTTGGCCACTCTAGCACCTGCAAAAATGAACGAAAATTAAAAATCAAAAAAGTTTTATAAAATATATGAGTGTAGTCGGCATCTGACCTACAATCATCGCTAAAAATCAAAAATTAACAAAATGGCGGGCATTTGAATTTTTTTCTTCATTATTGAGTTTTTTTCACTCTTTAAAGTACTCTAAAAATAAAAATAATGCATATATCATCTTGATTGTAGTCCACTTTCCGATAAATACTTTAAAAATTAAAAAAAAAAAAAAAAAAAAGGCGATCCATCGAGTACTTTTTTAGTAATCGTGGCCAACAGTTCGAAAAACGTGGTTTCGAGAAAAACGCGTTTAAAGATTTGATTAACGATTAATCTGTGTTAACGTTGGTCTCGTTTTTGTTCCATAGCTTTAAAAAAAATATATATACGACCAAACGGTTTAGGGAATATATTCTACACGTAATTAACTACAAAAAAGTGTAAAAAAAGAAAAATCGATTTTTTGGTTCAGAAAAAGGTAAACCTCCCCTTAAGTGAATGAAAAAGGACAGCTAATGAATTACACATTTTTTTCTGCAGAGGTGTAAACCAACATATTCTAAACACGGATTTTCTATAATATATAGAACAACATAGAAACAATATAGATTAATATCGAAGCTGTTGTTAAGAAAACTGCAAAAGATTCATAATAAATATATACGAGTGTATGTAAAGGTGCAAAAAAACTTAACTTAAGAGTTTAATTACCGTTTGACGGAAAATAAAAATAGATCGAAAAGCGACGGGTGTCTAACGTTGCGAATCCAAATACATTTACTTTACAATTGGTAATTTAGCCCATAATACGTACGGACAAATTAAGTATACATGATGCTTTCAACTATGAGACTGAATAATGATGAAAAAAGAAAATAGAGTATAGAAAAATGCTTGAGTAACAAATATCCATAATAATTATATAAATAAAAATTGCGAGATGCGCGAAAAAAAAAAATTTATACAGGAAATTTATAAAATTTGTCGTTAATGATTTTTTTCAAATTTTGACTACTTTTGCAAAATTAAAAAATTAAGATATATTGCAACTGATAATATTATAAAGATGGAAATCTGTTATAAAGATCTAATGGTGAGTTCTTACAAAATATGAAACATTGCTTTGGAGACTTAAAAAATAATTGACTCCGAAAAATATGTGAGACAAAATGATACGAGAATGCTGGAGAGGTTAAAAGACTACGTAACAATGAAATTGCACTACCTTATGTTTATAATAATTATTATTTGTTTAAGGTAAATATAATCGTTTTATTAAACATATAAATAATAAATAAATACCGTATGGCATTACTAATTGTCAATAATTATTGTTGTTATTCTTATAAATACATAGTTTTTATATTTAATCATTTATTATAAAAACGCACTATTATTATTCAATATTTATTGGACTTATAAAAAAAATGTATAAAAAAATTAACATACTGAGTATCATTACATGCTCGATCTCTACACGGAAGAAGTGCCTTTTATTTTTGTCATTACAAAAAATGAAACCTCCTTTAAATCAACTTATTTGTAAACGAAAATAATTTCTTCATGTCGATTTAAATCGATTACAATATAAATTTAACACGAAAAAAAAAAAGAAAGTTTTTGGTTTATTAACTTGATAGAAACTAGTTATAGAGAAAAATATTTAATGAAAAACATAAAGAATAATTTTTTTTAGATTTTATATCCATTTAAATGTTTAAGTTTTACACGCATACGCGTGTATTTGCATACGTAATCAAAATTATTTTATATTTATACATTTTTAAAATGCTCAAAATTAATTTATCTTTATATTAAAAATAAGTTTTTACATACTGTTTTTAAAATTAAATTATAAACAGTAAAAAAAAATTAAAAAAAAGAATAGCGCAAGATGTGCGGTCGCATCTTATATGCAAAAAGTAAGCGAAGCGAGCTTCTTGCATACGTTAATCTTCTTGTTTTCATTCAAAATTATCGAAAAATCTTATTTAAAAAATAATAGTACAAGTATCGATAAATAAATACAAAAAATGTATGCTGATATTAAGAATATTTATTTTTTAATATTTTTAATTTTATAATGTTATGTATAATATGTGTGTAAAAAAAATTATAAAAAATTGTTAATTATATATTGAGTAAAATAATTTTATTTACAATAGAGTTTAAAAAATCATCAGTCAACAAAATTTACGCAATAACAATACATAAAATCACGAATTTATAAATAGATACATTAATGTGCATTAGATAAAACTTATTAGCGCCTTTGAAATAGAATAATTAGTCATTTTTGCACGCACTACACGTAGTCACGTGATCTAATAAATTACCGTTTTATTATTCTAAGAAATATTAGTTTTCCGCAACTTCAAAACTATTTTGCAAGAATTTTTTACCGGATTTAAATTTTTTTTAATATTGCGTAACGGAAGGATATACTTTGACGGAGACTTATGATAAGGTAATGATAGCTTGGAGTATCTACACCGAATTAATTATTTAGTGTCCTGGATGGTAATCCCCGAGAAGATAAATCTCTGCGTCAGATAATCGACCGGCAGCTTTTAGGCGAGAATTTATGATCGAACATTTTTTTCACCGGTTATTTTAAATTTGCATAATTTTCATTACCGAGCACACATTATCGTTTAATTATTTCCAACAATAATATTTAAATTATTTTACTGTATAACAAGGCTATAAAAAATTTCATCTTCTAAGTCGGCAAGTGATTCGTTTTCTTGTCGATTGTCAATAATTATAGTTAATGATCGCAAGGAAACTTTTTTGACGTATCTTCGTTGCAAAGATAATTATTAACGTTAACTAATATTCTAATTAGTAAACTATTACTGCTGTACATTGAGAAAACTCGACTAAGTATTTGGCATTTTTTTTTTTTTTTTTTTTTTTTTTTATTTTTTAACATGTATAGTTTTAATGATTTTCCAACTCGCTATATTTAAATACAGTGTATTTAAATTTTTTTACATTAAACTGTAAACCGATAACAATAAAATAAATAATACTATAATGCGTGAAATGTATAAAAATACATTTTTATTCAGTAAACATGAAATAAAAGACTTTTTTGTAAATTCAATTATTCAAGTTTTTTTTACAGTCTTTTCCCTCACAGTAGATAATATCTTAATCTATAATTTTAGCATAAATTTTCTTAAACACGGCTTTTTGTTTATCCACTTAGTTTTTTAAACTTTAATATCTAACTTTCGCGGAGACTAAATTTTCTTTGGATCTGTAATTGATGGTTTCGTTCGAACCCATAGCAATGGCTTCGCTCCTTCTCTTCCTCTTGAATCTCTCTGTCAGTCTTTCTCTTATTTTCTTTCGCGATGCAAGCATAACTAGCCACAAAACTGGTTGCACCGTCCTGCAGACCTTGAGCACGACTAGTTTATTGAGACATGCCAAAACCGTACCGAAGAACCAAGGCGCGCCCATGAACAAATAAAGCCTCAGAAAGAGAAAGTATTTTTTCTTTAAAAGATTCTTTTGATTATTCATCGCGAGCTTGGTACTTCTTTGCACTCGTATAATATTGCACGTCGTCAGTATAAAAAGCAAATTATTGCAGAACAATGTAAAAGCAGGTACGAGGAAAAAGTACATATTGACCACTGGTCTCGGTCCTTTTGAAGCCTCGGTAAAGTTCGCCTTGAGCGGAAAGTTGTCTGGAATTTTCGGTACGAATTCGAAAATCGCCGCCATACCCGTTGGCACAAGAGCTCCAACCCATACTAATATACTGTAGATTGTAAGCTTCCGATCTTTTTCACGATTTTCCGATGCGGGAATCCAGCAAAAACGAGTTATCATTAATGTCATGTCGAAGCACACGACATTTAACCAAAAAACCGTGGCGTTGGTGAAATACTGCAAATTTAACCACAACAGTCGAGTAACCACATCACCAAAGAAACAATCGCTCAACTGACAAAAGCCCAAAAGCGTTAGAATTCCACCCAGCATCAAAAGGGACACGTTATGCCTTAGAACGACGCGATTGTAAAGATTTTTTTTCACTTCGGGCAGCGTGCAATAAATAATAACCACAACAACACAGGCGAAAAAGTGTACAATATTGATGTACATGTAGGTCTGAGCTCCCCAAAACGTAACACCTCCCAAGCCGTGAATTATCGATTCGGTTGACGAGTCCGTGCTGATTGTACACGGATGCTCGTCTACGAGTGTTTTCGAGTCGTTCGACATTGTTTACAAACAGATGTTTCAATTCAAATGTCAATAAAAATGCCAAGCAACGCGATAAAAAAAACTCTAACACTCGAATTGCTCGAAGATATGAATCACTGATTTTTCGAATCATAAATAGCACGGAAATTATCGATGGCATTTACTACGTTTGAATAATAATAAGAAACGAAAGTAAAACGAAAGCAAAACGAAAACAAAACAAAACAAAACAAAACAAAACAGTCTAATTAATAAATCTTAAAATGATTTACAAAACTCAATGACCACATCGAGGATTTTATAAAAAGCTTAGTCCGTCAAAGTCAACAGGTGAAACTCAACTGAAATTAACAGAAGGACGCGTGCAGTTTGCTCGGCAAGACGCCAACAACTGCCGTGTTCTTCTCTCTCGTACGTGTAAAAAATAACATTATACGCTCTGTTATTCCTGGAAACTTGTAGTCACCGGCCGGAGGAAATGCCACCGACGCTATTTCTCTATATATCTTTTGTTCTATAATTGTTCTATAATGTAAGTAATACGCAAAGAAAAAAAAAAAACGCCGAGAAGAGGAAGCGATTGCCGCTGTAACTCTTCATTTTTCCTCACTGCTCAATATAGTTTAAAAAAATCCATTTTTCGACGGACGCACATCGAGTAAATGATTTTGTAAAAAAAAAAAAAAAAAAAAAACGTCATCTTTTTTATTCGCAGAAGGTTAATAGTTTAAGTAAATAAATTGGGCTTTGAAATTATTTGAATAAATTTATTATAATAAATTTTATATAGACGAGAATAAATAAATTTTTTTAATTAAAATGTTATTTTTTGTTTCAGTATTTTAAAATATTTTTATTTACCAAAAATAAAATTTGATGTTATATCAAGATTTTTTAAACAAATATTTTTGAAATTTATCTACGTATTAATTTATTTTCATCGTATTTAATTTGATTCTAAATTTTCAATTAACAATAATTAATTAATAAGAACCAACATTTTTAATAATTACAATATATTTTGCTGAAACAATTCTGTTCATATTAGTTAATTTTTTACTTATAGCTCAATAATTATAATCGTAGTTGAAATCTAATATTTATCTGTATGCATTATGCATTAACAACAATAAAGATTAATATCATTTTCGACTATAGTATTCGTGGAATACTAATAACTAACGCATTTGAGTCATCAAAATAAACTAACACTTACTTCTTTGTTTATATTCGTTAAATTTTCTAAATCATGAAATCAAATTACTTTTAACTTTTAAATTTAATATTTGCCAAATTTACGAAGAGTAAATATTGCACGTTTTTACAATTCCCTTTATGAATTTTACACTTAAAAATAATGTTAATAAATACGACAATTGACTAATTTTCTAGTTATATATAACAATACCGCGAGAAGTAGTTAATCAAATCATTTATAAAAAACAAAATTTATTAGCAAAATGAAATCTTCTTCAAAGCCAAGTACGCAAAAAATAAAAGTAAAAAAAAAAAAAAAAAAAAAAAAAAAAAAAAAAAAAAAAAAAAAAAAAAAAATAATAAAAATCGCAAACGCACAAATCGCGTGCGGTACAAACGCGATAATAAGATGTAATAATCTCTTCGCACATGCAAATTTACACTTTGAACGCGTGCTTTTAGAATCTTTGTTTTAGCGGTGTAACTCGCACGAAACAGTCATAAGTCTTGTGGTAAGGAAAGATGATTAGCCGGTTTATCCCGGTATAGTTATTTTCCGGAATCATGAAACGAATTCTTAAGAGGTTGCATTTAATTTATTTCAATCTTTTTTTTTTGTTTTTTTGTTTTTTTTTTTGGAATCTTCATTTACGTTTTAGATTAAAATAATATGAAATGCAAGTACTTACTGGAGCTAATTATTTCAACCGATTCCTTCTATTACATACGTAACTTTTTTATCGATAATTAAACCATTTTCGATGTTTAACGATTTACTTGCAAATAATAGCCTAACATTAACGATTATGAAAAATTTTTGTTAGCGAATTCGCTCGATACAAACAGAAAAAGTTTAAATTATTAAATTTTCTAAGTTTAATTGTTAATTTTATATCAGTATTATTATTTTTATAATAAATTTTATAAACTTTAATTCATATGTAGAATTAAGATTCCTAAAATGGTAAATTAACAATAAAAATACATAGTAATTTAATATAAATACGGTCTTCCTGTGAATCGTTACGATCAGCGTTGACTTTACAGTCTTTATTCTTTATATTTTTCCGCATTTATTAACCTCTTGTATTTATGTTTTTATTTATTTTTTATTTATAAAAATTTACATTTTAAATTTAATATTATTTTATATTATACAATAATTTTTACTTGTTTACTGACTAACGACATAGCATTAGTAATTATTGCTATAGTATTATACAAACAATTATTACTTATAAAATAATATGTTGTATATACGTTATAAAAGAATTGAAAATTAATTATCGAATTTCAATCATTTATCTCTTGCGCAATTAACGTTATTAAATAATAGCTTCAGCATTAATTATAATTTATTGATTTAAATGACAACAAGGTATATTTATTTATATTAAATTATATAATATTCAAATAAGAATACATGTAAAGAATAATATTCAAACTATTAATGTATCATAAAACATATATTGTAGTACGCATAAGAAATGCAAATTTCAATGTTTCTAAAAATCCAGAATGAAAATTATTAGATCCATTGTCGCAGATAATATATAAGAAATTCAAATGAATAATACTAATAATTGCAGCCTTTTTAAGCTTAGTAATCTGTATAACGCGGACAAATTAAAAAAAAAAAACTTAGTCGAAGAAATTTATTCTAGTTCTAAAATCAATTAAATAACTTTATCGTTTTAAATTATCGTTTCTTGAACGAACGCATAAAAACCGTTATTTCAAGGGTTACACTTCAGTTTTCCATATCATAATCGTGGTTGAATTATTTTATGTCATTGACGTTGCATTGATATCGTGACTAATGCGCAGATTATTGCATTTCTCTAAGACCTCATCGATCGATTGAAATTTAATCCAAAATCATCAAAGTACGCAAAGATTTTCTTATCCTAATTTATCAACGCGATTTACTAATAAAACACCCGGTCCCTCTCCAAGTAGAGTAAATTTCATTCAGACATTGGATTTTCCATAGTCGTTTTATGAGCACTTACTAATCGCGAGCGCAGGTATAGATATATATGCAACGATGAGCGCGATCGTCGCGACGCAAAGAGAATCACCGGTATTTCGATAAACACATGCACGCAATACGATAAACGTCGCTTCTTTTCCGTCTTTTCTTCTTTGTGAGCGCGCGCGACGGGAGTATATACGCGCGCGAGTGCCAGCGAAGTAATATCAACGCGTCGATCGTTGCTTCATTGAAATCCCGCCGGCAAAAATGTTTAAAACTTTGGTCGACGCGATTTTCCTCGTTACCGGTTTTGTAAACTTCGTCGATGGCGTTGCACTCGTCAAGTGCTGCGAGGATGATTTCTTTTTGAGTGACGACTTGTTAAAGTGCACGAGAGAAATCGACGGATTGGATAAAATCAGCTATCCAAAAATTATGAAGGAGCTCGAGCTTTCCTCGAATCGCACTCGTAAAACTGTGCCAACGTGTTTTCAAGGTACTAAGATGTGCTATTAGGCAATCGGTAAAAATACTCTTGCTTGTACATATAATAATGTAAGGAATATAAAAAATCATTAACATTAGTTTTTTGTGTACATTGTTTAAATTATTTGAAGATCACATAACATTCTTATGCTTTAGCATATCATTGGTTTATTTAATGATGAAATTATTTTATAAATTTTCTTTTTAAAATATATTTTACGAAATTAATTTTGTAAAATTCAGGTGAAATATAATTTTTGAACAGTTTATCAATTATTACAATTGACTTTTGAAATTTGATTATTATAATTTACGTATTCAGTAAATACATAAATAATTTAAAAAATAAACTATTAATATTTATCATTAAAATTTATCATAATTGTCTAAAAAATAAATTTTTAAATACCTTAAAAATTATTTTTAAAATAAATTTACGATTAAAAACAATTTTTTCATTTTTGCAAATTTTAACATTTTTGTTACTCAACATATATAGTACAATAACTAAAAATAGAATCGTTAAGTCAGTAAACTTAATGCAATTATTGTTTGCTGCCAATAACATTTTATATCATGTATTTGTATTTCATTCGAAAAAAAAATCTACAGCACGTTAGTTTATAAATATCATGAGGATTTTCATTTATTTTACTGATTTAAAATAAATACTTTGGGGAAACCGTAAAATACCAGTATAGCAAAAATTAAAATTTTTCTTTTTTTTTCGAAATAATTAAGCTTTAAAATATAAAGTTGAATTACGAAAATAAAGAAGTGAAATAAAGACAAATCACTCGTGAATAAAAAATATATTTTCATGATATGCAAAAATATAACCTTGCATTGAATGTAAAGTATTATCACTTATAAATATAAGGAAAAAATTCATTCTTGTTGAGATACAATGGATTTATTCCTTTATACCTTTTCAGCATAATTTGTTATTTTAACAACAAATAATAGCAATATATAGATCAATATTTATTTCTCGTGGTATATTTATATACATATATGTTAGTAAGATATATGTGTAAAGAGAGAAATTAATTTAATTGATAAATAATTAATAAACTAAAAAGTCTCTGTCAATTTAATCTTTGACTAAAATTCAACACAACTTTTAACAAATGAAATAATTTAGATAGAATATTTTTCCACGAATGTTTGTTAATTTTCTTTTATTTTCTCCAGTTACTATTAATATAATAATATTTTATAATTATAAATACATAACTATTAATAATTTTGTAATATTTTTACAGATAAAGATGGCACATTTTCTTCTAAAAACAATTCAAGTAATCCCACGCTAACTTCCAATTGTATTGACTTTCAAAAGAACGGTAGCTTGATACATCACAATTGTTCAGATATTGTGAATAATTTAGTAGCCGGTAGCTGCGATACCGTCTTCACATTTTTTCATGTATACGGAGCTAGTATGATGATATTCGCCAACATAATATACTTGATAACCTACATACTAGTTTGCCTAATGTACATGCTTATACCAGGCATATGCCGTCGAGCGTACGACAAAGCTGTATTAAGTTATACCATAACGCAAGCCCTTCTCAGCGTCATTATGATTACTCTAGGTCACTTTATGCTCTGCCATAAGCCACTCAGTAGAATCGCTCGTTCTTTATTCGGTATTGCACTTATGATTGTAACGATAAGCTCTGTTCTTTGGCTACTAGTCATCAGCTTGGACGTTACCTCAACGATAACTAGACTGCGTTGGGCGCCGTCCTCGGGCGCCAAAGGTCGCGATGAAAACCACAAGTTTCGAGTTTATTTAACCTGGGTAACGATCGGTATTTTCTTACCTTCTGGTATTTCTTCCATTTTGGAATTTTTGCCTCTACCGGATGATATAATTGTCAAGCCCAATTTTTTTAACATGACAAGCTTGAACTACAGAGTTATCGTGCACGTAGCTTCTGTACCGATACTAGTTGCTATAGCGAGCAGCGTTCTTTTTATCTACACAACCGTAAGAATGATCAATATACAAAAGTCGACGAGCGTCGCAAATGAAAATCGTAAAAAAAGCGTTAAAGAAAAATATATTTTTTATTTGAAATTATATTTGCTCATGGACGCTCCTTATATAACCGGAGCTCTAGGATCGTCGTTCGAGGACTTGTGGATATTAAAATTTTGCCGAATTTTTCAACCTGTTATGATGCTCTACGCGGTATTACCCAGAGGCGTGATTGCAAAAGCTTTTTCGTGTAAAAAAAAATCGAAAACTGAAAACGATGAAGCGGAATTAAAACCTATGAAGAATCTAGATGACCCTTGATGACTTACGAGTATATAACTGGTATTTTTTATTTTCTTTTACATTGTCTAGTACGTCATCTTTTACTTGTGGCCTCTTTGACTTGTCAAATTTGGACAAAGCCTTGCGATATGGTCATGATCATTTTATCATTATTATTAATTTAAGATTATCGTTAAAAATAAGTTCTTTAGAAATTGAACTGTATCAAAAATTTTTCATTCCTAACATATGACTTTAAAGTAATATTATTAACGTAAATAAAGTTATTATATATTAATTTAATCTTAAAATCTAAATGAAAAATTTTAATCGATTTTATTTTAAAAATACACAATAGACTTTATTTTAAAATTTGTTATATTATTGTAAAACTATAAAAAGATTTTAAGGTTTTATTATCAAAAAATATTTTATTTTTCTATTTAAATTTTTATTTAATAATTTGAATAACCTATAGTACAAAAAAAATCATAAGGAAATATAATAAGCTTTGCATGAACAAAACCATATTAACGACTGAATAATTTTCATTTAAATATGCAATTATTTTATCAATAATTGTCAGTTGCTATTATATACGAAACTAAATTCTTAATAATATGAAAACTCACTATAAAACCATTTATCGTATTATATAAAATAATTTTTCAAAATACCAAATTAAAAAAAATTATTATTTCATACACTTGAACAACATATATCATGTGAAATGTGCAATAAAATAAATTTTATTAAAAAATTTTAATATTTCCTTTTTAATACTACTCAAACATTGCTTATAAGGCACTATAACTATACTACAACTGCCCTGTAACTATTTTATTAAACTAAGTTGAAGTTCATTGTGTTTTAAATTATTCAAAAGTTTTTAATAAATTTTTTAAACTCTTTGAAAATGATAAATTTTGTGTTTGAATAAAAGTTATGAGTTATAGATAAAAAAAAAAAAAAAAAAAAAAAAAAACTAAAATATGTATTGTTACGCGAAAGAAAAAACTCCTGTAAAAATAAAATCGTTGCTGTTAAAACAAAGCAGCATATTTTGAAATATTTTGCATAATGAATATTTTAATTTTGTGCTAAATTACTTTATTAGTGTATTTTAGGCTTCTTAATTGAATAACTATTAATAATACGTTTACTATTAGATTATGTTTTTCAAAATATTTAATAATTCTTTCTTCTCGTTTTTCAAAATATCAAACAGATAAGCAATATTACGCATAGTTATCATAAATAAAAATCACTTTATTCTTTATAAAATATAAGAAAGCAAATTTATATTTATTATTTTTTTTTTTTTTTTTTTTTCTTTACAAATTATTGATAGAAACTCTTTGATTTGATATAAAATTAAACATTAAAGTTGTATTAATATAATTGAAAAAATAAATAGGTATAGTTTTTATAAAATGAATAGAAGATTTACAAAACACCGATTGGCCGGTATATATAAAAATTATCTTAAGTTAAGACTGACTTTTACAAATAGGTTATCGCCACCAAAGATTGACGACAATAGCATTAAATTCGTTAATATATTCATGTTTAGTGATATTGTAGCAATAGTAATTTTGAATAAATAGGTTTATAATTCAAATGTTTGAAGAAGAAGTTTCATATATTTTTAATTTTTATACAAAATTTAAAGCACAATTTTATTTTAAACTTTAACGTAAATTTTCATTTATATCTACTTTAATATTTTTTTTCAAATTTTATTGTAATCGGCTTATAAAATGTTGCCCTAATTATTATCTGTATCATTATAAAAATCGTTTCATTTAAAGCAATCAAGATCATTTTGTAAATGAATAAAATAATAAATTAACGCAATAAAAGTGGAATTGAAAAAATATCTAAGGCAACTTACATGCAAATAATTTAACAAAATGAAGTCTCAAATTTTTATGCGCGTTTGTAAAAATAAGTTTATATAATACACGTATATATGCATCACATTGTTTTTCCATTTTTCATATTGTACATGATGAAGAAAAAACTACATTTTTAAGTTACCCGATGAAAAAAAACACATATTGTACAATTTTTATAAAATATAGTATGTAATTATATTTTAATCATAAAACATTAAATATTATAATTTTCTTTACTTTATCAATGAATAAAACACACATTTTCACTATTTATAATTTTTATTATTTCTTCTCACAATAATTTTTTAAAAATTCTGCATTTCTTATTACAGGATATTTTTTTATTCTTGCCTTGCATATTTTTTATTTATATTTACAATTATTTCAATGTAAAATTTTTTTCTATAAATATTCATAAATTTTATATAAAATATAAAGAAAAATATCTTTTTCTAGTAATTAATTAAATTCATTTTATAAATTATCGATATTAATTAAAATTAAAATTTTTCATTTTGATAACATAAGAGTATATTTTTTTAATACTTCTCGATTAATCCTCGTTTCATTCATTTATACTCAGAAAAAAAGGAACTTGACAAAAAAAAAAAAATAAATAAATAAATTGTTTCATGTTCATAAAAAAATAAAATTTTACCAATTATATTTAAAGCTATCCATCGAATAAAAATTGATAAGATTGCTTTAAGGGGGGAAATCACAGTAAAATTTTCAATTTTTCGAAAAAAATTTTTTTCGCTTAAAAGGTGCTTTAGGGTCTTAAAAATAATATACTAAATGATGGAACACGGCAAAAGTGTCCGAGTGCCCAAATTTTTCATTCTGCGGTAACGCCACTCAGGTATGCTCCGAGCACCTTTTGTGATCCCGGCGCGCGCTGTAACTTATGACTATGGGTGCAGGTATAACGGTAGTCCATAGAGAACAAAGTGCCCTCCGAATAGTCTAGAATTTTAAGAATTCCTATAGGAGTCACTATATGTAATAGACATACGAACAAAACACGTGTAGCGTCAAAAAATAGCATGTCCAATGCAGCGAATGAAGAAAAAAGAATCAGTAACGAGAAAGGAGAAAAAAACGGTATCACGGTATCAAGTGACGGATCGTGGCGAAAAAGGGGCTTCTCATCTCTATACGGTTTAGTTTCCCTGATTGGCTGGTACACTGGTAAACTTGTCGATGTTTTAGTTAAATGTAAATATTGCAAAGCGTGCGAGTATTGGCAGAAGAAATATGACACCGACGAATACAAAGAGTGGACAGAAAATCACGCCGCCGAATGCCAAGCAAACCATGACGGATCAGCGGGAAAAATGGAGGTCGATGCAGCAATTGAAATGTTTCAGCGCTCTGAAGATCTACATGATGTCAAGTATATGAGTTACATCGACGATGGCGACTCCAAAACCTTCAAAGGTATCACGGATGCTCAAGCGTATGAAAACATCACGATAACAAAAAAAAAATGCATCGACCATGTTCAGAAACGCATAGGCACCCATCTTCGCAATTTGAAGAAAAACACCAAAGGGTTAGGAGGTAAAAGCAAATTGACAGGTAAGCTGATCGACGAACTGTCAATTTACTTTGGATTAGCCATTCGTCGAAATTGTCATTCGATTGAAAAAATGAAGAGCGCGATATGGGGCACACTGTTCCATAAAATGTCAACAGACGAAAATCCGCAACACGACCATTGCCCAACTGGAGAAAATTCATGGTGTTCGTGGCAAAGGGCAAAATGCGAAAACATTCTGGCTGGCTATACGCATAAACCACCAATGCGTGAAGAAGTTTTCGAAGCGATAAAACCTGTCTACGAAAAACTGGTCACGGATGATCTTCTTACTCGCTGCATCGGGGGATATACGCAAAACAACAATGAAAGTTTCAACGCTACTGTTTGGGCTATGGTACCAAAAGGCTTGAATTCTGGAAAAAAAATAATTGACATCGGTACGAACATCGCGACATCCGTTTTCAATGACGGATTGATATCAGTTTTACACATCATCGAAGTCATGGGGATGAAAATCGGCCCGAACAGCTACAACCTATGCGTGGAGGTCGACGAAAAGCGTATCAAGAAGGCGGAAAAATCTATTAGTGATGGCGCAAAACAGGCCCGACTCGACTTCAAAAGTATGCGGAAAGAAAAAGAAGAGTTGGAGGTAGATTTAGAAGGTCAACTGTACGGTGCAGGCATTGCAGATTAGAGGTATATGAAATTTTCATATGGTTTCTCAGTACTTAAAACTTTAAACGCGTTTTTCTTAAAACCACTTTTTTTGAGCTCGCCGAAGACATAACTCGAGCAAATCTTTACCGATCGACTTGAAATTTTGACAGTAGCTTTAAAATATCTTTTTTCACAGAGCTACGTAGGATTTTTTATTTTATATGGCTTAGTTTTTTTTATCGAAGATTTGATGGCGTTTTTTTTTTTGTTAAAAATTTAACTTTATTTTCAAACATGCACCATTTTGTGAAAAATCAATACATCAAAAAAATCCTACGTAGCTCGCTAGCTGTTGTTATATGAAAACTAAAAAATTTTGGTTTTTTCTTCCAGGTCAAAAATTAAGAAGTCTACGTCTTCGGTCATCGACACGCTTTCAAAAATAGGCGCCTTGGGGCATATGCTGCGCAGCCGCCATTTTTTAATATTTTTTATTGAAAAAATTACATTTTGTACTTTTTTAGTATTGCTATAAAACCTACTTTACAGATTTTCGATTGATACTTTTATTCAGCCAAAATTAATTCCCGAAAATATGCCTATTTTTTTGTGTGCTACTGTGATTTCCCCCCTTAATTTCAATAAGTTGAAAAGGCAAAAGAAGAATTTTATTCCATTTATTTTTTAACTTCCGCTATTTAAAGAGCGATTTAATAGTTTTTTTTTCAAACAAGCTCATTCGATTTATTATTTTTTATTTTTCATACTCTGCGTTTCTCTCTTTTTCTCTCTCTCTCTCTCTCTCTCTTTCGTTCGAATGCATGCACAATCGTTCAGCTGAATTACCATCTAAAATTAAAATAGCGAATTTAATTGCAAACTCCATTTAAAATCAAATAATTGACGCTCGCAGCGCTTACTTCTGAATACGCGGATATTGAAAATCGCCAAAGGTACATATGTGTGTTCGTAGTACCGAGCGGAGGTGTTGCCTGTACATGTGTATATAACCGACTCGAAACTAAGCAATTTCCTAACCGGTAATGGTGTAATCTCTTTTACTCTTTTACTTTTTCTCTCTTTCCTCCTCTCGTGTCTCTTTTCCTAATAGACTCTTTAACCGGGTTACATGCTCTGTATAGTGTACTATCGAGTACTCGGAACGGGTGATCGATGAGTGTGAGCATTTCGACGCCAAAAAAACAAAGGTCGCAGCTGGTTTCTACTTTTTCATAATAATCACGTGGGTAATAATTGCGCTGCTATTAAAATTTGCGCGTGGAAAAAATTCAACTGATTTTTTTCACACACACACATACACGCGCGTGCGCGCACGTACGCGCACACACACACACACATATATATATACATATGCGATTAAGGCATTTTTCATCAGTTACTATCGATCAGAGTCTCCCTAAGAATAGGAAATCAAGAGTCCTCGATTGAACTTGAAGAGCAATTAAGATAAGGCAGCCCATTAGCTTTTCCAATTTCAACTGAAAAACTCGCGCTTTTTCTCTTCCTCCTTTTATTTCTTCTCTTCTACTTTCAAGCTTAGCTTTACCAAAAGTACAACAGACCTAACTTTCTCTTTCTTTAGCGCACGTCTTTTTCTCCCTCTTCTCCATTTTGTGCCTCTTCTTCCTTCTTTCTTTCTTCTGTTCGCTGAATGAGCCAGCTGTATATATATATAAAGAAAACCAAGAAAGAAAAAGCACACAGCACAGGGAAGGAGCATAAAAATGCGTAACCCACTCTCTCTCTCTCTCTTTCTCTCAAGAGAGGAGAATGGAAGGTTGGTTGAACTGAAAGAGAGAAAATTGAAAATCGAATCAGCGAGCAAATCGGATTACTCCACGCGACTCCAAGCTGCGCTCGCGTATAACCGCAGGCGCATGCGGACAGACGCGAGTTAGTTATACGTACAAGTATACGTATGTTTGTGTGTGTATGTGTATACGTGTGCACGCGCTGTCATCGAGAAATTTTCAATCTTGGTGTAAGTGTACGTATACATGTATGTATGTATGTATGTAGTCTTAGAGGCTTCTCTGTATTTTTCTATCTTTCTTCTGTATTTTCTATCTTTTTACCTCCCCTGCCGCTTCTCTCTATCGTCGCGAGTTTTTGTCTCCCCAACTTTTTTTTTCTTACCGCTCGGCGTCTCTCTTCTTCGGCAATCGAGTTACGAAATTAAATCATTTACGTTTCACGTACCACAAGTGCCGGATTCCTCTTGCCTTTGTTTCCTTCGCCGGGGGACAACCTAAGAGAGAGAGAGAGAGAGAGTGAGAGAGAGAAAATAAGCGAGTGAAAGAAAAAGACGTGACTTCTTCTTTCTGATTATTAAAGTGCTTTCTCCCATCACGTGAAATTTTAACTTTTACATGTTCTGTGCTGTTCGCTATTCCGATTTATTTATAGTATTTAAAAATAAAAAATAATTTTGAGAATAAATACTTGTAAAAAAAAAAAATAAATTTCTTTCATTCAAGAATAACTGGTTGTTTTTTTTGACTGCTAATTGGAAACAAAAATAATAGTTAACATCTTTTGTATTACAGTGATTATAACAGTTAAAAAAATTTTTTTATGCTAGTTAACCTTTGTATTCCCTAAATAGCAACGAACTCAACAAATTTTATTTTTAATGAAAAAAAAAAAAAAAAAAAAAAAAAAGAAGAAGTCAAGAAACATTTTTTATTGATATTAATTTAATTTGAAATAAAATTTAACGTTAACAAGTTCAAACAGTTTTTTTTTAACTGTCAATTTTACGTAATAATAATTTTTCAAAGAAAATTTTACGATTTATAATATCGATTCACATATTTGTTCGTGTAATAAATTCTATTTTTTCAGAATTTTAAATAGTACGACGAAAATGTTTTGTTTCAATCTAATTTTTATCATAAAAGAAGCAAAGAAATAAATAAAATTACCTATAATTTTTGCAAATATAACGTAAATTTTTATCAAAATTATCAACATCTCGTTAAAACATTATTTAATTATAAACAATCAAATTATCTTTAATCGAGTTTCTTTATGAAATATATCGAATCATCTCATGATCGTGGATACACACGAAGCAAGCATCTATCATCTTCAACAAGCATTGGACCGTGGACTCGCCTAAAATAATCTTTTATTTTTCCTTAGTCCCCCTCAGGCTATGTACTCCTTTTCGCATGATGGCGCTTGAAAAGAAAAGGTGATATAATACAATAATTTCATGCTTCCTTCTCGTGACAAGGACGGCATCAAGTATGCATAGGACATTTTACGTACTTTCTCCCGTCTAAAATAAATACACGATGAGATTTCGTGTTATATTTTTTCTAAAAGAAACAACTTTTACCCAAACAATAATCAATGTAATTGTTAAGATTAATGAAATATATAGTTAAGATTAATGAAATTCTTAAATTAAACTAGTAAATATCTGATAAATATTATATAAGTCATGAATTATTAAAAAAAAATGAGAGAATTTATAATAAGAATTGTTTTTTTTCTTTTTTTTTAGATTCTTGTTGATTAAATTTTCATTTTATTTATTATAAAATCAAATGAAAATTTATAGAATAAAATCAGATTAAATTGGAATTGTTCTTTAGTGAAATTTCATTAATTAAAGACCAATATACTTTTTCTGTTTTTTAATATCTTTTCAACTGAAAGTGTGAGTCAATCTGTCGAGAAAAAATTTTACGCCTCGACTAGTGAATGTTCTCTTTCTTTTTTAAAATTTATTTCTTTTGAATAAAAGATGTCGAGAAAATTCTTCAGAGTATACGTACTGTTAAAGTTATTAAACTTTTAGTTATACCATATATGCAATTAAAAGGAAGTATTTTATAAAAACATTTAAATTCAGGTGTAAATCCTAAAATTAAAAAATGTGAAAGGAAAAAGCTGTCATTGATATTAGTTTTTAGACGGTTGCTCTATTTAAGCTTTCTAGCTCGTTAATTTTCAAATTAATAGAAAATTTTCTTGCTTTCACAAGTAGCTTGACAAATCTTGCGCTACTAAGTATTTATGAAAATACTGATAACGTCGATTTGCTAATGTATAATTCGTCGTTTTCGCTTTATTTCTTAGTTTTTAAAATCACTTGAAAAGGCTTTATATTTATTAAATATAAAGTATGTTTTGTCAAAGCAAAAGTATAAAAAAGTGTGAAAAGTAAAGAAACCTTTTAAAGTAAATCAGTGTTTAATAATAATTACATACTGAGTTAAATATAAATTTTAAAATAGAAAGCGTGGTTATTATTAATTAGTAGATGGGTTTATAAATATTTAGATACAAAAAATATTTGTACTGATTAAGATTAAATATTAATTCTTTGACATTGTTAATAATTGATCTTATCACTTTGTAAAAATTTTTTAATAGTTTCTTTTAAATTAAAAATAAATTAAATATAAGGATTTTAAAATTAATCAAATAATGTATTATGATATTATTAACTAATATTATCGTAGTGTGTTAATATAAATATAAATATAATTCATTAAATAATAAAACGCAAAGAAAAAAAAAGTAAATTAAAGCGATATCCATAAAAATGTGATATTCGGCATAAAACTTAGCGCGGCGGAGGTGCACGAACAGGAGGTGAAAAGCTTCGTCTTTTCTGAATTAAAATAAAGTACCTTGCGCGGGATGGTAAGGGGAGGGAGGAGGACGAGGAAGCAAGTGAAAATTTAGGCACCGTCGGGCGCATTCGAGTGCTGTGTATCTCGGTGGGGAGTAAGAGGGTATACTGCACGCGCACTCGCACACCGATAAGAAGTGGGGTTACTCGAAGCGCCTTTGCTCGCGCGAAGTGCATCAGGAAGAGCCGAGGGATGCTATCACTCGAGGCCTTTCGACCTTAATGTCGCAGTATCGTTAAGTTCCCGACCTCTTTTTCCTCTCTCGCTCTTTCTCTTTTTCTTCTCTTTCTCTGTCTCTCTGTCTGTCTGTCTCTTTCTCTCTCTCTCTCTCTCTATCTCTCTGCCTTTCCTTTTATCCATTCGGGCCCTTCCGCGGGCGCGCGTCCTTTTCCTCGCTTTATTGAGGAAAACCGTTTCGTCGTTCGCCGCTTGCTCTAGCCGTATCTAGCGGAAAATTAAAGCGAAAGAGCAACTTTCCGGCCAAAGGAAGCCCAGCCCAGCCCTTCTTTTTTTTCTTTTTCCTTTTCCAACTCAGTATTCTATTTTGCTCTGTTTCTTCCTATTCGTAAGCACTTCAGAGGCTTCGATACAATTATTTTACGGATCCTTCGTTCTACCAATGACTATGCAAAGCTCGTCGATGAATATTTAATCAAAAAAAGAACATTTTTAGCTTTTAATTTGCGTAAAACAAAAATTATTTTTAATTAAATTAACTTTGTTAAAAGTATATAATAATTGTTTGTAAACGAAAATAATTATTCATTGAATAATTATAAAAAAAAAAATTATTTATAAAGTTATAAATAATTTGACAATAAAAAATAACAATTAGATTTTTTTACCTGAAATTCACTAATTCCTATTTAAAAAATTAACACCGTTTGGTATTTAAATATTCATGTAAAGTGTTAAATACTGATAAAAGTTAATTGCGTATTGTATACTTTTTTAACTTTTACGAATTGCAATAGAAACAACTGTTAAATAAATTGTATCATTCAAATTTGTCGACGGTGAGAAAGAACTTACATAATTTTTAAAAAACAATACTATAATTTTTATGAACGTGTTAAAAATAAAGTAGCAACTATAAGTGTAATGATCTAAATTATTTTTACAAACATTTATTAAATTAATTGAATTTACTTTATAAATTTGGGTAATATTATAGTTAAAATAGTAAACGATGTTATGTAAAAATTATCATTCGAACGTCTCCATAGAGATAATTAAATATAGTATACGCAGAGTTAATAACGAAAAACTTTAATGTATGAGCAAAACAGTATGATAATCACAATAATAATGTTCGTTTAATATTGCTCTTAAATACTTGAAAACTAGATGAACGAAAACTTTAGTCTCTTCTTCGATTTGTTCATCAAACATCGAGCGAAATTTGTTCAAGTTTCACTGCATATCGTTATAATGCAATTTTGCACTTAGCTCAAAGTAAATCTCCCGAGGTACCGAATCGAGTTGTTTGCCTCCACTTTGTACGTCGTGTACAAACATTAAAAAGTTCGTAATCTCTTCATCCGAAATGTACTATCATTCCTTGGAAAATTGTTTTCAAAGCTATATACAAATTTAAATATCCAGTAGCATAGGGGACATTAAAGTTACCAAATCTTTTAAGATATTTTGTTTCTGTTAAAATTTTTTTTAAAGAATTTAAGATATCATAAATAAAAGTTTTAACAAATTTTTTAACCTTGGATGTCAATGATTTCAATGTCATCTAATATTATATTGCATTATAGCAATACATTAAATTAACTTCGATTAATTTCTCAAACTAAGCTTTCCTTAATAAAATTTCTATTTTTTTGGTAAAAATAAATTACGGAAATATAAATTACCTAATTTGGAATCAATTGACAACGTAACAACATTCTTCTTATTATAATTTTATCACATTTTGAAATATTAGATCACAATATATATTATATTAAAATTATTATATTGTATTATATTTTAAGTCTTACATTAAAATGATGACGTATAATTTTCTTAATTAGGCGATGCGTCATTCTAATGCTTTCATGCATAGGTAAGATTAAAGCTTTTCCAAAGATATATGGTACAACGTTCTTTTCATCGAAAAAAGAAAAACCTAAGTTACTGACATAAGCAAGAGGAGAGAAATGAGGGGGAGGGAAGCCAGTATATATAAAAGAAAACTAGGAAAGATATTATGATGATGGTATAGCGAAGGAGGCTTTCTTCGAGAAAACGATCTAAGGGGATCATGAACCAAATCTTCTTTGCTTTTCCTCCGCTCCCTTACGCACTTTCCTTCTCGCCATTTTTCACGCGCCCGCACCGGACATATTAAAGGTATATGTATATGCACCTTGGGCGATAAATGATGCCCCCGTAGAGAAAAAGAGAGAAAGAGAGAATTGTGAAAGTGTCGTTTTTCATCAAGGAAAATAAATTAATTACACGGTATTGCGGTGAATCAACGTCTTTTATTCTTATGATAGGGTAAATCATATTAACTGTATACTAGCTTATGGTATTTTCTATGGGCATTGTTCTTCAGTTGGATCAGATAAATCATAAATCGTGCGATTAAAATAAAATAGACGTGTTAATTTTTGATAATAATAAAAATCTAAATATTTCGTATGAACTATATTTTTTAAGTTCTACTTTTTTTACACCTTTGAAAATCCTTCATAAACTTGAAGCTATGTACAATCCGCATAGAAAGGTAAAGATAAGACTTTTTCCGAAAACGAAATTCACCGATGTGCTTCTGACTAAAGTACTTTGAATTCAAAAAAGCGGCATTTGAATTCAAACATTCCCAGCTCGTGGCCCTACATATTTACATCCGAAGAAAACAAGGAGCGAGGATTTTCATCAGATCGTAAAGCCTCCTACATTTGCATTTCATTATCTTTCTCCCTAAGGGCTCGAGGGATACGTGCAAAATTTAAATTTATCCAAGCTTCCACTAATGTCTGGCGATTTCGACGACTGTTTTATTTTTATTTGGCTTCGCTTCGTTTAATACAAATCAACGTTTCGATATAAGCATTATTGGAATTTGGTGAAACGAAATCTTGTAGTTAAGTATATATTATGAATTCTTCTTACACGTTTAAATCGAAAAATAGTGACTCTTGCAAGCTAAACATCGAATTTTCTTAATGTACAGTACTTAAATTATTGTAGATTTATTCCAAAGTAATAATATACATGTGTATATACAGGGTGCGACAGTATAACTTCCTTTTTTAAAATGCGCGCCATTGAGTCAGTTGATGTGGTAGCGGAGCGCTAGTAGTCTGGTTCGAGAGGCGGGACTATAAAATTTTGTCCCGACATAGTTCAGTCGCCATCGTGCATTGGAACTGTGAGGAGCATGCTTTTGCCGTTGAGGCCTACTTTTCGAGCAGATGTTCTGTGATCGCAACCCGTCGCTTTAATTCAACCCCGTTGACCCCTCTCCCGGACTGGAAATCAATTGTTACGTGGGTTACTACGTTCAGACAAACTGCAACTGCGACAAGACAAAGAACTGGAGTCCCTTGGTCAATTAGATCACCTGAGAACATTGAGGCAGCGAGAGCTTCAATGTTGCGATCACCACGGCGTTCTGCGCGCAAACAAGCGTCTATCCTTGAACTTTCTGATTTAGGGGACATTTGGTTCCAACAAGACGATGCAACGACACACACTTCAAGAGTATCGATGGCTGTTTTGAGGCAACACTTCCCAGAGCGCATCATCTCAATTAGGAGCGATTTGGAGTGGCCGGCTTGCTCTCCCGATTTGGCCCCTTGTGATTTTTTTCTATGAGGTTTTTCGAAATCCCGTGTTTATGTAAACCGTCCAAGGCCCCTACAAGATTTAAAGACCAACATCCAGGAAGAAATTGCCAACATAACGCCTGCTATGCTGGCAAGAGTCATGACAAACGCCGGAAATCGGTTTACTCAGTGTATGGAGAATGGGGGACGTCATCTACCTGATTTGATCTTCAAAACTTTGTAAAATTTAAAACAAAACATTAGGTATGCGCCTACATTATAAAAAACAAATAAAAATTTTCTGATTTATACAGTGGGTTTTATTAAGTTTTGAAAAAAGGAAGTTATGCTGCAGCACCCTGTATATACCACATGTGATTTTATTATCACTTTCCTGCAAAAGTAAATGATGTTGTTTGTGATGATAGCGTTTATCGTGTTTCCTCTTTAAATTATAATATTGACAATATTCCAAGCAATTGTAAGGATGTAATAATTATATATAATTATTATTATATAGTTTTTGATGCTTATAAAAAGTAGTCTTAAAATTAAAAAATTAGAATTTTATTACTATTCAATAATCAATATAAAATTTCATACATATGACATTTTGAACAAACTAATCATGATATTAAAATTAAAAAAAAATGTTCTCCAAATAATATTGTTCTTATGATAATTTAATTAATTTAATAATTACTATTACAATGATTATTTTCGAATTACAATTGTTACGCAATTATTCATATTGTAATAATTGTGAGTGCACAATTTCATGATTTATTTTATAAAATGTTTTTCAATAAATTTAAAAAAAAAAAAAAAAAAAAAAAAAACAATGTAACCGTAACTGAATCGCAGAATAGTTTAGCTACATTTTCATGTAACAAACGATTACACCTTATTGCCAGTACACGGCAAAATTCCTCCTCCGAATAATAAGAAAATCTCACGCACCTCGGCATCCTGAGAAAAGAAGAAACAGTCTCTTCTTATTCAAGAACACGCGAATAGAGCATCAAGCCCTTGAGAGAAAAAAATTCACTAAATCGGGAAGAAGAAAAAAGCGGAGCCGCGTAATTAAATTTTTCATATTCCCAAAACGTTCAGTTTTCCGCAAGATTCCTCTTTCCCTCTCTCCTTCTTTGCATTCCCTTACAATGAGCAAAATGAAGGATAGAGAGGGAGAAGAGAAAGAGAGAGAGAGAGAAAGAGAGAGAGAAATAAGGGATGAGAGAATAGAAAGAAAAACGCGGCGCTCAATTTGCGCTTTAGCATTCACCGCGCATAAGACGCGGGCTTTCTCGCTCGTTTCTACGCCGGTACATAACACACAATGCCGAGACAACGAACCGAAAGAATAACTCAGCCAGAACGGCAACGTAACCCGCATGCGGAGAAGCGCCAAACTCCGACGATATAGCTACCTATGCACAATATACATACACCAGTTCGCGCACATAAATGTGCATGTGTGTGTGTGTGTGTGTGTGCGTGTGTGTGAAGAAATTGTTGGCGCTCCACACGCGCCTGTACGTGCGTACCGTTTGCGCGTCTAAGAATTTTTCTCCTTATCTCTCTTATCTCTCCTCCGTTTCTCTTGCGCGGTGTATATATGCACGACTATATGGGGAGGGGAAGTAGGCGAGCGTCGACATATTTGCCGCAATATGCGCTTGCCAAAATTTCACCCAGGCAAAGGCGCCTCGACATTATTCGGCGCAGTGAAAATTGCCGTTGCGCGAACTCGACGAATTTTCGATGTGCTTCGAAGGCTACTTCCTAACCTTACCGTCTATGTCTCTCACTCTCTCTTATTTTTTTTTTTTTTTTATTGTTTGATTATGGTTGTGTAGTGGCTTTTTCTTTTTAGTATGCTTAGAAAAATGCTTGGGGCGAGCTGTTAATTTTTCCATGTATGTTTGACAAAAACTTTTTCACGATTATTTTATCATGTATCTTTTAAGGTAAATATCTGTATGAGGTATGGAAACTTTTATATGTTTAGAAAAAAAAAAAAAAAAAAAGTCTATGTAAATTAATAATTATTGTTTGCATTTATGTATTTTTTATTTTGTAATATAAATATTATAAGTTTTTTTATGATTTTGGGATTGTATTTACATTGAAAATGGATATTTTCAT
Source organism: Chalcis sispes (assembly GCA_949987625.1). NCBI lineage: Eukaryota > Metazoa > Arthropoda > Insecta > Hymenoptera > Chalcididae > Chalcis > Chalcis sispes. The sequence goes on along the minus strand of OX465095.1, from coordinate 18,897,469 downwards.
TTGCAACAACAAAAGCTTTTTGTAAATAAAAAAAACCGATTATTTAATATCGTGAAAATAATTTTTCGCAATTTATCATTATTTTTGCATGTAAAATAATAAACATAATCGCTAATGCATTAATATATTTTATTAACGGGGATTTATTTTATAAGAGGGATTATTTTTTTTCTACGAATTTAAAATAATACAGTTAATGATGTAAATATCAAAGTATAAATTGTATTTGATCTTTTTTTATGAAAATTTTTATTTTTCACATTAAAAATTATCGTCATTTTTTAAAATTTGTCTAAAATTATATACAGTTGTTATCTTAATATCGCTCATAATGCACTAATAAAGCTGTCATTTTACGGATGTGAAAGATTATGCGTAATAAAAAAAAAAAAAAAACAAAATTTTTATGTACTATCGAAGGAATTAATAATAATGTACAAAGAATGACCTTTCTTGTGACAGAAAGTTATTGACTAGTAAAGACATAACGTCTAAAAAATAACCCTCGATAATAATATAGTTCATATTTCATAAGCATCGTCATTATTTCTTCCTCTTGCGTAATCACAAACATCTTTCAAATATCACACAGTCTTAATGCCATTTAACTTTCACTGTATATCATACATCGTCCAGTTCATTTCCGCCAAAGAAAGCATTAAAAAAAAAAAAAAAAAAAAAAAAGAAATAAAATCGACAAGACATCGTGCACGCACACCAATTTCACCAAAATGAATCGTAGAAAAAGCATCGTTGCCTTTTTACGAATACACCCACACACTCGCATGCATAAATGTATCGATCCGAATGTATTCGTAAGGGCACGTGTCGCGTCGTTAAAAAGGTAGGACAAACGCGAAGGAGAGATATCGCCGCGTACGAGATACGCATCGAAGTAAGTTTTTTCGCTTACAGACGCTCGACTTACCGCGCCCGGAGAATAAGAGGAGAACTTGGTAATATCGCGCCCTCCTTTGTCCCCCCTTGCCATGTATAGCCATCCAAGGGGATTTCCGCGAATCATTTATTTCATTCTTCGGTACCATTGAGTCTGGATCATGGCTCTTACAGCACTGGAGGACGTTATGAGAAAAAGAGGGAGAGAAAGAGTGAGAGAGAGAGAGAGAGAGAAAAAGAAGGATAAAAGCACCAAAACTACCTCCGGCATATAGAGTTTATTCGACGAGAACAACTGGAATGGGATATTTCATGTGGAAATCCGAGTTCGCACGTCGAAGTACTCTCTCTCTCTCTCTCTCTCCCTCTCTTCTCTCTTTTCCTCGCTATTTCTGTCTTTGGGTCATCTACATATGTATTTACGAAAGTTTTCGCATGTTACGTTGGACGTTTTTAAATTTTAAATTGTTAAAAATTCCCACTTATCTAAGATAATCGATATAGACTTACTGGATTTGAAAATTTAATTTTTATTTTTATAAATAGAGATATTATTTCGCTGCAAATTTTTTATACATTATATATATATATATATATATATATATGAATGTACATATATAACTATAAGTTTTAAAGTAGAAAAATATGTGTAATCGTTTTATAAAAGAACAATAATATTTTTTAAACTTTAGTAGAATATATACAATAAGCTCTTTTGAAAAACTAAAAAATACACTTAAAGAAACTCATATTCAAAAAGTATTTTTGATGTTATTATAATCTAGAAATAAAATTTATTTTCTTTTATTAACATTCTTTTTTACAATCTCTTACACTTTCTTTTTTAAATTATTTTTAATAAAAAATTCCTACTATACTGTTTTGAAATTCTTTTCCTACTTACATGTGATATTCTCATATCCCATAAAACCTGATCCCATACAGTTCAAAATAGTATTTTAATATAAAAATAAAAATTTTTCAATAACTAGCGAATAAAAAAATAATTTGAAATTATGAAAAATACTAATAATCCATTGCAGAACAAAACTAAAGAAATTAATTGTTTATTACCTCTGTTTTCTACAAGATTATTTAAATTTCGATAAATTATTTTGATAAATTATAATAGTTGTATAAAATATTAGAAGAAATAATTTTTCAGGCTTGAAACCTAATTTGAATATGCATTAAACGGTATAATCATTACAATCGACTATTGTTTGCACGAAGCTTTTAATTTTCTCTTCGTACCATTACATTAATTCCTCTCCATTTAATTATCGCATTATACCGCATATCGGTAAATTTTTTTTCCCAACAAACGAAGAGAGTGGGTGAGAGAGAGAGAGAGAGATACAATTAGCCGAGAAGAAAAGAGAATCCCCTTCAGGCATTTCGAATGCTTCGGTGTCTTTGTCAAGAGAAGAAAGAGGAGGAAAAGGGAGAGGAGGAGCAAGAGAGAGAGAGAGAGAAAGAGATAATCTTCTCTCAAGAAACAGAAACTCTCATTCTCCTTTCGGCTTTCATAGTGAGTTTCCCGGGTGGTGCTTAATAACTCGGCATTAACGGCAACTGCACCTGCGAAGACTTCGCATGGAGCTCGGAATAGAAATACAAATGGCTTATCGATATCTACGGCTATATAGATTTTCACCTAAGAAGAAATTTTCTCTCTCCCTCTCTCTATTTCATTCTTTTTTTCTTTCTCTTCATCGTATTCTTTCGCGCTGGGTTATCCCCGAGCTTTCAATCGCGTCGTTTATCGCCTAACCGATTCCCCCCCCCCCCCCGCCCCATTCGATATTCACGGCACGTAGGCCCTTTTTCTCGTTCCAGCTCCTGTTTTCTCCTTCGACCACTTCGCGAGCGCTTATATGTGCTTTTACTTACTTACTTAACTTTTTTCCTTTTATACCGATGCTGAATTCTCGCGAATCTACCATCTACGATCACATTTTTTATTTTTTCTATTTTTTTTAACAATGAAAAAATATATCATCTAAATCTTTTTAAATTAACAAAAATCATAATGTATCATGTAGTTAAAACAATTCATAATAATTTATTCAAAAGCAAACATTTGAATTATAATAAAATATTAAACACTAAAATCGAACGTACATAAAATCACTTTAAGTCGTGCAACCCTCCCGTGTTTCCAAGTAGAACAAGGCAGTATTCGGCCAGACAAATAAACTCGTCGATTGATTTTTAAAATTTCTTGTATTATTTCATAATTATTATTTATTAATTATACTTCTTTAAAAAATTGTTTTGCGTTAATAATATATTTAAAAAATATAATTTTATCGACAATTAATCTTATTAATAAATTGAAATGAACTTGGTACAATGGCACTGGCACCGTAATGTTTGAAAGCATAGCAGACAAGATACAACGATAATAAATTTTTGAAGTTGTTTTTACAATATTTTACGTCACGTTATATACTTTTATTTATGTTTTAATGTAGACATTTTGTATAAGATCTTAAAATTATTTTAACAAAAATAACATGTCATAACTAATATAAAAAATTAGATTTCTATTGTTTTTTTAAACTTTTCAAGGGAATTCAGATGATTAACTTTGTTCTGATTGTAAAATAAGCATTTTACATCAGTAAATTATACAACCATTATACCGTTGAAATATTCATCTGAATTCCCATTAGAGTTAATATATTTTTCATAAGGCAATATAACGCTACTTTAACCAACGAAGTTTCAATGCACAATCGAAATTCAAGTTGGTTGCAGAGCCTCGACAAAGCCGTACATCACAAGTTAAAAAGGGTCATTAATTTTCTCGCCTTTTCGCGTTAGCCACCGTTTGAGAAACTTTCTCTCTCTCTCTCTCTCTCTCGCATGGATCGCGCAACACATCGGACACATTCAAATTCAAATCACACGAGGTGTGAGCCCGACCGCCGCGAGGGACGCGTTCATCTTGCGCTAAAAGACACTCGTGGAGAGAAAGAAGAGAGAAGGAAAGCAAACGAAAGGAAAGAAAATAAAAGAAAAGATGGAAAAGAAAGAAGGATAAGACGGCAAGAAGTGCCATAGCGCTGCCGGTGCAATCGCTCGAGGTTCAACTCGGATATATTAGTGTCGGCGCGAGCGCGCTCGGCTTAATCCATGTCCGGATTTCTGACGTATTACAAAACGCCCTATGAATACTTATATGATGAACGCTTTTCACCTTTATACACACACATGTATAACGCGCGCTCGTACACACACGTATGCGAGTGCACTTTCTCGCTGCTTTTTCTTACTTGATCCCTTTTCTTTCTGGTCGCGCGACTCGCGCAAGAGTAATCCTATATCCCGCCATATATTACCCGCATTACATACAATGAGAAGAATAAATGCATTTTGCCACGCTTTTATATCCTTTCTTGCGAGACGTATGTATTTCTAGGTACGCTAAATTTTATCTGCATCGTTTAGATAATAATTATATTGAATAATGTAATGTATTTGCTTTCATAAAATTATCATAATATTCAATGTTGAGTTATTTTTATTGAAAAAAATATTCTAAAAAAGTTGAAATTACATTCAAAATTCAAAATATCGATTAATTATTTTTTTTTTAATCTTTTCATCGGGTAAAAAAAATTTTACTTTGCTCTTATGTATTTATATTACTTTACAATAAACAAATATATTTTTAAACGTTTTATTTAAGTATATAATATTTTAATATTCTAAATTGTAAAAGTTGATAAAACAAGGATAGATAGTTTGCACTTTGCATGACAATAATACACTGTACACCTACGTATGTATACCTCTTTAGTGAATAAAATATTAATTTTTATTATTTTGTAAAGCTCTAATCAATATGCAAAATAATAAATTGATCAGAAAACGTATTTCTGTATAGTAATTAGCTTAATATCAAATTGTAATATTTTTCATAATCATTCTTATATATTTTTTTTTTTTTTTAATTTTTTATCCATCTCAATATTTTACTTTTTTAATTACTTAAAAAAAAAAAAAAAAAAAAAAAAAAATCAACGTACAGCAATTTTATCTCATAAGCTTATATAGTTTCCTTAGCCAAACAAATAGCCTTTCGAGCCGAAAATTTTCCGTTTAAAATTTACAATACGCAAAATGATTAAATCAGTCATTTGAGCGTATAATAAACACTGTGACGCAGTTGGGTGTATGTATATGAACGCGCGCCTAGAGCCTATAAAGACTTACGGTGTATATATATATATATAACATATACGTAGAAGGGGAATGCATCCTGGTACATGCCACTTAAGAGTCGATCGAGCGTACACCACGGGCATTGTCCCGTATCCAATAATAAACCGTCTGCCTCGCGCGCGCGACTCTTTCCTCATCCTTATTCTACTTTGGTATAACTAAAGCGGGGAATCCTTCCCTCTCCCCCCTCCCCCGCTCTCCTAAGAAAGAAACGATAGGAAGAGAAAGGGAAAGAAGAGAGAACTCAACTTGGCCCTTCGCCAACTTAATACTTCCTTCAGGTATCTGTACGCGTGTATGTGTATACGTGTAAGTTTACATACAGATATACGGAGCTCGACTACCGGCGCGTATGAGAACGAGGGCGGCAAACGCGATCATTTGCCTATGGATAAGCCTCGTGCGTCCTTTGAGGTCGCGAAATCCTTTCTTATATACGTACCACACGCTCGCGATCGTTAAAGCGTTAGTGCATATGCGTGCGTGTGCGTGTGTGTATGTATATAAGCTTGCGTTCGCTCTTCCTTTGACTCCGCCTGGCCAACTTAGTTACATTTACCTACAGTGCTGTATATAGGTAATTAAGTATACAGGCATTCGACACGATGTGATTTTTCAAATTAACTTTGAAATTTTGCATTTCCGCAAAATGAAAAGTAGTACATAGCGCTAGCAATTTTGAATGCATTATCAAAGCCGAGCTTTTTGGCTGTCTTGCACTTTGAAAGAAATGTGCTTTTTAGGCAGACTTTCTGAAACGTTCATTTTTTTTTTTTTTTTTTTTTTTTGTTATTATTATTATTTTAAATTTTAAAGCAATAATATTATAAAACACATTTATCTTTTTAAGATAAAAATTCTTATTTATAACAAAAATTCTTTCGCAATTTCGTGTCAGGTGAAAAAAATGTTAAATATTAGGAAACATAAAAATCTTACAATAAATTTAATAAATTACTTTGACTTTCTTGATACAATCTTTTAAAATTTGTTAAATGTACACGTAACATTAAAAAACAAAAAAAAAAATTGAAACTCGTAAAGTACTTTAGATCGTTGTTGTACACAGTTGCCTTAGTCTAAGCTGCCGCCGGTACATTTTGACGAAAACTTGAGCTGCGGTCGAGTGGATGAAATGCGTTTGTGCTTTGTCAACGAAATCGCTTTTTTTCAATTATGCTTTATGGAGCGCGTATCAAAAAGTAGATCGATACGCTTTATGGCCGTTTGATGGATAAAGCTCGTACGAATGCGCGTTGGATGTAATTCGCGAGCGCGATTTTTATGCCGATGTAATTTTCGTTTTCAAGTGCACCTTTTTTTCAATTTTGCAAAAGAATAACTATTATGTATAAATGACGGATAAAAAATTATTCGCACACATTTTTTAAAGTAAAAGTACATTTTTGAACTTCATAAAAATGTGCAGTTTTGAAATGCTTGCGTTGAAAAAAACAGTAATAGTAAAGTTTAATTCGATAAATGTAAACAAGTTTTGAACTGGAATTTACAATTAAAGCTAATGGATTTGGAAAATTGAATCAATTTTGTAAATCTAATAATAATGAAAACATCTGAAAACTGCAATAAAAATGAAAACATTTTTTACTTTACTTTAAAAATTTTAAAAGGATTTTTTATAAATATTTGTCAGTCTTGAAATATATTGGTAATTGAAAATAAGTGTCATTAAAGATATAACAAAGTAAATTATCAAATTAAATTTTTTCCTTTTATAAGTTTTATTGCAATAAAATAATTAGTTATTGCAAAGGAAAAAAAAATTCTATAATAACTATTATACATCTAAAATAATGATAAAATCAACGAAACTTTTAATCAATTTATTATTATGATTTTTCAGCGCTTTTGAAACAAAAGCTTTCAAAAATACACTTTAGGAATAAAAATGTTAAATAAAACCGTTAAAGAACTTAACACAAAATTTGACATACAAAGAAGCGCCGGAAAAAAAAATACAGAAAATAGCAAAAATAGCGACAAGGTTCAATTTGCTCCAAAAACAACGTTTTCCGGCAAATCCAATAAGAAACGCGAGCTCAACAATCGAGCCCGCGTAAAGTAGAACACCCAATGATACTTTTTTCTCCGGCAATGCGAAAGACCTCGCGTCTCCCTTATCTGCACGAGCAAGTCGATTCCGCTTTTCTTCATCGACGTGTATACCACCCGAAAGCTTTCGCGAGGAGAGCCAAGTATTTGTGTGTGTGTGTGTGTGTGTGCGCGCGTTATGTTAAGCTTACGAAAGATACCGCTACACGCGGAGTAAAAGTTAAGCTGTCCGCTCGACAAGACTGTCATCCTCTTCAACGTGGACCATCTCCTCTCTCTCTCTCTCCCTCATATTCGCACTAGCTCTTGCAACTCTCAGAGGGATAAAGAGAGAGAGAAAGGAAAGCATCGTCATCGTCGACATCGTTGTCGTCGGTGGCGAGTCCCTCAAGGGCACTCGACGGCGGAACTGGAGCAAGACAAACTCGTTCTCTCTTTCTCTCTCTCTCTCTCTCTCTCTTACTCTTTCGCTTTCCAGCATGATCGCAAGCTCTTTTCCCAGGAGTCCCAAGAGACTGGCGCACAGACGTTCCGCTGTGTATCTCGACACGCGCAAGAATCGAGGCTTTACTTCTCGGTGAGGAGAAAGACTGGCGCGCGCGCGCGCGATGACGAGACGGTAATATACAGCGAAAGAGAGCGAGGGAGAGGAAGAACCCGGCGCATAAGAGTCGACAGGGCAAACGAGCCGCGGCCTAATTTCACGACTTCCTCGAGGATGCGCCGGATGGAGTGCGACTATGGTCCCCGAGGGGCCGAAAGGCTTCGTTTCCCAACAGTACCAGGATCGAGCTAGGATCATCTCCGTTCTCGTGTGAGCTTCAGACCCCAATTCTAACGCCGTGAGCCGTTTATAAAGTGGCTGATTTGTTACCTGATGCGCGAGCCTCTTCTTCCGTATCCCATTTTTTTACTTTCTTATTTATTTAACAATATAACGATGTTTCGTTTGAAAAATTATTGTTTCAAGTATATTAATATTACGATGAATAATAACAATATTTAAATTTACCAGTATTTTGATTAACTAGAATAATGGTTTATTTACGATTTTTTTTATTTTATAAGTTATATTTGTATCATTTATTTTTCAATAAAAAAATTTGTTTCAATTTTATTTATCTGATTACTCTTATAACCAAACTATTAAACAATCAATAGAACATTTGCTGCATAACATAAGTAACAAATTTACTACTTATAAAAATATTTTTTTATTTTTCTTATTGATAAATTTGAAATATTTTATTTGATTTGTACGCAAGGTTAAACTTTAAACCTGATTCTGCAAGTCCACGATATACTTGAACGATTAAACCACAGTGTAATCTTAAATTAATTTAGAATAGTTGTATATTTAAATAAAATTCAATTTTAAAAAATGTCCTTTTAATATTTGCAATAAATATCATGAATGTATAAAACATAATAAATTGCATAAAAAACCCGTTGAACTTGCAAATTGTTTTAATACTTAATAAATACAGATTAAATTAATTTCTTATCAACTGCCGTAAAATTAAAATCCAGTTATCAAATTAAACAATTTGTTTCACTGAAATTAAATAACTAAATGTTGCTGCAATATCGTTGAAGTAATTAATAAAAAGAATTCACTATTTATACTTTAAAAGCCATCGTTCCCTCGTATTTAATAATCATCTTCTTTTTTTTTTCTTAAACGCGATGCTTTGTTTTAATTTAAAATAAAATAATTAGCCCAACAACACGTCGTGTACACGAGCAATATGACTCTCGTAAGCAGAAGCAACTACAGCATTCGCGTACGTACACCGTATGCGGAAAATTAACGTTTAAAATATCTCCCTCCTCGATATTTACGATCAATGTCGCAAATATAACCGCGGGAGATAGCCCGATTATTTTAAAACCGCACGCGAAACAAATATTAAATAACTCAAGTATTGCGCTCTCTCTCTCTCTCTCTCTGTGTAATCTCAATCGAACAGGCGTCAGGCAAAAGATCCAACAAACAACTCGATCGTCGCTGGAAACGCTCAAGACGAGATAATAATACTCGAGAATCGTTATAGTGTAAAGAACGACTCTTCGATTTGTCGAGGCCGTAAACGCGGCACGATTCGCTCCTTTCCAACGTAAAGATTAGAGGAGCGCGTGGAATCGTTATTATAACCTGTCGCTAATGTGTGCACATTGCATCGGGCAGCGCAACGCGGACGGTATAAATTACACGACGCTCTGACTTCTTCTCCGTTACGTTACAAACGTCGCGACCTGCCGTCTCGATGTCGTAACGCACAAAATTCTCGCGCTCGAAACGATTCGAGATTGCGATATCAAACTCGAGGACGATAAGGGAAAAGAGAGACGGGAAAATATTGATTGCCATTGCTCGACGATAATTGAGATTGTGAAAAACGTTGGCGTATATGATATTTCTACTATTAGAAAACATTAATAATTGTGTTTCTTTTTTTTTTTGTTTCTTTTTTTTTTTTTTTCAATTTTCTTACAAGCCGTTTTAATCAGTTTAATTGATTTGAAATTTATAGTTAGAGTAGTTTATGGATAAGAATTGAAATGATAATTATAAACACTTATCGTAAAACTGAAGATAATTAAAAAATTGATTACAAAAAAGAAAAAAACCAAATAATAATTTTAATGACTGGTATAATATTCTTAGCAATACCGAGTCGATGACTAATACGAAATTATATACAAAAAATAAAATTTAAACGCATAAGAACTGGTAAATTCAACATAATTTTACGTTCTATATTATTTCGCATATATTTTATTTATTTACAGATACATAAATTATTGATAAAGTGTTGAGTTTTTAAAAAGCGCTATTAATATTACATGTTTATATAATTAAAACGTATTATTAAATTAATACAATAATTATTTTTATGAAAAATATTTTTATATAATGATGTTAAAAACATTTTTAGAATTTCGCAAAATATTTGTGCAAAATAGTTTTTGTCTAGAGATTAAAATTGCTTCAATAAAAAAAAATTTTTAAACTTGAACTATTTATTTGAGAAAATTTTTTTACAATTTATTGTAATTATATAAAATTTAATTTATAAAAATATTTCTTCAGATAATACTTCAACTAAAACTTCAGCTATTGTATTCACAATAGCTGAAATGAATGAAACGTATAATGAAAAATTTAATAAACTTATTCCTTTTATAAAAATTTTTAAAAAAATTCATTTCAATTTAAAGAGTATTTTAATATTTTTATATTATATTTTTTTCTCCAGATTTATATTTTCATGTTTTGTTGTTTAGTTTATTTATTTCAAAATTTCATATCAAATATTATTTTAACAATAATTTGAAACAATCAATTGATAAAAAATAATATTGTAAAATTCTAAAAATAGATTCATTTTTTTTTTTTTTTTTTTTTTTAATTTTAATTTAAATAAACTATACTTGCATAATTTTTCAACTATGAATATACAATTAAATTTACTTTATTCAATTTTAATAATTTACTATGTGATATAAATAAGTGCAGGGAAATAAGCTACTTGAATTTATACTTGAAAAAAAAATGTATCATGTTTTAATAACCAAATAAATTGCATTCTGCAGTTATTCAAATAAATTTGAAGCCAATAAAAAGTCAATGAAATCAATAATCAGTTGAAACTAATGAAAATGACAATTTGTCGGCTGGTTTTTACACTTACGATGGTTAAATATTGTTTACTCTGTCAATTTCTACAAAATCTCAATAAAGTCTTGCGCTCAACGAAAGTCAATGAAAATTTTGTAAATCAGAAAAAAGTAAATGTATACAGAAAGTTTGAAACTAAGGAAATAAAAGAGTGTGCCGTTCACCGCACAAACTCGCCAAGCCGACGCAAGCACTTGAGAATCAGAGAGAGAGAGAGAGAGAGAGAGAGAGAGAGAGAGAGAGAGAGAGAGAGAGAGAGAGAGAGGAAGGAGAAAGAGAGAGAAATAGTAAGGGAGAACAAGAGAGGAAGGTCACTTGATTAACGGACGGATTAATGGATTAGAAACCGCAAGCTAATGCCAGTTAGCGCGTTAGTTTAGGCGGCGCAAGGGGCTTTCGGAAAATCGGCCCAACGACGCGCGAGCGTTCACGGCTCGTTTCAGCTACGAAATACGCGCGCGAGTCTCGGACCCGCAAATTAATGCCGCTTCTCTTCTCCCATCCTTTCTCATCTCCTACGTTGCTCTCTTCTTTTTCCTCGATCGTACTTCTTTCGTTTCTTCCTCCCCCCTTCTCTTTTCTCCTCCCCCCTCCCCCCTCTCTCTCTCTCTCTCTCTCGCTGTCTTTCTCTCTTGCGTTATTTCGAATTTTTATATGCGTATACCTTGAAATACTTATACGTACGCAAGCGAGATTTTATATTCGCGCATGTAAAACTTCGTCGGTGTAACGGTTTTTAATTTCGTTGCTAAAGCCAAACACACATGCTCGTGGGAAACCTTACGCGCATGTTTCTTCGTTTATTTTTATACGAACGCGCGGATATTTCAATTCTTCCTTTTTCATATGGCAATGTACATATATATGCATTGCCATATAAAAGGTAACGTTTCGGAACAGCTCTAGTTACTGTTTCGGGAGCCGCTGGATGCTTTTATGGTTACGATATGTAAATTTTCACTGTGTTATCCCTTCGACATTACAACGGTATTTTTATCGAGGTTACACTACTTAACGGAATAATTTTACATTTTCGATTTTTACAAATTGAAGAGATTGTGAGTTAACTATATTGAGTAGGATATTGATTGTTAAAGAAATTCAATTGAAAAACGTTATTTTTTAATAATCTTTATTGGAAAAATTTTCTTTTTTCGAAACGTGAAATTTTAATTACAATTCTTCTCTGATTAATTGGCTATTATAATTTTTTAATCAATAGAAATATTTCATTGAATTAACAGTACAACCTTGCAATTCGCAACAACCATTTAAGTCTTGATGCTGGACAAAGATTATTATCAGACTCGAATATTTTGCCAATGTTAACTATTTTTAAAACAATCATAAATTGTAAAATCAATGGCTGGCACAGGTAACAAAGTCATAAATGTAAAACCGTTTTACAAGCCTTTATTGCGCAGTTCGAGTGGATCATCGGTAATGTGGACCACTTTCAATTGCACAATCTAGTCTTTCCGATCTCTCGCTCAAACTATCGAGTAAATTCTCAATCTCACCTTGGGTTAGAAAAAAAAAAAAAAAAAAAAAAAAAAAAAAAAAACATTTCCGAACAACACGTTTTTCCTTCCGCACGTTACGATACTTATATACGCAGTAGTAAAAGCTTACTTGCACCACTCCAACGAGAAATAATTTTCCATTCTTAAGCCATTTTCCCATACAATACCGAAAAATGACAATTAATACGACGAGTCCGGAAGAGCGGCAGCCACGACGACAAAGTGACTCGTCCGCATGGTACACCGGAACGTTAGCTTTCGATGACGACGACTACGTGACGTGTACGAGTACATATGTAAGCATATATACGTCAAGAGACGTTTACGACATTGCGCACATTTTTCTCAATGTCACGGCTGTACAACTCCAAGGGGGGGGGGGGGAGGAGGAAAGCGCTCTCGCTCTCGCGTCTTTCTGGCGCACGTCCAAGTCACGATCGTTGCGTAGATATAGTCACCTCGAAGGGAATTTATTTCGCTTACCGCTGAGCAGACAATGCCGCGCGCGTTGTACGAAGCACATATCGGGATGCCGCGTCTCTCTCTCTCTCTCTCTCTCTCTTTCTGCTTCACTTTTCCATGTAGATATAAAAATCGGGGACTGCTGATATATCATAGCGCCGATGTATTTTTATACGACAAGTGGATGTAGCGCCATTTCGAGGATACGATTTTATATGGTATACGAGACATCGTTTGTTCCTTTTCCTTCTTCTTTTCTTTTTTTTTTCTTTTTTTTCTCTTCTTTCCTATTTCCTTTGCTTTTCGTTGTTTCATTGGCTGTGTCTTCCACCCCTAAATTTTCAGAGATAAAAGGTACTCGTTTCATAGATTTATTGTGAATATATATTCATTATTTGTATGTATTTACTAGAATAGATGATTAATTGAAACCATTAACGTTGCCTCAAATATTTCTTTTTCAACTATTTGGTAAGAAATTTCGTATAAATTGTTTATGTAATGAATTTTTATTTTTTATCGAATTTAAAAGTAACATAATTTAAAAATTCATATCAAAATTATCTAAATTAAACATCAAAATAAAGAAAAGTTCAAAATTTTTTTGCAGATTAAGCGAATCGACGATAAAAAGAAAAGCAATTACTATTTCATCCTATAAATTGAAAAGAACAAAGACAATATATAAACGAAAACGTTCTAATCGTACAATTTATCATAGTACGCCGTCGTTTAATTTAGCTAAAAACTTTCCATTCCTTTTTCTAACGTTTAGTATACATACTTCTTTCGTACGTATATTTTTTTTTTTTCTTTCGTTTACGCCGAACAAAAGGACGAAATAACTACGGCTCGATGGCAAAAAACGTTTGCATCCTAAATATTCAGTTGCGCGCGCTACAAATGGAGCCGGTGCTTTTTCGGTTCGCCATGAATTTATAAGGGTATTACCGCAACCCCTCCTTTTCCCTCCGTCCGTTTATGTATACATATATATATATATATATATATATATATATATATATATATATATATATATATATATATACATACGCAAACGCTGACCGTCGAGAATAAAAAAGGGCGAGAGGAAAATCGGGGGAGAGAAGAAGGAAAGACGCATTGATGTAGGGTTGCTATATCCGAAGTACGAGCGGAAGAGGAAAGGGGTTGGGAATATAACTGCCAAAAACAAGGATTGTATGTGAACGCGCGTAATTACGACTACATTGGTTGGGGGGGGGGGGGGAGGAGGAGGAGAAGAAGAAGAAGAAAATATACGATTACGTCTGTACCAAGCGGAGAAATATCATGCGAAAATTGACCGTTTTCTTTTTAATTGGTATAGTTGTAAAGTTTTGTAGAGCAGATGTTTATTGCCGGTGAAAATTACACTTATTGGTACGGCTTACTTAATTAAACTTCTTATATTTATTTTCGCTCATTTAAAATAAAAACAAAAGGTTTTTAAATCTATCATTTGAATTCTTATTTATGTTGCGAAAATGTATCGTTAAAGAAAATCATAGAAACGTTAACCGTTAAGTACTTAAAAATAATATAACAAATATTATCGCACAGGCAGTGCAATTTTATCGATATCAGTTGTAAATATTATTTCAACACGTAAACATTTTTCATTAACGTCATAAAGATATTTTGACGTAATTTTAAAATTTATATCCTCGCGCATACACCGTGTGGTGTACAGTAATGATGTCGATACATAACAATTTTCTTAAATTTTTAAATACATATAAGCGCAATAAAATCTTAGATTAAGATCTTAAATTATTTTACGATATCGCGTATTTATACAAACGGCAGTAAATAAATCATAGTTTTTACCGCGTACCGAAAGTTAACGTATATATGTATAAACACACATGGCAAACCTCAACTATTTAGTCAGTATATCGTCCTCGGGTAATAAATACTTCCATCCGCTTGGGCGCGCAAAGAAGTCCCGCGGTGAAGTAACGCAATGGAATGGAAGCTTGCAGCGTCGCGTACGCGATTGAAAAAAAAAAAAAAAAAAAGAACAAGTGGCTTATAACCGCGCGTTATATACTATAGTACATAGTAAATTAAAGAAATAACGGAGAAGAAAGCAAACTCGTACGGTAAGAGAGAGAGAGAGAGAGAGAGAGAGAGAGAGAGAGAGAGAGAATAGAAAAGAAAGAAAAGAGACGCGCTTAAGAGTGTGTAGGGCATCTGAACGAGTTTGTCGGGTGCAAATGTACGGGAAAAAATGTCCGGTTTATGTACGCGCGTATACATATATATGTAGAAGAGAGAAATAAAGGAAGGAGTATACAGGGGTCAAATAAATAAAGAGAAGAATAGGAAGGGAAGGAGGGAACGAGACGAAGGGTTTTCGATAAATCTCCGATAGCTGGATGGAGAAAGCCGGGGAGACAAGGGCTACCGCTGCGCCGGGTGTGGGTGATCGAGTAATGGTCATATACAGCGACGCCGATGCTGGAACTATCCGCTCCGTGTTAGATAAGCCGAAGGAAATTGGCGAGAAAAGGAGAAGTTTTAAATTTAAAGACTTCGAGCTTAAAGCCGTAAAATGGTCAACGTTTCTTACAATTTTTCATAAAGCTTTCGAAAGTGCTTATCTCTCTGTAACTACTTATTTTTTCTTTTTTTTTTTCTAGTTATAATTTTGCGACACGTTAAGTAACAACATTAATACAAATAATTTTTTTAATTTTTTATAATAACATTATGATTATGAATTTAAAAATTCATTTCAAAATCTCATCATACGTAGTAATAACAATATAAATCATTAATCATTTGAATTCAATAAAAGCATTAAATAAATCATTAATTCATTTGAAAATGTCATTTCACAATGCAATAAGAATTCTAATGCACTGAATAATCTTCGTGATGTAGTATTGCGCTTAAATGCAAAATAAAATTTACATATGCTTGGATCGTTAAAGAAAAAAAATGTTAAAGTCGTGTGCCACGTTAATGATTGAAAGAATAAATTAAAAAAATAATATTCGATTGTCAGTATATCTCTAAATTAATTTTCAAAATAAAAAAAAAAAAAAAATAGAGTAGCTTTTTGAAGCAATTTTTAAAAATAATCATGAATTTTGTTCTTGAAATAAGTTTGAATAGAGGAAAAAATTTTATAATATGGTAATATTTAAAAATAAAATTCTTTTTAATTATTTATCATCAATATTAAAAAATTAATTGCAATTTTAAGAAATCATTTTCTTAAAACACTGCATAACTAAATATAAATTTAATTTAATTTTAAATGTGTTAAATTTAAAATAATAATTTTCATAATTTTTTCAAACGAAAATTAAATCCTCTTTTACAATTTGCAAAATTTACAAACGATCGGCGATACAATTAAATAACACCTCGGCGGAAATAAAGATACCAGAATTGCTATATCCCATTACGGCGTTTACGTCTATATACTTAATTTTTATTGCCGGAGTATCTGCGATCTTAATGCCATAGACTCACCGTTGTTATTTACACTGCTACAAGTTACATAGTAAAACATTCCAATTCGAAGTTCCGTGTTAGCCACATCGGAGTTCACCAAGTTTTCTCGTTGTGTCCATACCGGCACCGATCGAGACTCTGACAACTATCGATACGACATGACCGTAAAGTGTCTCTCGACGAAAACGAGATATAAACGTCGAGCTAAAAGAGCCATTTGCTCGCGCTGATTTACAATTAATTGCGCTAAATACTAAACTTTATGAATTGCCAAAAGTTGTTTATATCGAAACTGTACGGTTCTTGTTAAAAGTATTTGTAATAATTTTACTACGATACTGATATTCGTTGAACTGAAATTCGAGAAAACGAAATCCGGTTTCTATTTAACGCAGTTTAAGTTTCATTATATTATAGTACTTTTGACTTTCGATTTTCATAAAAAAATATTTTTATTTTTCGAATACCTTAAACTTCGATATTAACAGTTTTAAAAAAATGTACAGTACAATTTTTATCGTAAAATAATAATTTAAAAATTTTCATCCCCGATAATGTTTTATAATTATTAATTATATTAAAGATCTTTAATGAAATTGATTCATTAACTAGTTTTTTACTCTAATTTTTTCATTTCATAGGCATTTTGTTTTTTTAACATAAATTAAAAAAAAAAAAAAAAAAAAAAAAATTTGTGTATTTAAAAAATAAACTGAAAAAAAAAAAAAAAAAGAAAAAAAACAAGAAACTAATTTTTCAAAATACTTAATCGATACGCTTATACGATCTAGTTCGATTATTTCCATCTTTATAAATAAATTTTTTCTTGACGACTACCGCTACCTTTTAACATTTTCCAATCTGTTTCAGCTACACAAGAACATCGAAATAAGCGTAAAACGTCCGAGTAAAAAAGAGCAAATCCAACCGTTACAAGTACGCATGACGAGGTGAGCAGTCGATCGCGCCACCGATAAGACGGTGGTTTCTATTTCGAGAAAGGAATAAACTCCCGCACGATCGCGCTAATAAAAGACAAACACGAAAGGCAACAAGAACTGAAAAAAAAAAAAAAGAGTAAAGAAAAAAAAAAAAAACAAAAAAAATAAGGTAAATATGCGCTCTCGTACGGTGACTTTACCATACAGGATACGCGTTAGGATGGCGTATAGTAGCCGAGGCGAGTAGCTCGTTGCGCGCTGTAAATGCGATGTCGCGCGTATTTTAATGCCGCGGGCGCTCGACGTATAAGTAACGCACGCGTGTAAAAAATAAAATGAAAAAAAAAAAAGGGAATCGCTCGACCCGTGTAAAACGGCCTGTCCCGATTTCGCATGTATATTTATACGAGAGCGACTTTGTACTTTTATATACGCGAAGCAAAACGATGATCTCCCGCGTAAATTATTACGATGCGCGATGTCGTATAACGCGCTCATCGTAAAGTAGACGATACGTATACGTATACCCATATACATATATATATATATATGTATATATGCGATGTACGATAATATGGCTACAAGATTAATGAAGAGTCGAAAAAAGTATACTTGCAAAACGAATCGTAACCTATTATACTATTGCACTTTTTCAGATCGCAATATACATTTTTGTGAAAAAGTTTTGTTAAGTGATTTCTTCAAAAATTAAAGATATGCAACGGCCTTACTTTAGGATAATAATTGCCAAAGTCAAATAGATTTATACGTTTTTCGCTCATAAAATTTGAAGCTTATGACATTTAAAAAAAAATTCTTTTTATTCGTCAATCAAAAAAATTTAAATAAATCCAAATTGAAATAGAATTTAAATCAGTTAGAAGTAAAACATGTGAATTTGTGTAAATTAATCAATTTTAATCGGATATCTCCGACATGAATCTGTAGCAAGCTCCTAAATAATTTATTTAATAACGCATTTTAATTATTGTACATAGTTAAAAATTCTTCTGCAAAAAATTATTCATTACTTTACATATCACATTATTATATGTTAGTCGATGTTTTTGGTGCTAATGATACAAATTTGTGCAAGAACTTGCATTAGAGGAATTCCCCCAATCCAATTTTATTACATTTCAATAAGTAATGAGTTAACTATCAATATCTATCGATAAATTAAATTATTATCGATATATTAAACTATTATAATAAAATACGCTTCCTGTATAAATAATTATCTATTTGGATTTAAATTAAATAAAATAAATTTAGAAAATAAATATGTTTTAATGGGTTAAATTCTTCAGGTATACTTAAGTAAATAGAATTCATTTTTTTCCATCTATAATGGTGTAGATTTTTATTTACTTTAATAATACAGTAAGAAATATAGTTACATCATAGGATTATATACTATTACTATATACTACTATTTAATCATCTATTTATAAATAAGTACTTAAATCTATAAAAAAAAAAAAAAAAAAAAAAAAAAACTAAAAAAAAAAATAACGTATGACAGATTCCTACCAAAAATTAACAATTTCAACTTTTAGCTTAAAAATTAAAATAAAAAATGTATTTTTTTTTTGTAAAGTTTAAGATCTGAAATCTTTGTTTATAATTTTATCATAAAAGCGGCGTAGTATATTGAAAAATTGATAAATTTATTGTTGATTGTATTTATTATTTTGTCTGTAATATTACTGCATGAAAAATTTATTATTTTTCTTAAAAAATATTAATGTTTATTAAATTCTTATTATTTATTATTGCATTAGTATTTAAAATTTTTATACATTTTTTATGTATTTTTTTCTATTTTTCGTAATAAAAAATTAGATATTCTGAAATTGATATTTTAATATTTATTAACCATTTTAATAAACTTTTGCAGAAAGTTTTCATTAATTTTTTATTATTTTAATAAGATGAATTATTTTATGTTTTATTCGAGAGACAATTTTTGGCTATATAATACTTTTTCATATATACAAATTCATACACTTTTTTAACACCAATACTATTATCTTATTTAAGATTTATAATTCTAATTATTATTTATAATTAAAATTTTAAACTAAAAATTAAAATATTTGTTATATATGATAGAAATCTCTCTCAAAACAAATTATATAATTGTATTGCTTTATACAAAACAGAAAAATATTTTCGTATGATTATTAAAAATCTAATCTGAAATTCAAGTTGTTTTATTACTCTTAGCCATATTATGAGACGCCCAATTTAATGAAGTTTTCCACGAATTACAAAGAGCTTCGTCGAATTTACTTCTAAAATGTTTTTGAGCTTCAGATTCTGACATTTCAAGAACCAAAGTATCTCTTAAATAATTAAGATCCTTTTCTGATGATAATTCTGGCAAACCCGTGGATATCATCATAGCAAATAAAGAAAGAATAAGACCACCGTATCTTCTTAATACTAAAAACGCTTGTTCGCAATAACTCTGAAACCTCTGGAATTCTAGCGCCTGCCCCTTTTTTGTTTGTCCTTTATTTATCACATGTACGAAATCATTCGTCAATACGAACGGTACTCTTTCTCTGCGAATTCCAAATTTCTCTTTAAAGTGACCAAGTATGTGGCCAAAGTCAACGTGAAATAGTTGACCAGTTTTCTTAACCATAATATTGTCCGAATGACGATCGGCGATACCGAGCACATAAGTAGCGACACAATATCCCGCACAACTTAAAGTAAATTCTTCGATGGCTTTATTTAAAGCCGCTTCACTGTGATTGTGATCTTTTAGCCATGCAAGAAGTGAACCTCTCCTAAATGCTGCAGTTGCAGGAAACGTTCCCTTTTCTTTTTGAATATTGGCAATAGTCTCTGCATTTAACACAACTTCTATGAGACCGACTCTATTATCTGTTGATATGCATCCGTAAGGATTCATGCGTAAATCCAAACCTTCGTTCTTCCATAATTTATCCATTATTCGAAGCATTTGTAAAGTCAGCATGTCTTGTCGAAGATCATCTCCGTGTTTAAGAATAAGGTAAATGTCATCACCGAATGGATCTACATTTTGAAAAGCCAAATATAACGGTCTCATTTTACTATCCATAACTCTGCATTTTTCAACCCTTATACCACTCCATCTAAAACTTGGGTTTAAAGGATTCATCACATTACAAAAGGCCTCTCGACAATGAGCCTCTTTTATATAGTCCTGTAAACATTGTTGAGCAGCTTTCCTATCTTTCCGTTGTTTTACTTGATCACAAGCTATTCCAAGCTTATCTAAACACTCCATTTGTTTAAATAGGGCTTTCATATGTTCTTGGCTGCCACGGCAGTATGCTTCAAGAATTAAACCAAAACGCACTGATACAGAACCAACGTGCATTTCTGATCTTAAATGCCAAAATAGAAAATGACCTATTCTTTGATTATTTAAAGCTCGGCGTAGTAAAAATTCAGTTAACTCGCAAGATAAATAATTTTCATGCTTAAGAGCTTGTACCAATTGCAATAAAAATAAACTAAGGTCTTCGTCGCAAACGTCTTTTAAGCATTTTATAGCAAAACTGCGAACCGTTTCATCTGCGTAAGCATAATCTAGTAATTCTAATGCTCTTTCAACTGCTAATTTGGGCCAACGAAGTACTAAAGATGTGGCTTCGGAAACTTCCTTATGATCATTCCATTCGACGCATTGTAAAAGCTTTGATAATATGGTTGGAACTTTTGTAATACATTGTTCTCTTAAAGACCAAATAGTTTTTCTTTCTTGTTCATGAAGTTCATGTAAGGGATCGCGATCAGCTAGTAACTGAAGTTGATCAATGTGTTGCTGTAAATCTGAATCAGATACGCTTGTAGGATCAAATTCAGCTGAATTTTCTCTGGATTCACTAAGTTTATTAGCAAATTCAACCATTTTTTCGGGAGACGGATAAATAATTATTTGATCTCTTGTATAAGTAGGAAAAGTCAACATTAATGCAGCAGCTCGATCAATATGGGGATTAGACACTACCGTTCCTAATGGATGAAGCAAGTCTTCATTTTGAATATCTTCAGCATAAGCCCACGTATAAAGAGTCATAGCGCCAGTTTTTAATTGACTTTTAAAATCGTAAATAGTTGTATTAGCCCAACACAATGGATTTATGAAATATTCTTGCTTTGAATCTTTTAACAGTTTCCGACTTTTAATGCCTTTTGAACTTTTACCGATTTCATAGAGAACGCAACATAAACGTGTATTTCTTGGTATATCGCGCACTTTTATATCGAAACTAAGTGTTTCTTCCCACTCACAACTTCCGTCAGGTCGAACAACTATATCCTTTGTTTTTTGACTTTCACATAGAGATTTACCACCATGAAACAAACCAGCTTGTAAACCAACTTCTACAGTTCGATGTGCAGCTTCGCAATTAAGTCGCGAAATTCCATTAACGTTAAACTTAAATTGATCTTCTATGTTCCACGAATAAGTATATTTTCCTTTTTTACGTAGAGTTAATGTTGAAAATGATGGTCTTGTTCCGCGACTTAAAATATCTGAATCAGGATCTTCATAATCATGATCCTTGTAAATAGAAATGCTGTTAATACTAACAGCAACAAGTGTTGGAATAACATCTTTTGCAATACAATCTTGAATATAGCTGAATTGAATAAGTGGATAATCGTCTAAAAAATATTCCTCTTGACCACAAATTTTTAATGTGAAATCTCTGGGCCGTTCATCTCGAAGAGTTAAAGTATTTGCACGTTTATTCAGAGCTAATACTACAAGCTGTCGAGGAGTTGTTGCATGAGAAACTAAAAAGGTATATGACGTATCGGCGTTTTCAAATTTAATTACAAGAACTATATTTCCGTCTTTTAAACGAGATTCAATATTTTTAGGGATATCCGAACATGATGCTAGTCTATTTGGAAATTGATATAAAACTTTTTCAGTCCATGATTTTTTCTGTCTTTCCATAGCAATTTCATCGCCCAACAATCTCATTTTCCATCGAAAATCATTAACTTCAGAATTCTTCAATGCAACAAATTCATGTAAACCTTTACCGATAAGAAGACCAATTTGTGAATCCAAATTCCTATCAACTTTAATATCTTCTTTTTCAACAAGTTTAAGTACAGAACAAAAAGGTTTTATATCACATAATCGTCTGGTTTCATCTCTTAACTCTTCTGATTCAGCATTCGAATTAATACATAAAAACACGTAAGACTGCGAATCTTTTAAAATTCCATGTAATGGATATTTGCTCGCTTCATCCCAAAGATCTTCTTTGATCTCGGCGAGCGTAGTATTACGATTAGTTTCAAATGGAATAATAACGCCATTTGGTATTAAACATGTTAATTCTACAACTTCTGTTGGTGTTTTAGTCCAAAAGTTGTAGGTATACATATTCGGTATATGAACCATTTCGTTTCTTGCTACTTCACAATAACGCATTTCTAACATTTCGTTAGCCAACTGCTGATCGATTTGTCCTGTTAGAATATCTTCAGCCATAACGATTTACTCACTAATGTATTTTAATACAAATGTTGGCTTGATAATAATACCTGAAAAAGTAATATTTATAATCAAATTTTTTGAACATTTACTTTTTAAAGATAGACTCAACTACTTTAGTTAACTGTTTTAGATAGTTAAGTTCATTATTATTTTAGCTATTTAACAAAACAGTGTTAATATTTTTGATTATTTTTTATTAACGCAAAAATAAAATTTGAAATTTAATGAATGATCGCGCAAAAATATTTAAATAATTAATTATTTGCTTTATACAATGCAAAACTTTATTCATTTTCATAAAAATCATTTGAAAACAAGAATATGAATTCTAAATTATATTTTCAACATTCTTTAATAAAGTGTTAATTAACATTTTAATTATTTATTTTTTTTTAATATTGATGAACTTGTTAAAAAAGTAAAATAATTATTAATTTATTTTTAATAATTATTTTTAAGTATGCTACCAAAATATTTAAATTCTAGTAATAAATGTTCTATTTCACCACATAATTTAACATTGAAATATATTCAATTTTACAAAAAAAAAAAGTATTGTGCATTTTTTCCGAATTCATATTTTACCTTTTAATATACACTTATTGCCAAATGTATTTAAAAATTTAATTTTTAAAAAGTATCGTTATTATTGGAAGATAACAATCCATAAAAATGTTCAGTTATTATATATCAGCTGTTATAATTTGCAACCGTGATTAAGTATATATCGGGTAATTTTACAATTATATTATATAAAGACTACACTTCATGAAATATTAATAATTTTTTGTAAAAAATATTAATGCTGAAACTACCAAGTTATTCTGTTAGTTTAATAGAATAACTTTTAATTATCCAATAAAATAAACAGCATCTATTTCAAACAATTTTAAGTTACTAAAATATTTCATTTTATACCTATTATTCAATTATATATGCATATAATCTGAATACCAACAGGAATATTTTGAAAGTTGTACATTATTAGCATAATGGTTCAATACACAAACGTACATCAAAGCATCTCTAACAAACATAATTTTATTTCTTGTATTCTTAAATATTCTTTTTAGTAAAAATTTAAGAAAAAATAAAATTTTAAATATAAATTCGTATACTTTATTTAATTCGATAAATTTACATTTATTGATTAAAAATTTTTTATTTTTATTAAAAAATTTTATTAAAAAATTTTTAAATAAAAACACGATGATTGTTAATAAATTGTTTCTATTAAATGAGATACAGATTTGAAAATTATAATAAAAAATTGAATTAATAATGCATGTATACTACAGAAAATTAATTTCGCATCAATTACCTTTTTAAATTTCGCGCGCGGTTATTATTGTGATTAGTCATATGACAACTTTCTCATCAGCTGTTTAATAAACAGATTTGTTTTGTATATAATTTTAATTTGAGCAGTATAACAATATTTACTAGCAAATTACAAGATGTTATAATTAAAAATTTTTCACTTTTATATTATTAGGAGAATTTCGTATAACAATAAATTTAAAGCAAATTATTGTTTTGTAATTTATTTGTAAATAAATTGTAAATATAATCTAAAACTAAAATTTAACTAAGATAAAGTTGTAAGCAAAAAATTAGTAACTAATTTTTAATATAAATTATAATTAATAAAATATTACAAATATAAATAAATGTATTATACAAATTTATCTTATTTAAAATTATTTAAACTTTATGCAATTTTCTTAGCTAATTTTTCTTTAATTATTTTTTGTGGAATCCTTTTCAAATCATATTTTTATTAAATATAAAATTTTATACAACAATAAAATTTTAATTCTACTGACAATGAAATTAACTATTTAACAAAATTTAAATTTAATATATTAAATAAATTAACCAAAATTATTAAATATCATATCGAGAACTAGGCATATCATAATCATATTACAATATTATGTAAATCTTAAATATTCAAATTTTAAAATACATGTAAATTTATATTAGAATGTTATTATTCCATGATAATTTTTAATATTTGAAAATCTAATATACGAATTAATATACTTTTCTTTAATTCGACTATAAATGTTTAGTAATGTAATCAATAAAATAAAAATATTTTTAATTTTTATTGCAAAAAATATTAAACTAAATTATGTCCAAATTTGTTAACTAGTGTTACAAATATTTAATAACATCAATGCTTAACCTCAAACCATGTACCAATAAATTTCAAATACAACTATTTTAAATCACAATAATACGTACATTTTAATGTAATTACCTATGTTGACTAATAATTGTTCTTAAAATTTTTAGAATTTGTTTTACATATTTTTTATACAACATTATGTATGTTAATATATTTTCACATTATTACTTTTAGTCGAGTTTTCTATGAATATTAGATATTACACTTTGATTTTGAAACTTAATAATTTTAACTTATGTAAAAGCTTATTTTGAAACTAAGTAGTTTTATGTAATTATTTACGTAATTTAAATAATATTTTATTTTACATAAAAATTTTTTTTAAATTAAAAACGTTTTCATGTTTCTTAACTTTTGAAAGACAGCGATTATCATTTCTTTGTTTTTTAAAACTATTTATAATTATATATTATTACACTATTTTATAAAGCGTGGTGAAAATTGAAGTTACAAATAAGCTATAAATTTTTATGTTAACATTAAAATGAAGCATAATGTATGTTATCCTTTTATTAATGATATTAATCAAAATCAAATATAATTATTAATTCAAATATAATACTTTAATCAAATAATATTTCATTTCTAGATTTTATTTCGTTTCTAGCTATTATAAATAATAAAGTCAATTTTTTGAGATTGCGATATTTTTTTTTCAAAGTACTTTAAAATACTTTAATTGTGTTTGCAAACTAATTGATTTACTTCTTAGACAAAATAAAAAATAATTTATGATAGCAATTTTTATTACTGAAATTTATATATTAATAAAATATTGTTAATATCAATCTAAATCCTTATTGTATTTTGCTTGCCCGAACATAAAAAGTGAAAGATATTTCATAAAAAGTTTTGAATGAAAAAATATGCATATGTGCACAGGAAGTTATTAGTATACAATAATAAAGTAAAATGTATTGTATAATAATTGAGCTGCTATTTTTAAAAGTGATATAAGTTTTTAGAAAAACATACATTAATGATAATTTTAGTTGTATTATAATTAAAATTTTAGTTATATTATAAATAAAATTACCATAAACTTTTCCAAAACTGGACTTACACCATTCTCAAAAATATCGGTTCAATAATGAATATTTAAGTTATAATTATTAAGTATGTAAATTGCAACACAAACATCTTTCTTAATGTAATTAATATTTAATTGATAAGCCTAAAAATATTATAAACAATTATTGTATTAAAAATAATTGATAAAATCATTATTTTTTGATTTAAGGTTTTAAGTCGTACATAAAACAGAAATAGATTTTTAGAATTTTAATATTATTTTTATGTATAAAAATATTTTATTGTACGAAAAGTACATTCGATGCAAAAATTTAATAAGTTAATTTTTTTGTTTTTTAACAATTGTTAATTGTTTTTCAAATACTTAAAGAATTTTATAATACTTTTATTAATATGAATTAAAAAAATAATTCACTACAAATTGTCAGATTAAAAAGTAATCGGTATAAGACAAATTGTAATTATCTTTGTCATACTTAATTAAATACTACATTTTAACTTGTTACTTCATTTTTATGTAAACTTTTAATTATATTTTATCACGTAAGGAATAAACAATTTGTAATAATAAATAAGAATAAAAACAAACAATTTATTTATGAATTCTTTAAAAACTTGAAACATTTTATTCTTTCTAAATTAAAATTTCTTGTGATAAAAGTGAATTGAATAATTATTAAATTATTTTTTGAATTTTACGTTTAAATATTTGATTACAATCTAAGAATTTATAAAATTCGAACACAATAAAAATTAAACTCAATAATGGTGAACTTTAAAGTTACTTTAAATGGTATCAAAATCAACATACAATGTGCGATTATCGATTTAATACTTTGTTTTTGCCGCACGCTGTTATTATTTAAGTATGTAATTTGAGTATATTTCTATGACTAATACATATTTTAATTTTTAATGATTAAAAATAAATTTAAATAAGTCTTCAATTGTTTGAAAACGTATATTATTTGTTTATCCATATTATGTTTAAGAAACTCATTTTTTATTCACTGATCGGTACCGAAAGTAATCAATAAAACGATAATAAATATTATTTTAATTAAATTAACTAATTGTTAACGAATAATACTTCTATGATCTTATTCTTGTTTTCAAAATTTTTAATATATTATTATTTGAACATAAGAATCACATTTATATACTGATTCGTCAATAAACGTAAAAAATTAAATAAATATGTTAACCGCAAAAGTAGTCGCAAATAATTAAATTTTTTAATATTTATGTACCTTGTTGATTTTCAACCACGGTAATTATTAAAGGGTTCGTCAAATTAAAACACTGTAAAAAAATCAAAATATGTTTACTAATAATCTTAATATTCTATAAATATTAAAACAATTTTTTGTTTTAAATATTAAATAAAAATGCCCAAAAGGCTTGATTAAATTTTTAATAATAAATATTATAGAAATTTATAATAATTTACGCAATCAGATGAAGGAAAGTAACATCTTTATGTTCGTAATATTTTCTTATTTTTTGTAATAATTTAAAGTAAAAAGATAATGGTTGTTACTACGTCTACGCAATTACTATTACAATTACTATCAGCTATTCGATTGAAAAATTTTATTTTAATAATATTGTAAACAAGTTTTTACTAAATATTTGTCAAATGTGTACTGTCGGAATATTTTAATTGTTTCTCGGTAATTTTTTCGAAAAAACAAATAAAAACATCAAATGAAGATTTTATAAACTTTTTTTTAAAATAATTCACGTATTATTAAAACTATATATAATATGTGTATTTAGTATTTTATTTAAATAAAAATGTTTGAAAACAGCAGTTTGTAAAATTCTACAGTTTTTAATATTTGAAATTTTTTGAAAATGAATATATTAAGTAACTATATTATTTTATTTTTCGATAATTTAAAACAATAATGTAATAATTTCTAAAAATTTTTAACGATTTTATTTGTAAATTACAAAAATTAAAGCAAACAAAATTAAAAATTAAATTGAAATTTTTTTAAACAACATTTCTGTTACTCTGATTAAAATATTAAAATATTCGTTTAATTTTATTTCAATAATACACTACTTTTTATTTATTTACACATTAATTTGTTTAGTTGCTCCGATTCATATCTATCGCATTTTGATTATAGGAATTTAAATCCCTTCACAAAACCACAAATACAGTTTAAAAATCACGTCTTAGGTTAAACAAGAACGCATAATTTAAGTTTCTATAAAATATTACCTTATATGATATATTGCACGAAGAATCGTCATATGCCATTAGTCTTAGCATTTGTTAAATTTCTCTACAATAAACAACAAAGTTAATTTTCACAAATACATAGAAACAAAAGAGAGGTTATGTGAAATTAATTACCTTTCTTCTTTTCTTCTTTCTCATGCTCCATATTAATTTACGATTGTATTGTTCACAACACATACTAAACTTAACAATATGCTTAAAACAATGGGTACTCTAGAATAAAGAAAATCCGATAAACAAAAATTATTCAGTATTGGAGAAAAATTATCACAAACAACTGGACACAATTCTCACGCTTTGGTAAAGCCAGGTAGGGTTGGGTTATTCGCGCACAGGATGAACGCGTCGCTGTGTCGATTTATATACGCATATATAGATATATATACTTGCACCATGAACGTAGCAACGAGACAACGCATAACGTAAGAAAAATTATGTGCATACATATATATATATATATATATATATATATATATATATATATATATATATATATATATACCAAACTACGAATGCTTACCTGAAACACTTTACTATGAAAATTCGTATAATGCAAATTATAATAGACAGAAATAATGTCAATACAAGTATCACGCAATACATGAGAATAATACTTATTAACATATTTTTAAATCTTTAAATTTTAATAATAATAAAATTTGTAAATATTATAAAAATATATGTATATGTTTAGGAATAAATTAATAATCGTTTTAGCAATCAATATATACATATAGCTCTATTTGTTCTAATTATATAGATACGGTACATTTTATCAATAATTCCAATATAAATTAGAAGATAAATAAAAAAATATAAATAACAATTACTATTTTATGCATCTGCATACCTTATACTATATACACTTATCGAAGATACAATACCCAGAAAAAAGTAACGCAATAATTTACAATGAAAATATCACGATAATAGTTAATATATATTTAATAAATTAACTATCAACAAAATTTCAATATTTTCGTAAAGTAAAATTTGTAACTACAGCAATTGTTAAAAATTATCATCCTTTATTAAAATAAGGCATATCAACACAAATAAAAATTTATGCAAGTTTAAAAATATAAAATTTCGTTAATAATTGAAATAAAAGTGCATAAATTTATAGTGTATTTTTATTTAAATGAAATAGAAAGTAGTTTCTGGACTTTTAGTTTATCTTACCAAAAATCAAATTAAATTATTTATTTGTAAAATTAATTTTATGATCGCTAAATTTATGAGATTTATAAGTAAATAAAATTTTATATTAAAAGGTTATCAAAATTAATCAGACCTTTTTTCAAGAAAATAAGTGTTGAAGATATAATAAAAACGGTTGTTCATATTACGTCAAAATTAAAGTTTAGGAACTTTTAAACGTACTAATAATAAAATACAATGAAAAGTAAAAAATAAAAAAGCTAACAAATTTAATAATTTTGTTATTTACCGAAAATTAACTTTGCAAAAAAATTTCTATAAAGAAATATAAAAAATTAATATAATTATAACTTATAATTTCTATCATATATACAATAAAAATTAAAAATTTGCTTTACAAATGATAGCTTGTTAAATTAACGAATGGAACGTAATTTTCATTTACAAAAATTTGTTATAAAATGATGAAAATAATCGCTTACTATTTAAATTTACGTTTATTATTTAAAAATTTTAAATAGCGCTAAAAATATTAATTCAGTTTATATAGAAAAAATTAGAAGTTTTGATAATATAGAATATATCCGCTGGTTATTAATAAAATACCAACTGAAAGACAAAGATAATTGTTAATCTAAATAAATAATGTAATAATAATTAAAAAGGAATATTATTTTTTTAAGAAAATTCGCAATTAAAGAAAATATAATCATACAATTATGTTTACTTATGAATTATCAATATTTCAAATTTCAATAAACAGTTCAAAATCAATGCAATAAGGTTCAAAATCAATAAATAAGGTTTTTAAAAAACCTTACGCAGCGATTTTAAAAGTGTTTCTTTGAGAAAATGAATTTGAAGTTTTTAAAGCTAATTACACTTAAATAAAAAGTTTTACTGAAAAGTTTCTGTCTACATGAACTATAATATAATCGGATTTATCCAAAACTTTAAAAAATGTTCTTAAGATTATATTCTTTTAGAAAATTACTTTTGAACATTTGATTTTTTTTAGCTTCTTAATATATATATATATATATATATAAGTCGTTAATTAAGGTAAGTATATTTTTTTAATAAAAAACATTACTTTTAAAGCAAAATTCAATTGATTTTAAATATAAATTCATTAAATTATTCAAAATATTTTTTGTCTCAAAGCTAATACGACTCACCACGAATATTAGGTCAATAAATTATTCTATTATTCATTAATTATATCATAACTTTATACGTTTACTTCTAGATTCTTTAAAAATTTTACCATTTGGGCATCGGTAGAATGATGAATTAAAACAATGTATTTATAACTCGGTGGATTAGTAGCATAACACCGGTTATAGCGAGACTAAACAATGAAGTCATCGCATGAACCATTTCGTTTTTACAAATAATTGATTGATAAATAATTGATTGACGCCGTTTTTACAAATAATTGATTTAATTTGATTATTTCATTGTTTTATAGCCATTTTTTCTCAGAAAATAAGAAAGTATTGGTAAAAAATTTTTCAAAGAATTGCTTAGAAATTGCTTCAAAGATTGCAAAGAAAGCAAAACGCAATATTCATCGCATACTTATGAATTGTAACTTTGTAACTTTTTCAAATTCCAACGATATTGTTTGCAGTTTCTTTTGATTCTATTAAAATGACGTTGAAAAGGTGGGAATCCACAGCTGTCGAAATAATTTCCGAATGCATTTTTGTCAATGTATATGACAATCTAATGAGAATCTGGTTTATCGAATGTATCTATGTACGTTGGCAACGATAGCTGCAGGTAAGCTCAAAAATTGAGGTATATGATCGGCTGCGAAAACATCCACCGAGTTTGCGTTTACGAGTAAACCTCGAATCGCTCGTATTATTTCACGAGTATTTATCTTCCTTCTTTTACTTTTTCAAACAGTCAATGTCGTCGACCTCGTTTACGCTGGTGGAAAATAAAAATGATTTCTGGTAATATAAGAATACGAATGAAGATGATGCCAGAAGATCTACTTTTAACCCACGCCAAGTTAACCTTTTATATATAAAAAAAATTAATACTTTATATGTCTTGAATCTATCTATTCAAAGTTTTAGAAATCTGGTCAAATTATCATATTAGATTTGAAATTGCGATTAAATAATTCGCTTGTAAAGCGTAGCGTAGCATCATTTTGTTACTATTAACTCTTTTCTTCAAGTAGAATATAATCAATGGAAAAATTACTCGATATTTTCTTAATATTTGGAAGTAGTAATAATACATATTTAAATCTTGAATTTTTAAATATTAAATGTTAATGTCGTTCGAAGAATAAATTTAAAATTAAAAAATAAAATATATTATCGGCATTATATTTCCCAAATGACTTTTAATTTGGCATCGCTTAAGTATTGAGCAGTAGCAAAAAATGTAAACAATTTACCTAGCTAACCTTACATTATTAAGTGTATATTTATATCACTATATTTTACTAAAAGTCTTGATCAGCTAACTTTAAAAGAAATATTTAATGTCAAGAATATTAACTAGAGTCGTTTTTAAAAAATCAATGTCGACGTCAACATTTAAAATGCAAATATAATACCTGCCATTATAATTAACAATTTTAAACATGAACGAGGAAGTACATTCAAAGGCTTTTTAAAACTTAGCTACAAAAAAGTAGACATAATTTAAATCGTCTGCGTTTCGTTACTCTTCCTTCTTATTTAATTTATTGCTCGTAAAAGAGACTGTTACAGTTTAAAATAATTTATGATGCAGAAGATAAAATCTCTTCATTTTTTGCGTTTTCTATATCGCATACTATAATATTTTTCCATAGCATATTTTTGTTATGTAAAGATCCTTTTTTTTATTAGTCTTTTTTAGTATATGATGTATTTAAAAAAAAAAGAAAAAAAAAAAGAAAAATTAAATCTTTATGAGCGCTCAAAAACACTATTTCTCATAAGCTTTTAGTAATATTTAAATAATTTTTTTTAAAAAATTTTGAAAAAAATTATGATAGTCATAATGTTCAAACTAAATTTATATTACTAGAAAAATGCATCACAAAAAAATTTTCCTTTTTATAATAGCATAAAGTTTTCAAAATCTCGAAATTTTGGAAAATTTCCATTAAAAATTATATATAGTATAAGATGGTTCATAAGCTAATCGTACTTTTAAATTTTTTAAATCTTTCTTCTTAATATTAAATTAAAATATAATTTTCGTTATAAAAATTGAACTCTTTTATCGGAGATTCAATTAAATTAAATAAATATTACTTATATTAAAATATTACTTTTTCTTAAACTATTATTAATTTTGAATGGATAATATTGTCTATTGTTAGAGACTTATGAAAATGTTCTCACGTGAATAATTTTAATAAATTGATAACATTTTAATATTACATATATAAATAATTAATTAATTAGATACTTTTTTTACCACAAAGAACATCTTTTGATAATTCTAGATTTTATGTAAAAAAGTTTAAATAAACAATTGCAAATATGTTAAAATTATTAATTATTAACTATTATTATTAAAATTAAATAACATTAATTATGTATTAAAATTCCACCTAACATCGTGATTAAAATAAATTGTTCAAAGTAAATTGGCTACGTATACGGTAATCTATTGCTTTTATGAAAAATATTCATTAAAATGGTGTATTTACATTAAAACAAAATAGAAATAAACAAATTAAAAAGTATTATTAAATATAACCGATAAAAATGGCCAATACTTTATCTAAACTTATGTATTAATTATATGTATACTTATTATAATTTCATTCGTTTATGCAATGCCGATATTGAAAATTCTTTTAATAAAACAAACGAGTCGAGCAAATACTTTAATCGATTTCATTTTAATATTTGCCATGCTCGCGAACACTGAGAGAATCACCGAAAATTCTGCATAGTAAAATGAGATAGATAGAGATAGAGAGAATCGCTCCTTCGGCTATTTAATCAGGCGCGGGAATCGATAATTGAATCATAATGCGAAAAATTCATAATCGCGCGAGAAACGGTAATTGGAAGAGCAAGCCACGGCGTGAAAGCCTCGACGCTTTGAAAACCCAATTATGCGCCGGGGTAATGGAGCTGATAGCTTGCATATACTACGATGCCAATCGAAAATCGAGCACGATCGTCGCTTTATTAAGCGTGACGAATATACTAGTACGTATGCATACATGTACACACCGTATACCAGCATAGAGGATAAAAAAAGAAAAATACAAAATCGCGAACGTTATGGAGAAAACTGAAGCGAGCGCTCGGATCAGCAGTGCGTATTATATCGGTGAGTAACAACTGCAGAGTGCAACGGTACCGGTAGAAGCACACTCGTAATGAAAATGGTCTATTCCGCTAACGGAGCGTTAATTATCGATGTTAGGCCTTTATAAAAGAGAGAGAGAGAGAGAGAGAGAGAGAGAGAGAGAGAGAGAGAGAGAGAAGGGATGTAGAACATGTGCATCACTTCGTAATTAAAATTCGTCGAGCGTACATCTCGGAGTTTGCGATACAATACGGAAGGAAGGACAGTTTGAAATTATCACTCGATGGAACCGGAAATCGAACTCTCGAGTACGATTGCTCCGAACTCTCGAATACGATTGCACGATTACGACATGTTACAATTCGATTGCTACTCTCGTGTACACAACTTTTTTCATGAGCTAGATTTCAACGTTTACATCGACACATTGCCACTCTCTCTCTCTCTCTCTCTCTCTCTCTCTCTCTCTCTCTCTCTCTCTCTCTCTCTTTCGCTTTATTTATACAGAAAAAAATATTATTTCATTATTGTTGGATTAATTATAAGAATATTTACTAAAATGGTTTTCTTTTCATATTTTTTAATTATAAAACCTCTATCAAAATTATCAAACACTCATTTATATGAATGTATTTAATATAAATAAAAAACAAAAACAAAAAACAGAAAAATTATTTTTATATAGCTAGTATTAGACTGAATTATTTAATAAACTGATTATTATATTTTGTAAAAATTTCAAAGTTTTTAGCACATTTATATTAGAAACGTTTTATGCAATCACTCCTTTTTATCAAAACGAGAAAAAAATATTAATATTTATTCGGTGAATAGGTATTTTAGTCCAGTCAAATAAGACTTTGAAGGTTACAAAAATTCCCATAGAGCTAAAAATCTGTATGAATGTTCAGAATACTATTATAAATGAATTGTGAAAAGTCCCCATCAATCCCCCTTGTGCAAAAAATTTTATTGATGGTGAAAGTTTGCAAAAATGAGTTTTTCGCGTTTTTCAGCTAAACGGTGAGTTTTACAGCAAAAATAGTTCAGACAAAAATTATAGATCATCCGATTTTCTATAAAAAATGTATCTACACTTTTTTTCATAAGTATTGCCATTTCCGTGATATAGCGGTTAAAAGAATTGAAAAAAATATTTTATTCGTAATATGCACGTTAATGTACTTTTATATACATTTTTGAAGCGTTATACGAGTAAAAATATGAGTCCCTATGTCTTATACATACAAATTATAAAATTCTTAGAACATAAATGAACGTCAAAAACTCCGCCCCTATTTTCATTTAGTCGCATGGCCTTGAGTAACATCTGTCTTCCATTCAATTGTCAGCGTGGCGATGCTCGTATACCTGCTCCGTTTCGAGGGTCTCTGAGGTAGTCTCTATGAGGTAGTGTGCTTGGCGCTTTTTTTTTAACGTGGTTTCCCCGGTAGGCCTATTCCACGATCTATTGTGATCCTATTGAATTCAAATTGAGTATTGAAAATGATAAAAATTGTGTAAATTATGTAATATGTAAATGAAAAGATAATTTGGAAAAATTATTCATCGGATTCATAATAATCCAATGGAACTTCTAGTGTACTGTCTTCGTTTTCTTCTTCTTCTATTTTTTCATCTTCTTTTTCTTCATATTCCTGGATACAAATATGTTCTAAAAGTGATGCATCATATGTCTTATCACTGATATCGTAATTATCCTCATCTAGTATCGATTCAACATTGGAGCACGACTGTCCTTGACAATTGGTACATGCTAAAGAACAAAACAATTCAACCTTTTTACAGCCGCATTTAGCATTGCAACCTTTTTTACAATTGCAAAAGATTGTGTTAAGGAGTTTTTCTGGTGCAGGTGGGAGTAACGTATGAATTGGTTCCAATGCATTGTCAACTAACTTCCAACCCCAGTCTTCTGGATTCATTTTATTACCAAGCCACACTTGAACTTGATAATATACCCGGAATAGATGTTGTTGAGCAGCAGCAGAGGTTGGGGGAAGACAAGCTAATTGCACTTGTTTTTTATTATAAGTTTTATTTGCAAAAGATAAGTATCGGAGTTTATCCAAGCAGGTAACTTTTTTTGGAGCTCCGTACATAGAAAGAAGAAAGCGAATTCCATTAGTGATTATAACTTCTGGAGTAGAGTTACTATCTTTAAAAACTTCAGCACAGTGTTCTAGTACGAGGAGGACTTATTTTTGATGAACCAGCTTCTTCTTCTTAGCGCCGTCTTTTCCCGGCATCAATGCTACTTTTTCGAGTATAATTTTTTCGACACTGCACATGAATTTTTATAGATGTCTGGTCTTTCAGGTACTCCGAAAACTCGTCACCTCTTTCAATACTTGCATCAATTAATGCTTTCATGCCGCGATCAACAGTAACAACTCCACTTTCAGTCAAAGGTTGACTACAAATAAAGCAGAGTTGCGACATTTTTTTTTTAAAACAGTAAAATGCACAAACTTTGTTACAAAATATAAGCGATAGCCACGAGTTGTCACTACGAAGGAATGCTTACGATTAACAGTATTTTGTTGAGTATGAGACCCTCGAAACGGAGCAGGTATACGAGCATCGCCACGCTGACAATTGAATGGAAGACAGATGTTACTCAAGGCCATGCGACTAAATGAAAATAGGGGCGGAGTTTTTGACGTTCATTTATGTTCTAAGAATTTTATAATTTGTATGTATAAGACATAGGGACTCATATTTTTACTCGTATAACGCTTCAAAAATGTATATAAAAGTACATTAACGTGCATATTACGAATAAAATATTTTTTTCAATTCTTTTAACCGCTATATCACGGAAATGGCAATACTTATGAAAAAAAGTGTTGATACATTTTTTGTAGAGAATTGGATGATCTACAATTTTTGTCTGAACTATTTTTGCTTTAAAACTCACCGTTTAGCTGAAAAACGCGAAAAACCCATTTTTGCAAACTTTCACCATCAATAAAATTTTTTGCACAAGGGGGATTGATGGGGACTTTTCACAATTCATTTATAATAGTATTCTGAACATTCATACAGATTTTTAGCTCTATGGGAATTTTTGTAACCTTACTTCTATTTTGAGGACTAATTTGACTGGACTATTTGAAACAGCTTTAAGTTGTTAAATCTTGAACTTTTTTTTATTTAAAGTGATGCGAATAAGTTTTTTTTTCTTTTTTTTTTTATTATAGATCATTAAAATAATTTAAGATTACTATAAATGTAGTTACTTATTGTTAAACTTAAATAATATTGTGATAAATTAAAATTTTATATTTATGATTTTAAAAACAATTTTAAAAATCAAATTTATTTATAAAATTATGCACTTAAAAGTTTATAATATACATATTATATTTTTAAATGAAGGTTAAATTATATTTATAGACTGCAGTATTTAATTAAAACAATTTTTATAAGTAATTTTTTTCATCGTTAGTTGATAAATAAAGCAGACATATTTATTTATAAATTCTGATTCTCTTCTTGATTGGTGTCATTAAAAATTATTCGTACGCAATGTTTACTTTTAAAAAATATAGCCAAATGTGACGGTTTATCTTTTTCTCCGCCACCTTCTACCTTCGCTCTGTCTTTTGCTCGCGGCTAACATATCTACTCGCGTCGTGTACACTTATCCTCGGCATACACAGACATATGTGTATAAAAAGATACTTTTACGAACGCGACACGTGAGGACGACGGGGAGAAAACGAGTAACGTTTCGGCCTCTCGGTCTCGCACCGACTTTATTACAAGCGAGCCCGGACCCAACGAGCTTGATTTACGGTTCAATCCTACCCTGATAACTAATTATGTACTTTATGACTTCCCTCGCCAAGAGTTCAGGGCAGCAGACTTTTTCCGAGCGATCTCGCTCCAAATATAATTTTTCATATATACATATATGACTCACGTTGTGGATCCTCGAAAATATTGCACAAGCAAAATGACTTGCTACGGTACTTAAGCTTAAATTTGGTCTCGCGTCTTGAAAAATAAAATGGTTCAATTAATCTCACAATACCAAAGAGTTTGGTAAAAACAATTTTTTGTGCAAAAAATTAGTGATAAAGTTTATTGAAAATAAAATAATTTTTAGCGGGGTAAAACAAGCGCGTTGAACAATCTATCCGTGTATGTTATATGTGTACATTATTTTTAATAGACGACGTAAATATAAATAATAAACATAGGATACAGTCGACAATAATCGTTTCTTTTTTGTAAAAAAAAGTTCTTTTTGTCATCTTCGATATTGAGATCATAATGATCATTGAATTAACTTATGTTTGTATCGCTATTATTAAAAACTAATACTTAGTACTCATATGAAGGTATGATTTTACGAGTATGTTCCAGATAAACTGCGAAGATAAATTTAGGTCTTGGATTTTCAACGCAATTTTCGTACATTGGAAACATTTCGCGTAACTTATTCATTTTATTTTGAAATTAGCTTTTATGAAAAACTGGACATCCAGCATCATCATTGTCCCTATATTCGCTTCGTCCGTGAAAAGCCAAGTAGGATAATTCACGCAGAAAAACAATATTAAAAATTTTCAACTGTTATGTATTGTACGAGTACATATATCCTATAAAGTTTTATAAAATGATCTAATATTTTTTGTATCGTTTTTCATAATGCATAAATAGCGTTCATTTTGATGAAACTTTCGTTTCAATAAATCAAGCATGCAAATATTTCGGCGAATCTAAAAATACTTTAATGAAAACCTCACCTTAAACGATTTTCTTCTTTTTGAAACGTCTTATCGTGGAAGCGATGTTTCATCCGCAGTTTTTTTACAATAGCCTACTAAGGTGATACTTTTAATTTCAGATTTTAAAAAATGACGTTAGTCGTGTGAAAGAAACAAACCAAAGAGAGCAAAATTAAGCTCGAGGACGAAATTTTGATGCTTAACTCTATTATTGTTTTATTTAAAAAAATTCAAATGCAAAATGAAATAACATAATGAATTGAGTAGATTACTCTTGTTAAATACTGTTATAAAAATGATCGAATCAAAGCCTTTTTTAATTAAATAACTTCAGTGCAATTTTATAAATTCTTATAAATTTCTTTATTTTATTTAAATATGCTTTGATTTCTTAATAATTTTTTCATCAAAAAATTTCTAACGCGTCAGTGAGTAATAAGTTTTTTAAATGAAAAACATATTTTGCTATGGTAAAAATTCATTTGCGTAGAAAGCAAAAGCGTTTCTCGAATAAAGCGATTGCAAAACGATATACGCAGTGTAGTCATAAAACGAACAACGACTCGCCGATTGTCAATAGTACGCGTCGAAGAGACGGTTAACCCGAAACAATTTCGCAGCAGTTAAGGGATCCAGGAGCAATCGTTAATCCTCGATCTATAATTCTTCTCGCTTCTCGTAGGTTCCGCGAGAACCGGAGGTCGTAGCGTCATTGCCGTCCAGAATCTAGAAGGGAAGAAGGGGTCGGTCGAAGAGCTTTCGGTATGCGTCAAGCGAACGCCGGAGCCATTAACGTTAACCATAAGCCCGAAGCGTTCGTTGCATGTACGAGGTAAAGCTTTATACGACCGGCTCGTACGTTGCGGCGAGCTTGCGGACTCGTAGGCTTCGACGACGCTCTCGTGTTGTACACTACGGCGGCAACGACGCCGTCGACTACGACGACGAAAACGACGACGAGGACGACGACGAGGACGACGAAATTCGCGCGTGTTCCCGCGGTATACACGCTGGATCGCAGGAGAGCGAAGCCCAGCAATGACTGCGGCATCCTGCGGTCGAACCTGTCCTTCTCTTTATACTGCGCTTCCGTACTGCCCATCTGACCTCCTATGGACGGATTTTGACTCTATGACCTTGTATCGGCCGTTACTCGTGTTAAAGCTATTTTTACACAATAACCTTATTGATGGTTTGGAATTATTTTAAAAAAATGAAAATGATAAAGTTTCGCTATAATTATTAACAACAATAATTATAGAACAAATGTAATTGAGCTACTTTAATGCGATGTTTTTTTTTTTTTTTTTTTCTAATATTAGTTTTCAGTAAAAATATTATAATTTTTTATTTTAAATTGATATGCAAAGGATTTGAGAATAAAATAATTGTACTTAAAAAAAAAACAAAAAAAAAAAAAAACGATAAATTTTTTAAAATTCAAATTATTTACAAAAAATATGAAAAAAATAATTATGCAATATTCAAGTGTAATCATTTTATCTTTGAGAAGGCTGCATATTGATTTGATTTAAAAAATTATTTTTGCTGAAAACTTACACGAGGAAAAAAAAAAAATTAACGATTTTTCAGCATTGTATATGAAAAATGGCCATTTTTTTAGATTTTCTAATTAATAAATCTAAATTTTAATGTTAAAATAAAAAATAACGCATACAAAAACAGTTAATTAGGTATGTTTTTGATAAATTGAAAATGATTTTTAAATTATTACTTGAGAAGTTTAAATAAAAGTAGAATTTGTAAAATGGAAAATTATCAAAAAGTTTTAGTTAAGCTGATGTGTTGTAAGAATTTGAATATTTAACGGTATAAGTTTAGGTCTCTAAGCTGAAAGAAAATTAAAGTTTAAGTTTATAATTAACTTAACTTTCTGACTTCTTAAACCTCGAAATTCCTTGTACAATTATAAATACTGACCTAGTAACCGAAACGAATTAGAAACTATTTTATTCGTTCAAGATACTTTGTAAATTTTCAAAAGTGAAGCAACCGTTTATCAGACGTTTTTATTAAAGTTTTAATTTTATGAAAATCGACTTTTTTATATAATTACTTATTCACACGTAGATTAACAATAAAAAATATAACGAAATGAGCAATATGATACTCTATGAAATAGAAAAAATCAAGATGATATAAATTATAATTGTACCATTGAGTCAATGGAGTAGATTTTTTTCATATTATTTGAGCATTGCATTCTAAGCCACAGTATAAATGTATAAAGAGTAAGAAATTTTAAATTTCATTCACTGTAATAATAGTCTAAACTATGAGTAAAAAAGTAAGTATAATATTTCTAATTTTCTGAATATTTAGTTAATAAAAAAAAAAAAATAAATAAATAAATAAATAAAAAATAATAAATAAAGCTTAAGCTAAGCTTTGCATTGAATAAAAAAAAAAATATATTCGTAGTATTAACATATTGTTATACCAACGAAATACCACGCGCTATAAACTTCCCGACATTTAAAAGCAGTTCATGAATTTACATAATCAAATCTCTTTCGCGGCCAATTTAATTGCCAAGTATTAAACGTTCTCTGTACAGCCGAGTCGTAAAAGTTTCCTTTTACGTATTAAGCAACCAAAGCGCGCGCTAGTATGCCGGGCATGCGAAAGCAGATCGACGCGAAAAAAAAGCATAAAAAGAGGCAAAAGTAATTATGAGTATACATAAAAGGAAAATAAAATATCAAAGTCAACCGGATAGATACAAAGAAATTAACGAAAAAATAAAGGAAACTTTTAGAATGATGTTGTTAACAACGAATATAAATAACTGTAAAATTAATTTATTTACGTCTATACATAATCATTTAATTAACTTTATAATTCGATATGCGATCAAAATATTTGTCACTCTCGTAATTAATTTTGTAAAATTGTGCAAATGTGTACTGCATAAATAC
Source organism: Chalcis sispes (assembly GCA_949987625.1). Taxonomy (NCBI): domain Eukaryota; kingdom Metazoa; phylum Arthropoda; class Insecta; order Hymenoptera; family Chalcididae; genus Chalcis; species Chalcis sispes. Next base: position 18,856,024 of record OX465095.1, on the reverse strand, counting down.
AATTCGCACTCGGGGCTTTAATAAAAAATAAAAATTTTACATTAACACACGTTCATCGAAAAATTAATCGCCCTCGTCTAAAATATTAGAGCACGAAGGGAATAAAAATAAAGTAGCGCTTAATATCCCGAGTACCGAATAAGCTCTCACTTTCTCTCTATCTCTCTCTCTGTCTCTCTTTCTCTCTCATCGTGATGAAGAGAACAGCTCATTCAAGGTAATTCGTTGAGCGAGTACATTATATATATATATATATTGATTCACACGTCATGTGTGTTTATGATTATGGTTATGTCTCTGTGTCGCGGTCGGGAGAACCGCCACCGTCGCTTTCAAAACTGCCGCTCGAAGATAACCGTCGGTTATAACCGCTGAGCTCATCCATGCAGCGAGAAGCACTGCTCTGTGCTTCCTTCCTTATTTCTACTGTGTTCTGAATTATTAAGAACTTTATATTTTTATTTTATTTTATTTTATTTTATTTATTTTTTTTTTTTTTTCGTCGTCTTCTTTCCGTTTCAACTTGCGTGGACATTTATTTTAATCGCGCGAGAAAAAATTTTACACGCTGTAGCAAAACTTTTAAATGGATTAAATTATTTGTAATACTTGTTTGATTGAAATAAAATTCTTGTAAAATTTTCTTTAAATTATCGAAACAAGAATTGTTATTACGGTATTAATTTCATTGTAATTTTGAAATTTCCTATAAAGACTAATATTAAAATTTATAGCTAATGAAGCTTATAACGTTAAACCAATTTTCATATTCAAACGCTACAACTGATTTAAATAAAATAAAAAAGATTGTTGATCTTTCAAAATAAATATTTAAATTTTCATTTTATTTTGCTTAGTATAAGTTAAAATGAAATTTCAAACACTGATATTTTTGTATCAAATTATTTTTTTAATAATGTATAAAAAAATTATGTAAAAATTTTTTATTATTTTTTTTCTTATACAGTCTGTCAAGTAAGAGCGTGGTCGACTTCACCGACAGGTAATGGAAGATTTTGCTCTAATTTTTTCGCGAGCCGATAGAAAAAAGCTTTGTCCTTAATGCATTGTCAACAAAGATTCAGTTGTCGTTGATATTTTGAAAGAGAATCACGTTAAACGCCATGAGTGCTAAGTACGCGTCGCGCTACGAGGCTGTGTTCCTTTGCATCCACCCGAAAGGTCCCAAAATGTCGCAATCAGCGGCTGCTAAATATATGACAAAGTCGAAGGCATTTGTACAGAAGTGGATATAGCGATATAAAGTGGCTAAAAATGTCGATGATTTACCAGAACGTGGCTCGATAGGAAAAGTGAACAAAAAAGATGAAAAAAGAATAGTGAATCTGTTTTCGCGGAATCCTGCTTTAACACTGCGGCAAGGACAAGCAAAATTAATGGCAAAAGGTTTAGATATATCCTACGAAACTATCCGAACCCATCTTCGTACTCATCATCTGAAATGGCGCAACACAATGAAGAAGCCTCTGTTGACTGAAAAACATGTGACAAAGCGACTCGCTTGGGCGCATGAGAATATTGATAGAGATTTTGAAAATGTCATTTTTACTGATGAATGTTCTATATGGGCACGTTCTGTCCTCACGCGAGCCTGGTCAACTTCCACCAATAGGCTTGTTCAGCGGACCGTAAAACATGGAATAAAGGTGCATCTTTGGGGCTGCTTCTCAAAGCAGGGATTCGGCACTTTGCACCTCTTTACTGACAACCTAAATGCCGAGAAAATGATAAAAATCTACATAAAGGCTTAACTGCCATCTGCCAAACGATGGTTCATCACAAAAAATGAAGATTGGATTCTGCAGGAGGACAACGATCCTAAACACCGCAGCAAGCTCTGTACTCAGTGGAAGACTCAATCTGGCATCGTTACATTGGATTGGCCGTCGCAGTCGCCCGATGCAAACCCTATTGAAAATGTGTGGGCATGTATTAAACGGAAGCTTCGTGGAAGACGCACATACACTTTGAAGCAGTTGTCTTACGAAATTGCCACTAGAATACACCGTCAAATTAGTAGAAAGCATGCCTCGGAGATGCCAGGCAATTATCGACGCCGGTGGTGACTGGACACATTATTGACCGAATTGCATCATTGTTTGTAATGTGTACAATGTATATATAAATATGAAAGTTTTACCAAATAAATTTTTTTATAAATTAACACGACCACGCTCTTACTTCACAGACTGTAATTTAAATGTAAGATTAATTAGTTTTCAAAAAACAAAATTCTATTTTAAAAATCAAAAATCTACCTATGTATACTCATATAATTTATAATAATTTAGTAAAAAAAAACATAGTAAAATGTAGTCTTCGGCCGCTACAAATGCGACATTTGAATCTGAAAAATAACAACGTTGTAACAATATTTCATCGTAACACTTACAATTATTTCCTTGCGACCGATATCCATTATAAATATCTTATAAATACCGTTAAACGATAAAATATATCTCAAATGAAATATCTTGGAGAAAATGAGAAAGAAAATAAAGAGTAAAGAAAAAGAAACTAGAAAGTATAGTGCGTCTCATTAAATTGAGAACCGCAGGCACTAAAACAAAGATCGTTAAGCGAAGGGGAAGCGAAGAATCCCGTAATATATATGGAAGCTTGTGCGTTTAAGAGTGAGGGAGATCGCTTGCTCTCCTACGCCAAGACTCTCACATTCGGCAAGGAGGGTTGCAACCACAGAAAGAAAGAAAGAAAGAGAGAGAGAGAGAGAGAGAGAGAGAGAGAGAGAGAGAGAGAGAGTGAACGTGCTAGAGGGGGATGTAATTTTGGTACTTACCCGGTAAAGTTAGAAACACAATGTTACGTGAAAGTACTACCAGATGTAAGGTGCCTCGGGGTGCGCGAACACCGCGGAGAAGTATTCGCAAGAAGACCGTGGAATGCCAGCCGAACGTATTTCTATACGCTGTATATATATATACCTGTAATATCATTTTGTAAACTATGAATTTCTTCCGCGCTTATATGCGAGCGTCCGTTTTTCTCTTTTAAAAAGAATCATCTAAATTGCAAATGTCGAATTTGTCTCGGTATTTATTTTTACAGTTTTCAAATAGTTTATTTTTATGATCGACTAAAAATTTTTCATCGATGCTTTTATAAATACGTAGAGTTATTAATAAACAGAGAATTATTACAAAAAAAAAAAAAAAAGTGGATAAATATTAAAATAATATATAAAATAGTCGATTATTTATTTATTTAGCATCGTAATTATGAAAAAGTAAGATCAAGTGAAAAAATCGATCAATATGATGCATAAAAAGTTTGACCAATAAAAAAGATTACATATATATATTCTGAGTAATAAAAGCATCCGTTTCTCAAAGTTTAATTACCACCCATTCAAAACGCTGACTTCTCCACATTTTACATCTTTTTTACGATTCTCGTTCCTTCTTTCTTTTCTGTCTACTTTTCATTTGTAGATATATCAAAGCAGGAAGTATGACGAACTTAGTGGAAATACATTTGACTTTATTTCCGTTTTACGATACAATAATGATTGACAGATACGGTTTATGGTTATGCGTTAATTTACCAATGTTTCATTTGAATCGAAATTTAATCAAGAAAAATATACTTTTCCCTACTTTTTATACCGCGAAAAAGCATAAAAAAAAAAAAAAAAAAAAAAAAAAGATCACCGTGTGAACAATAAGTTAATACCACTCATAAATCTATCGGGCCAAACGACTTATTTTTAAACAATTATACATTTTACGATGTGCAGCAAAAAATATACCACTTACTACATTTAGCGTGTAAACAAATATAAAGAAATATTTTGCACAAAAAAAAATTGCAAAAAAAGAAAAAATAAAAAATGAATAAAAATAAGAAAATAAAAAATGAAATGTTTAAAAATGGTTCGTTGGACCGCCGTAATAAATTTAGTTAAATAAATATTTATTTTTGTACGTCACAATTATCAATAAAGATTCTAATACCCAATGTTCTACACATAATGTTTAAGAGAAAGAAACGTGTATGCACCGTTTACTTTGAAATCTATAATATACACACGCTTGCAAATGTACGGTTGATTTGCATTTTTGAAAGACACCTATATATATATATATATATATATATATATATATATATATATATATATATATACGTGTGTACGTATGATCGAATGTATCCAAACACGCGAGCGAAAAGCTTCTCGCTCGTTCTCATTTCCATCCGACATCTCTTACTATACACATTATATACATATAAACATACACACATATACATCCTTTCATATCCATCTCGAATCGGCTAACTCGCTTTGCGGTTTTGGTGCACACACACATACGTGCTATACATATACGCGGACGCGTTCAAACTTATCCGTACAATGCAAACGCACACGTGTTCGGGCACATTGCGCCTGCGCCGCGTTGGATTAATACGCGGAGAGGACACGAAACAATGATATTATATTATACGTGTAATATACGCGCGGATATCGCGATTGACGATGCCTCGGGATTAAAAACGTCGACGTAGTTTTTTTTTTTTTTATCTTTTGTTCGCGGGGTTTTGAAAATTTTCAAGTCGATTTAAGGCCGATTATAGGCTGGATTTATATTTTTAAACGCGAAATCGAGGCGCGCTTTAATTTTCATCGTTTTTTTTTTAAAAAGTAATTATGATTTTATATATTAGGTTGTCCCATAAGTTTCTTCCCTTTTTTGATGCGAAATAAATACACGATATTTGTTGTTTAAAATTGATTTAATATCCCATCTTGATTAAATGCTTATGTACCGTTGTCTTGGGAATGTTAGTGGCATCCACTATCTCACACACACACACTACATCGCGGATTTTCAGCGAGCACAGTCTTGATAAGGTCCGTATCCGTCGTTGCTGGGCGGCCGCTGCGATCTTCATCTTTCAACTCGAAATTGTCAGCTCTAAATTTCTTAAACCAATTACGGACGGTCCTAATAGTCGTAGCACCACTTACTCTTACTCCCGTAAATGATGCAAATCTCGTCTGCAGTGTCCTTTGCACTATTGCCTTTTTTAAAGCAATGAAGCATAACATGCCGCAAATGCTTCTTTTGGCTCTCCATATTGAACGGTGCAGAAAAAATTTTAAAAGAGACTTTGTCACCAACGAAACGTATTTTGAAAGAGCTCTGGGATGACTGAAAGCGATGCCATAAACGGCTAAGAGATAAGCCTGCATGTTTATATAAACATAGCCAGTTAGAGTCATTCATAGCGTGGCGCGGAAAAAACTTATGGGACAACCTAATACATGTATAAAATATTAAAACGATAAAAGAAATTTGATTCTTTAAAATAATATTATTGTTCGAAGTTGAATTTGAAATTTGAAAAATTAAATTAAATGTTTTGTTTAAAACAACGATTACATATTTGATTGCATTAATATAAAACCTTTAAAAATATCCTCTAGGCTATATAATAATATGCTAAATTAAATTATTTATTATTTTTACTATAAAACTTGAATTTTAATTTAAATTCAACATTAATTAAGCGCTAATTTATAATATTTACGCAGAATAAAGATAAAGAATCGATTTAAATAAAATTTTTTTCTCAAAAGAAAACTCTGAAAAATATATAATATTTAGTATATAATAAGTAACACACGATCATTCGAAATATTTTAAACCGTATACCGTTCCGCAAATAGAACTTCCTCGTGGCACTACTCACGCTCACGCTATCATACGTACAGTAATTTCTCCTCAAACCGCTCGTGACTATTTGGCCTTGTATAATAGTGGTAGTCGTGGTGGTAGTAGTCGAGGTGTCGCATTGTCGTGGTCCGTGTCTAATTTCGCGTTATCGCTAGCCGAGGGTGAGAGAGTGAGAGAGAGAAAGTGAGAGAGAGAGAGAGAGAGAGAGTAAGCGGGCGATTGTTCGGGCCGCGCGTCGACAGCCCCGCGCCAAAGTCGCGGACATAATGCCGCCTCTCGCGTACGTGTATGTATACATATATGTATACGTGTATACATGAACGATCGTGTAGTGCAACGCGAGTGTTCAACGCGTGTACACGGAAGCCAGACTGGTACGCACCTAATTGGATAAATAAGCGTGTTCGGGCGATCGTCTGTAATTCATTGTTTGTTAACAATCGTGATTATATTCCCACGACGGCGATGGATTCGCTTCTGACAAATACCGCTCCGTTAAATATTCGATAGTTTAATATTGTTTAATCCTAAAGCGAATCCACGCTATATGAGAAATTTACGCGATTGTTCGCTGATTTCGAAGTTTATCAGATGCTTATTTATTGATTTGCTTGATTATTTATTGTATCCTGATAAATAAATAATTATATTTAATGCGTGTAGATAAATTAAAAACAAAAAAGGCATTTACGTTGAAAATATCAAATGACTAATTATTATATTCGACATTTAGTTCATTAATAAGAAAATACAAATTTAAAAATAAATTTTGTGTTACTTTTTTAAAATAGCTTTATATTTATACATTAAATTAATATTAATTTTACGTATTTTAAGGATAAAGTATAAGATAAAATACAATCTTGATTTTATAAAAATTTCAAATTAGTTTTACAATTTTCAATATAGGTTTTAAGAGTAAATAGTAAGTTAAATTAATAAACAGTTTATTTTATATTTTACGAATCATACGTGCCATATTAATTTACAAATCTTTGAAATAATAAAAATAATAATAATATAAAAAAAAATAAATAAATAAATAAAAAATATCAAAAAACTGAAGTCTATAAATAAAAATTAATGCACAGAAAGTTAACTAAAACAACGAAAATATTCAAAAGCTATCACTCAACGGCAATTGAAATTGAAGAGGTATCCGGTTTCGGTTTTACGTTACCCAAAATGAAAAACAAAGGAAAGATCTGTGATCTTATGCACAGGCAAATTCTCAGATCTATGCCGACTCTATGAATCCACGTGGTCTTCTGTCATCTCGCCTTTGACTGGCTTATTCCATCTTTTTGAAGAAGCTCTTAATTCTTTTGGTTTAAAGTGCGCGTGTAAAAAAAAAAAAGATGATAAAGTCACATTTCGAGCGCGTACGACTATAATGGAAAAAAGCGAAAAAATTGATCTTGTTTAATTTGTTGATGGCGCAATTTAATAACAAAACTGATTGCGATAATGCTCTTGTTGATTAATTATTTTTCATATAAATATTTTGTTTTATTGTTTATTCAATAATAAAATATAAATATTATATTAATTTTTTTTTTTTTTTTTTTTGTTAAATATTTTCTTTTAATATTTTAATTAAACGGAGTATTTTTTAAAAAGTAACAGAGAAATTTAATAATTTAACACTAGATTGCCGGAGCAAGTCAATTTGACTAATTTGTCATTTTAAAAATCTGCGGAAAATATATTTTAAAAACAAAATTTATGTGTAAAAATTGTTTTGAATAAAGTTCCTTAAAAATAGAATTGTATTTAAAACATTTTTAACACATATATATATTCTGTTTTAAAATATATTTTCAACAGATTTTTAAAATCATAAATAAGTCAAATTGACTTGCTCCGGCAATCTAGTGTTAAACTTCAATCTGTATAATTGTTATTTATTTTTTCAAAGCGATTCGCGATTGATACCGAAGAATCCAAATGATTAATTTATTTTAATTGAGTTTTTACGAATTTTTACGCATACAACGAATCGAGTTATTTGACGTATTCGGTGAATTAACAACGCGGATACCGTACCGTTTTATTTGGTAGCTTAACAAAACAAAAATTCTCATAGAGAGAAAGAAGATTAAACCGATAAAAATGCAAAAACATTTAGTTCGACGAGCGTATGGTTGGAAGGGGTGAGGCAGAAGAAGGGGGAGGGAGGGGGGGAGGGTTGGCGCCCCATAAAAATGAATGCTTAAAATAACTTTCATTATCTTATACCAGAATTGTATTAACGTTGAAACTATTGGCCAAGAATTGTTGAAATTGTGTTCCGCGGCAGACTCCGCGCGCACGCGGAATATATAACGATATTTCGAATACAACGGCTTCGTCGCCCTTCCACCAGAGCGCAAATCGAAGCGGGAAATAGTGCGAGAGGGAAAGAGAGAGGAATAGAGAAGGAGAATGGTAAAAAAAAAGAAACAAAAAAAATAAATAAATAAATAAAAGCACATGCCAATTCTCACAGGTGAAATATATCGAGTTCCAAACGTGGCTACATTTGCCTTTCATCCTTTCCCAAAAATTTCGATGCAACAAATTGTTGCCTTTAAACCGTTTCGAGCCTCTCGTTTTCCCGCGCGCTCACAATGCCGATTTTGTTTTAGTCATTTTTCACCCAATCTCGTCCGTCTCATCCTCCTACCCCTCCTCTGTTTCTGCGTACCGCTCTTTTTACTCCGCGTGCATAAACTGCGAGAACCGGATTCTAGGCGCAGCGTGAACAAAAAAACGCCCGATCGCTTATTGATTTGAAAAAACGATTTTCAATATATACAAACGCGTACAGGTATGTACATTTATATATTTATACGTACAGGTGAGTGTACCATTGGAAAAAAAAAAAAAAAAAAAAAAAAAAAAAAAAGATCGAATCCGATTTTTGTCCACGATCTCGTTACCGTTCACCTCTTTCTCTTTCTATGTAGTGCATCGCCTTTATATACGGCTGTTGCAATTTTTGATACCCATCGTTTTCCAACTTTTTTCGTTCAATTTTTTTTCGAATACGACTATTGTCACCATTATTTTCTGTGGAGAGCTCGAGACAGTCGATGCATTGGTAAATGATATCGTTCAGTCGGCGAAATTGTAGTTCGAGTGTTTTCGTTGGCTTGGTTACGAGTTTATTTATTTTATTTTATTTTATTTTTTTTTTTTTTTTTTTTTTTTTTCTTTTTTATTAATTGTATATACATCAGCAGTAAAAATTAAATTATTTTTCGCAGAAAAGTTTTATTTAGAATTTTATTAATATAAATATTTTTTGAAAATTTTACACTGCAAATTAAATATGAAAAAATATAAATACATTTTTATAATTAAAAAAATTTTACAGAAAGTTATTCTTTGAAATAATTGTTATGTGTTGATTTTTTAAACAAAGATATTATTTATTTTATCTAATAAATGTTTTTTAAAATCTTGTATTAATTCCTAGTTACCAAAACATACATTTTTAATGATATGTTTAACTCGATATTATTAAAAGCTTATATTGAATAATTAATCATTTAATCGATTATGCTATCACTAATAGATAATCACGATAGTTTAATTTGTCTCACTAAATGTAAATAAGTATCCGAGACATTTTATTAAATATCAAATACTGTGAAGAATAATTAACGAGTGTAAGAATAACAAAAATAATTGATTTAAGTTTAAATTAAAATATTTCTATTTCATTAATAAAATTTGTGGTCATCGTCGGTGAAAAAATCAATTTTTAAAAATTAAAAAATTAGATTACGAATTGCCTTAGCTTAAAAATGTTTCCCATTTAGATTTAAGCGGCTATAAATTTAATTTAAAACGCGAATTATTTTAATTTATTAAATATTTTCTGTTCTCAAAATAATCGATGTAGATTATCAATCTTGTGTTTTCACAATACAAATGCAACTTTTGTCTTTACAAGCATTTTCTAAATGATATACGGGAACGTTCGCAAATACATCAACGCGCACGCCCATAGCTGAATACGTAAACAAGTGTGCGTTTACGTAAAATATTCAAATTCAAACAATTTTCAATTGTCCATACAATTGAAATCAGCGTAGCCCGAGTGTACGTAATAAACGTATCTCTTTTACCTTCGTTCGAAAACGCACTCACGGGCAAATGGTCTCGCGCGCATAGCGCTGAACCAGCGGGACGATATCCACGTACAACCATACCCCGTGTACGCGAAACATTTAAACGATACGGTATTCCGCGAGCGCGCGAAATTAATGGGAATTAGCGGGCGACTCGTCCCTCCCCATTTCCATTTCAATCCTTCGTCCCTGTTTCATCCCTCGGCTCTCGCAAAGGCACCGCGCACGCACTCCGCGTTATATCGACGACGCGGCTCGTTGTATAACGCGGGCCTACGCGCCCGTATACACGCCCTACGAATGAATGATTTATAGGCGTTATTATGCCGCGCATGACGATCGCGACACCGCGCGCGACCTGCGTGTTTTTGTGTGTATGTGTGTGTGTGTGTGTGTGTGTGTATGTATGCTTTTGCACGTCGACGTTGTTACACGCGTGCAGAGTGCAAAAAAAAAAACGGAAAAAAAATGTAAGATAATCGTCGAGTGTCTACTAATACCTGTTGTGCGGTGTGATTGTCGTTAAAGATCATTGGACTTTGATGCTCGTTAGTCGTTGTTGTTGTCGAGTGATTATTGATTATAGTATGTTTAGTATCTTTATTTTTTTTATGAAATTAATGAAATTAATACCAATATAGGGTGTTAATTTCTAATAAATTAGATTAATATTTTTTTTTCTTTTTCTAATAAATTATTTTTTTTTTTTTTTAGAACAAAATCTGCTAAATATCTTGCGTTATTGATATTATAAATACTTATTTATTAAATTTAAAATAAATGCAAGCCATACTTATAAATTAAACATAAATAATTAATGCTTTATGTGAAAAGTATCATTCTTTTACATTTAAATATAACAAAATTATAAAAAAAAATTATCATTTTAAAGTTCTTTAACGATCAATTGTTAGATAACTATTCACTTAGGTGAAATACGAATATGTAACGGAAACAAAAAGAAAAAAAAAAAGACTTTTAAAATAAAAGTACATAATGTACTCGTCGACTGACGACGCATAATTATAGAATTATGGATACTTACCCGCATCTTTTACTGCTCAAAGTCTCTTACACGTATGGAAATAAGAAAGTGGTTTGCTTAATGTACGGCTACAAACTGTTGTAACGAAAAGCAAACTCTCACAAAAGCTTTGTCCTGAAATAAAATAATAATACCGACGACAGAACATCGTTATCCCACGCAACGTGGCGACGAGTAATTTAAAATTACTTGTAAAAAAAAATGGTGGCTTCGTGCTAATAAACAATTTCTTAATTTGAAAATTTATTGGAAACTATTTTTTTATCATTCAAAAATTAAATAGTTTTTAGTGAAATATGTATAATTTTTTCAAAATATTGATATTTCAATTTTCTTGCGGAACCGTACTTAAATAACGAAATTTTTTATTGAAAACTTACGTTGCATTTGAGTTGATTCAATTTCCTTATAACTGTATGTTATTTTAAAACGTCGCTTTACTAACTTTTAAAATGAAACAAGTCATTTTTCTCGTGTTATTCTTCTATGTTAGGTTATATACCCAAGTTCAAGAATTGTCATCAGCGTATAACCTTCTTTCAAAGCGCTATCGATCATCTTTTAATCTGCGTATCAATAAAAATAAAAATTCTATTGTAATATATGTATAATAAATTAATGCGATTGAATTTGCGCGTCAACTTTTTATTTCTTAAAAAAAATTATCAAAAAAACTTTGAAATATCGCGTAGTCAAAGTGATATTATCCCTTAAAATTAAAAGATACTTATAAATAGTGTAGCTTCATTTCCGCAAGAAATGTCACCTTGAAGATTCTATAAATTAGTTTATTCAATGATTCTATTGTTGTTAACATTCTCCAATTAATTATTGTAGAAGATATTAGAAAAGAAAAATTTCAACAGTTAGAGGAATAACGAAAATTTTTAATTTTATATGCAATTCCAGTATGGTTATTTAAATCTCAGTCGCATAATAAAATTGTAACAAAGCCGTTTATTTTATTCGTAAAGCTTTTTCTATAAACAAATAATAATAATATTTGTTTTATGCTGTGTCATATAGCTACAGTATATTTAGAGTACCGATAAATTAACGATATTTACTTAACAACCGACTGCGATATTATGAGACTGGGTTGAATATCTCGATATCGTTAATAAGATGAAATACATGTTTCATTCTGTTGAAATACAAAATAAAGGAACGATTCTGGGTAAGCTTATACTAAACAAATAAAAACAAGCCCAACATATTATAAAAAGTTTTAAGTAATAATCCCTTGAATTTTAAACAAAATAAATGCATTTATTTATCATATCATTTTAATCTGAATTATATTTCAATTTATAATATTACATACGAATGTTTTTCAGTTACCTAATCCAACAATTTAAGAGACATCTTAAATATTGCCATAAAATAGTGTTTTTGTCAAATGATTAATAAAATATTAAACAAACCTAAAATATAAGATGTATCGTTCGATTGAACCTAAATATAATATCTTTGTATTTAATATCAAATAATATTTCACGATTGAAAAATGCTTTTCTTTTTCAAATAATAAAATACATCAGTATAAATACATCGTTTTTAGTAATTTTTTAATTTAATAAAACAAAATCAGTTTAAACAAGTGTAATTTTTTTTTGTGAAAATACATGCACACGTATATCAGAATTGTAAGAGGAATTAGATTATTAATTCAATATGTCACTGCTGAAGAGTTAAGTAATGAGGGTAAGTTGCAGAATTCCAATTTGTCACCGTGCGCATCGTGGCCATTCACTATCCCTTGAAAGCGCCGTGATCCAAGGAAGTCAGTCAGCGTTTAAGGCAAAGTGGAGTAGTCGCATTAGCGTAATGAGAGACTTAACTTAAGTTCTCGGAGATAGACAGGAGCTTCCCATGCGCACGCTTATATACCCCAAGAGAAAGAGAGAGAAAGAGAGAGAGAGAGAGAGGTGTTCGCGACAAGTTTGCGCGAGTCAGCTATACGTATACGTGCGTGAGAAATAGGAGAGGTGTCTTCCCGATATATATATATATACACCAAAGCAAGAGCGAGCGATCGTTGCTGAAATCGAGCAGTCGCATCGTTGTCAGGGTTACTCAGTTATGAATGTTTTGTCTCACGAGTGCCGACAGCTAAACCAGCAAGCAATGGTTTGTGCCTCTTCTCGGCCCTCTTACACGCTTCGCCGGCAGCTGGGTGCTTTTCTCTCTCTCTCTCTCTCTCTCACACACACCTTCTCTTGCTCCTTCCGTCTTTCTCCAACTCTCTTCCTTTCTCAGTACAAGAGCAACGCTTAATTATCTGGTAAATGAGATAACTAGTCGAGTGGGGAGCACTGGAAGTAGCTAACTCTCGCTATTTGCAAGCGTAGCCCTGCAGCAACAGCTCTCTCTCTCTCTATTCCTTCGGATAATTTATAACGTACCGCGTCTAGCTTCCTCGTTCCCGAAAACGCGGGATTATGCACGTGTGACCGGTTCTCGCGGTTACTTGATGCATCCATACTCTAGAAATTTTGAACAGTTAAAATACGTTAGTGCTTAAATAGCTTATCCACCTCTTTCTCTCTTTCTCTTTCCTTATGGAGGATAAAAAGATGAGAATAAGAGACAAATTAAAATATAACACACTCATGATTAATCCTGTAAGTTAAAAAATGATAAAAAACACTTTATTAAAAATTTATTTAATATAAATCGTAGATTAAAATGATTATTTTAATAAATAAGTTTTTAGTTAGTAATTTTGCTATACTATCTTAATTAAGTAATTATTAAAAATAACAGTGTACTAAACATATTATAACAACAAAAACAAAACTATTGATTCTTCATTATTTGATTTTCACTATTTGCTATTATAATAACTACTTATACATATATGTATATATAATAAAAAAAAAAAAAATTAAGCAGTCTGTGAGACGCCTGACAGACGTGAAATATAATTTATTATTGATTTATATAAAATTAAAACGAAGATTATTAATTTCTAAAAATATATAATTTTCTGTGTAAAAATGTGCACATAAATATTACAAAAATATAAATGTATTAAAAGGCAATGTACGTTATACAATTGGAAAAAAGAGCTTTTATTGAATAAAATTTAACGTATGCGAAAAATTAATTTTATCATTCATAATCAAATCCCCCGATATGACGGTAGTACAGTTTATTGAAGTTGTTGTAGTTGTTCTAGAGGGCAGCATAAACGAAATATCAAAATAATATTTAAAGTATATAATATTGCGATATGAAGTACTTAAGATTATTTGTAAAAATTAAAAGTGTAATTTGATTTTTCGTAAAGAAACTACGATTATAAAGTAAAATTTAAAAAAATGTTTCACTAATCTGAAAAATTGTAAGTACTTAACTAGATATTTAATACTTTTTCATTCGAAAGAAGATTCATTTTTATTGGTTAAAAATTGTTAAAATTACGTGGCCTTTTGATTTTAATGTTCCAAGTATTTCAGTGATATGGAAACTGTAAATCACCTATTTACAAGAGAAAAAAGTAAATTACACTTTTGCAAAGTGTAAATGTGATGTGCTGCAATTTAATATGATGATTATAAAATTAATTTACATATGTTAATATTGGATAAGGTAAAATACAAACAAACATTATATTCACAACTTTAATTAATTTTTCCAAAAAAATTTTAATATTATTAAATTTTATAATTGATTTAATAACAATTAGATGTTAGAAAAATTAAAAGTTTAAAATATAATGTTTTTTTATCTACGTTTCCTTATCTCTTTAAAATTATTATAAGTATAATTATATAATTCATAAACAAACTTTAAATAAAATAAATTAAAAAGAAAAAAAAAAAATGAAATAAAAATATGTAAAAGAAAAAAATACATAATTAACAAAATGTTGCTGATATCACATGAACTTCAAGAATATACATATATATGTGTGTGTATTTACATATTTAATATATCACAATATCACAAATATCAAACACGTATACATCCTATAGAAGCTTCGTGCACTTTTTTCTGTATCGCCACGCTCGAGCTTCGATTTTTCACATTCACTCCCAAGAGCTGAGACGCGCCATTATAGATATTTCGCATCAATAATAGTTAAATTTTAATATAACCTACTTTGAAAAGAATTACTTTAGATATTTAAAAATTATTAGTAAATTATATGTTTTAATTAAAAATTAAAGGATGAAATTTATCATTTTATCGTATATACGTGTAGCTAACCGAAAAATAAATCTTAAAATCCGCAACAACTCGTTAGGCGATAAATGTTCGTTTTTCGAAATACATAAGTAGTAATATAATAAAAAACTTTATTTTTATTACAAACCGCTAAAATTTAATTTCCAGCTCGAATAACTACCGTCTACAAATTATTTCCAAAAGAATTTCTCAAAAGCATCGAGAAAGCCGTACACGCGCTAGTTTGAAAGAGATTTTCTCCCTCTGGATTAAGCAACGCTTCGAACTTGTGAAAATCTTCAGCTTTATATATGTATATATAAAGCGAATACGAGCGAAAATAATAACGAATGCAAGACACGTCAAGAGAAGAGTACTGACTGTGCAAGCTCTCTGCAATCGCCACACCGACACTGCCTGGCTTAACCAAGTTTCTCCACTTATATATGTGTATATATATATATATATATACGGGGTGTCCCATTTTAAAAAAACGGATGCATATATCTTTAGAACTAAAGGTTTTAAAAAAAAAGTTTTCAAACAAAAGTTGTTGGATTTTGAAAAGAAGGTCCAACTGTGATCTTAAACATGACCTTCAATATGGCCTTCAAGGTTATTTGAAGGTCAAGTTTGTTTTTTTAAACAGAAACCCTTACTTTTGACCCCGGAAAACGAAAGATCAGAAAATTTTACGTGCGAATATGATCTTGACCATGACCTTGACTACAACTTTCAAGGTCATTTGAAGTCAAGTTGAACATTTTAAATGGAAAATCTTTCTTTTGGCCCCAGAAAACGAAAAAGCAGAAAATTTTACTAAAAACAGATCTGGCCAGTTAAGGCAAGATCGAACAGAGACCCAGCCAGTTAAGGCAAGATCATCCATCGATGTAAGCTATATTTTCAGCTGAGGCGGGATGAAAAGAGCTATTTAAGACAAAAGATGTTCAAAAGTTGCTTCATCTTCTCGAATATACAAGTTGACTCGTTTTCGGAAATGCAATATCGTTTTTAATAACACGCTTCGCGGTATGGTGTTACATGCATTCCGAATCCTCGCCTTCATATCTTCTTTTGTCGTTGGTCTGGTTTAATAGACCTCATTTTTCAGAAAACCCCATAAATAAAAGTCAAGCGATGTAAGGTCTGGTGACCTATGTGGCCATTCTACGGGACCTTCGCTTGAAGTCGCTTGGGGCTAGGTCTGGTGAGTAAGGCGGATGGTCAAGCAGCTGAAACCGTAATTCGTGGATTTTCGCCATGGCAACCGCTGAGGTGTGAGACGGCGCGTTGTCTTGGTGAAACAAGATTTTCTTTTTCTGCAAATGTGGACGTTTTTCTGCAAGTTCTGCCTTCAGCTTGTCAAGTAATGATGCGTAGTATGCTCCTGTAATGGTTTTTACTTTTTGAAGATAATCGATTAAAATAACTCCATGACTATCCCAAAAAACAGTCGCCATCACTTTCCCAGCCGAAAAAACAGTTTTTGCTTTTTTTGGAGCCGGTTCCCTCTTTGCAATCCACTGTTTTGACTGTATTTTTGTTTCGGGCGTATAATGGTGTATCCAAGTTTCATCTACAGTAATTAATCGGCGCTAAAACTCGGATTTATTGCGCCTAAACTGCGCCAATAGAGCGTTGGAAATGTTCATTCGAACACGTTTTTGGTCTAACGTGAGCAAACGCGGCACCCAACGTGCGGACAGCTTTCTCATGCCTAAATCTTGATTTAATATGTAGTAAACACGTTCTTTTGATATGTTCATAACCTCTGCTATCTCTCTCACTTTAATTCGGCGGTCGTTTAGCACCATTTGGTGAACTTTTGCGATGTTATCGTCAGTGGTTGCTGTTTTTGGACGTCCCGAACGTTCATCGTCTCCCAAGCTCTCACGGCCACGTTTGAATTCAGCTGCCCAAAATTTCACTGTGGTAAATGATGGTTCAGAGTCCCCATACACAGAGTTCAACTCATTTTTGATTTGCGTAGGCGCATTGCCTTTCAAAAACAAAAATTTAATGACAGCTCGATACTGAATTTTGTCCATTTTCACAACAACACTCACATCGACTCACTCAAACGACTGTCAACTAACAACTGCGCATCCAAAATGGCTGAAACTTTGGTGAGCAACTGTCAACAGATGAACAACGAAATTCGCTAGCTTTTATTGACGAGTGCTGCTATCTTCACGTTGAGGTCGGAAACTTTTCAGACCACCCTCGTATATATATATATATATATATATATATATATATGTATGTATACACACATAGTTATACGTGCAAACTAACGAAATGAAGAATACGAAGAGATTCAACTCATTTCAGGCGCTTATTAAGAAATCTCGCGAATCCTTACGCGGCGTAACGTTATAACGTTTTACTCCGAAGATCGTTCGAGTTTGGGAATAAGACGCCTGTCTCTTCCTTTTCTTATCGAGCGCAGAGTACAACGTCTTATACATCCCCGCAGATTCACGCCCTTTTGTTTGCCCGATCGATTATAAAGTTATGGAAGCCCGCGAGCAAACTCCTCCTCCGACGCATTTGCTCCGTGACGATTTTGTCGCTCCCCTAGATATCTCGATATACCCTCGGGCTGTTTACTTTTTCGTTGTACATTTTGAACGATCTTTGATTCTGAAGGACCGCTTTTTCTTCTTACGTTCTACATTCGTTCAATGGAGATCAATCGTATTTTTTTTATTTTCATTAATGGGATTAAATTTTCATATTTGTAATGAAATATGTAACAGCTTAAAAATAAGTAATTCGATAAATAATACTTCAAGACTTTTAAATTTCAATCAATATTGTTGACAATATCAACATACTTAAGAAAATTTATAGAAAAAAGTAATAACAAACATTAGTTTTGGTAGTTAAATTAATAAATGGACAAAAATTAAAAAAGTTTTTACGGATAAATTCAATATTGATCATTGTACTTTCTTATTCTAAATTTTATTTATCTGAACAATTTTTCTAAATAAATTTTATGTTTAGGCATAATTTTTGTCGTTATTATTTAATAAATTTATTGTAAAACGAATTAGAAATATTTTTTAAGTTTCAAATAATGTCACACGTCATTACAGTTTACAATAAAAAGGATTTTTTTTTTATATAATCTATTGCATAATAGAATTAATTTACAGATTAAAGTTTTGTACTTATTAAATTGTAATACAACTTTAACATAAGTAAAATTCTCGCAGTAAAAAAAAAAGCAAATTTGATTAGAGATTTTTAATTTTAATGAAGATAAAAAATTTACAAACCTAGTAAAAATATACATTCTGCATTCAATTGCAATTCTAATAATCTAAATTTTCTTTTTTATATTTTTTTATTCTTAATATTTTATTATTTTGATTACCACAGAATATCATACATTTACTTACAGGCGTTATTTAGAATATTTAGAATAATCGATATTATGTAAAGCTTCTCCCGCGTTTAAATAATTTTTAAATAATTTTATAAAATTTATCGATATATATTTCTACTGAGCAAAAACAAGCTAACATCGGTTTACGAACAAAAAAAAAACTCGCAAATGAAAAATAACAACGACACCTTGCATAAATGGTAATTTAAATTTCGCAATACGATTCACAAGTGTCACTTTTTTACGTTAGCAAACTATGTGCGCATATGTAAGCGCGCAAATTCGTACCGCCAGTTAGTTATCAAAAACAAAGGAACGAATCAAGACAAGCGATTTACCGGCGAACTAATTAGCGAAGTCAACGCTCGCAAGCGTGTCCCATAAATCTTCCCGACAAGGACAATAATAATCGCTGACGTGTGACCAGCAACTCTAGAGAGAACTATGTGACGTATTCTCCCTCCCCCCCCTCTCTCTCTCTCTCTCAGTCTAATGAACAAGCTCACGCATACATTTCGCTCGAGCGTGCTTCGGCTTTTGATCCCAATATAACTGAAAAGCTAAGGTCGCGCGTATGCGCATAAAGAACGGAGGTAGCTCCGTGAGTACGGCGGGATTTATCCAGCGGGTGTCTTCAAAGAATTCACAGTATGGCACAGTCGGCTCCGGATAAACGCCAAGCTCGTTGTCACCGGAATTACGGATAGCTACAACTCCTGTTGCTACGCGTTGCAGGTATCATTAATAATGTACTTTTGACGATGGTCAAGTTAAAGCGCTACCATGATTTATTTCGATGCTTGGACATGTGCCGCGCTTATTATTTATACGCTATATATTAGAGAGCCTTGTTTGAGCTTTCAAACTTCAAAGTTCAAATGTTAAGGCTACATAAATTACGCCGCTGTTAGTGTATTACTGTACGCTGGCAATTGTGAATTATATAAAATTAATTTAAAAATACTATACGTTAATTGTGCACGGAGCGAAAAAAAAAAAGACAATAAAAATTGTGGTTCTTTGTTTTAAAAGTTAATCGTTGTTTTTCAAAATATCATTATTAGATTTTTAGATTTTTATGTATTTTAGATAAATAAATTTTAATTTATAATGTACTTTATTAGAGATCGAATAAAAATTTGTATTTCATTATTTTTTGTCAAATCATGATCTTATAAATATTTTACCCTTAAAATTTTAATGAACTCGAATAATAAAATATTTTTATTTTCATGGAAAATTGCGAAAATTCTAATATATGAAAATAAAAAAACTTACCTTAATAATTTTTAATGAAATCTGAGAATCCCAGAGCTATACCTATCCTATTCATGAACATAAAATAAAGAAAGAAAACATAATGTAAGATCGAGCAAACGTTTACCTCAAAGGAGAAGCAAAATTGAAAGAAAAAAAACTCACCAAGTTTCTTTTTTTTTTTTTTTTTTATTAAAATAGGGCTACTACTCCCTCTTACTCTCCCCCTTTGCACCCTCCCATTAATATATTACGCGTTTAGAGAATTCACATGCGCGCGATCTAATACAATCCAAACCAAGACGCATTACGTATGGAAATCCACCACGACGAAGAAAGAAAAAGGGAATACGCGTGCATATATATATATATATGTATATATACACGCAACGATTGTCTTGAGGAAAGGACCCTCGAAGGATGCTCCTTCCTTTAAACTTTTTTCCTCCACCCCTCTGTCTTTTCCTGCCTCGATTTTTCTTCCCGCTGACTGGCTAGCTTCTTTTCGTGAATATCTACGAGAAATCAAAATTTGTTGCGACGCTTGCGCGTATCGACGAGCCCTCGATTTTACGTCTCCCTTGTGGAATGATTCCCGCAGTGATGCCGCGGAACTTTTGATTAGTGCTCTCTGGAATGTAATAAAAGTGATTTTTTTTTTTTTTTTTTTTTTTTTCTATCAACTGTTTCTTATTAAAATTGAATTACTAGACTGATTAGAATACTAGTCAAAGTTAATACATTTGAATAAAATAATGTACAATTTTTTACTTATGAATAAATTATCAAATTGTCGATATTATTTAAAAACTTTATTTTATAGAGTATTGAAAATTGATTAAAAATTAAGAATAATTGTTTAATTTTAATGATAAAATACTTTAAAATACATTTCTTAATTGAAAATACATAATTATATGTTTTATAATCTTAGAGAAAACGCACAATAAGAATAAATATTAAATCGTCGGTCTAGGATTGTCGTAACTCAGAGTAGAGGCATAATATAGAGAACGATTGAAAAGATACATATGCATACATATATATGTAGAGAGAGAAAGAGAGAGAGAGAGAGAGAGAGAGAGAGAGAGAGAGGGCGAAGGCATTAAACGCGCGAGAGGAATCGTAAGCGTCACATAGTCGAGAGGTAGGAAAAGCATCGGGTGTACCGGTTGAACATTTTGACGTGATTAGAGCGACGAGGAGAAATGGGTATTCCCGTCGACGCTGCATCATCCTGTCGCGAGCGAGATAACAGGTGGGCTATAGAGCCCGACCTACACTATAGAAACCGCCGACGCGCGCATGAACGCAGTTATAGTTATTGTCGAATAACGAGCCCGGATAACCGTCCACCCTATATATACCAATCCCTGATTTGTGTATATATGCATGATTCTGATCTGTCTATAACATGCCGAGCAAAAGCTAGCCGAAACTTAACGAATACTTGCTCAGATTTTGAAATGTCGCTTATTTTAAGAGTTTTAACGGGTGCATTGGCATTTAAGTTACTATTGTACACTGAGAGCTTTTAGATTTGCGTACAATAATTAATAATAGGATGGTTTAAAAAAGGAAAACTTAACGTTAATTATTTCGCTATTTGCTAAACTTATAATATTTACAATTATACTCGAATACCATAAAATACTTTGTTAATCGAATTTTTATTATCTGTACATTAAGAGATAAATTATTTTTATCTTGGCATTATCGAGACACATCAAATACTACAATTTAATATATTTTTTAATTGAATTTAAAGTTAAAATTTTATTGAAAAATTTTTACAAACTACGATGAAATATTTTGGAAATATTTCAATAATATGACGTCCTATTTTTATACCAATTTTACTGAAATTCGATCCCGTTTTAATTATTGTTATTAATTCATTAATAAAATTTACATTATAAATATATTGATAGACGATTAAGAATTTTGGTTTGAAGTAAGCGGTTAACACGTATCGCAAGGCATCAAACCTATTTCTTAAACAAAACTACATCTTTGTCAAATACAAAATTAGAAAATAAAAGAAGGAAAAACCTCGAAAACCTAAAAAATTGAAGCTTCCACACAACGGCCATATGTACATAATACAAGTATACATCAATAGCCCAAAGGGGTTATTCAGCATCCGGCAGCACATGTCAGAGTAATCGAGTCATATATATATATATATATATATATATATATATATATTCGTCGCAAAGCTTTTAATAGCAGTCGGCTTTCACGAGCTGCTCGGCGAATTATTTTATGAAACTTTCACTGCCCGTGCCGACAGCTCGGCTAATTTCATCCTCCGTGTGTGCATTATTGCGTCGGATTTCTCGTTTTTTTTTTTTTTTTTCCTATTACTGCTTTGTTATACGCCTATTTTGAAATCTGAAAAATGGCAAGATTTTATTAAACATCGACGATCGGTCTATTTTAATTTAATCTACTTCTTTAGGCTTTTTTTTTTTTTTTTTTTTGAGACATAGTTATTAATGTAATAATTGATGATGCTGCATTCGAAGTATGTACACAAATGTATAGAGAAACGTTTGTTTAATACGAGTACGCAATAATTTGTAATTTCAGTCATAAAGCATTAGATTTAATTATTCATTTAATTAATATTTTGAGATCAATATATTTGAGTATAACTAATATTTTCCTATGAAAAAATAACAAACGTTTCACTTCAATTCAATTAACAGGTAAAGATAACGACGACGAGAAACCACAGCGCACCGATGAATTTTCTTCAAATCGATTTATAAAGATGAAAAAAATTCGAAAACTTTCGTCTCAACGCTTTTACAAGACATATTCGCGTCGCGCGATTTCGGATTTATATATGCTCGAAAGATGTACGTCCAATGGGCTATTAACGCATTATTGAAAGTCATAATGGTCTTCGTTTTCTTTCCTTCTTCCTCTTTGGTCCCTCGAAGCGATTCGCTTAACGGCACCTTGGCATCGCTCGCATCCGTTCCGCACTTATAATAACCCGCATTCGAATTACTATACTCGCAAAGCCTTGGTACATAGAATCTAAACTTTGCGGGCAAAGAAGCCTAAGTGTTCTTCATTTGATTTTTAAAATTGTTATTCCTCCTCGCTAATCTTTTTAACACTCGGAGACTGCTCTGTTTTTAAAGTGCGATAAATCACTTGGTATATTGTTTACAATTCATGAAAAAATTTTCTTAAAGTATAATTTTTAAACGCGATTAGTCTTTGATCAAGTATCATTATTTTTAAGAAAAATACTATTAACGAAACAATATTTAAATATTAATAAATGGATAAAATTTGTGAAGAAAATTTATAAAGACTATCACTATGTATTATAATAAATATTATATTTATTAATATAATCATATTTATTAACTTAACTATTATGTAAACTTATAATGTAAACATAGTTCTACGCACTAAATAGTTATTATATTATATGATTAGTTATTGATAACTAATCTAGTTCATCATACTTGTAGGTAATAATTACTTTGTAGGTAATAATCGTTGTCATTATTTTTTTGTCTTCATCTTAGCGAAAGTAATTTAGCCGATTGGAACATTTATTACAATAAATATACAGTTATTTTTCTTCGCTTAACTGGCACATTATATTTTGCTTATAATTACGTCGTAAATTAAAGAGTATCACTATATCTGGCGAACGAACATAGCACGCATAATACGCTTAAAGCCATGAGTGATCCAAGCGAATTAATACTATTATGCACAGCAACAAGATATTAATTAATCGATATTGAATGAAGGTGCACTATCGCATATATTTTAGAAAAAGTATTTTATAGATTGTCGATTATTGCTTTACTGCTATTATTATTATCCAAAGAAATTTTATCAGGCTTGCGGAAATTTTTTTTTTTTTTAATTGAAGTTCAGTTTGAAACTGAAGGAGAAAATTAGGCTCGGTACAGAATAGAAAATGAACTTGTGTGCATAATTAGCGCAAATATGCAAGGTCACAATTGGCGCCATTTATTAGTAATTTATTCTTCCAAAATTTTTCGCGCGATTTCTTCCAAAAAATCGGTTTTCATGCCTTATTTTATTTTCTCGTTGAATATCGATGTACTTCAAGGTATAAGAGCACGAATTAAAAAAATATTCGTTCTATAAGTGATAAGAATTATTATATTAATATAAAGGAGCACGGTAGCGCCCCAGTTGGCAAGTATGAGAAACTCGAATATGCCGGCGGGTCACATCGCTACCCTATATTCTTTGAAATCAGCTTTTTTAACCTATGCAAAAAAATTAATGTGAATTATTTAATATGATTATGTGTTTGTTAACACGAAATGGCATTTAATTCATAAGACATTTTTATTATCTTTTAAATGCAATTTGTTTTTTTGCGCAAAGACATTTAGTTGATAAGTTATCATCTTTTAAATAACATAGATATAAATCCCTATTTGTTTTGGCATTCGGAAAATTCTTCTCGCTTCCGGAAATATACTCATGTATCTATATATATATATATACAGGATCTATAGATTCATGACATTTTTTTATTAAAACAAAAATTGTCTGCTGATGTGGCATGTGACTGTGACACATTATAACCCGACAACAAATTAGTGCTAGAAGAGATTATACTACAATTTTCATTGAAATTTAAAAAAATTTTTGAATTTATAGTGTTGAATAAAGTAAAGTAGTTGAGAAAAAAATAAAGTTAATTTTATTAAAAAAGCCGAAAAAAATCAGAAAATCAATATTGATATAGTATAATTCGAATAGTTTATAGAAAATTTTAAAAAAGTATCGACAATTAGATAACTATTTTTCAAAACAATTTTATGATAATGATTATGCATTAAAGTTTCATGTAAAACATGATTCTTTGCAATTTATTTTTTTTCTTTCCAATTTTTAATTGATTTTAACAATGAATTCATAAATTAAAATGATGCGTAAAATAAATTTAAAGTAAGAATAAAATATTAAAAATTATGATAGTTAAAAAGAGAGTTTTTTAATTTAAAATTTGAAGAATTAATATTAAGGTAACTAATTTTATTATTATTTTTTAAAAAATAAAAATTAAATCGGTTAAAATAATTTGCAATTATTAAATAATGATAAAAATAAAAAACATACGAGTTATATAGTCTTATAAAATAAAATAATTGTTAATACATTATTGATTTTATTTAAACATACAATTACAAAATTAACATTAAATTTAACATTATAATATTTAGATATACTAGTATAACGACAAGAATAGTTTGCTGCAATAATACTTATTATGATCAGTGCGTTCAAAAATTATATTTATAAAATGATCATATACAAGAAAATTGTAAAAAGAATTAGTCATCAGATACATATATTTTGACTGAATTTCTGATAATAATGTTAATAATAAAATTTTTTTCAGAATTTGGAACTTTGTGGATTATTTTTCGTTTCAGGTTATTATTTGTATTTAATGATAGAAGTAGTATAAAAATATAGAACAATAATAGAATAAAATGAAAATTATAGAAATGAAAAATGAAGTAATAAAATTTCAAAACTTTATAAAATAATGATAAAATATTTTCAATGATATTTTATAATTGTATAAAAAACAGTAGACATCAAAGAAATATTTATTGAAAAAAAGTAGTTAATAAATTGTTAACTATTGTTGTGTATTTCTCTAGAAATTTAAAAAAATTTTAATTTATATTCTAAAAATATTTCAATGTAAATTCATTCAAGACTTATCAAGAAATATAAAATTTCAAATAAATTAATAGAGTGTAAAATTTAGAATGATAAAAAAAATTGTTAACGATTAAAAGTTTGATTACTCAGAAATTGGAGACAATGATAAATAAAAAAAGATTAATTTTTACTATGAAAATATTTAAATATACATTTGCTCAAGACTCAAGAAATAAAAAATTTTTAAATATAAAGTAAAAAATTTAAAGCGATGAAAAAATAAATTGTGATAAGATAACACATCGTTCAATAAGTCCCGAGACTAACAACGAAAACAACATTTTTTTTCAAAAATCATTTTTATTCATCAATATAATCTCCTTTTAAAGTGATACAATTTTTCCAACGCCTTTCCAACATTTCTATACCATGTTTATAGAAGGATTTATCCTTTGCTTCAAAATAGGCTTCAGTTTCGGCAATGACCTCCTCATTCGAGCCAAATTTTTTTCCCTGGAGCATTTTTTTGAGATCAGCAAAGAGCCAGTAGTCGCTGGGGGCTAAATCTGGCGAATACGGGGGGTGGAGAAGCAAATCAAAGCCCAATTAGTTCAATTTTGCCATTGTTTTCATGGACTTGTGGCATGGTGCATTGTCTTGGTGAAAAAGGATTTTTTTCTTCTTCATGTGCGGTCGTTTTGCTGCGATCTCCTCCTTCAAACGTACCAACAAGTCAATATAATAATCACTGTTGATCGATTTACCTTTTTCCAGGTAGTCAATGAAAATCACGCCATGTGTATCCCAAAAAACAGACGCCATGACTTTGCCAGCACACTGCTGCGTTTTTGGACGCTTTGGGCGGCTTTCGCCAGCCATGCACCACTCAGATGATTGCCGATTCGACTCCGGAGTGAAATGATGTATCCATGTTTCATTCATGGTCACGTATCAACGCAGGAAATCCTTTTTATTACGAGTAAATAGCGATAAACAGCTCTCTGAATCGTCGACTCGTTGCTGTTTTTGTTCCACTGAAAGTAATCGCGGCACCCACTTGGAAAAAACCTTTTTCATGCTCAATTTTTCACGAAGGATTGTAAATACGCTTCCAGATGATATCTGTGTCATTTCTGCAATCTCACGGACCTTCACTTTGCGATTTTTCATTACAATTTTTAACGCTTCACTCACATTTTCCTGTGTAACGGCTACCAATGGCCTACCCGAACATTCCGCATCGTTTGTATCCATACGACCACGTTTAAACTCAGCATACCAACGACAAATCGTTGGTTTGGATGGAGAGGAGTCCGGGTAATGTTTTTCAAGCCATTGCTGGGCTTCTACGGTGTTTTTACCCATTAAAAAACAATGTTTTATCAACACGCGAAACTCGCTTTTTTCCATTTTTCAAACAAATTACAAAGTGACTTTACTCTAACCTCGATAACTCTACTGTCTGTGATCCGATCGACGTGAAATTTTTACACGTTTCATGTAAAGGTTCGCACTCTATGGAAACGTGGCCAGTTTGGTACTACTAGCACCATCTCTGGGTTAGTCTCGGGACTTATTGAACGATGTGTTATATATACATATATTTTTTTTTTAAATTATACTATACGCATTAAGTTTTTTTATGAACGTTGCGAATTGTCTATTTTCATGTGAATAATTAATTTTATATATATACAGGGTGAGCCATTTTAAGTGACCCACCCAAATGTCTCCGTTGGTAAGCCAGATACAAAAAAATGTTTCAGACAAAAGTTGTATAGTTTTAAAGAGGACATAAGATGCTACCATTGGTTTGACCTTGAAGAGTAATTTGAAGGTCACATGAAGGTTACTTTAAATTTCTTAAATAGAATCTACTATTTCTTGTTACTTATTCTTGTAGGTTATCTCGAGAGCTTTCCAAAACACTATAATAAAATATTTTTTCATTGAGTAATTTTCGAATTATGAGGCTTCAAAGCAGTACTTTGCCGTACCGTTTGTTTAAATGCGTTTATCTTACTTTTAGCATTACCCAGAAACAACGACGTGGAAGTTCTGTTCCCTTTGGGGTGCTTGATTAACGTGAGTCCCCTTGCCTCTTACTATTATAACAATTATAATTATTAACCACGAAGCAAATGTTCAAAGTTGCCTCCATTGGCTTCAAGGCATAAATTTAATTGCCTCTGAAAACGTTGTACTGTTCTTAGCAGTCGCCAAATTGAAAGAGAAATTGGTATACCACAAAGAACGGTTTTAAGAATTCTAAATGTTCTTAGATATCATGCCTACCACGTAACTTTGGTTCAAGAGTTAAGGCCACATCATATTCAAATGCGTATTGAATTTTGCCAATGGGCTTTAAGAATGATAGCAAATGATCCTAATTTTTTTAGATTTGTACTTTTTTCTGATGAGGCTAAATTTTGTAGTGATGAACAACTTAATAGGCACAATTCTCATTATTGGTCAAATCAAAATCCCCAGTGGCACATACCTGTAGACCATCAAAATCGATGGAGCCTTATGGTATGGTGTGGCATAGTCAATGGTTATTTCATTGGTCCTTATTTTTTTGAGAGAAATGTTGATAGAGATAGCTATTTGGAGTTGGTAAGAGATCGGTTGCCAGAATTGTTAGAAGATATTCCTTTAGCTACAAGACAAAAAATGTGGCTCCAGCAAGATGGCGCAGCACCACATTTTGCACTAATAGTACGTGACCTCTTAAATTATAACTACAATGAGAGGTGGATCGGACGAGGAGGTCCAGTTAACTGACCTCCTTGCTCACCAGATCTCACATCTCCAGATTTTTATTTATGGGGCTACTTAAAAAATGTTGTTTTTGCAGAACGGCCAACAACTAAAGCAAACATGAAAGACCGTATTCGTCGAGCTTGCGCAGCGATTCAAAGAGAAACTTTACTAAGAACAGTACAACATTTCCAGAGGCGATTACATTTATGCCTTGAAGCCAATGGAGGTTACTTCGAACATTTGCTTCTTTAATAATTATAATTGTTATAATAGTGAGAGGCAAGGGGACTCACGGTAAACAAGCACCCCAAACGTGAGAGGCAAGGGAACTCACGGTAAACAAGCACCCTAAATGTGAGAGGCAAGGGGACTCACGTTAATCAAGCACCCCAAAGGGAACAGAACTTCCACGTCGTTGTTTCTGGGTAATGCTAAAAGTAAGATAAACGCATTTAAACAAACGGTACGGCAAAGTACTGCTTTGAAGCCTCATAATTCGAAAATTACTCAATGAAAAAATATTTTATTATAGTGTTTTGGAAAGCTCTCGAGATAACCTACAAGAATAAGTAACAAGAAATAGTAGATTCTATTTAAGAAATTTAAAGTAACCTTCATGTGACCTTCAAATTACTCTTCAAGGTCAAACCAATGGTAGCATCTTATGTTCCTCTCAAAACTATACAACTTTTGTCTGAAATATTTTTCTGTATCTGGCTTACCAACGGAGAAATTTGGGTGGGTCACTTAAAATGTCTCACCTTGCATATATAAAATTAATTATTCACATGAAAATAGACAATACGCAACGTTCATAAAA
Organism: Chalcis sispes; assembly: GCA_949987625.1. NCBI lineage: Eukaryota > Metazoa > Arthropoda > Insecta > Hymenoptera > Chalcididae > Chalcis > Chalcis sispes. The sequence continues at coordinate 18,827,049 of OX465095.1, read as the reverse complement.
AAACTTAACGCGTATAGTATAATTTAAAAAAGAAATCCGTTATTTAAAGTAGAAAATAAATAAAACTTTATTTAATCACTAGTTAATAATTACATAAAATAAAAACTGATCCATATACTCTAAAATACATATAAGTGTATAAATTTTCAATTAAACCATAATATTATTTTGAAAACATTCCAGGCAGTTACTGTTTCATGGCGCCCGTGAATTCGATAGTCATTGGTTTTCTTGCGCAATCTATAGGTAGCCATACGACGATACTGATTGCCGCTGGCGTTTACACAATTTCGTGCTTATTGTTTTATTATGCAACAAGCGCCGCTATGGTTTTATTCGCCCAATCTCTCGTTGGGTTAACTTATTCGGTATCCTTCGTACCGGGCTACACGTACGTCGCGGAAATTAGCCAATCGCATTTACGTACGACTCTTATGGCCAGCGGTAATTTATTCATACTCTGCGGCTCATTTTTTACCGAACTCTTGATTAATTTAATGTACTGGAGGACGATTATTCTTGTTAACGCGACATTTCCAATTATTGGATTTTTAACGGTGTACTTTATTCCCGAGACACATTACTCAATGGCTCGCAAGTATGACTTTATCAATATTCATTTGATTCCATTAGGCTTTTTATTTACCTTCGTAATATTGTTTAAAAAAAAAAAATATGTATATATATATATATATATATATATATATATATATATATATATATATATATATATATATATATATATATATATATATATATATATTATTATTATTATTATTATTATTATTATTATTATTAAAAGTTTAATAAAATTTTAGAATTATTTATTACAACTTTATACGAATAAATTCATCTTTAAAATTTAAATTATTTCTTGCGTCTATTATATATTGCTGAATGTATCATATACTGCCAATTACAATTTATGTATAAAAGGTCTTGAAAAAGATAATATTGACATTTTTTCAAAGAGCATCATTATGGAAACATTCTAAAACATCTCGTCTATTTTTGTCGCACTTGTTGTATTACAGGCAAGGGCAGATTCATTGAAGCTGAGCTTTCGTTATCGTGGCTACGCGGTTGGGTAACAGCCGACGAAGTGCGAGCCGAGTTTCATGATTTAGAAGAAATTCATCGAAATAAACGCAAACGATTAAATAACGAAATCGATAGTTCATTCGTCAATTCCGTTAAGGATTGCAATTTGAAAAAAATTTTTAAAGGCTATGCACAAAGATCGTTTTACATTCCTTTGACCGTTAATCTTTATGCGTTTTTAATACACGCGTTAACCGGTACAATGTCCGCGAATATTTATTCAATATTAATATACGAAATGATCGATTCGCCGGTCGACAAAGACGTCGCGGCCGCTATTTTCGATGCGTTACGTATCGTTGGGGCAATCGCTTGTGTGTCGGTTATTCAATACACCGGCATAAGATATTTATTGTTCACGGCTACGATAGGCACGGGATTATCGTACTTAATGATATCGGTGTTTGTCTACTTGAACCGCCAAGGTATAACTTCACCCGAAGGTTACTTGTGGATTCCAACAATAATGTTATTCGCAGCGACGCGTTTAAGCTCTATGGGCTTTGACAAAATCGTGTACTATACACTCTGACAAAAAAGTATCCGGAAATTTGAAATAAAACGCAAAAATATTAAACTTCTTCAATATTTATTGAATCTCCTTCAAAATATGCTCCATTTGAAGCGATACACATGTGCCAACGTTTTTTCCAATCATGGAAACATTTTTTATAGGCGCTTTCAGGGATGGCCTTCAGCTCCTTCTGCGAATTTTCTTTTATGGCGTCTATGGAGTCAACTCTGGTTCCCCGGAGCGGTAATTTCAGTCTGGAGAAAAGAAAAAGTCACACGGAGCTAGATCAGGCGAATAAGGTGGCTGGTCGATGTTATTTATCGAGTGTTTGGTCTTAAAATCGTTAATAATCGTGGCTCGATGAGATGGTGCGTTATCGTTTTTCCATTGTAACATTCGCAGACTACCACTGAGGTCGACTGGTTTCAACAGCTGTCGTAAACAAACTAGTTGACAGACCGTACTCATGTTTGGCATAGTAATTACGGACAGTCCTACCAACATACAGAAACTGCAAATACTTAAAAATACTCAACGCGGGCAATTTAAATGAGAATTTCCGGATACTTTTTTGTCAGAGTGTATACGAGGTGTGATCAAAAAATAAGGTGACCTCATTTTTTATAAAAAATATTCATTTCTTCATCTAAAATTATGTTATCCCCTTCAAAATAATCCCTCTCTGATACAATGCACTTGTGCCAACGCTTTTTCCAGTCGTCAAAACACTTCTGAAATGCATTTTTGGGTATTGCCTTGAGCTCTTTCAGCGATGCAGCCTTAATCTCCTCAATCATCTAAAATCTTCGTCCTTTCATGGGCCTTTTCAATTTTTTGGGAAGAGGAAAAAGTCGCAGGTGGCCAAGTCTGGTGAATACGGTGGCTGAGGCATGATGGTAGTATTGTTTTTGGCCAAAAAACTACTCACTAGTTACGACGTTTTGGAACGAATTTCGCTGACACACGTGCCATACCCAAAACATCCGTTAAAATCGATTGGCATGAGCCAAACGATATGTTAAGATCATCAGCTACTTCTCTAATCGTGATTCGACGATTTTTCAACACAATTTCTTTCACTTTCTGAATATTTTCGTCGGTTTTTGACGCGCTGGGGCGTCCGGAGAGAAGTTCATCGTTAACATTTTCTCGGCCCTTTTGGAATAACTTATACCACTTATAAACATTTTTTTTTGCTCATAGTTGACTCATTGTACGCCACTGTTAACATTTCAAGAGTTTTTATGCACTTAATACCATTTATTACACAAAAATTAATACAAACTCTTTGCTCCATTATTTTCAACATCAAAAAATCGCCGAGCACGCAAACACGAGTCTAACCTTTATGCCTCTCACATAAAAACAACACATGTTATATAATCGAAACTGTGAACATATGATCGTGATGAGTGTACCAACATAACAAAAAAAATTTTTTTTGAAATTAGAGTGTACAGAGCGCGCAAAATTCAAAAAGTCACCTTACTTTTTTATCACACCTCGTATGCTGAATATCGAACTATTCCCAGCAAGACTTCGCAGCGTTGGCGCAGGCATCGGTATATTCGCTTGTAGCCTTTTAAATTCCAAAGTGTTGAAATTATTTTTTATTATGGTTAATGCATTAACGATATCCGGTACTTTTCTCTTTTTTTCTCTTTCATATTTCGTTGGTGTCTTAACGTTTTATTTCATACTGCCTGAAACTAACAACAGATCTTTACAAGATATCGAAGATCATTATGCCGGTATTAAAAGCTTACGAAGTTGATCAACTAGTCAGAAAAACGTTGAAAAAGGAGAAATTGAAACTTATTAATATTAAGTATACGAAAAAGTATAACTTTCTAATAAACGAATTTATAAATTCATATAAATCTTTTTATACAACCTTTTGTCAAAAATTTTATGTTTATTCTGTATTATGTAAGCCTCGATTACCTTAAAACATTTGGCCTTTATTTAAAACATTTATATCGATTTTCGTAATGCGATTAAAACAACAAATTTTTCATCTTGCACATTTTCAAGTATATTTTAATTTAAGCGCTTTATGAACTTTTAATCTCCAAAAAATCAAAATCTCTCGTTGTATCCAATCTTTGAAAATGTTTGGCTTATCCAAATAATTGAAAGAAAAAAATGTAAAAAATTAAAACATCCACTTTAAACCGAGAAAATAATTCCTAATATGCAAATGACAAAGAGATTTCTCTTCCAATCTCGATCACTCTCTCTCTCTCTCTCTCTCTCTCTCTCTCTCTCTCTCTCTCTCTCGATTAAAATTTAATCCGTAGTGCACAGCCTGGACAGAGAAAGAGAAAGAGAAGTTGGTCGTACGCTCGTAAAACGCATCTGCGGAATGTATATGTAAAATACGTAGGTAATACTGTTTCAACGAGCGATTTACCCTCCCGGCGCCAAGCCAGAAGAAGGTAGAAGAGAACGAGAGAGGTGGGGGCTGGAAACCGGCACTGGGCCCTAACTTTCATCGTCGCTCCACTCCTCCCTCCCCCGCTAACTCGGCTCTGGCCGATGGTGCCGCGTCGATTTTCCGCGCTCCCCCGCAGAGCTTTCCACTCCGGCAGCCCGAAAAGCCCGGAGAGCTTTAAAGCACCGTCGTTAAATTCCCTCGGTCGTGCAACGATGATAGGAGGAAAGGGAGGAACGGACTCTCCGCCAAAGCAGTCGGCCCGCGGCGTACTTATAAACGCTCATCGTATATATATATATATATATACATGCACGCGTTACTTTAATGCGCGCGATGATAAATTTTATCGGACACTTTCGACAAGGTATATATATATATATATATACATATACACGTATACAAATGCTCGAGCGTAAGCTTGTTCTAACCCCCGAATGTTCTCGGAAACGATGATCGACTTAAATTATTCCGCGAGATCGTATTTTTTATACAAGGGAGAATGGGATTCGCAAGGGGAGATTGAACGTCAAAACTCAAAGAATCGAAAAATGTGTTGTTTAATATATTCCACATTTTTTACTCTTTGTAATTCAATGTTATTATTTTATATAAATCTATGCATTTTTCTTATATAGTTTTTATTTGACTTTATAAAAAAAGAATAAAAAAATTTATTTACAATTTTTTTTTTTTTTTTTTTTTAATCCATTCTATTATAGTAAAATAAAAATATTGTCAAAAAAAGAACGTACCTACTTTTATTTAAATTATACGTATCGAAAGAATTGTTTGAATTTCCATCAAATTCAAGTCAATATATATAAAATAGAAAATATGTAAGAAATAAATCAAAGATAAGTCGTGTCCTTTTTCGTTCGAGCCACAAATCTTAAAGCTAGTTATTGAAGTGTCACCCTCTTGAACGTGGATAGCTTGTCTGATCGGTTTTCTTCTACTTTGCCTCTAAACTCCTTTTATTTTCCTATCTCATTTTGTGCGCATTTTGTTTTTATTTTTATTCTTTCTATACTTTATATATATATATATATATATATATATATATATATATATATATATATATATATATATATATATATATTCAATATGTCAAACAGACATTTCGATATTTATTTCCCAATTTTTAATGAAATTTATGTCTGTCGATTAATAAAACAAATATACTGTAATAACTGATATTTGGTGGTAACTTGATCATTATTTGTACTCTAAATATTGCATATATATCTTATATTGATATCAAATAAGTATGTATAAACTGATAATTTATTTTCACCAATAACCATTATTGAATCGCGTATTGAAATAACTATTTTTTAATCTAGTTATAAGAATCCAATAAAGATCACACTACTTATTATTATCATGACTATGCTGATTTTTAAAAGAGTTCATTTACTGAAAACTGAGCTTTCTAACGTAAAATATATGCCCGCGAATTTACTTCCGGGTAAAATTCGTTTTATTTCAATTTGTAAACTCGGCAACGCACACAACTGCGTATAATTTAATTACAGTCGCACAATGCAGACAAACAACGTATATCCAATTCACATAATTATGGTTTTGTATGGTTTGGTATGGTTTTGAATAAGTTTGCACGGGGAACGCGTTAAATTTCAAGCTGCATTTTTGGAAGCCGAGCTCGTATAAACATGGATCTTCGTGCGAAAATTGGAAAGAAATGAAAGATAGTCATTATATACGTAAATATCGAGATTTGAAATTTAAAAAATTTTAATGATTAATAAAATTTTAATTTTTGTCTTTTCTTTGATAAACATGTTGTAAACTTTAAATGTTTTATTTTTTTGAGAATAAATAGAGGAAAAGAAAGTGACACTTGTAAAATAATACCACATTTTTGCATCGCATAACGAGCGATTTAATTTTTTGTAAAAACACACTGAATTTTAATTTTAACATAATTATGTAATAAAAAGGATGTATGTGGCTAAATTTTTAATGAAATACGATCTCCATTAAATTTGAATTTAAAATCTTACTGAACAAGTGTTTTAGTTTGTTAATTTAAAAAAGTGAAAATTTATATCACTTTTTGGATTTCAAGGTTTATAAAAGATAAAAGTGAAAAATGATTTAAATATAAATATTATCGATAACAATAAAATAATTCTGTAGATGTAAAAAATAAAAGTTCTCTAAAAATAAAGAAAAATTATATACATTTTTTATGTTATAGAAAAAAAAAAAAATAAATAAATAAATAAATAAATAAATTCATTCAATTTTTATAATGTATAAGTGAGTTTAAAAAAAAGAAATTATATATTTATGTTAATTATAAATTTATAAGTATAATGTTAATGCATTAAAGAATACTTTGAAAAGTGTATATATATATATAATTTTACTCACATAGTTTATAATTTATTCACACTAATTAATTATATATTTTATTTGTTTACTTTATGTATGTAACGAATATATTTTATTTTTTACATGAATTGCAATTCAAATTGAAATATTGCTCTTTCTTCATTGAATATATTTATTCTGAAACAGTTTTTTAACATAAATAGTTTTATAGAAAATTAGACTGTACTTATCTATTCACTTATTATCCAATAATGTTATATATTGAGCGCGTTGAAATAGTAAAATTGAAAATAGTAATATGCAAATTTTAATACTCAAAAATTATTAGCATTATTTATCAATTCGAGCGAAAGCTCACAATATGATGCAAGAAAAAATTTACCGTATCGAAAAGAGCTTCGTTCGACAAATACTTCGATCCTTCCTTGGGCTCGTATTGTTTTTCATTGCGGCAAACGTAAATTCCGAGAACAATAGTAAAAAATCTCGAGTTTTCCCTTACCTATTAGTCTCCTAACGCTCGTGAATAAAACGCCAAACAGTTAGTATACGCATACACATACGAGCGTGAGGGTGAATGCGCGCTGGCGTAAAACTTATACATACCGCGTGCCCTCGAGAATATGGCACTTGGCGTCAGGGGCATCGTAGATAAGATAATGGCGTCTCGACGCAACCGCGAAAGAGAGAGAGAGAAAGAGAGAGAGAGAGAGAGAGACCTATTGGAACGCACAATGCCAAGAGATCGCGTCGAGTCTATATACACTATCGTGTGTAAAATCTAATGTTTCTCGTCTCTTTGTAAGTAAACCTTGGGATTTACCATCTCGAAATCTTAGCTGGTTATGGCTGATTGTGTACCCAACAATGTACGACCTTCTTACGTTCAACTCCCAAAGGTCATATATTTCATCGAAAAGTTTGATTTTCCTCGTTTCGTTAATAATTATAGTTTTGAAGTAACTGAAGCCCTGGTGAATTGACAGATTAAAATTTTTTTTTATTGAATGTTATAATTCGTTTAATTATCAATTAAATGTCTTCATTCTCACGTTTTTAATCTGTAATTGTTTGCTCGAATATTTCAGAGTACTTTATTTAAATTTCAAACTTTATCGCCGTTAAAATAAAAATGTATGAAAAGATTATATACATGAATTAAAAATTAATTCAAATTAACTAATGTTAAATAAATTAATCTTGTAATCATAATTTGAAAAATAAGAATAAATAAATGAAGAGTACAGGGTGACAAATGGGAAGTTGCCTAAAGTAATCACTTATAATTTTGAGATGAGTGGATGGAAAAAAATAATAAAAATACATATTAAATCAGTGAAGTGGTCATTTTTATTTGAAATAGGTTTCAGTTTAATCGAACATTTTCAACAGACATATTACGTTTTTAAAAAAATGACAAAACCTGGATAGGGAATAACTGTTAATGGTAAATATTTTCGAAGTGATCCCCATCTGAACTTGCACAATAATCGAGCCGTTTTTGGAAACTATCAAAAACTTGTTCAATTTTGGATGAAGAAATACTAGAAATTCCTTTTCTAATAGCTTCTCTCAAATCATCTTTGGTCTTGGGTTTTCCGTATAACAGTAATCTTTCAGGTAGCCCCATAAGAAGAAATCACACGGGTTTAAGTCCGGTGAATAAGGGGGCCATTCTATACCTGCGTGTGCAAACTATATTACGTGATTAATATCGATCTCGTTATTTTCAAATTTATTTTTTATAACATTACTAAACTCAGTTCTTTTTTCTTTACAATCTACGGTGAGCAATGGATGAGTTGTGATTTTGTAAGAATGTACTAGGTTGTTCAAAAAGTCTTGAAAGCGACATCTATAGAGCAGTAGAAGAACCAAAATTTTTACGCCATTTTAATATTTTATCTTTCATATAAACATATCCAAAGTTTCATTCCACTCTGTCGATTCATTGTTTGTTTACAAGCCATTTGAAGTTGACGTGTCAGTGTATTTTTTTTACAATGGAAAAAACCGAATATCGTGCAGTGATAAAATTCTTTGTTTTGGAAGGTTTATCAGCAACGGAAATTCATACAAAAATGGTGAAAGTGTTAAAGGAATCTGCTCCTTCATTTCCAACTGTGCATCGATGGGTTTTAGAGTTTAGACGTGGTCGAAAAAGCGTTGAAGACGATCCACGCTCAGGACGTCCAAAAAGTGCATCAACACCAGCATTCATAGCAAAAGTACAGGATATGGTTTTGGAAAATCGTCGATTGACCGAGAGAGATTTAGCAGAGGCCCTAGACATCTCATTAGGCAGTGTGAGTCATATTTTAAATGAATTTTTGGGTTTCAGAAAGCTCTGTGCACAATGGGTGCCGCATTCGCTCACAATGGAACAAAAACACGTTCGAATGCGACTTTCTGAGCAACATTTGGAGCGTTTTCGAAAGGATAAAAAGGATTTTTTGCGTCGATTCATCACTATGGATGAGACTTGGGTCTACCATTATGACCCTGAATCAAAACAAGAGGCTAAAGAGTGGTGTCAACCAGGCACTTCGGTACCGAATCGAGTTCGTGTCCAGAAATCGGCGAAGAAGGTGTTAGCGTCAGTTTTTTGGGATGCAAAAGGGATTTTGTTGGTGGATTATCTCCAAACTGGCAAAACAATAAATTCTGAATATTATTGTAACCTTTTGGACCAATTGGATGAAAAAATTAGTGAAAAAAGACCCGGTTTGCACAAGAAAAAAATCATTTTTCATCAAGACAATGCACGCACTCACACAGCTCAAAAAACAATCACTAAAATAACCGAATCAAAGTACGAATTGTTGCAGCATCCACCTTATTCGCCTGATTTAGCTCCCTCTGACTTCTGGCTGTTTCCACACCTCAAGAAATTCCTTCGTGGGAAGCATTTTTCATCAAACGAAGAGGTTATAGCCGTCGTAGAGGAGTATTTTGCAGGCCTTGCAGAAAGTCACTTCCATGATGGGATAAACAAGTTGGAAGACCGTTGGACCAAGTGTATTGAACTTATGGGAGATTATACTGAGCAATAAAAGTGATTTCACCAACAAAAAAAAGTATCTTCATTTCCGCTTTCAAAACTTTTTGAACAACCTAGTAACTTAATGAAATTTTTTATTATTAATCTTAGTGTCCCTCGATTCAGTTTAAAAGCTGCTGCAGCTTTTCTTATTGAATCCGTTGGATTATTCTTGAAATGTTCTTCAACCTCGGCAACCTTATCTTCTGTTGTAACTGTGTATGAAGGACCAGGAAGATCAGGACGACGATCGTCAAGAGTATAATAATTGATAAAGTTATCAATTACTCTGAGAAAGGAGTAAAAAAAACTTTATTAAAAAATGCGGTCATACGATAAAGTCAAATAAAGGGTGATTCATTATGAGGTTTGATTTTCAATAGGCTTTTTTTTACAGATCACGCGTGACTCCTGTCAAACTGTAATGTAATTTTTATTCAGTATTGTTTGACAAATCATCATGGAAAGACTTACACCGCAACAACGTATCCAAATTGTTCAGCTGTATTACGAAAATCAGCGTTCTGTGAGAAATATTTTTCATGCTCTTAGAGCAACTTATGGTGTGCATCGTCGACCTACCGAAACCACTATAGCCAATACCATCCGCAAATTTGAAACCCAGCATACATTATTGGATGATACTCGACCGATTAGACCACATCCAGCACGTAGTGAAGAGAATATAGCGGCTGTAGCTGAGAGTGTGGCTGAAGACCGTGACGAATCGATTCAGCGTCGTTCTCAACAGCTTGGTTTGTCGTACACAACAATTTCGCGTATTTTACGTAAAGATCTTGGTTTTAAGGCATACAAACTTCAACTCGTGCAAGAATTGAAGCCGGGCGACTTAGGTTTGCGTCATGTTTTTGGTGAATGGGCTCTGAATCAGCTCAATGAAAATTCGCTGTTTTATTGCGAAATTTTGTTCAGTAATGAGGCGCATTTTTGGCTCAATGGATACGTCAATCAGCAGAATTGCCGTATTTGGGCTGATGAACAACCTGAAGAGCTTGAACAGGTACCACTAAAGCCACAGAAATGCACAGTTTGGTGTGGTTTATGGGCCGGTGGAATCATCGGTCCATATTTCATTCAAAATGAGTCCGGTCAGAACGTAACCGTCAATGGCGACAGCTATCGCACCATGATAACGGATTTTTTACTACCTGAAATTGAAGCCCGTGGTGAATCGGTGAACTTTGGTTTCAACAAGACGGCGCTACTTCGCATACAGCGAGAGAAACAATGGACTTATTGAGAAATCATTTTGGTGACAACCTGATTTCACGTTTTGGACCAGTAAATTGGCCGCCTAGATCGTGTGATATCACACCCTTAGATTATTTTCTTTGGGGTTACACGAAGTCTCTGGTCTTCAGGGACAAGCCAGCTTCAATCGACGCTTTGCAAGCCAACATTACTCGTGTCATTCGCGAGATACCGGTCGCTATGCTGGAACGCGTCGTCCAAAATTGGACCCTCAGAATGGACCATTTACGGCGTAGTCGCGGTCAACATTTAAATGAGATAATATTTAAAAAGTAAATTTCATAGATTGTTCTTTCGACTCACAATAAAATTTTTACTATAGAATTCAACTTTATGCCTTTTATTTAAGATTAAAAACCAAACCTCATAATGAATCACCCTATATAATTTTTTTCATTCTTACCTTCTAAGAGTATTTTGACTGGCTACTCTTTTACTTCCAAACTTAGTACGAAAACCTCTATACGCTTCAGTATAGTTTTTACCTCTAGAATAAAAACACTCGATAAGATACACCTTATCTTCGTTCGTAAGGTCACGCATTTTAAAGTACACGTATTGCTCTTTACGGCGTCTCAATAGAAACTGACAACATTCTAGAATGTACCTACGCGGGCCCAGCCTTATACGATACAGTAGAGGGGGAAAGAGATGCATATACTTTAGGCAACTTCCCATTTGTCACCCTGTACATTTATTAACTGAAGAAACCTGAAAAAAATATAGAGATTCTGATTGTATAAATGAATTGATATCAATTTAATTGTTCATTCAATTCATAAATTTCAGTTTAATCATTTTTTTTTTTTTTTTTTTTTTAATTTAGTACAGTTATAAATAGTAAAATATTTGCTTATTTTTTAATCTATTAGTAACTGATTTCTGCAGAACAATTATTTTAATTATTATCTACAGTTTTTTAAGATTCCTTTATTATTTATTATAATGGAATATTTATAAAGAATAAACAAGACTAATATAATTGATAATAATAAACAATTTATAATAAGTGTTAATAGTTGAAAAAAAACTACCAATTCATATAACTTTTTCAACAGTTGATATTCAACACATACTTTCAAATATTAACTACTGCATGCATTAAAAATTTTCGTTAGGGATTTCGGTAATATTATAGTATGTATATTCTCTTATCTAATTTTTACATATCCCTTTTTAAAGTTTTTTATTATATATTTTTATTATAGTTATACAAATGCAATTTTTGTATTATTGCATAACAAACAAAGCAAAATAAAATTAATATGTCATATTCGATATTTTAAACTATTTATACAAATAATCAAATCTAATGAAAGTGCTCTTGTACAAGTATCATGTGTTACATTTATTTGTCAAAATTAAAATTAAAATTTTTATCGTCATTTTGCAAATTTGGCTATTAGCAACATGATAAAATGATTAAGAATGAATCGTTGATTTTCTAAAGATAAAATAAATGTAAAATATTTATCTCAAAAAATCATTGGTCGTCTTTTCCTATAGACTCTCGAAAGAAATACTCTGTGAGCGCGCGCAGACGTCGTAAATCCTCTTAATTGCGCGCGGTTACGCGGGCCAATAAAGATAAACAATTGCGCGTGAAGTAAAGGTGAACCGTATATACACATGAACACGTACCACCGTGTTTATACGATGACTATGTGAACGCACGCAAGTATATGTACAACGTTCGCAAAGTGTGTTGCTACATTAGCCACGCGTTAAGACCTCCTAATGGAGACATAACCTAACATATCATAAAGCCGAACCATATTCTTTACTTACGCCATATAATACTACACGCAGCCAGCACACGGTACTTATCTATATATATGCGTGCGCGGAAAGGATGAGAAGGGAAGATGGCTTCCACGGCCTCTGGTTACTCAACTGGCGTACGTATCGTTCCGCGGCGTTGTACGAGCTTTATAGCTGAAGTTAACGTTTTCATGCTAATATCGCCAAACAGTGCTTAAGAGAGAGAAAGAGCGCTTTACGACTTTGTAGATCGGTGTACGCGAAAACAGTACTGGATTATCGATGAACCGTAAGCTTATGTACGTACGTACGCGAAAGACAAGTGGATTAAGACGTCTCGAACGTCTAATGAGAATTCATGGGATTGTGTTAAATAAGTTCTTGTACCGTCTCAATTCGCATGAGTTATGCACTTAAACATATTATGCGATTCGAATTATGCCAGCGATAAGCAATCGATTCATGCATGATTTGAAAATGACTCATTAGTTTTGCTTTGCGGTATTATTTCAATATTAAATACATAGATGTAAGTAATTATGTTTAAAATAATGATAAAATACGCGATCCAAAATAAGCTTGTTTATTATTTTAAAAGTTTGTTGATTTATGAGACACAAAATACCGTAAATGTACGTACGGTTTTTAACAAGAAATTATTTAATTAACAAATAATTTATTTCGATAAATACTTATATTTGTTGAACAAATTAATTTATTAAATAATTTTAATTATTTATACACAAAAGCGTTGAAATTTAATCAAATCCTTAATCATTGATTTTAATTAATTATAATTTAGTTGATAGATAAAATACCATTCATGTACAAATAAATGATCGTACTCGTATAAATTTAACTACGAATTTGAAAATCTGAAAATATTAAAAATCGATTAAAAAAATCTGATAATAACTAAAAAAAAAACTGAAAATCAATATTTTCATTTATTTTATTAACAAAAAGGAAAAAGAATTATTTTATTAAAATAATTATAAAAAATTACAATTATTTATTGATAATTTTCACGTTTAAAATGTAATCTTAAAGCGAAAATAATAAAAATTATTAATGGAGATAAGCTACATTAAAACAACAAATCATTCTTCACCAAACATATTATTCAATTCTGACAATAAGTAAATAAAACAATCCATAATGATTTAAAAAAAAATCTGTCAAAAGTAGCAGCAAAGCGCATCACCTTTGAACAATAAAACCCAACTGAAATAAAAACGAAAAGGAAGACAAAGAAAGAAAGCATTCTAACCATCCCACATATATTATCGCGATAGATCGAGCAATAATCGAAGCATAAATCACTTCTGCCGCGTGTGCGCGCATAGCAACAACGAGAGAGAGAGAGAGAGAGAGAGAGAGAGAGAGAGAGAGAGCGAGCGAGAGAACGAGAACCGCGCGGCCTGTCGTGAAATGTTATGCGCGTCCGGATTTTGTTCTTCGCTCGTTCTCTCTCTCTCTCTCTCTCTCTCTTCGGGACTTTTCTAATCGCATCAGGATGATCTTGCCAAGCCAAGCTACGCGTTTCAGATCCTTGAATATAAATGTATGTGTGTGAGTGTGTGTGCGTGTAAAGGAAGATCTTTGCTTTGTGCGGAGTGACTGCCTCGGTGTCTCGCACGGCTTTGAATTTGGCCCGAGGGCGAAAATTCTAAATCTCTTTTTTTATCTTTGTAGTGGTGGTACGTGTGTGCATGTGAATTGCTAAAGTCAAGCCCTTCTCCCTCTCTCTCTCTCTCTCTTTATGTTTTTCTCTCTTTATTGCTCTCTTTATTCCCTGTCTTCGCATTGCACGTGCTCGTGAAATAGAAGTAATGTTTCTTATCCACCTTAAATGCATAAGTTTTCAAATTTACTTGAAAATAGAGTTTCTGAACGTTTTGCGGATGGATGTATTTGCAGAAATTTAATTTCTTTTTTTTAGTAGAATATTGCACTTTTTAATTTTATAATTATTTCAATCGTATGTTTACAAAAGAGATATAATTATATTTCATTACTCATTTTAAATTCGCATAAAGTTAATTAACCTTTCACTTTAAATATCAGGTGCACGCGAGTTTTAATTCTAACTATAGAAATACGTTTACTCGACATCTTTTCCAATTTCTAAACAAAGCTATTATAAACTCAAATATAATATGCACAATAAAAGATAAGAAAATATAGCGTTAAAAGAAAGTAAATTAAATCCATTTAATTAAAATTATTATTTACAATAAATAATTGTCTTATTTCTTGAAAATAATAATGTATGCAGATTAATTATAAATTTCATATCTTTCCATCTTTAACTCTTTAGCATTTTTAAACCTATTAAGTTCTAAAATGTGAGTTTTATCTAAAATTCTTAAAAAATGTTATTCTTCGAATTTTACTTGCATCTAATATTTAAATCATAAATTTATTAGAAATACAATTAATAAAACATTTTTTATTACTTTACAATCTATTAATTCAAAAATAACAACGAGTTTTAATGAAGTACACGTAGTTATACTATTTTTTTTCTGTAAATAACAATTTAAGTCTTATTAAAATAAATTAAAATAAATGAAAACTAATAAATAATATAGTGCACTATTTAATATTGAAAAAAAACTTAAATTTAGCGTTAAATAAATTTTCCTATATTTAAAAAAAAAAAAAAAAAAAAAAATTAATTTCATTACATTAATTGATATTATAACTTTTATGACAAAACACAATAAAATAATTTTCAAAATGCCTTTGCACAAGTTGAACATTATCATCGAAAGTAAATTTTATCCGCGATAAAATTTTCACCAAAGTATACAAAGCGGAAAATTAACTATGAATTTCAAGACGAACACGTATAGTAGCCGGAGGAAAGCTCAAATATAAACATTTTTGATAATCCGACAATCTAATAAACTTCCTCATCGTCCTTACTTTTTCTCTCCCACTCTCATATTCTTTCTCTCAACGTACAACCCAACGCCGAACAGTGGAGAATGACGCGCGCTTTATTTTCCTATCCCGGTCATTTCACCCCGGGGCTTAAGACGTTGCCCACGGATTCAGCGTTCGCCCACCTATGCATACAAATACATATATACAGCTCCACGTATAGACCGGTATACATAGACAAGGTATATCGTGAAATGATGTTTCCTGGCTCGAAGCGGCCGGTCGACGGATTTTAGCTGCGAGCGATGCGCCAAGCAAGGGATGCGCTGGATTAATCGAGAGAAAGAGAGAGAGGCTCTGTGGAGGGTTAATTAACGAGCAACGCCGTTGTTTTGTTGCGCTTGAGATCAACGAACTTGCCCTGCCCGCGTGAGTGAGTGTGTGTGTGTGTGTGTGTGTGTGTATGTGTGAGTATGTATGTGTAATTGTATCCAGTACCTGTGCGCACGCTTGTTTAGTTCCGGCTGTTATTTACTGTTAAGATTTTCTTTTGTGATTTATATGTAGGGTTACAAGGTGTAAAGGTTTTATTTGCAGAATGTACTTTTATTGGGTAAATTTTAAGTTTATTGCGTTTCGTGCGCCGAAGTGAAAGCGTCGAAATGATTTGATAATAATTAATTTTCCATTCCGTTGATAATTTTATTATTAAGTTAATTATTTAATCAAATAATTCGAGCAGTTATTTAGGATAAACTTTGAACTTGTATCATTTAAAAATGTTAATTTGATATTTACCCCACAATTTTATTATATCCATACCAATATTATTATTGTTATTATTGTTATTATTTTTTTTTTCTTTTCTTATAATGTCAATATAATATAAAATGAAAAAATTTTAAAAGTTAGAAATCAATTATAAAAATCAATAATTTATGTTCTTTTAATAATAGCTAAAATAAAAAATAAACGTTCTTTAATAATTTTATCCCATTCGAGAGTAAATGTTCGCGTTCAACCGATTTCTCTCCGTTTCTCCGTCTCTTTGCTACTCCATAGATTCTTTTTTTGTCCATTCAATGTGTTTCCCCATAGTATCTATGCGACAGCCTCTCTCCATTTATCTCACTCGAATCTCTCTCTCTCTCTCTCTCTCTCTCTCTCTCTCTCTCTCTCTCTTTCTCCATGTTCAATGTGAACTTGTAACTATTGTGGTGGATGATGCATGAGCGGTTAACCGCTTGGGTTCCGCCCGCCAGTCTCGCCTTCGGTTGCCCTCTTTGACGTTTCTGCCAAATGAACTATACGAGACTCTGCACTGAATCCACAAAATATTGATTATACATTAGATGAAATTTTAATTATTCGGTTTAAAAATCTTTTTTTCGTTTTTTTTTGGCTCATCGATTTTATCGTTTTATACTATTTTATTGCCGTTAAACTTTTTAAATATTGTATAACGTGCGCTACGTCTCGATATATCGTAAAAATTTCAAACGCTCGAAAAACAAAATAAATTATTGGGAGTAAGTATAACGTGATAAAATAATGAATAATAAAAAAAAAGGCAACAAAAATTCAACAATCTATTGTTATCTCGATAATGGGCTTCAAGTCACGCGTTGATATAAAATTTACTAGCTCAATACATCCTAACAAGATAACGATCGTATCAAAGATTTCTTCCATACTCATTCGTTCTTACACTTCCTTTGCGCGTTTGCATATATATATATATATATATATATATATACGCGCTTTAACAAAAGTAACGCGTCCAAGAAAATACAGTGAACGAAAGGGAGAGAGAGAGAGAGAGAATAAGCAAAGGCGTAAAAAAAGATGAAAAAGGAGCCATGGAAGTAGCGCGCAGGGGCGTACCTGCAGCACCGGTAGACAGTACACTCGCCCTGGGCGATCTACCGGTACGCGAACGCGATGCATATCTCTCTCTCTCTCTCTCTCTCTCTCTCTCTCTACACACACACAATGGTACATATCTTTACCAGGACGAGTGGGCGTAAACGGAGATGTTATGTACCTATACGCGTACATATACATAAGCTGTGCTTGCTCTCTTTCCCTTACGATACACCGCCGCCGGTGAACTCGCGAGGAATCGCAAATTTATAATAGTTTACGCTTAACTCAACGCCACCTTCTAGACGAAAAAATTCACCGGGCGGCATTGTCTTGAATAACGGGGCCGAGGCTATATTCTCGCGCATAAGCGCACATAAGGAAGCTTATGTTTATACGTATACGCGCGGACGGGTGTAAACGAATGCGCAAGAAGCGTGAACTCGCTCCTGGCTGCTTCCCCTTCGATGAATAACTTCTTTTTACGTTTATTATCCTGGATGTACTCGCTCGAATGTTAAAACGTTCAATGACGTTAAACATTTAATTCAACTGTTGGAACTTATATTCGTTATAAATGCATCGGCTAATTTAAATGAGAGTCGAGAGAGCCAACTCGAGAATTAAAAAAAATTTTCTTTTTTTTTTATTTATTTTAGGTAAATCTATTCTTTGAAAATTTATTAAAATAGTACTCTATATTTTAATTTTGAGTTTTTTTTCTGTTTGATAAATTAGAAGTTTTATTTATTTTTTAAACGATATTTTAATGAGCACTTTACCTTACAGTATTATAAAATTTAATCTTAAATTAAAATACAGTCAGCTCCCTGAGTAATTCGCAACTTCCCAAGGCTAAATTACCCCCACTACTCGATTGCAAGCTTCGACGGCGCGGATTCGTTTTGATACGTTTGACAGGAGGAATTTCGTTTTGCGCTTTCTGAGTAATTCGCCCGCCTGCTTCTGATTTTAAATATATACGAAAGCACAATGATCGTGTAATGTGACATTTTTTAACAATTTTCAATATTAATATTAATTAATAATTAATATTATGATCTAATAAAATCAGCTATTAATTTTATAAACTATATTATATGAATTTATGATAAATTATTATAATCTTTTTTATTTTTTTATCAGAAAATCGCATTTTCAATATCATTTAAATATTCGTATATTAAATTTAACGTCCAGATCATAAAATTATTGCGCGAATAATGAGTTAGATAATAAGTACACACTCGTATAATATAGTTTATAAAATTAATTGATCTTATTAGATTGTATAATTAATATTAATAATCAACATTATTAAAAAATGTCACATTGCACGATTATTGTACTTTCATATATATTTAAAAGAAGAAGCAGGCGGGCGAATTACTCAGAAAGCGCAAAACGAAATTCCTCCTGTCGAAGCATATCAAAACAAACCCGCGCCGTCGAAGCTCGCAGTCGAGTAGTGGGGATACCTCAGCCTAGGGAAAGTACGAATTACTCAGGAAGCGGACTGTATACTAATTGCTTATTTGTCAAACAAAATGAAAATTTAATTCAAACTCTATTATTTGCAATGTTTGGCCGAACTTAATATCTGAATAACTATTAAAAATTTAATAATTAATTAAAGGTGATTATTTGTATTGTCAAATTATATTCTACTAATATAAAATTAAAATTGTAATCAATCATTTCAATTTTTTCAGAAACATTATTTAAAATTTACAGAACGCAATTTCATTTAACAATTATATGTCGTGAATGAAATGTAAACAATTAAATAGTAATGAAAAAAATAAATAAAAAAATTATCAAAATAAAAAAAAGTCAACAGTTAAAAAAAAAAATTGACCTTAATAAGAAACAGGAGTAAAGAATAACAGAGGAGGGTACTGAAACACATAAACGAAATTATAATCGACTTTTGATTAAATTATCTGTCGTTGACACACGATGAATGTATTCAATAAATTATTCAAATTATCCGAGAAAGCAACGCGCGTGTAAAATTGAATTAGCCACAATATTGACGCACGCTTCATTCATCGGGGCCACTCAAACTCGCGTCGCGCTATAAGGAATTAATCTACAAACGACGGCCACGCGAACGTCAAACTTCAATTATATAAGCGCACGGAGCTGATCAATTTCGTCTCGGTCCTCGTCCTTGTTTTGTATTTTTGTGCCTCGGGCAATCGAGAATAACCTTTTTTTTTTTTTTTTTTTTTTTTTATTTGGATCGAGAGATGGCGATTAGTTTATTTGTACACGGTTTAACGGTTAAAATGTGAGTATAACAGAATGATTTACTTTTAATAGAGTTTTTATTGATTGGTTTTATAAAAAAAATTAATTTAAACGTTTTTTTTTATTGCAAATTTTCTCGTTTACTTCTTTCTTAATTTCACACTTTCCTTATTTTATAAATTAATTCTTATAATGAATATATATTATAATATAATTCTTAATCGTAGAAAAAATATCAATATATTTATTTTTTTAAGTATCAATATAAAGTTTTTTCATTTTTATTTTTGCGGTTCATCATTCACTTGTCCTTATAAGTGTGGCGAAATTGACTTTTTAAACGCTGTATTTATTTTTTTATATTTCCGTTTCATTTTAGCAAAGCAATTTTAAAATCGATACTCGAGATAGAAATTCAAATAAGTTCTTACGATAGATTGCTATTTTTGAATCTCGATTGTGACCTAAATCCGTTGAATCAATAACGAATGAAAAATACAAGCCAGTAATATTTTTTTTTTCTTTTTCAGGAAGTATTGGAGTTCACTTTATAATTGTAAAAGAATATGATTGCATATTGATGTTGCTATATATATATATATATATATATATATATATATATATTTCTATTTTTAAAATACATTCGCTAAAAAATAACTTTCAGTATTATTTCGTTTCAATAAAATCGTTTTCATGTATTGCTGAGGGAAAATTAAATGAAAATAATGTTAACAGAAAATTATTACATCGAACTAAATTTTTTTAATCAATTTAAAATTGAAATTTAATCATTGAATAAATTCACGTATTTTAATGCAATAAAAAAAATATTAAATAAAAAAAAAATATTTAATTAAATGTTTTTTGTATTTATTAGATTCAAGTAACTACCTATTAAACAATTTTTAATTATTATTTTTTTATTTATTTTTCTACAAAATGTAGTTATTATTTTTCTTTATAATTTATTAACATTTGTTAACAGATTAAAATAACGGTATATTTACATCAAAACATAAAAAAGCATATTATGAATGTACAAAAATATGTACTATTTCTGTAAAATACAATAAAAAAAAATCGATTATTGTAAAATTACTATTCCCATTTCATTTCTTTAACGAATTAACAATATTTTTCTTTAATTTTTTAAAAATTTTTGCAATTATATAGCCACATTAAAAGCTTTTTTCGTTAATCATGAAAACACAATTGCCGCACCAAAAATCGCATTCCATAACTTTTTCTCCGCTATATCGATGACCATAACGACGATCGCGCTCGTATCCATCAAAAACATGCGTGGAAATATGCATTCGTGTACACACTAAGGAATCGCAGCTGTATACGCGTACGTATACGCACACGAAAAAGCTCGCGAGCGCGAGGCTCACAACGTACTTATACGTTCTCATATACATATATAGGTATAGATATACGTACACGTAGAGGAAGCTCCTCGTCGCCTCGTCGCCTCGTCGCTTCGAGGCCTCGTTGCACAGGCGCGTGGAGCGAGCGGTCCCGCGGGATTGTCTGCACGATGTAGCCAAAGGAATGAGGATGGGAGAGAGGGGGAGAGGGGATGCGGTATACGAGGGTTACAAAGAGAGAGAGAGAGAGAGAGAGAGAGAGGAGAGTTTCGCGAGAGTAGTTTGATCATGACGCAGTCGCGGCATCGTGGGTTCTGATGCGATTAGTATTGTTCCACGTCCGTTCTGCCAGACGAGATAGTTTGGCTTTAGTCCGAGGCTCTCTCCCTCTTGACTATACATGTCCATGGTTACCGCGATCGCTCTCTCTCTCTCTCTCTCTCTCTCTTTCACCGTACCTCGCTGTAACTACACCTATATACGAGGGATGTACAGGTGTGCATGTATGGCCGGCACGCTACCAATGACGTATATATATGTGTATGTGTGTATATGTATCTATATATACACACACGGACTATCCACCGCCAGCGTTAATGGATTTTGGCGGCGGTGCGTAAATGAGCGGTAATTGTACCTGTTCTTCGTATTTTCGAGATATATGAGGCTTTACTCTCTCTCTCTCTCTCTCTCTGTCTTTTCCTCTCTCGCTGTGGATATCTATGACTTACAATAATTTGTAATTAATCAAATTATCCGTTGGACAATATTTTCGTCGGACAATGTGATTGAAAATAGAATGTTGAATACATGCAATGGTTTAAATAAACTATCAAATATATTAATAAATTTTTAGTTTATATATATTATAGTTTTTATTTATAAATTTATTTATTTTTAAACTTGTATACTTTTTAAACTTATTTATTTTCTTCTATATTTGTACACAAACGTTTAACTAAAATAAAAATGTCAACGTTTTAATTAAAATAGAAAAAAAAAATTTGAAAAATTGATAAAAAAATTGAATAATTGTTTATAAATACGTTTTAATGAAATTAAAATTATATTTAATTTAGCAATTATAATTAATACTACCTCCGCGAGGCAAAACGATTGCCTCCGTTTCGTGCGATCCGTAAATACTATGAAAATAAAATGAATATCTATAACGTACTATCCAACAAATCATTATTACTGTAATCGGTGCGATAAATAAATCATGGAGTTACAAAGATAGTCGAATCTTTGTCGTCGCTAAAAGACGTCGCGAGCGTGAATTACTGCTAGAAAGTTTTTTTTTGAGGATTATGACTACCGTATATATATATATATATATCGGCTAAGAAGTTCAAATAACTTTTGAATGTTAAAAAAAAAACACGTCAATATAATTCGATTTTTATACTATGTAAATAAATAGATAAAATTTTCTTTATATGTTCAACAGTATAAAACATTAATGGTTTTCTAATTGTTACTTCGTTATAACTTGTTAACATTACCGTTAATTATATCATTCCATTTATTTTTACCTTTTTTTAGATGCTCTCTAATCCACCGAATTGGCTAATATGACGAAATAAAAATAATTTATTTACATTGCAATTTAATTTTGTTCAATCTCACACTTTATTGCTTCTTCGATTAATTCACGGGATGTGGTTTCGATACTAGCATCACATATTAATGCCATGTAAATTTTTTTCAAGTCTGGAGCTTTATTCGCTGCTGATCCATAAATAAAAGATTCATTTGGTTGACTAAATAATGAATTTATCGCTAATTTCGAACTAGATTCATCGAATTCGGGAAACGAAACGTTTTCCAGGAATTTTAAAAAATATGCGTTTGTTCTGAAATATAAAAATTTATAATTATTACAGTTTTTTATTAAATAAATTTATATTTAATTATTTGTTGGTTTTTTTTGTTTTTTTTTTTTTTTTTTTTTTCTCTCATTGATTTAAATTTTGAAGTAATCTTTTAATTTATTGAGAGTAAATATCGTACTATTGGTTATCGTACAATGACGTTATTCTAATGAAAGACACTCAATTTGAGAAGTTAAATTATTTTAAAAATAAATAAATTATTGCAATGAGGAATTACCTAAAACTTAGTTGAATTTCTTCGGATGATTGTTTCCAAGGATTAAATATTCGTACGTCGGTTTCGGTTAAATTTGTTAAAACATAAAAATTTTTATTCGCAAATACCTCTACGTCATTTGTTGTGTAAACTTTAAAATTCTTCTGTACAATAATAATTAATGTATAGATTTAACTTTTTACATTTATAATAAACTTTATGGATCGTTTTCAATGAATTAAACCGCACGAACATTACCTTAGATTGTGAATTACAAAAATCACTCGAAGTATAATTTATAGTGATGTCACTTTTATTTTTCATACAAGATATTCTTTTTTTATTCAAAAAATATTTTGCGAGATCTTGTGATGTTTCCTTTATTATTACGTCATATTTTGTATCACAACAGCCAAGCAACATAGTCTGTAAAAAAATTTGTATAATTCACACGACGCGGCAAAGCGCATAAAATTATTTGCGTACTTTATACCTCATTCGTATCGATGGTGTATTCGAATTTGTCATTTCTTGTAAGTTTGGAAACGTCGACTTGTATACTTGAAGCGTATGTATATTTTAAATTAATTGATAAATTAATGTCCTTCGTACTGAATTTTACTCCTTTAAACTGGAATAAAAAGTAATTTTTAAACTTTTTTAAATATATTCTATCATATTATGTAAAAAATAATTACCTTATGACTATTATCATAAACAGCTAAAAATGGCGTTTTTAATGCTTCTATAACTTTACGAAAAGATTGGCATGTATCTAAATTCTGAATTTCTTTATATCCATTACTTTTGATGACCGTCACGTTATAAAAGCCTGAATTATACGAATATGGTTTGAATTTATTATTTTTCTCAAAATAAAAATAACCTTCTATCGTGAATTGTATGTTTGAATTTTCTTGCGAAACAAGTCGATAGTTCAATTTGTTTTTTATTTTATATAATAACTTATCATATAAGACAACGTCTAAAAATTCAAGTATTAATAACGTTTCTTTTGAAAAAATTTTTAACTTGAAATTTGTTTAAATTACCTGATGTAATGCCGCTAAACAATAAGAAAAATACTATTCATATAAAATTTAAGATATAAAACAACATTAGTTACGTGTTTACGTATTTACGTATTTAAGAGACCAAGAATAAAATAAAATTACCTATTTTTATAAGAAACATTGTTTTTAAATTTTTTAATTTTCTTCTCAAGAAGATGTATAATCTCAATTTATTATTATAATTTATTACTTTTCTTATTTGATTTTAAAAACTTTTAACCGTACACTTATCATGATTGCTTAAAGAAACGAACTAAATTATTAATGTATCGCTTGATTTTATTTCTCTAACAAGAGAAGATGCTTAACTGATTAAAAGATAAATATTTTTGTAAATCATAATAAACTTTACAATAAACAGTGCTGTCGAGATAAAATTTATTTGGTTTATTATCTTTATTATCTTACAAAACAAACACTGTCGTCTTTTTAAAGAAAGTTTCACTTATTTTATTATAAAGTAAGCCTAGGTAAAATCGCTTTATTTTTACGTATAATATATAATATAGACTATAATATGCTCAAAATATTTATTCTTATGCGTTATAAAATTTCAGTAATTTTATTTTTAATTATATTAATGTAAACAAAATTCTTTCTATTTAAAAATCCTTTAACTTATATGTTACGTACTCGTTTAACAAATATATACATAGAATATTTAACTGCATTTGATGGTTTACGTAAGATTTTTATTGTGTAATTAAAAATGGTGTATCAAAGTGTCAATTTTTAATACAAAATGAAATTCATTAATAAATAATAAATAGTAGTTTCAGCGATAAAATGAAAATTGAATTCCTGCAAATACAATGTATTTAAGGTACGAAAAGTAATCAACGTTGAATAATTCACGAATACCATATATAATAGATAAGATATTGGATTTTTAAACAGCTATACCGGTTGTGAACGATTGCGAAAATAAAAATACGTATAATGTTAAAAAATAATAGCTTCAATTTCAATACATAATGAAAATATTTAATTCGAAAAAAGTAGTATAAGTATAGGTAAATGCGGCGGAAAAAAATATCGCTATAATTTTCTAACTATTTAAAATAAAATCGTAATATTTATTGATTTATCTACCAAAAAGGTAAATCATATTCGTTTATTAATAGACTGAACGAGAATCACACTAAACCTCGCATCAAACGGATAATTTATTACATGCACGTTATAAGCGTTATATAGCACCGAGCAAATACATACAAGAGTATAATGAACCTTTATCGCACGAGTGTGTATACATGCAGATTTAATTCCGCGGTGAAAATCATTGAAAAGGCTCAAAGGCGCCTTCGATGTACAACGAGCGAACGGTAAGTTTCGTAAGTAGAGTCTAATTACGGGCGCTGATAAATGATGCTCCGTTAGATATATGTATATACAGTTACGTATCTGTATGATACTAGACAACTCATATATACACACACACACACACATATATATATATATATATATATATACATAACTGCGACGAAAATGAACATATACTTGATTATACAGTTTGAACGAGCATTACCTACATAAGTACAAGTAAATAGAGAATTTTGTTGGTAGGCGAAACTGCTGTATAAACGTTGATGTTAATATCGAGGATCGATACAACCAATTGAAATCATTCTGGCTAATTAATTATTGCATTCTTTTATTCTCATCTTATTCTTTACGTATTTTTTTTTTTTTTTTTTTTTCTACTCGCGTTTACTGACGCGTTAGTTGATGAAAAATTAAAATGAAATAATAATTATTGAATTTTAAAAATCAAATAATTGAATTTTATTTGTTAAATGACAAATGAAAAACCTGTTTTATTTCTGTTTAAACAATGTGAAATTTACTTTAAGCGAAACAAAATAGGGTAACTAGTACCTTACAAACGAAAGGGAGAATGAATAGTGAGTCTGAGTACGTTATCGCACGGCCTTTTATCGTTTTTCCCACTCGCTCGCGAAATTTTCCACTCCCTACGCGACTTCTTCTTCTTCGCGAAATCTTCGATTTTTTATTTTTTTCGCATGCGCGCACCTACGTCGCTATAAAAAACGAGAAATTCGAATTTCCCGGGCACGCGGGTGTGCCCGTGCACTAAGAGTAAGCCTCGAATTTATTGTAATAAATTCATCGATCGTCCTTCGCATACGAAAATCATAAATTAATACAAAATATTTAATTATATTTAAATGTTAATCGTCGTTATCGATGCATAATTCCTTATTATTGATTTAAGTCGCGACGATAACAACGTTCGCCGATTTTCACCGAATTTCATTGTTTAACATTTCCGCTTCGGCTTTCGCTTAGCTATCTATTTAAAAATTTAAATTTTAACATACATAAAATAATATTATTGTATTATTTTCAAAATATCCTTTAATTATAAATTTATTCTAAAGCCGTTTTTAACAGAGTGGTTTAAAAATTTGCAAAGAAATTCGTTCAAGTAACAAAGGTTAACTTGAAGTCTTACGGAAGACTTCTTAATTAAAATATCGGGTAAGTTGATTAGAGTGTGCGTTCGCGTAGTGAAACACCCGTATTTAAAATGTTGCCAACTGAAGTTTAAGCTTTTATCAGCTGCAAATAATTTTGTACAAATTAAAAGCAACATTAAAACATTGTTGGATAATTAATATATTAATAATTGAACGAGGATATCACAACACTTAAATATCATTTTATCTAAAAAATTTTTTTAACACATTTTGTGTCGTTTAATAAATACTTATATTTATCCCAAATTAATTACAGCAATCTTTCCGATTCGGTAGATCGTAAATAATTTAAACATCAACACAATTTAATATTTAAATTCAATTTATTTGCACAAGCTCATATCGTTCTACCACAAACTACATATACCATACATAATAATAATTAAGTACATTAATTAAAGTACAAAAAACTAAATTTTAAAATTTTGGACAAAAGACTGTCGAAAAACCATACCCATTCGCGTACTACGTATACGTATAAGACTGGCAAAATCCCTCAAAATTCTACATTTTCAACCCCCTTATTCGGCCATAACTTCGCTCGTGCAAAATTTCTCTCTCTCTCTCTCTCTCTCTCTCTCTGTCGGACGCGCGCGCTCAGTCACGGAGTTGTCGACGGAACGCTCCGAGTTTTGCGAGTTTATAGGGAGAGAAAGGGGGCCTTACGAGAGATGAAATACAAGAGAAGCAGAGAGAAAGAGAAAGAAAGAGAGGACGAGGTGAGCTCGTGGAAATTTTACGACTTCTCTGCAGAACTGCGGCTCCAACGACGACTGCATACTTATGTACATGTGTATATATATATATACGTAACGAAGAGTTGTTTCATCCTTCGCGTTGCGTCCAATCTTTAACAGAAAACGTGGAGCAGACAAAGCAGGCAAATAAAGAGATACAAAGCACCAAGAGACTGAAGAAGGTAGCGATATCGTAAATGAAAGTAATTTTCTAGAAAGCGGAAAAAAAAAATTTTTTTTTCAAGCAGATTTACTGAAATTATTTTGATGCATTTTCTTAGAATATCTATTAAAATAATATTACATTAAATCAAGCAATATTTTTTATATTAAGCTTAAGGCACGATTACTATTAAATAATTTATTATTTTTTTAAATAATTTTAAACAATTTGCTTCAGCTGTAATAACTTTTATAATAAATTACTTACTTTAACGCATAGTATAAAAATTTAATTAAAAATGATATTTCTTAAACTATTAAGTATTACAAAAAATTATCTTGTTTTTATATACATCTTCAAATTTTTACTTTATCAATGTAAATTAATTTAATACTTTACTTTTTCTACATCTACATTTTATGTGGCTATGTTGCACTTGTAAATTTGATTATAAGTTACTTATTAAATAATTATTGGAAATTATAAAAATATCATAATAAAAATTTAAATAACTTTCACAGTTTTTAGAATTTTTGATAAACAAGTTTATAAAACAAGGACGATTGAAAATTCTTTTCATAATTTATTTTATTATTATATTGATATCATCTTCTTAGTTATTATTATTTTAGAAAATACATTCAATATACGCGAAAATTAATTCAACGATTTATCCAGAGACATAATTTTTACGTTCTAACATAAATATTTTATAATGTTTTAATAAAAAGTAATCATGAAATATAAATGAATAAGATAACATAATAAAATTTAATCAATATAGATATATTTTGTAAAATTCATATTTTTTAATAAAATTAGAATATTAGAGTAGTTAATTTATAATTATCGTTATTTGTAGAAATAATTAAATAAATTTTAAAACGAAAATCATACATTTTTTTTAGCAATATCATTATATTATTAAATAAAATTTGCATAATTTCAATTTTCTTTTTTTATATTCCTAATGTAAGATTTATCATAATAAGATTTTAACTTGAAAAACATCAATATTAATATAAAATATTCATTATTAAATTATAAAATTTATATTATTAACAAACTTTACCATTTTAAATTCTAAAACCCTTTTAATTAAAATGATTACGTATTATAAGAAAATAATCATGAATTTACACAATTAAGAACATTTAATGCTGAAATATTGTCGAACTGATAATTAAATCGCAGAGCTTCGCATAATTCGACTCAATAAAATCTTAATAAATATAACCAGTAGAGAAAGAGAGAGAGAGAGAGAGAGAGAGAGAGAGAATTGTCGATTTTTGCTCGTTTATTCGCTAACCCCATTTTTGCAGGCATAAGATACACATACACACACAAACACACCTATTACAGACAATTGTGCGCGTTGATTATTGGCGCGCGGATCGTTTAATTTCTCCATGTATCGCGACAATTTGCACGCGTGTACAATTTAAAGATGCGATATTTAATCGTAAACGCCTGCGCGATGTTGACACGCTTCGCTCGACCATTCGAATACCGTAACCGAATCGTCGATAAAAAAATCTCTACAGCGTTATTAGTCAGGACTTGCATCGGTCGCGTGCGCGTGTAAAGAATGAAAAAAAAAAAAGTTTTCAGAATAAAGAGGAGGAAGTGGTTATAGTTACGTAAATATAGTTATAATTACGTAAATTAAAATACGTAGACGCGGTAACCTTGTATGCAGAGTTGTTGGAAGATAGTGGACAGGAGATTGAACTATTCGATTAATTTTACAAAGATGCAGGAAAAAGTTTAATTTGCATTAGTGATAAATTTTATTGATATAATTTTAACTATTTTATTATCGACCAATTTTGATAAAAAATTAAATAATTTTGTATTTTTATTATATTTTTATACTTATTTTTTCCTTGAAAAAAATATTATCCACTTACTTAGTATTAATTTTCAAAAAAAAAAAAAAAAAAATTTTATGATCACAAATTAGTTTAAAAATTAAACTTTTGAGTTGACTTTAAAAAATAAAATCAATAAAAAAGACACTATTTCTTATTACGAAAACATAAGAATATGAGTTTTAAAATTAATGTTAATTTCAAATGATAATTAATTCGCTATTTGATAATGTAAAATTTTATGTACGCAAGATATTGCATTATTAAGTATGACTAATGTTTTATTTCCTATGTACATAATTGAAAAGAAGATGCTATTAATTTTCATTGAACGAAAGATGCATGTATAAAGTAGACGGTTAGAAAAGTCATTAAATTTTTAAGAAAAAAAACTGTATTCCTCTACATATGTACATGGTAATTCCCCAAAGACGAAGTTGTATAGTAGCTTATAGTCGCAAATATGTATAACATAACGAGGACGAGAGGAAAAGAGAGAGAGAGAGAGAGAGAGAGAGAGAAGAAGGATATAAGACAATCGTAATGAAATCAGAATAAGCCGAACTTCGATAAATAGTTTAAGACTTGTAGCACGTGACTGCGTATGCTACCGAACTCAACTCGAACAACGAAGCTGAATAATAAACGAAGACACATACATGCTGAATTGTCAAGGGAAGATGAACCTCCGGCTTCATCTTCCTACCGTGCTTATATTCCTCTCACAACGTGTGCGCCTTCTTGTTTCGATTTTATTCCGTAATCTCAAAAATTTTCAAACACCGAGCAAACTCACGTTTGCATGACAACTTGCTGATCCGTCGACGATAAAAAGTTTTTAAAAATACGTTATCGATTCTGTGGCACGTAAATACTGTTTTTATCGTCGAATAAAATAATTTTATCTAATTAATTGTTGTGCGCGTAAACCTTTACACAGTTTTTAAAAGCAGTTTTATAAATGTTGAAATTTTAATAGCTATTTTTATAATTTTTATTAGACATTTAAAACGTAATTTTAAAACTTTAAATAGTTTCTTTTAAAAGATATTTTTTTGAAAACAAGGTAAATTTTTATTTTCAATTCTTGTAACTCTTGTTTACGCCACGTTAACCTTTATCTTAAATATATCATCGAAAATAAGTGATAAGTTGGCAAAACCACGGAGGATCAAAAACGTGCACTTTTCTCGCCAAAATCAGATAACGCGAGAGAGAGAGAGAGAGAGAGAGAGAAAAGACGTCGTATTTTTAGATTTAACAGGTTCTTCCTTTATAAATGAAACCGATGGAAGAGTCGCCGTCGGTAAAACGGAAGAGTAAACCGGAAAGAGACTGTCGATCCAGGGAAATCTCACTATCTCGGGTTATTAATCTAGCTCTTTGTTCGTTGAATTCGATACCGATAAAACAAACTACCTCCCTTCTCTCTCTCTCTCTCTCTCTCTCTATCCCTCTGTTAATTTTATGTCTTACAGTTGTTGTTTTTTTTTCTGCCAAAATTGGCGCCGTTGATGCTGGCTATTTTTCACACCGATACAAACCTACGTATATGACTCATTTCTGTATATACGATAGCGAAAATTTAACCCTTGAAGAAGAAAAATTATTATTTTTCTTCTCGAATATTTTTTCATTGATATAGAATACTTTTTTAATGTTATTATAAACGAAAATTGCAACTATAGCATAACGGGATTAACGTTTATTTGTAAATTATATTATACAAGCTTTATACATTTAAAGACAACGTTAATTTAAATGCATAAGTATATTAGTATTTTAAATAAAATAAATTTTATAATCATAAATATAAAATAAATAATTTTAATCTGGTACTATTATTATATTTACAAGTCTTGAAATTCACGTAAATTAAAAATTCCGTAAACATCTTTTAGAAGTTTATCACAATTTTATAAATGTAAATAAAATTTACTCGAATCTGAATTTTCACTTTTATTCACAAAATTGTCTCGCAACACTAATAAAATTAGATTCTTTAATTTCTCATAGTATAAGCACCAACGATACTTCAATATTTTAAAGCCGTTAAACATTCAAAGTTACAACGACACGGCAACGATATAACAACAAAAAATCTACATCTCAATGTACATTTAGGATAAATAAATTTATTTCTAGATTGCGCCGTTTCAAACTATTCCCGCTCCCTTCCTCTTTCCCCTGTAATAATGTCTGAATTTTAATCGATCTCAATTTACGACGGGATTTTGCTAACGCGCGGAGGAAGGGAGAAAGGAAGCCGGATAAAGTGCATGAGTTTCGATAACGATTATTACTAATCGCGTGATTTCCGATGCGATCGATAATTAATAGCCACGTTTATCCTACTGGACTTAATACTTGTTTAACAAGATAAATTTTATGAATTATTTAGCGTACAATTTATGTCCCATGCTTAGTTTTTTTTTTTTTTTTTTTTTTTTTAAATTTGTTATCAATTATTAGAAAAATTTATTCGTTATTAAATTGCTTTTAGTTATTAAATAGTCGTCGATATTATCACAATAAATCGAGTAATTAAACAAATTTGTTTCAATATTAATTTTAGATTATTAAAATTTACTTTATTTGTATCAGTATTATATTTTCGTGTATTTATTTATTTATTTATACAAGCCATTGTTAGTCATTGCCCAAGTCACAATAATATAAATACAAGTGCAAAAATTTATTTGTAATCATCTATTTCAATTAATCTATACACTTTATTTAATTGTTATAAAGAAATATAGTAAGTGTAAATTATAATTCCACGACAATGTTGTACAGTGTCGATTTTTCAAATTATCCATGTATAATAATTATTTTATCAAAATTTTTCTTTCCCTTTAATTTTTTGATTTTACGTGTTGATTTATTTATTTTTTTATTTTCAAGCTAAACGCGCCCCATGTTTCGTTCATTCGGATGAAATTCATTTGAGTATACCCAATGTACATGTACGCGTACGTTAACAAGACAAATACCGACGTAAACGAGGGGAAAAAAAAAAATTTCTTTTTTCTTTCCAACGCATCCATGTAAACTGTCGTATTTACATCAGTTTTCCACGTCTACTTTTGTATTTTACTTTTCACGTTGACATAAACCTTTAAATTGAATGCACGAATGCACGTGTAACAATCCTTTATATAAAAAAATAGCATTAAGTAAAAATTTAAATATATAAAAATATTAATAAATAATTAAAAAAAATTAAATGTATTAGGTAAAAAGATATTAACGCTAATAAGCTACATTTTATTTAGTAAAAATTTAGCAAGGTATTATGCTATTGATACAATGTTTAATTTATTCCGAACATAAACTTCAAATTACTTATATACTCTAATAAGCAATTTAACTAAAGATCTAAGGTTGATTGAATTTCTATTAAACGCAAGTTTTGCGGAAAGAATTGCGATCATTTTAAACATTATCAAAGATTCAAAATTTTTCTAGTTATTAAATATATTACTTGTGCAAAATTTTAAATGCCAACATTAGATATTAAACAATTTTGCGGAATAAAATTAACGCAGCCAAAAAGAAAAAAAAAAAAGAGCAATCGTGAAAACGATATATATATATAAATAAAAAGTAACGTATGTAAGAGAAAATTGGAAAAATACAAATGGAAAGAAAGAGTCGAGGAGAGTAAAGAGAGAGAGAGAGAGAGAGAGAGAGAGAGAGAATGAGAATGAGAAAAAGGAAGGAAGGTAACGGAGAGAGTCGCGGTATACACGTAAACTTAGACTCTATCCCTTATTTATAGCCTACACTATGTTTCCCAAATGTGCTTGCGCTTTAGCTGCGAGCTTTCCACCGGAGAGAAACAAAAGGACGTCGTATCGCCGGTGGTTGTAATACGCGCGCCCGACTACGGGGATGGGGAACTATAGATAAGGCCGGGCAGCGCTTTCGCTTTCTTCCATCTTTTTTGCGGCCGCTATATATGCGCATCCTGCGAAGACGTAAGAGTTTCGGAAGATTATGAGGGTACTTTATGCCAGTCATCTTTTATTTACCATGATTTATTTTTACCATAGATTAATTACTTTATTTATTAGCTTTATCGCATTGACATTTTTTTTCTTCGTTTAACCATTCGTCGTTAAGCTTTGTTCGTTACGAATGATAGTTAAATTTTCTTTTACTTGATTAAATAATTAATCTATTGCGCATAATTGAAATTTTCTAATAATTCATATGATAATAGATATAACTGATATATATATATATATATATATATATATATATATATATATATATATATATTTAATTTTGATTTACAAAGAACAGCTTCTAACGAAATAAATTTTAATGCTTTAAATTTTATATTTTATGAAAAACAAACATTGGTCAGTCATTTTACATTTTTCATATATATTTTTCAAATTTTATTTCATCGGTTTATCGGTTTTCTTATCTATGCAACATGCACTCACAGATACATCTTCAATTATAAAGAAAGACAGCGCGATATGAATAAGTTTATTTATATTATCTTTCAAAAAGAAAAATTATATTTACCAAATAACAAATGTAATAAAAAATCGTTCGTATCACGTTTTAAGATAAATTGTTTGTCAATCATTTCAAAATTTTTTATATCCGTCTTTTTTTAATTAAAATATAATAATCTCACTTTTTCTAAACTCTTTATTTCTAAAATATAGACAAATATACATACAAAAAGTTTTTGTGACGTTTTCTAAAATTCTGAGAGAAATCCCATTTCTTCGTTTACGTGTTTAATATAATTTTTTTTTTTTTTTAATTAATATTCAATTTTTGTTTAATACATTTAATCGAATGAAGATTTACATCAAATACGACTAATAAATGAATATGCAATGAAATTTCTTAAAAGTCCGATTTTTTCATTTTTTGACACAATATTTACCTACTGTCTTAAAAGCATCCAGGCTGACCATATAAAGTTTTGTTCTACTAGCATTACCACTGACAGTGAGCGCCGACTCACCTAATAAAAGACGACGCTTCATATTCCATTTGAAGATCAACAAAGGAAAGCTGAACACGCTACTACGAAGAAAATGTATCATAAGAAAGACGGAAAGCCAAATGTGCTAAGTGATTCGAGTTTACGACTGTACGCTTCAAAAATAAGTAAAACTTACGAAGTAAAACTTTTAAATTTGATTTAAAAAATTGATGGATAAAAAATTGCAGTTTATAACTTTTGAAATCGTCCTCAAATTTTTGAAGATATGTAAAACTGTGTATTATTCATAAAATGTAATTTTAATAAAATTTATAACCATTAATTTTTTTAGTCCCTCTTGTAATTTTAGCCATTCGTGGCTGGAATCTTAACATCTCGCCCCATAAATAATCAATTTTAGTAAAATTAAATCCATTAGCCTCTAGAGTTAATAAATTTCTTTAATATTCTTTTTATTTACTAATTTATGCTTTCTTAATCAGCCTAACAATTCTAAACTAATGCATATTTTGTAAATGTTGTTAATATTTTTTTGTATTATATTTTAATTAACGTAATAAATATTTATGCAATTTTTGTAAGATTCATATAAATTATTTCATTTATAATATATTTAAAAAATCGAATAATTTAAAATTTATTTTTAGAATGAATTTTCTTTTATAATTAAATAAACATTATAATAATAAATGTTGCATAAAATTGTTGATAGTAGAACGTAACGCACCTTCGTACAATTAATTTGAGATTGACCTCGAGCGAGTTGGTACTGCGATGCCTTGCTAGGTGGCTTAGTACCGAACGCCACCGCTGGGTGGCAACGGCCCCTTTTTTTCGTTTCCACTACCAAAAAAATCCCTTGAGGCTATATCGTAAGCACAGCTTCCACTCCAAATCGGCTTGCCTTGCGAGCTCTCGTAATGCCGATTTTACCCGTTGGGAATGAGTTGGTAGTAATAATCTTGTAAGGGTGATGGTTTACTGGTTACTCGGTCAATCCGAGTCTCGTTCACAAGCCGGCTTCCATTTTCTGTTCATCCTTGCATATGATCGCCGTTGAAAATCAACGTTGAATGCGAATCATAGGTAGATTTCTTCAACCTTCAGCAACAAGTGGAAGAAGCACTATCCGAATAACAGGTACGGTAAAAATAATTTTTAAAAAAACTTTCACAGTTGACAACCAGCAAAAGCAGCAACGATTAGTACTGTCGTATTCTCTCCTTAAAAAAGAGTGACGACGAAGAGCTCGAAGAAAAAAAGATTCATGTAGAATAAACATGTAAATCTAAGGTATTTTTATTTTATCTTTCAAAATTTAGTTTTTGGCATCTCTCTTATTAGGTTGTTCAAGAAGTTTTGAAAGCGACATCTATAAAGCAGTAGAAGAACCAAAATTTTTACGCCATTTTAATATTTTATCTTTCATATAAACATACCCAAGGTTTCATTCCACTCTGTCAATTCATTGTTTGTTTACAAGCCATTTGAAGTTGACGTATCAGTGTATTTTTTTTACAATGGAAAAAACCGAATATCGTGCGGTGATAAAATTTTTTGTTTTAGAAGGTTTATCAGCAACGGAAATTCATACAAAAATGGTGAAAGTGTTAAAGGAATCTGCTCCTTCATTTCCAACTGTGCATCGATGGGTTTTAGAGTTTAGACGTGGTCGAAAAAGCGTTGAAGACGATCCACGCTCAGGACGTCCAAAAAGTGCATCAACACCAGCATTCATAGCAAAAGTACAGGATATGGTTTTGGAAAATCGTTGATTGACTGAGAGAGATTTAGCAGAAGCTCTAGACATCTCATTAGGCAGTGTGAGTCATATTTTAAATGAAGTTTAGGGTTTCAGAAAGCTCTGTGCACAATGGATGCCGCATTCGCTCACAATGGAACAAAAACACGTTCAAATGCGACTTTCTGAGCAACATTTGGAGCGTTTTCGAAAAGATAAAAAGGATTTTTTACGTCGCTTCATCACTATGGATGAGACTTGGGTCTACCATTATGACCCTGAATCAAAACAAGAGGCTAAAGAGTGTTGTCAACCAGGCACTTCGGCACCGAATCGAGTTCGTGTCCAAAAATCGGCGAAGAAGATGTTAGCGTCAGTTTTTTGGGATGCAAAGGGATTTTGTTGGTGGATTATCTCCAAACTGGCAAAACAATAAATTCTGAATATTATTGTAACCTTTTGGACCAATTGGATGAAAAAATTAGTGAAAAAAGACCCGGTTTGCACAATAAAAAAATCATTTTTCATCAAGACAATGAACCCGCTCACACAGCTCAAAAAACCATCACTAAAACAACCGAATTAAAGTCGAATTGTTGCAGCATCCACCTTATTCGCCTGATTTAGCTCCCTCTGACTTCTGGCTGTTTCCACACCTCAAGAAATTCCTTCGTGGGAAGCATTTTTCATCAAACGAAGAGGTTATAGCCGTCGTAGAGGAGTATTTTGTAGGCCTTGCAGAAAGTCACTTCCATGATGGGATAAACAAGTTCGAAGACCGTTGGACCAAGTGTATTAAACTTATGGGAGATTATACTGAGCAATAAAAGTGATTTCACCAACAAAAAAAAGTATCTTCATTTCCGCTTTCAAAACTTTTTGAACAACCTAGTATTGACCCCGATAGCAGCACATGGTCGCCAATTTTTGACGTCAATTTGAAGTCACAGGTGCTCAAAAAATTTTGTCGCCACTTTCGAATGCACAATGCGAGCGTGGAGTGTAGCAATTTTTTAAATTTCGTTGCTGACAATTTGTCAACATTTTGCTGGCCGTTTTGATTTTTCATCACGTGCCACATTTATCATTATAAAATTATTTATAACAAATAAATATAATAAATAAATATGTGAAATTAATTTAGGTATTTCTAAAATTATTTATTTTTAATTTTTTTTTTTGCGGGCAAAATATATATAGCACGCAGTGTACGGGTAGCTGATATTGTTAAAGCACATGTTCAAGCAAATCCAGTTACCAAGCTTACATACGTAAGTATTAAAGAGTTTAATTTGCATTTAATAATCAAATTTATAAGTTTATTAGTTTTTTAGCTAAATTATTTCATTTCTAGACATATGTATATCTGTATATAAGTTACAAAATTATTCGAAATTTATTCATATTAGGTTGCTGCAGATGAAATAGCTGATTTAGCAATCACATAAAGTTGGCTGTAATTTTAGTGTATTATGTTGGCACAAGGCGGCGCAAATGATATGACATATTGAAGTATAAATACTGCTACCTTGGTGTATGGAGTCATTTCTGTTTTGCACTTCATAGTGATCGTAAAAACAAAAAGAGAAAGTGAACATGGAAGTGAATCAAAAACGGCTAATTTTACTATACGAATTTAAATTAGAGCACAACGCAACGGAAGCAACGAGGAATATCAACAGCGCATTTGGGCCTGATATAGTTAGCGAACAAACCACTCGGCGGTGGTTCGAAAAATTTCGATCCGGAGATACGGACCTTGGAAATGAGCCACGGGGACACCCAGGACCATCGATCGATAACGACGAGCTGTGTGCATTAATGGAGTCTGACCCCCGCCAAACTATAAGGGATCTTGCCGAGAAATTAGGCGTTCACAATTTGACAGTTTGCCACCACTTGCAACAACTTGGAAAAGTGAAAAAGCTTGACAAATGGGTTCCGCATGATCTTACCGAGCAAAACATGACATGTCGAATGGAGATTTCAAGTTCTCTTCTCTCCCACAACAAAAAGGAACCGTTCTTGCACCGAATTGTGACCTGCGATGAAAAGTGGATTTTATACGATAAAATCCTAAATCTGAAACAGATAAGGTAAGTGATCCCGAAAAATCAAATGAATATGTTTCTAAATTGTCTTTCATTACTAATCCATCGATTATAATTAGATCATTAAGTTTCGGTTTTAACACGTTCAATCCGGCGTGAACCACCGGTGGTTCATAGGCATTGCTTTCATCTGGCGGCGTGAACCACCGGTGGTCCACACGTAGTTTGTATTTTATTTGTATATATATTTCACAATTCATAAATAAAGTTTTATAAGTACTTTATAACAATTTCATGCAACTAAACTTCAGACTCAAGTCACTGACAACAGAAAAAATAGTGAAACAAACAAGCGCCGTCAGATGAATAAACAACTAATAATCTCGAGCCTGCCGACCATACGGACTTCGAAAAAATGCGCCAGGTTGAACGTGTTAATTCATCTATTTTTGATAATTTAGGTATTTAAAAAATTTTAATATTTATAAATAAATTCCATATAGCTTATAAATTGCCGCATTACTAAAGTTATTGGTTTTTATAAGTTCAAATTTATAATGATCTTTTATTGCGAGATTTTTTATTATATATTCTTACTTTATGAATATACTTTAATTAAGTTGTTGTGAATACTAAGTTGTAGTTGATTTTGTTTTCAGATACATCTAATCGACAAACTCAAATTTCAAATAATGAAGAATTTAAAAATAATTTAACTTCAGAAAATATTATAGAACATGATCTTCAGAAAAATAAAACTATAAAAAAAAATTGTAACAAAGGTATTCATATAAATAATGCAAGTAGTTTATTATTTGACGGATTTTCTATTAAACTTCTTTAATTTCTTCTTATAGATAGCTTTGATCAATATAACATTAAGAATAAAGAATTAGAGGAGTCAGAAGAGATTGCAAAAGACGAGTTTGAAAACAATAAAAATACAGAGAAAACAGGTAATAAACTTTTATGTGAACAAGTAAAATGTTTTTTATTAAACAATTTTAATTTTTAATTACTGTTTTATTTCGTGGAAAATATCTATATATCATTTATATATACAATTTAATATAATATTTTAAAACTTTTACATAAATTCTAATAATAATTTACAAAACTTTATAAAAATTTAAATGAAACTCATTAATTATAAAGTAAATTGTATTAATAATGCATTTCTAGAAACTACAAATGATTTATTTAATAAGAATATTCAAGATTATGAAGAATTCCAATCAGATGATTTAAATATAGATCCGAAATTTGAACCCTCGGATGATTCAGACCTTTCTCATTCTAATGCGGAAGAATCAGACGCTTCAAATGAGACAGACAATATAGCTGTCAATGCTATACAAAATAATAAAAGTAAAGCAAATAATAAAAGTATCAGAAGGATTAATCAAGAAAATAATATATCTCATATTTCTGATTTAGAAATATCAATAAATACGCAGTCAGTAGCCGATGTACTAAAAAATTCGTTAACACGTGTGTTCTCAAGAAAAGAAAGATCCAAGACATATACTTGTAAACTTTGTAAAAGGAAAATTATCAAATTCGCAGAGCATTTTACTTCAGTTCATAAAAATTTGCCAGATACCCAGAGATTAAAAGCAATAAAAGCTGAACCAAGAAAAAAAATCAACCATTAACACGTTCCGTGCCACGTGTACCACCGGTGGTACACGGTAAACTTGATCGTCAGGCCACGTGTACCACCGGTGGTACACGCAGTCATATTTATTTAATGCGCTATGGCCTGAACGACAAGTCAGGCAAAAATGGCTTGGCACGGAACGTGTTAAATAAAAAGTATTTTGCCGTTCGAATCGTTAAAATATCCCTATTAGTTTATAAGATATTTACAAAAAACTGTTTTCACCTATTTTTTAGGGGTGATTTTAACCCCTTAAAAGTGGAAGTTAGCCGATAAGAAAAAAACACGTATCTCTTTTTTGATGTACTTTAAAATATCCCAGAACCAAAGAAATCGATAGGTTCGGGTTGAGAACCTTTTCTTGTAAGTGTCCCGATTTTTTACAATAATTACAAAATTTGTTTTCGCGTATATTTAAATTTTGAAATTTTTCGATTTCTTTTAAAAATTTTTGTTCTATTTCCTCGACAATAGCATATTGTGCAGCATCTTCTAAAGTATCGGGTTTGTGCGATTTTACTATGATAGCTATATCCTTTTTTAATTCGCAAATAAAAACATTAAGTGCTTGAGTTTTTAGAAGATTTACACACGCAGTTCTATTGACAACTGGAAGTGTATCATCTAAACTACTTGTTAATTTTAATAAACAATTTTCTACTTAATAAGTTAAAACATCTTCATTTCCACCTTGTCTACGCGTGGATAATTCTAATTACCATTGACCGTGTGATCTTTTATCTGAATAAGTATCATTTAAATAAGTTTTTAAAGACGCACAATTCGGAAAAACTCGATTTCTGATTTGTGCTCTTGCATTACCGGTTATTTTTGTTTAAATGATTGAAAATAATATAATTTTATTTGGTTCCGATAATAAATCAAACGCGGTGTCACAATTGTTATAAAATTCTTACAAATGTCTTTTGTCACCATCGAAGTTGGTGAGCATTTTAAAAGCGATATCAAGTGAGATCGACATTATTAATTTTATTTATTAAATAAATTTAATATAATATATCGCATATATTATATTTACTCGATACAAAAATATATTTATCACACACTTATAATTTTATTTATTAATTTTTCTTCGATTTGCGCGTTAAAATCAAGTGACTTACATTGAGATGAAAATAGCGATCATGTTCTTCATTTGAACTTGCGATGAGACGGCGAAGATGTAATAGACGTAGCGAGGATCTGACAAATGCAGTGGCGACGTAGTAGATTCGTTAATGTAGTGGATGCAGTGACGATATAGTAGATACAGCGATGATATAGTAGATACAGCGATGATATAGTAGATACAGCGATGATATAGTAGATACAGCGATGATATAGTAGATACAGCGATGATATAGTAGATACAGCGATGATATAGTAGATACAGCGATGATATAGTAGATACAGCGATGATATAGTAGATACAGCGATGATATAGTAGATACAGCGGTTGAAACAGCGATGAAATAGTGGTTGACTCGATCGAGAAGCACAGCGCGAAACAGAGATGTTGCAGGAGACAGTGGATTTTATGCGTTGCTTAGTCCTCGAAGTTCACCTGTTCGATTTAATTTTAGGCTTTTAGTCCTTAAATTCTTGATGAACAGAGGTTATATGTTTTTTGGTAATTTCTTCCAAAATATTTTTCCTCTGACGTTTGTGTTAGAAAAAGAAAAGAAGTTCTTTTAATTTTCATAAAAAGCACTGACGCACTTTCACAAACACAATCACGTTATCCCACTTCTGACACCAGTTTTGTAATGTACTTCGAGGATTTAATAGAATAAACACAACACATGCGTTTTATATAAAAACAATACGTATATTTTTTCCTTTACTTGTGTAACACATAAAATACAAAAGAAACGTAAAACAAAACAATGGAATTCGAACGTTGCGCTGGAGCTTGATGTGCTCTCGATTGAGTCGCGAAAGAATCTGTCTGGAGAGTGGCCTTTTCGAAGCATGATACCAGCCTCTTCAATAAGTTTTGCGGTTCGATAAGAGAAGGTGTTGCTACTAGCCTAATTTTTTTTTTGTTATGTTGGTACACTCTTCATATAAACGTATGTGTAAAAAAGCTAATGAGTTCTAATTATATGTATATTAAATAATGGAATGAGCGAGGGAAGGTTGGATAAATAAATCAACAATTTATTTCGCGGGAAAAAGACGACTTGTATCGGCGTAAAAACTCTCACGGAACAGAGAGAAAAGCCGATACAAGCGAATATTTTATTCAAGACGCTAAAGAAATTATACAAAAGAAAGAGACTCTACGATAGACAAAAAAGGTAGAAAAACGCAATTATAATTAACCGCAATTCGCCGCGAGGTACCTTTCGCACGTTGGAGAGCTCTCCTACCTTTACGGTCGCCGGGAACGTGGACAGCACGACGTAAAGTCCTGGCCGCACGTGGGTGGGATGCACCTTCCTCGGTCGCAGGACGCCTCGACGTCTCGAGGGAGCCAATCCTGGACCACGGGCAGACCTTCTCAGCCCTGCCGCGTAGGTAACAATCGCCGGATGGAGATCGGCACGTCGAGGAAGCTCGCACGTGGCCGACGTCCCAACACTCGATGGAAAACACACTCGCAACACGCCGCTCGCAACACACACACACAGTCACACGACGCGACGCACCGGCTACAATAATAAGGAGGTCAACCGCCCTGAAAAGGACGTACGTGAAGACCCAAGACGCAAGATAGATATATAAAATTAATTATCAATCAGAGATAAACCGCAAAGGTGACTGATTCCTCGAGAGGAGTTGTCAGTACTAACTGGCACGAACGTGCAAGCCGAGAAAATTCGCGCTAAAAACGGGAGAGACCCCTGGCGGCGCGCGCATGCGCTCGCCCGCTCTCGCCGCCGCGATCGACGCGCTACGACGCGAATTTCATAATCCCTCAATGCCGTACATAACCCGAACATTCCGCCCGCCTTCGTCCAACGGACGAATTTGCCCCTTGAATGTCGGGAGAACAGCTTACTTCCCCTTCTCATTCAATGTCAGAGGGCAAAGTCGAGCAACATGTCGTCTGAAAGAAGAGGTGGTTGTCTTGATGGTTACGACTCGCACCAACCCATCTGGACCAGGATGCACCTCGATGACCCTGCCCAATGGCCATTCTGATGGAGTGTACCGATCATCTTTGACTAGCACCAGCTGACCTACCGCAAAGTTTTCGCAAGGATCCCTCCACTTTCCCCTTTCTTGTAAGTGAAGCAGATACTCGGTCGACCAACGCTTCCAGAAGTTGTTACGGATACGCTGAAGCAGCTGGAACCTGGTCAACCGATTTTCTGGCAACTTTGGACAGTCAGCTTCCGGAAGTAACACCGAGACTCCTTCATTGAGGAAATGAGAGGGAGTAAGCGCCCTTAGATCGTTGACGTCAGCATTCAACGCACCCAGAGGACGAGAATTGAGACAGGCCTCGATTTCTACCAAGACTGTAGAAAACTCCTCAAACGTGAGAGTATGCTCGCCAACAACCCTCTTCAAGTGATACTTCACCGATTTGACCCCTGCTTCCCACAAACCCCCATAATGAGGTGCACTAGGAGGGATGAATGTCCAGTTGGTCCCATCGTTGGCAAGAACAGCGCCAACCTCCTTGTAAAAGTCTGACGCACGATGGAACATACCCTTGAGTTCTTTATCAGCTCCTTGGAAATTGGTGCCGTTGTCGCTGTAAAGATTTTGGCAAATGCCTCGTCTCCCAACGAACCGACGGTACGCACAAATACACGATGCTGAAGTTAGGTCACTGACGAGCTCGAGGTGAATAGCTCGAGTAGCGAAACACACAAACAGAGCAATGTAACCCTTGAAGGAGCTATTTCCACGACCTTTCGCCATCCGAATCTGAAAGGGCCCCGCGTAATCGAGTCCGGAATGAGAGAAGGCCCTGCCACTCTGTCAGCCGGAAGTTCGCCCATGAGTTGTTGAGCCGAATGAGGCTTCACCCGTTGACAAGGAACACATGCGCGAATCATCGATTTAACAAGCCGATTTCTACCCAGAATCCACACCTAAGACATTAGAATGCTCGATGTCAAAGACGGACCACCGTGCAGGCACTGATGATGAGCGTGTCGCACAAACAACAAACTAAGAGCAGAGTTCTGAGGCAAAATCGGAGGGTGTTTTTGATCGAAAGAGAGACCAGAGTGAGCCAATCGACCTCCTACACGCAAGAGTCCATCCTCATTGCCCAGAAACGGGTTTAAGTTACTGAGACGATTGCCCCTCGGCAGTCTCTTTCCCGATCTCAAAAGCTTAACCTCCTCAGCGAACGCACCTGCTTGAGCTAGACGAATGACTGCCACCCGAGCGGAAGAGAGCTCAGCAGTGGTCAAAAAGAAGGACGAAGAGCTCTCTGCCGGCGTTCCCCTGTTCAGAATACGCTCAAGAGCACGTCTGCAGAGCGCTACGACACGAACAAGTCTAGTTAACGTTGAGAATCGAGTCAGAATCTCGGACTCCTCAGAACTCGGATGAACGTGATTCGTCCGAACCGGGTCAGCAGGCTGAGGCCACTCTGTTGGAAGCATGGATAGCCATGCCGGGCCTTGCCACCACAGAGTACTGTTGGCCAACTCCCCCGGCTGAACTCCTCGCGTCGCCAAGTCAGCCGGATTCTCCTTAGTCGGAACATGCGCCCACGTTGCCGACGGTAGCTCAGTTTGAATCAGCGAAACTCGGTTGGCTACAAAGGTCTTCCAGTGGCACGGATGTTTACGAAGCCAAGTGAGCACGATCTGACTATCAGACCAGGCAAATATCGGCAGCCCTTGCAGAAAGTCTAACTTAGTCACATGCAAGATGAGTTTGACAAGAAGAGCTGCACCACACAACTCTAAATTGGGAATGCTCACCGTTTTCACTGGAGCTACCTTCGACTTAGCCGCTAATAAAGAAC
This sequence comes from Chalcis sispes, assembly GCA_949987625.1. NCBI lineage: Eukaryota > Metazoa > Arthropoda > Insecta > Hymenoptera > Chalcididae > Chalcis > Chalcis sispes. The sequence continues at coordinate 18,782,389 of OX465095.1, read as the reverse complement.
TTCGGAAATGTCCGTTGTCCTCGTCGATTCGCAAATAAACCACTGCAGCATACGCTCGAGAAGAAGTATCTGAAAACCCATGTATCTGGTAAGAACAAGTAGCATTACCACCTAGCCAACGCTCAATCGACAAGGAAGGCAATGCAGATAAACCCCTGCAATAATCATACCAGCGCTCACAAATCTCAGCTGGTAGAGGCGAATCCCAATCGCACTTCATAATCCACATATCTTGCATCAAAATCTTTGCAATGACCGTGACTGGAGCAAGCCAACCTAATGGATCGAATAATCGAGCAATATTCGAGAGGACGGACCTTTTCGTATAAGCTGCAGACAAGTTTTCCAAGCTGGCAGCATTGAACCTGAAGTTGTCCTGCGATGGAACCCAGCGAACTCCTAAGGCCTTGACCGACTCATCCTCGCTGATCTGCTTCTCCGAGACCTGCCGTGTGGAATCAGGTAGCAGCTCTCGATGGTTCGCAGCCCATTTGTCCAACTCAATTCCAGCGGAGCCTAACAGCTTGATAAGCTCGACTCTCTTTTGGATCGCAACCGACAGATCATCCGCCCCTGCGAACGTGTCGTCCAAGTACGTCTCTGACTCCAGACAACAAGCCCCGAGTGGAAACCGATGACCTTCATCCTTGACTAACTGCGACAAAGTGCGAATTGCTAAGTAAGGAGCACAAGCCGTTCCGTACGTGACAGTAGTCAGGCGGAAATCGACAGGTTCAGATGCTGCGTCGGGCGCCCAGACGACCCTTTGGTAGTCCTGATGTTCTGGATCCACCCGAATCTGTCGAAACATCTTGACTATGTCGGCTGTGAATGCAAAACGATACCTACGCCAATTCAAGAGAATCAAGGAGAGATCACGCTGCAACGGAGGTTCTGTTAACAAGAAAGCGTTGAACGAGTGCCCATCTCTCGTCCGGCGAGAAGCATCAAACACCACTCTCAGCTTCCACAATAAGGCGAGTTCTTGCACTACTGGATGATGAGGCAGATACCAAGCGTCAGGATTTGAAATCTCCGACCGTGGAACGCGTACCATATGCCCTAGCTTCTCGTACAGCTCCATGAAATCGCGATACGCTTTAGCCATCCTCGTATCACGTAAGAAACGACGATGCAAATTGGAGAGAGAGCCAAGAGCTATACCTCGAGACTCTTTTGCAACTGACGGAAGATCAGTCTTCAGAGGCAGCTTCACCACATACCGACCCTGTGCGTCTCTCTTGTGAGTGTCCATGAAGATTTTCTCGCATCTCTCATCCTCCGGGTTCAGCTTCAGTGGCTGCGCCAAGAACTCTTCGAGCGTCCAAAAACGCTGCAACAACTTATCCAATTCGTCCTGATGAGCGCAGTGAAGCATCTGAACTGGAGGATGGGTCGCAACCCCTGCCGCCCGCCGTGGCATATCTGCCTCCATTGGCCCGGAAACAATCCAACCAAGTACGGTGTTCTGAGCGACTAGTTGCGACGTAGTGGATCTCTTTACACCAGAGCGAAGTAACTGACCATAAAGATCAGCTCCTAAAATCATGTCGATTTTCTTCGGAATTGCAAACTCAGGATCAGCCAGAATCACGTCAGAAAATTGCTCTCTCGCCAAATCCTCACTAACTTCATAAGAAGGAAGAAGCGACGTGAGTTTAGGGAGAACTAGCATCTCAGTTTCGACCTCGAAGCCCGAATCTACCGCTGAACGAAGAGTGATAGGAACGATAGAACGCGCAACGCCAGCTGCACTAGCCCCAAGTCCAAACAATGGCACGTGTGTACGTCGCTTAGGTAGTCCAAGTAACTGCACAATGACCTCGGACACAAATGACGCTTCTGAACCTTGATCTAAGAGCGCCCGTACACACGTGCCCTTGCCCTTCGAACCTACCACTAATACACGCGCAGTAGCAAGGAGAATCTTCCTCGATGATAACAGGGGCTTAGCTGCATGTAATACCACCGCTGAGCCAGCACCAGAGTTCCCTTGGTCAATCTTGGACGCAGTACTCGTCGATCCTTGGCTGCTCCTACTAGAATCATGAAGAGAGGAATGATGTTTCCGCTTACATTCCGAACAACGACCAGAAGAAGAACAAGAGTTCACTCGATGATATCCAAGACAATTGAAACAGAGCCGCAACCGCTTGACTTCCTTCTGACGATCCTGTGGTTTCTTGCCCTTGTACTGAGGGCAACGCATCAGAGCATGTGACTCAGCGCATAGAGGACACTGTGAAGGGTTCGCGTAAAAAACTTTACGAGGCTGATTCGATTTGAGCGGAGGAGCTGACCTCTTCTCACCTCGTCGCTCAGGTGCAAGCATGCCTAGGGTTTGAGCTCTAGTTTCGAGGAACTCAACAAACTCGTAGAATGTCGCTGGAGTGTACGATGACTCAGGATCTCCTTGCTCTGCTCCTATCCTTGCTTCGACCATTTTCCGCTCCTTCTCGCTAAGCAAGGACTCCCACCGCTTACGAGACTCTGTATCCAAACGCTCGGACAAGAGGAAAACGAACCAAACGTCCCAATGATCGACAGGCATCTTTAAATTCTGCAGAGCACGAACGATACGCTTAGCTTCATCAATAAAAGAGCGTAACTCATCAGCTAATTCCCTTTTAAGATGAGGAAGCTCCATAAAAGCCTTCAAGTACCTGGTGATGATGAGCCTCGGATTATGGTAACGAACCTCCAACGCCTTCCATGTGCTTGCATAGTTAACGTTGGTAGTTGGCACATCTTTGACCAAATCAGCCGCACTCCCGGTCAAACACATCTTTAAATACTGCAATCTAGTCGCATCGGCAATCCGAGGCAAATCATGAACCATATTCTTGAAGTTATCCCGAAAGCTTGCCCAATCCTCATAATTTCCTGAGAAGGAAGGAAGAGAGATTCTTGGAAGTTTTGTGAGCCCAGACTCAGACAGAGTAGAATTTAGAAGTCCACCAGCAAGTGTAGATTGATCAGCGATCTCCAACTGCGACAACAATGTCAAAAACTCATCCAAAGCTTCCTCATACGCCCCTTGAAGCTCGCTAAATTCATCCTCACTGACGTACGTATCGATCTCAGCGTCATCTCTAGCGACAATATCAGAATGAACCTTTCGAGCCTCCTCCCAGATTTGCTTCACCGCATCGATTCGTGCTTGAATTATATTTTTATTAAGAGACGCACGTGGTTTAGCGATCAAACGGCTATGCAGTCCCTTAATTTCCTCCAGGCGCCTTCCCTGTGAGGCAGTCAGCTTTTTCAGCGCTGAGGGAGCCATAGTAAACCGGCTTTAAGAGACGAAAACGGGAGAAAAAGTAATCCTAAATTTGGAATAAATTCGAAAACAGGAGAAAACGAAAATAAATAAATAACTAAATATGCTCGAGAAGAGAGAAAAGGAAAAATGCACAGCTGATACAAGAAGTCACAACAAGAAAGCACGGCAAGAGTGTGCGAGTCGCCAGTCAATACCGAGAATTCACGTGTTTACGCCGCGAGGCTGCGGCGCGAAGCCGAAGCGCGTAACTGACGCACGAGGCCCTAGCGCGCTTGCCGACAACGGCCGATTCCGCGAATCGCCGACCGAACTCTTTAACGACTCGCTTGTTTACAAATTCGCTATGAAATTATTGATTTTTCAACCCAACCAATCACTCACTCCTCACCCGGGGCACCATGTAAAAAAGCTAATGAGTTCTAATTATATGTATATTAAATAATGGAATGAGCGAGGGAAGGTTGGATAAATAAATCAACAATTTATTTCGCGGGAAAAAGACGACTTGTATCGGCGTAAAAACTCTCACGGAACAGAGAGAAAAGCCGATACAAGCGAATATTTTATTCAAGACGCTAAAGAAATTATACAAAAGAAAGAGACTCTACGATAGACAAAAAAGGTAGAAAAACGCAATTATAATTAACCGCAATTCGCCGCGAGGTACCTTTCGCACGTTGGAGAGCTCTCCTACCTTTACGGTCGCCGGGAACGTGGACAGCACGACATAAAGTCCTGGCCGCACGTGGGTGGGATGCACCTTCCTCGGTCGCAGGACGCCTCGACGTCTCGAGGGAGCCAATCCTGGACCACGGGCAGACCTTCTCAGCCCTGCCGCGTAGGTAGCAATCGCCGGATGGAGATCGGCACGTCGAGGAAGCTCGCACGTGGCCGACGTCCCAACACTCGATGGAAAACACACTCGCAACACGCCGCTCGCAACACACACACACTGTCACACGACGCGACGCACCGGCTACAATAATAAGGAGGTCAACCGCCCTGAAAAGGACGTACGTGAAGACCCAAGACGCAAGATAGATATATAAAATTAATTATCAATCAGAGATAAACCGCAAAGGTGACTGATTCCTCGAGAGGAGTTGTCAGTACTAACTGGCACGAACGTGCAAGCCGAGAAAATCCGCGCTAAAAACGGGAGAGACCCCTGGCGGCGCGCGCATGCGCTCGCCCGCTCTCGCCGCCGCGATCGACGCGCTACGACGCGAATTTCATAATCCCTCAATGCCGTACATAACCCGAACAGTATGTGAAGTTTCATTTCAATATGCCAATTCATTCTTTGTTTACAAGCTATTTAGTATCGACGTGTCACAGTATTTTTTTATAATGGAAAAAATCAAGTATCGTGCTATCGGACTCTTCGCCTTCAATTAGTACAGTAGAAAGATGGGTTGCTGAATTTAAACGTGGTCGTACAAGCCTTGAAGACGATCCACGTCAAAGACGTTCAAAAACAGCAACAACACAAGAAATCGTAGAAAAAATACAGGATATCGTATTGGAAAATCGTCGAGTGACTGAAAGAGATTTAGTAGAAGTCCTAGGCATCTCATTGGGCAGTGTAAGCAATATTTTGACTGAAGTATTGGGTTTCAGAAAGCTGTGTGCACAATGGGTGCCGCATTCGCTAACAATCGAACAAAATCACATTCGAATGCGACTTTCTCAGCAACATTTAGAGCGTTTTCGAAAGGATAAAGTGGATTTTGTGCGTTGATTCATCACTATGGATGAGACTTGGGTCTATCACCATGATCCTGAATCAAAACAAAAGGCTAAAGAGTGGTGTGAACCTGGTTCTTCGGCTCTGAAACGAGTTCGTGTCCAGAAATCGGCCAAGAAGGTGTTAGCATCAGTTTTTTGGGATGCGAAAGGAATTTTGTTTGTGGATTATTTGCAAACTGGTAAAACAATAAATTCTGAATATTATTGTAACCTTTTAGACCAGTTGAAGGAAAAAATTCGTGAAAAAAGACCCGGTTTGCAGAAGAAAAAAATACTTTTTCATCAGGACAATGCACCGTGTCACAAGAGCATTTTGACAATGGCTAAAATCCATAAATTAAAGTTCAAATTGTTGGAGCATCCACCGTATTCACCAGATTTGGCCCCTAGCGACTTCCATCTGTTTCCAGACCTAAAAAAATTCATGCGTGGAAAGCGTTTTTCATCAAATGATGAGGTCATAACAGATGTGGAAGCGTATTTTGCAGCCCTTCCAGATTCTCACTTCAGGGATGGAATTCATAAATTGAAATCTCGTTGGAACAAGTGTATTGAAGTTCAGAGAGACTATACTGAATAATAAAGTATATTCCAAACCATAAAATTGTGTTTTTCTTATCGAACCGCAAAACTTTTTGAACAGCCTGGTACTTCGGTTTTCTAATGAGTGGAAATTCCCAATTTTGAGTGGGAGGAAAAAGTGCTATAAAAGTGTTATATTAGATATGTTAGTGGAGGTCCGAGATAGTGAAAATGGAAAGAAGAAAGGACAGATGTTTGCGGATCAGCTTATAGTAGGGATGGATTAGATATCAGATAGAGTGTGATGTAGGAAAGACGCTCTTTTCTTTTAAGACAAAGGATATGTTGATTATGGCGGTTGAGATGAAAGTGCAAACATCGTTAAAATAACATTAGGCGCTTTGTCGCATTGTTTTTGGTTCGTCTCGATATTCTTATTTGTAAGGAAGATAATACTAAAGTAAGATATAATAATAGTAAGCAAGAAGTACATATTAGCGATACATAAATGAAGAATATGAGTAAATGAACATAGATATATATAGTAATGTGTATATGAGAGGGACCATTACAATAATAATTTATTTTTATAAATTTTATAAATTGTATAAATTGTAAACATTGTATTTAATAAATTGCAAAAAAGAAAGGCAAATTATCAGCTGTTGTGCAAGATCAGCTAACCATAAAGTAAAATATGTTAAAAATCATCAAAAATTCGACAAAATAGTAGTATATTCAACGGAAATCAATTTCAATCTCTTGAAACTAGTAAAACGTTCGCATTATTTCGAACTTTTTTCAAGAGTAATTGTCATCGCTGCAAAGAGAGCCAAAGATACCGAACAGTGTACATATATACAAAAAGGAACAGGAATTCACTGTTATCGAAGCTTTCAGTACGGAATCTTTCAGCTCAGGCGAAAAGAAAACACGTACAGGCTCAATCTTGTTACTTGCGCGTGTATATATATATATATATATATATATATATCCCGTGCATCGCCGATAATAATATCCTATGCGAAATCCCGTTCGTCGAATTCCCTGCACCTGACATATCCCTTTGTACCGAAATCGCCTTATTTCATGGGCCGGTGCTCTCGCATCCTACTTTTACGGAGAACACGTAGAAATAAAGGATACGACTCATAGTTCGACGAGTCCTTTATACAAACACTTTTCACTCTCGACAACAATACAAATTTAATATATATTTTATTGTTATAATAAAACATTATTATTATTGTTATTATTATTTTTATTATTATTATTATTATTATTATTATTATTACAATTTACACTCTTACCTTTTGTCATATGTGTTTATTTACGATATTTTATTTGTAAATATACATTAGAAAATTACTAAAATGATAAAATAACTAAAAAAAAGACGAGGATTGATGAAAATATAGTCTGTCAATTAAATTAAATTATTCATGCAAAAAAAAAACTTATTTTTTTATAAATTTAATTTTATTAAATACTGTATATTTTGCATCCGATGAGTACTAAATTCATGTAGAGAAAATAAAAGAATACTGTTTTATTATGTTTTCATGTATCAGAGTAAATATGTATCAAATTGCTACAAGAATATTTCAGTTTTTATGTAATTAGTTGTTTTTGAAAAAATAATTTTTTTTTGTATTTTATAAGTATATTTTCTTTATTTATATTAAAATATTTTAATAATTATGTAATATTAAAAATTTCAATTCAATTTTGATTTTGTAACAATTAAAAAATAAACGTTTTTTTTACAAATATAGCAATATAAAAATGTTCACACATAAGTACTAATAAAGAGATAATATGCATTTGAACCCATATATATTTTTATATCCAAGCCTCATTTTTTCAAATAGACAAATCGAACACAAAAAACGTCGTCACTTTCATCAACGTCTCGTCGTTCCAATTACATCCCCTTAACAAAAAAGCAGAAAAAAAAATTGATCACTCAGGACGAACTCAGTAATTCCGAAAACACACGCCGCCCAAATCCACCATTTTGAGCCAATCGAATTCTTTCGAAAAATAATTATCTATCCCTTCCAACGGCCAATCGATCTCGACTGCAACAAGAACGGATACACACACAGAACTTCACCCGCGCTATATACGCACGCTAGATACGCATTGACGAGGTTTTAACGAGTCTATATGGCGCACCACATGACGGATCGCCCGGGATCTTCATCGATCTTTGTTCGGCCATAATCACGTGCTCGAGGGCGAAACTAAGGGCCTCTCTTCCCTCGTAAGCGCACCTGCGACCCATCGACCCCGGAACCCGAGCCATTTTCCTCTTTTACCCTTCTCCTCTTCTCTTATCCTTATTCTTCTTCTTCGTCGTCGTCGTCGTCGTCGTCTTCTTATTTTTGCCTATTTTACCTTTCCATCCAATTTCTCCTATCCGAGCGGAAGGACGATTCTCCTGTTTTCGCATCCCCTAGGGCGTCGTGCACGAAAATTACAGGTCGATTTTTTGTTGAGAAAAAATACAAAAAAAGTAAATCGTACGAGTATCTTGCGCGAGTGTGAGAAATTAAACACTTTTTTATTTGAAGATTCTATTTGTGTCGAAATTACTGTTTTTCATAAAAAATTTTAAATTGTGTATATACTTAAATAATTTGATTTTAAAAGACATAAGTAACGATAAATTTTGTATAAAAAATATAATATCGATTAAGAACAATTTTATATTCTATTAATAAATAACGCTTACAACAACGTCATCATATGGAACGCGAATAAAAAATTGCTCAACGTTAAAAAAATCTGTTTCAAATGAAATAGCGCTTTTTTTTTTCTCATCGAGTTCGCAAAATTGATATTTCGTGTACCGAAATGGGCTACAATCACTTTATAACGCGTGCGTTCACGAACCGAATCTGATTCATATGACTTTTGAATAGACTTCAAAGTGCTTCGCTGAAAATGCGTTAATACGAATGCCTTGTAACTTTGTATATTAAGCGACGCGTTATGCGATTGTTTTCTTTTTTTGTTTTTGGTTGAAGTTGCGATATTACATTGATCGTAATGCATATTAAAAAAATAAATAAATAAATAAATAAATAAACATAATTATTATTAGTGTATAATATTTGGATAAATAAAATAAAAATATTCATGTAAATAAAAGGTTTTAAACTTCAAGATTGATATCAACTTATAATACAGTATATGTGTAACTGTAAAATTCATTAAATATTATATGAAAATTGCTATATGTTTTAATTGCATAGTGCCGAATAAATTTCGCACCGATAATATTCTATATTTATTATAGAATATTTTTATTAAATATCATATAAGTTATGAGTGTTTTATATCGCAAAAATAATGATGTATTTATTTTATCCTTAGTCAATGCAATATTTTATCTATATTAAAGTGAGCTTTCTTTGTATGTTATAATTATTAGAAAAAAAATTGATCTTTTAAATAAAAATTTATAAATTTTATTTAAAAATTTTGACGCAAGTTGTTAATTATTCGTTACATCTAAAACTTTGACAAGTGTAAGTTTATAAACATACACCGAACGAAGAAAAGTAAAGAGGGACACTGTCACATCTAAAAATTAATAAAATCAAACAAAGTGAAACTTTTTCCGGGAATGCGTATAATTTAACGTATGCGCGAGTCGAATCGCTCGCATTAGGTACGTCGGAAAATTACACCTGATGCTCTTGATCAGGGGACGACGGAGGAGGGAGGGGGAGATGCGCGCGAAAATTTCGACGTCGGTCGAGGTCGACGACGAGGGTACGCGCTCCCGTTGTAAAAAGCCCGGGGGGACAGACAGCCGCGCGCGCGCGCGCGCGTAAGTATACGTGTATAAAGCGTACGCGCGCTCCTTTGAAAGCCGTGTACATGTGTAAGAGCTTAGTCGGTGTGTCTCTCTCTCTCGCTCTTTGGCTCTCGAGCGATCGCCGCGGCGAGTCCAAGTGCCGCGCGCGTGCATATAAATCGGAGTCGAATTCTGGACATATTTATGCCCGACGTCGACGTTACTTTACCTCCTAACCATTCACCACCCCCCTACTTCAGGAACGGCTTACTGCCATCCTGCACGTTTCCAAAAGCACCGAAGGGGCCCTCTCTCGCTCTCTCGCTCTCTAATTCGAGCCTCTGCGGTTGCGAAATTTACGGCGTCGCAGAGGCTGGGACGGAGAAAGAGTAAAAGCAGGGAATCTTCTTCCTCCCTGCCTCCCTTCTTACTCGACGTTAAATTTACGAAAGTCCTTGTTGAACGCCGGGGGCTTGAAAATTATTTTAAAAGTTTTTAATCTTTTATAAGGTGGCAATTTTTGCTATTCGGATCAATGAATATTTAATCTTTTTAACGATTTAGATAATATTAACAACATTCGCTTTCGTAATTTAACTTTCGGAAAATTAACTGCGAAAACTTTTTTATAATTAGACCCGTAACAATATTCACAATTATTAAATTTTAATAAAATTTAATAATTAAATTGGTATTTCATCAGCTTTTAAAAATCTAATTTATAATTAATTAAATTATTGTTTTAATATTTGACCATATCAGAGAAAAAAGTCCACGTATTTAATATTAAAATTTATTATGCTCCAGTTTATTTTATGTAATTACATGTTTATCTTCCAAATAGCTTAAATATAAACCCATTAAAGGTTTAATTTTTATCGAGAATGTGTAATTAAAATTTTTTTTATTTTCTTCCACTTGAAAATTTATCATGAGAACGAAACTTTTGAGTAATTAACAATTTTAATTTTTACCAATGCATTTTAACGAGTAAATAAAATTATTAAAAAATTGCTCCTTTTTTTCAATTTTAGGATTATTTATTAATACTTATATCTCCATTGCCTTTACGCGGCTTATTTGCATTTTAGAAACTATTCAAGTGCAAATCAAATTTTAATCAAATTTTAATAATAGTTTTATTATTTATTCAATAATATTACTGTGAAATAAATATTGAAAATATAAATTTCAACTTATTGTTCATAAATTAATAAGAAAATATTTGAACATCTTTAAATGTATAGTCTCTATAGCTAGAAAACATTTTCAATATCCATCATTTTATCATTACCAATTTATTTTTACTTTATTTGCATACTTTAAATATTTTAATAAAATTACAATTTTAAGTTTAATATTTAAATTTCTTAATTGACGACTTACTTTGATATATTAAAAGAAATAATATAACAAAAATTTAATCTTATTTTAACTGGAGCATTGTAAAATAAAAAATAATGAAGTTAATAGTTTAACATATAATCTTAGGTACACGAGTTTATATGCATATAGATATACATGTATTATTCCTTAAGTACATTGTGTTTGTGTTTGCGTGACATGTTTGGATATTAGATCAAAAGGATCGATAAACGGACGGATAAACAAGTACTTGATTATTATATTAATATGCTACCATCAAACATATAACAGTTAATTATGATTGCTTTATTTGTTTTATTTAAATAAATTACAATTATGTTACATCAACCGACAATGGTAAATTAAAATGCCAATTTAAAGTAAAATTTTAATAAATTAATTGTTAAATAATATCTTAAATAATTATTATTAAATCAAACCATATATATATCTTTGTCTGTCGACTTATCTAGACTCAACAACAAATGTAAGAAATAAGTTCCGAAGAAAGTTTTTCATTGAATTTTAAACGAGAAGATGGAGATAAAGAAAGATAGAAATATCGGTAATAGATCCGATTAATTAATTTATCGGATTAGAACTGGGCAGAAACAATCGAATTACATCGCTTTAAGGGAGAATCAACAAAGCGCGGAAAATTTATGGCTTACTAATTCCCTTTGCCGGTGCGGTCAAGTCCGCATTGCGATCCATCTTGTAAGCTATGTATATGTATACACATCGCCGATCCTCGGACTTCAAACGGTTAAAAAGAAACAGCTGTAAATGTCGACGCGGCAAAAATAGTGGACAGTTAGAGTGCCGTAAATAAAGTGTCTTTGCCCTTGAATTTAATATTTTTGAAAGAAATGAAAAACCTTTTTTCTTCCATTTTTTCACCCTCGAGTGTATTAAGTTTTATAAAAGTTTACGATAAATTATCTCGACAATGAAAACACTGAATAACTAACTATAATTTACAAATTTTTTAAATTAGAAATATTTTAAAAAGCTTTGGCATCGACTTTACAAAAAATTTTTACAGTTATAGCATAAGTTTTGAAAAACTGATTTAGTTCACAAAAAAATGTAGGCAATGTACAATTTTTTTTTTTTTTTTTTTTTTTTTTTTTTTTTAAGATTTGAAACTGCTTAAAAGAATGAAAATTTCTTAGTGGATTTGTTCTTAAAGTTTCACGCGCGAGGGTAACTGCTTTCAAATGACTTTTTTTCAGTAGAATATAATCGTAAATCACAGATAAAAGATTTTGCAAAGATTTTTTTTTTTTTTTTTGTTCCTCGTGTAATTCAAAAAATTCACAAACTGAACTGGAGTATGATGTATGTTGTAAAACTTAAAATAATTGTAATCCTAAAAATTTTAAAAATTTAGACATTTAATATTTTGAAACTGATTTCATAAAAGATAAAAAGTTATGATTATAACATAACGTACTTATCGTGATAATAAAACGTAAGAATAATTAATCATATCGTAAATTAAATATCAGTGTTTTAATTAATAAAAAATATCACTATATTTTAATTTTCGTAAATTATTCTCATTTGATAAATTTTATTCTTACTAAATTAGAAAGATAAAAAAGAAGTCGTTTGATGACTTTATTTTAAAAAATAAACAATTTTCTTTAAATAAAAATCACTCTTTCCCATTAAATCATTAATTGGACTCATCCTTTTTTTTTTTTTTTTAAGACACTATTTGTACACTGAAATCTATTCGATCTATTCCAAATGTAAGCATTTGTGCAAGATACATTTTTATATTTTATCTACATAATGTATAAATAATTTAAAAAATGCACTTTGCTTATATATTACAAACAAAATAATATTTTTTATCGTATAATTTTTCCAACGAGTTTACAAACTTTCTCTCCATTACAGTATTACATTTATTTACTGGAAGCAATTGACTGGAACTTTTACATACAGTGCATAGATGAGCGTATCGTCGTGTCGCTTTAATGCCGACGTGCTGCCAGCTACTCAATTAGTAATCCTTAAAGCACCTCAGCAGTGCAGGAATATGCTCGTATATATATATATATATATATATATATATATATATATATATATATATATATATATATATATATATATATATATATATATATATATATATATATATATATATATAAAGAGAGAGAGAGAGAGAGAGAGAGAGAGAGAGAGAGAGTCGCTTCGCGGCTCGAAAGCTTTGGCGTTGAGCCAAGTAGTTCCATGTTTACGTTATTCATTTGTACATATATCTGGCCTCCCTATATCGTAGATTAGGAGCTGACCTAACCTCACCGAGAGATAAGTACTTTATGCTCGCGCAGTCGATCAATTAATCCAACTTAATTTATATCAAGATTTATTATTACTTACACAATCGTGCGTTGTATCCAAATTTCTTGTTTGATTTCACAGTTTAAAAGATTTAAATGATTTTTTTTTTTTTTTTTCTTTTTTGAATATGTCGGATAGATGTGAAATTTAAAAATTTTCTATTTAAATTGTAGCTACAAATTTCTTTTATGTTTGTTTTCCGGAAATAAAATTTTACGAAATCATTCTTTGACAACTAAAAAAGACATAACCATACCCATAGCGAAAAGTAGATTCAAAGAGACTCGGTGAGTATCGACGATGTGGTTTTGTAGCTAACAGAGTAGAGGACGCGTGCCTTTAGATTATACAGGGGGTTGTTTTTGGTAATTGGTCGGGCGTGTTAAGCATACACAACGATATAGCGATGCGTCACTTTGACTTTACCAAAATTATCGAGCCTGTATATATATATATATATATATATATATATATATATATATATATATATATATAGTAGTACCTCGTGTATAAATTCATTAATTTAAATTACAAGATGAAGGAAAAGAGAAAGAGAGGATTCGTGCGTGAACGGAAAAATTGCCGAGAGCGATATAACATATTTCCAACGCGTTACGGTACATTTTTCTCTCTTTTTTTTTTCTTTTTTATTTTTAAAGCACGTATAATTTGTTTGAAATGCCAAAGTCCTGGTTTAATGATTTTATTATCTAATTAAAAATGATTGAAAATTATTGCCGGACGCGTTATATCGTTATTTACAATCGAGTATTGTAACGTTTGTAAACATTACATATTAACATTTTTTTATTTTCTTTTCGCGTCTTTTCTTTTCGGCATTTTTTATTAATATTATTGGTCGAAGTTTTTGAATTATGCTTGATTAACTTTTTCATTTATTTTTCTCAATAATATATTAAATATTCCATTACATTTAATTATCACATTATTTGTAAATAATCCGGACAAGCAACATTTAAAACCTCGGTTTTATGAAATTTTTCACGTCAATTATAATTATTACATACTTGCTAGTAATTTATACATGCTATATTTTCATAACTAAACGAGAATACGCTTCATAATAAATAATAAAATTTTTTAGATAATTAAATAATTTATTGATAATTTTACTAACAAAATTTAAACGAGGAACGACTAAAAGTTGCTCTGTTTTGTTTATTACAGTCATTCATTGTTAAATTTTATATTTACTATCAAATGAATTTTTCTATTAACAATGTTTAAAGAAAAATTTTTCAAGAGAGTCGCAGCATTTAGGAAAAAAAAGCATAGCCCTCGGTACATCTTTAATTACATTATACGCAAAACAACAATTAATCTTTTAAAAAATCTTTAATAACTTAATTTGAACATATTTTGCGTCGTCATTTTTTTTCTCATAGCTACCCTAGATAGACGAGAACGCTTATGAAATTATTTGTAGAAAGTTATTTAAGCATCCGCGCTTTGTAAATACTTAAGTCAGCCAGTAGTAGTAATTTAGCTGGCCATTAGTCTGGATTTTCCATATTTTTTTTTTTTTTTCTTTACATTTAAAATGAGAACGACGCGAGCGTCTCTCCGTAGCTTTTTTTTTTCCGCGGCTTCTATCATCGCAGCCTTCTTTTTTTTCTTTCTCATCTCTTTGGTCTCTTCCTAACTTTTTAGTCATAAATTTGGCATTTTTCCTCTACAAATAGGATGGAGGTATTCCAGAGATGGAATACTTGCCAGGAAGAATATCGTTTTAGTTGGCACTACTGTCCTGTATCCCGAAACAATGCGGAGCGAGCTTCTCCGCTAGTATAACGACGCTAGTTTTTTTCCAGCTCTTTGCCTTGATGAATTTTTTTCATAATTTTCATTTCAAAAGACATTTAATGAAATTAGTAAAATAGAAAGCAATCTAATTTCACTGCAATTTCATTAAAACTAAAATTATATTTAGTAAACTTGCACATTACCGTTTATTTTAATGAGATTAATTACTTGGCTAATAATAATTAATACTAAAGCCCATATTTCATTCATCTACTGTTAAATGTAATTATCTTATGATATATAATTTGTTAAAGTATAAGTAAATATACCGATTATAATATCATTACAAGTATCAAAACAAATGAATAATAAATTATCGATTAAGTTGCAGTTGGCAATAAAAACAATTGCGTATTTACAAAATAATAATCCGAAAGCTTTTTGGTACAATAAACAGCTAGAGAAAGATAGAGAGTATAATTCTATAAATTGCGCGTAAAGAAGTTGCTTTCTATAGTTAAAGCCGTGTACTGTTATGTTTCCATAGTTGTTTCTCCCTCGATAGAATCTCCGCTCCCCGTGGAGTCTGAAAGCTAGCCTTAAGATATAACGTTCGCGAATCTCAAACTCACGACATACATAACGAGTTATCCGCCTGGGGGCCAACGCCGAGACAAGTACCATATACACTAGCTTTAATTTATACTTTTACTTTACTTGCTTGTATCTAATTTTTTTTTTTTGTTTTTTTTTTTTTTTTTATTTTTTTTATTTTATTTTTTAAATTTGAAGCTTGTTTTTTTTATTATTATTATTATTATTATTAATTTTTAAGATGATATTTTGTATAATTTTAAAATACACAAATTGATGATGATGTATTATCGAAATTTTGAAAATTGTATTGATTTTTGTATATTAAAAAAATTATTATAATCTTTCAATCAAGTTAAATAATAATCTAAGAAAAGAAAAAAAAATTTTAAGCTAACATAAATAGACGTTATAAAGAATAGTCTACCCATTTTTAGCGGTGACATTATAGGTATAATTAATATCTAAAATATTATTAGATTTTAATTATGTATATACTACTAAAAAAATATTAAGTAAATAAAAAAAAAATTAATATTTTAATATTATTTTAGGAAAGTCGATAGAACGCAATTAAATATTTTACGGTAACATTACTGAATCTCGTACAATAAAGAAACACACAATATTCATGAGGAAACTCAATTTTCTCGGCTATTTTTCTATCAAAATAGCAATTTCCCTGAAGAAAACTTCCATTTCGAATCGAAGGACGGAAAAGTACGTAAAATATGATCGTCGCATGATTGGAAGCATTGTGTTTCCCTGCAGGAATGCACGTGTATTGATAGATAGTCCAAAGGGTCTTTTCTTTCTCTATGGTTATTCTCTTTTTCTCGTAGAAAAATAACAGCGCGAAAATATATAAATAAATATTTGTTATACGACGAAAATAAAAAAAAAAAATATTTTCTATAAATATTACATCCATGTCTATGCAGTTAAAAAATATGCGCTTTTTTATTTAAATCATTGAACGATTTGATTTTTAATACAAACGTCTATAATACTTAACGATATATATTCAACGATACTTTTTAAAAATACATAAAATAATATTTTGATTAAAATTAAGGATTATTGATTTTTTTAAAAAAATTTTGAATAATCAAAACTGTAAATTACGCGACTTTGAATTGTAAACAATTTCACTTTCAAAGAATTCTGAATTTGATTTTGAAAAAGTCAAATTTTATTAAAATTTCTTCTAAACCTAATTCCATATGTACAAGCATTTCAATAAAACGTCATCATAAATCATCAATATACTATGTATAATTTTGAAACATTGTAGATATTTATAACATTTATAAATTTTTTGACTACACCTTATAATTTTTATACACAATAAACTAAAGTTAAGTTAAGTAACATTTTTTACATTCTGTTACATATTTTTTTATTTTTAAATAAATCAAAAAAAAAAAAAAAAAAAAAACTAAACATATACATCAATAAAAATCCAATAAAATCTTACCTTCAAATCCTTGAAATGTCGACCAAAAATTTGTCGGTACGTTGACTTTTTCCAATAGACTAATTCCCTCGGGAAAAGCTACGCTCACCTTCATACAACGGTTATACAGATTCAGTGCAACGAAAGGACGCACGCGAACAGTAGGCAAGTGTGCGCAAAAGTAAAAGGCGAAGAAACATTGAACGAAAGTAAAAAAGTAAGCCGAAGTGAATGCGAAAGAGAGAAAGATAGAGAGAGAGAGAGAGAAGAGTTGTTGGATAAGGTATAGAAAAAGAAAAACTCACCCGGTGCTGTACTTACTCGTCTTTCTTTTTGGCACGGTCCAGAAGCCGCGACTTGCTTCTCCTCTTTCTCCCTCTCTCTCTGTCTGTCTGTCTGTCTCTCTCTCTCTCTCTCTCTCTCTTCTTTTTATGTCCTCCTTTCTTTTTACGGAATAGCTTTGTTATCTGTTTTTCCGGCTCTCGCTACGGGAGCCCGCAATCCGTTTCTATCAATCTGCCGACGGATGGGGAACACAGCGTACGACAAATAGATTGGACGAAGAGGCACCGAGAACGAAGAAAGAAAGGTAGACAAAGAAAACGAGAGCGAAAGAGAAAGAGCAAAAGAGAGAGAGAGAGGAGGGGAAGAAAAGAAGAAAAAGAGCAGTTGGCGAGTCTTCTATTTTGTTTTCGCTTATCAGGAGCGTGTAATCCAGCAAATAAATCCTGTACACTGCAGACACTGGTTCGTCCGGTTGGACGTACTGGCGACTGTGTGTGTATACGAGCACGTACACATACGTATTGTGAAAAAAGCCGTCTTCTGGGTTTGGCTGCCGAACAAAGTTCGTATCGATAGCTGACGTAGAAAAGTAGAAAAGAGCGTATGACAAAACAAAGCGTTCCAAGTCTTTCTTTAACTGCGATTAGCTTGATCTTGAAAATCTTCGATCTTGACTTTTACATTAACTTACGTCTTTGCAATTATCGATCAATTATTAATTTTATTAAGAATAATAATAAAAGTTTGTTTACTTTTATAGAAAAATGATATGATACTTAAACATTGACGATATAATAATTTTAATAGAAACGATCAATTTTGTATTGTGCCATGTTTTAATATTTACATATTAAATTGAAACGTATAAGTTAACGTGAATCTTAGTAAAATAAAATACGGTGTCATTTGGAATATCGTAAGATTTTAAAAATTTCATAAAAAGAATTATACAAAGAAAATATCTTTTATTGAAAGCTTGTTAAGCTATCGCACAAAACCGCAGAACCTGCAAGACTTGTAATCCGGCATAAATAGGAAAAGGCATTGGCCAACGAAATATAAATGTACAACGATTTACTTTACTTTTTCAATTTTTCAACCATATTTATAATGATTCGTATTTTGTGTTAAAATAAATAATTTTAAAGTTTTTCATTTAATAAGAATTTCTTGTTTTATTTATTCATTTCTATCATTTATTTATTCATTATGATTTCACCGAAATTCCATATATCTGTACATATAGCACGTTAAATGACTTCTTGAAAAATTTTTAATATTAAAATTCAAATTGAAAAAAATAACTTAAAACTCATTATTAAATTTAAAATTCTTTAATTGGCATCTCAACCATTAAAAAAAAAAAAAAAAAAAAAAAAAAAAAAAAAAAAAAAAAATCTGCTGTTTAATATATTATTGTGGTTCAATAAAGTAAAGTGCATTTTTTTAATGACTCAAAAAATTTTGTAACTCACCTTATTATCCTAATCTTTTATAATTAAAGAAAATAAAAATTGAATTAATTTAAAGTAAATTGTATGTCAAAAAATAAAATGCTTAAGAAGCATTAATTTAATTAAGATATTTCAACATTCGTAAAATAATCAAAGCCCTGCTATTCTTTCTTGAAAATCGACCCGATAAAAGAGATGTTAAAGAAAAGGAAATAATGGTACGGAGAGTGAGAGAGAGAGGAAGAATTAGTCCGGGTGTGAAAGCTCCGCGGTTTCCAATCCGATAACTATGATTGAAAATAAAAATTACACGAAATTTTTCGTTGATTATGTCGCTTCATCTTCTTATTTTTTTCATTCTCCTTTCCGTCAATTGCTTCTCAATAAAAGCTTTTGGGAGACTCGCTTTTCCTACACACTCGCGACTCTTTCCAGTGGCGAGAAACAGTTCGTATACATATACACATACTATATAATCACGCGGTTCGTTTTAACGCTCGCCTATAACGGTTTATGTAATTGGTCGACGGAATCGCTTTGTTGTACATGCGCGACAATGGCAACGAAAAATAACAGGAGGAAGAGAACGACAAGCGTTTTAATGGATTGAAACGTTCTCTTTTGTACGCGTTTAAGAAAAGTCGCGAAGCAAAGTGCACCTTTGAAAATGAAAAATCTTTATCGATGGAGAAGCGTTTTCTTCATTCAAGATTTTTGTTCGATGGCTTAAATCAACGACGTTCTCTTGTTCATTTCTTATTTCCAATCAAGTAGAAAGCTTGTGATTTAACGGTTTCGAAAAATAAAATTGTCGATGCCACTTTTATTTTACGAAAATGAATAATGTTAATGATGATAAGTATTTAAAGAATAAAAAAATAAAAGAAAAAAAAAATTGTCGATGATATTTATTATTTAATTAAACGCTACTTAAAATAATTATGAAGTAAAAATTTTATTCCGAACAACGAGTAAAAAACTTTGAAATGTCATATCTTTGTAAAGAATGGTTGTATAGAGACCAGTCGAATTTTTAATTAAAGTTTGGAATTTCAGCTTGAAAATAATGTCTAATAGGTATTGATTCGACCATCCTCTTCGTCATAATTATTGAAAATATCGGGGTATATTTTGATTTCCAAAAGTTTTAAAGTTTGAAAAAATGCTCGGGATGCGGTAAATTTTTTTGAAAAATCCTTTTGTACTATATTATAGCGTAATTCTTCTCAAACATTTAAAAAAAAAAATACCTCTCTTCGACAAAATTTTTTTTAAATATTAGAAAAGAGTGTCAAAAGTAACGCAAAAATCATGTCATTTATAAATGTGCTCGTAATTTATGCAAAAGTCAATTTTCATCAGTTGGTGATATTAATGAAATAGAGACAAAAATACAATTTAAAATATAAAATTAACGCAAAAATTTAATAACCCTCGAAAAATGGTCGTTGGGAAATCTTTTTTTTTTTTTTCAAAAATTTAACAAAAATCATGTTTGAAAACCGTACAGGCGGATTTTTCAAAAAAAATGTTCCAAAGTCCATTTATTCAAATTATTAAATTTTTAGAAATCAATGCGCACTCCGACATTTTCAATAATTGTGACCAATGGATTCGTCGAAATGAAATTTATTAAAGATTATTCGAAAGCTAAAGTTTCAAGCTTTAATTTGAAATTTGACTGGTCATTAGTCACCGAGTTTTGACCATTTTTCAACACAAAATTTCTATGCCATCATGGTTTTGAGAAGTTTATTTTTATTAAATGTAATTATATGTATAATAATAACTTTTATAAAAATATTAATGTTTAGTTAAATTAAGAAAATTATTATTAATTTATAAAAATAATAAAATAAACAAATTTTATAAAATTATGAATATACATCATAAAAGATATGATTAAATGAAAACGAGCTGGTTTATTTATTCAAAACAATTTATTAAATTCAAATACAATACATTTTTATTTTGATAAAATTTGCTCAGTTAAAAATATATACTTATTCAATTTGAAATATTATTTATTAACTGTGCTAATTAATTGAATTTATGAAAATTTATAAATATTTGTTTAAATTGCATATTGCATTGAGTTTTTTTTTTTTTTTTTTCAATCGTAATTTTTAAAATTTGAGAGGATTAATAAATAATGTACTCACTGTACTTTTAATATCAATTAAAAGGATTTATCAATTAATCTACATCTTCACCGTAACGTACGTAAAAGTTCATTAGTATAGATACTAAACCTAGAAGCTAAGTGTACTCGAGTTGTATTCCGTGCGACAAGTGGCGGACAAAAGAGTACGAGCTATCGGTGCCGCTTGCTTATATTATTTCATGTTTGCGCAATTTCAATGCGTATACATGAATCCATGCACATTCGTATTATGATGTACTAGTACATTTACGAGTATTTGTTCGAGGATAAAAATTATATTTTAACTTTGATATTTTTTACCGTAAATCATTAAACTACGTTGTTCGTTATTCTATATTTTGTTATCCGTTATTTTTTATAGATTTATTTATTTTTATCGTTATTAAAAAACTTTCGTTTAAAAATTATATCTATTTTTTACTTTTAGTTTCGATAAAAAATATTTTCACAATTATATCCTTATTTTTAATTCTTTTGTACGATTGATAAAAAAAAAAAAGAACGTCTATAATAGGTCAAACCATTATAAAATATCCTTACGTAAGATCGGATGTAGATTCAAGAATAGCTAACAAGGAACAACGATTGAATAAGAGAAATGCAACGCCAATGCCATTTCGGTTCCACAAAGAAGATTAACTAACGATTGTAAGCTAATAATTGATGTGATTGCAACACAGCAGGTAACAGAATCTTTCGATAGTCGATCTCTCACTTTCACACAAGGAACATAGAAAGAGAGAGAGAGAGAGAGAGAGAGAGAGAGAAAATAAGGAAAGAAAAGAATCTCCGGGGCCACGACACTTGGCCGCGAGTATAGATGACTTCTCGGCTAAGTGCTATCGCTTTCATCTGGGTCAAGTTACTCCAGCGTCGGGACTCCAGAGTCGAGGAGCAGTTTGAGAGTCGTTCTCTCTGTGTGGATATATGTATGTGCATTTATCAGAGCGCAATTCAATATCGACCATCGATTTTTACACGTTATATAGCAAGCGCAAGGTTAACTCTTCGCGGGCTTGTGAGAAAAAAAAAAAAAAGAAAAAAAAAAACGAAAAAAATATGAAACTTTTATAGATCGTTTACGTCCTTATGCATTTATGGGAGCAGCTGATAAATAGGTCGAGAAGTGTCTTTTATTTTCTAGTGTCCTTTATTTTATATTGTTTTGCAGATTAATGTCGAGCGATCGGAAAAATAGATCGATACATAGATTGAATAAGATCGGATAAAATTTAGAATGTATCAATACATTATTTATTATTCAATAAATTATATAATTTAGTTACATGCAGTTGTTAATGAAATTTTTTTAAATTAAACGATAATTTTTTGGTTTAAATGTAAGGTATTATATTAAATGTTGGTAATAAGATAAAACTTTTATAATTTGCATTTAAATGTAAAAAATAAATGTTATTTCGTGAATGAAATCATACAATTAATCAATAAATTTTTTATTCTTTACGTATGGATAATGAAATTATATTTAAAACAACGCCAGGTTTTAATTTTTATTTAAAATTACAATATAAAAATTAATTTTTCAACAACGAGTGCATATATCGCGCAAGTGTTACAAACTTTATTAAAATTTCAGTGCAATAAATTTTCTCTGATATTTTTCTCAATTTAAAAATTTTAATTTAAGATAAATTGTTTTTCCCACGTTTGAATCTCTTATTAAATAAATTAAATGAAATTCTCCGACGTTACAAGACTCAATTCAGCATTAAAGTTTAGAATTAATTTTACAAAACTCGCCGTTCCTTTTTTTCACATATCAAAAAACCGGCGCAGAAGAAACGATATAAAGAAAGAAAAAAAAAGGAGAAGAAGAATAGAAAATAAAAAGCCGATATAAAATGAAACCAACGGGGCCCGCACTTGCTCCCGTAATTTAAAGTTGAGACCGATGAACTTTTTCACGCTCTACATAGCCGTGGCCGCTGAAGCCGTGAAATTTCAATTTAATTTCCATTTAATCTGAAAGTGGATATAACCGCGACCACGCGCGCTTAATCTTGGAAGTATTTCGCTGGTTACCCGTACTCTCCTCCGTGCTCTCTCTCTCTCTCTCTCTCTCTCTCTATGTATACATATACATAATCATGGAGAATCCTCGAGCAGCTCGCAATGCCAAGTGTATATAACCTCGCGGCATGGAAGCGGCCGCCACGCTCGCGGAAAAAGTAAGTCCGCTGGATTACTCGAAACGGGCGTATCTACTTATACGGCGAGTAGACAGAGAGAGAAAGGGAGAGGGAGGGGTACGAGACGAACCTCGAGAAACCGTAAACGTGAAATATTAGCCGCCTGTCGGACGGTATAAGAAAGAATACGCCTATGCGCGCACTTGAGAAAAACGAGGCTATTTTTTACCGTTCTGCAGTAGTAGTAGCAGCAGCACGACGGTGATGAAAATAGGAAGGAACCAAAGCGAGGGGAAAGAGCAATGGAAAAGAGGAGAGAGAGAGAGAGAGAGAGAGAGAGACAAGGAAAGTGAGCCATTCGCGCCTAAAGTCGAATTCAAACGAAACCGTATAATAAAACGATCCCCGGGAAAAAGAAAAGCGATCGTACCGAAATGTACACTAAATCAATCCGCTCCCCAAGGTACCTATTCGACTTTTTTCCTTTTACCCTCCTCTACCACCTTGCCCTTTTCTCAAAATGAGCAGATTGTTTCTTTTTTTTTTTTCTCGATACTTATTCTTTCACTTAACCTTTAAGCTTGAAATTGGATTTTCAAATAGGTTTATTTATTTATTTATTTATTTATTTATTTTTTTTGCTTTTATTTTCTCGTCTTAAATAAAATTAAAATGAATAACTTTACTCGAATTTAAATTTACTTTGTTCGAATAAAAGTTAAATAAATTGTAAAAAATATGGTTTATTTGTTTTTTTTTTAATAAAATTTTTTTTGTTAAAAAAATTCATGATATTTTTTTATAATTTTTACTTTAATTATACGAGTATTTTTTTAACGATGTTATATGAGATAAATTTGTCAACTTTTTAAAGAGAAAAGAAAACATGTTTTTCTTAAAATTTATAAAAAATAAAAATTAAATCTTCGCCATTACAATATCTCTGAAAGCACAGCTACAAATTTGTCCGTTACGCTTAAACAAACTTTGCTCGCGCAAAGCCCCATAAGAATAAGTCCTCCGTCTCTCCGTGCTCTCTGAAAGAATGGCCCCTTCACCCTTGATAGATTTCACGTTTAAGGAAAACTAAATCTCGCAGCCTTTGCGCTTACCGTCTCCGTCCTCCTTTATGCCATTCGGGAGACGCGAAAGACGTTGCTTTCCGCGAGCGCGCACAGCTTCTCCATCTGCTCGTAATGTTTTATCTCTCCCCGTTTCCCGTGCCCGTTGCCCTCGTGCACCGCTTAATCGAATCAAACTTGTAAGAGAAGAGAGTGCCACGGGAGGACGTGCGCGTGAAGAAACTCGTAGCCGTTTTATATCGATTTTCCATTTCGAATAAAAAAAAAAAAAAAAAGAAAGAAAGAAAAGAGCAGGGTGGAGAGTTAGCTCTCTTTTCGTTCGGATCGCCGCGTGAACTTTCGAGGTAATAACGGCTCAGCGCTGACATTTAAAATGGTTCGATTTCTTTTTTTCTTTTATTTTAACGGCCCCTCGCTGACTGTTCGTTGTGGGGTGGGGGGGGGGAGGAAGGGAGAGAGGAAGAGATGTAAGTGTATACGTGGAAGAAGCGAGCCGATTGAGGGTGGACGAGGATTTTATTTTTCTTTAGAATGCAGAAAGCATCGGCAATTTTTGGAAGAAAGCCTTTGACTTTGTGCTCGTGAACTTTGTCCCCGCGGTCGATGAAAAACTTTCTTTTCAAAGCGAAAGTTTTGCATGAATCATAGATGAAAAGTATTAAAATTCAACGGTTTGATCGGTTAAAGAATCAAACTCGTGGTATCTCCCTTTTTTTTTTTTTTTTTTTTTTTTCTTTTCTTTAAAATTGATGATTGTTAAATAAAATACTTGAAAAATTCTTGTCAATTTTTCAATTTATATTTTTGATCACATTATTGTTATCAGATTGTCTAATATTTCATAAATTTTAAAAAATAATTTGATTTATATTAATTGAAAATAAAAATTCAAAAGTATTCTTAATTTTATTCAAACAAAATTCAAAAACATTGATATGTAATCTTGTTTTCTCGTATATAAATTAATTATTTTTAAATGATTATTGAGAATTTATACCTGTTTTTAATAATTAGCATTTAAAATATTTTAAATGTTTCATAATGATAACACATTTATTATTTAAATTTCAATGTACTGGTAACATTTTTGAAAATATATTTTTAAAAAAGAAAGATATTTTTTAAAAATTCTTTATCTTAAATGAATTTTGAATATTATATTAGCGTAAATACATAAATATGTATTCAATATAATTAATTTATTAATTTTTTAAAACATATTTCAAAGTTTTTTCATTTAATAATATATATTACATTTTCAAATTAGAAAAGTCTTTTAAATTAATAATATAAATAAATTACTTATCACAAAAATAACTATCGATAAAAGTTAAAATAATAAACTTGATAAAAAAAAAGATTTTTTTTTCTTTAAATTAATGAAATATAATTGTGCAACGAATGTAAATAAGATTATATCTTATAACAAGACTATGTCCAACGTAAAAATCTCGAAAGTGTAAATTCGATCGTTTAACTTAGCGTTTCGCGCTCTCTCAATGACGAGCGCGCGAATCGTGCCAGGACAAAAGGAAACAATAATCCATAACACGTCTAGGGTCATGTGTATCGCATAAGTAGAGATTACCGGCGTGTCTTATTAAACGGCCTAGATTTCATTGCCACCTTTGACGGCAATAAACGCGACATACGGCGATATATTTAAAGGCGTGGCTGCTCATGTCGACTATAAAATCACAGTCTGGAGATTCATTGGGCACAGTCGTCTCGCAACACCTGCGTCGAAAAATCATCGAGTGTTCAGCACAATGATTTCCAAAGTAAATACAATATAAATACAATAATATATATATAAGCACAAAATATATAATATAAAACTAGCGAGTTCGATATATATTTCAAAATTTATATTTAAATTGAATTTTGCACTTTGTTTCGAGAAGAAAAATAAATTAATAATCAAATATTCATTTAAAATTATATAATCGTAACTGAAGAAAACAAAAAACAAAAAAAAAAACCAACAAAAAGTAAACCGACTCTTTAAAAAAGCGTTACCAAAGCGAAAATCTTCTCGAAACATGTATTTTCTTTCCATAACCGCATCTAATTAAAAACGAATTTTCAGTACATAATTTTTGCCGGAATGGTCGCGGTCGCCAGGGCGGCATACCTCGGTACCCCAACGTCCTCGGCAACCGTCTCGGTGGCGCATCCAACGGCAGCCGTCATGAGAGAGAATCTCGACTCTCAACCTAATTACAGTTTTAGTTACAGCGTCGCGGATGGCCTCACAGGTACGTCCGACTAAACTCTTATTTATCTACTGAGCTGCTTGCCGGTTGCTTCCACGCTAAAATTTCCCGCTGACCCCTTGTTTTTCTTCTCTTTAGTTAATTTATTTTTTCTTTCAATAATGTTGTAACTTTTCAATTTAATCTTTTAACGTTAATTGAATAATGTTTAATTAATTAAATTAACGATATGGTTTATATCGATGTAGTATTTCATTCGTTTGTTTTAACGCGCGACCGACTTACAATCTCACAGTTAAATATTAACTTGTTGATAAAAATCATTAAAATTTTATTATTTTACTTTAATTAAATGAATTAACAATCATTGCACAAATTATAAAATTTAATTTTGTAGAAATAAACACATTTTTTTTTTTTTTTTTTTTTTTTTTTTTTTTTTTTTTTTCATCGGGTTTCGAAAATACATGAAATTTAAAACAAAAGAATTAGCGCACGTTTGTTATTTGCTAATATAACGAACGATCGTTGCAAATGGAAAATTTATTTAAAAAGAAAAATTCATATAAAAAAAAAAAAAAAAAATCCAATGAAATAATTTAATATTCAATTTATAATTTTTTACAAATAAATAAAGGTGACAATAAAGCCCAAGAAGAAACGCGCAACGGCGACGTCGTTCAAGGGAGCTACAGCCTGGTCGAGCCCGACGGTACGCGACGCACCGTCTCGTACGCGGCGGATCCCGTCAACGGTTTCAACGCCATCGTCCAGAAAGATCCTCGTTTGAGCGTCAACACCGCGGTTTCCGCTTCCCCGGTAATCGCGACCTCCGTACCGGCTCAAGGCGTCGCCCAGGTAGCTCAGGTCGCTCGCGTCGGCCAGATCGTACGACCTACTTTGATCTCGCCGCAGGTCGTCGGCCGGCACAGCATCTCCGCGGCTGCTGTACTTCGACCAAACGTACATTTTCATTCGATTATTTATTCTTCAATTTTCACGAAATTAATATTACTAATTGATAAAATTTTACTTTTATAAAACACAACGCGCATTAGCAGGGCGTCGTCGGTGGTACACAGGTTCTGCGTCAATCGGCGGTGATATCGGCTCCGTCGGTAACCTCCTCCAACGTAATTTCCACTCATCAGGGACGACTGATCAACGACATTCCGCTGGCGGTTGGCTTAGGTCTCGGTGTGCGCCAAAGAAACGCAATCCTGGACCAGCAGCAACTCCTCGCCGCCGCCGCCGCCGCCGATTGTAACACCTGCGACTGAATCGTTCAGTAATATAATCAAGAGGCTTGTTTGCCTCATAATTGAGACAGATCGAACGATCCCTCTCTCTATCATAATATAGTTACGTAACAGAGCTTTCAGCAAAAAATGATAAAAAAAAAAAATAAAAAATAAAAAATAAAATAAAAAAAAAATATATATATATATGTGAATCTATATATAGTATAATACAAACATTATTTTTTTAATGGATTTTAGAGACTGTAGAATGGATTGTAGAAATATGTAGACTCTTGATCCTAACAAAAGTCTTTAAAAAAAGGGAAAGGAAAAAAGTTTTTTCATACATGCAATTGTGACGCGGACACCTATTTTTTTTTTTTTTTTTTTTTTTTTTTTTTTTTATAATAACTAAATGAACATCACACTTTAAACCCATACACGATATGAAAATGCTTCAATTTCTAACAATAACGTCGGTGTAACACAATCGCCAATTCTTGCTTTCGCTTCTTTTAAAAATTCAGTTCGTCTTTATTGAAAATAATTTTCAACGATACGTTAAAGCAAGTTAATGCTATATTAACTGGTACGAAAAAGTTCATCATCATACTGTAAATAACTTCAGAAAGTAGAACGCGAAAATATCTTTCACTACGAAGCAAGAATATCAAAGAGAACTTAAAAAAAAAAAAAAAAGGAAAAAGACGAACGTTTATTATTCTAAAATTCTTAACAATACTGCACACTTGTAAATTTAAAATTAAATCGAATTACTTAATAGCGTAGCAAAAAAACATTGACGCTAAATCATACTACTGTCACGATACGCTTCACTTTACCGAATGGAATGAGCAAGAAGAAAAATGAAAAAAACGATGGAGGCACATCGAGGAACATATAATTTATGCATATTATAAGTTCAGTGATATTTATGTGTTAATTGATCTAATGATGTAAATTACGTTACGGCTTGTAATTTATAAAATAATAAACGTAAGAGTATTTACATTGTTTGATAAATATGAATTATTCGAATGCGTTAAAATAAAATACGACTTTTAATAAGAAATAATATTATTTTCTGCAACATCAAAAGCAATTAAGTTATTTCTTCCATATCGATGACCATGACGATCTTTATATAATTGCATTATTGAATTAAAATATTCTACTGAGAAAGCAAATTGATAATTTTACATTTAAAAATTATAAACTTAAAGTAAAAAGAAGCATTTTCAAAATTATATACGCTATAAATTTGTTAAACTACAAGTGATGATATATGTATTATTGTAAAAGTAATTTCAATAAAATATTATAATTTAAAAAGATATTCTATTGTTGTTAATCAACCATTTTTACGAAACCAGTGCTAATTACGAAAAGACAAAAAATTATGAAGTTAATAAAGATTTACAGATACTTTTTACATTTATGAAACTTTAAGAAGTAGCAAATTCAACCTACATCAAAGCTTATCGATTGTATTGAACATAAATATTTTAAAAAGTGTGATAATAGTTTTTTAATAAAACAATGATCCATTTTTTAAATAATTTTCGATTTTTTTAAAATTTTGAAAAACCATTTAAATCAGTGGCAAAGGAATAATTTAAAATATTATATAAATAGCATACAGATTACGAAATATTCATATTCAATTTATTCGTGAGATAATGTTTATTTTGACTATAATATAATAATAAATTAAAAAAAAAAAAAAAAAATTAAAAATAACTTTACAAAACTGAGTATCATTATGTTTTAGGTGTTTAAAAAGAAAAGAAAAAACAACTCACAGGACGTCGACAACGTGCTAACGATAAAATTGAAACAAACAAAAATGAAAAGAAAGCACTCGGTAAAAAAAGATAAAAGAAAATGAAAATTAAGTTATACTCAACTCGCTTACGCTTAGACGAGACAGATTTACGAGGCACGCGACAAGTCAACATTATCGTGTGTGTGTGTATATATATATACATATACATATACATATATTATAAAAACAAGCGAGCATATACATATAGGAGAGGAGAGAGCATACGCGAGATAGAATAAGATATAGAGTGTATATAACGCCATCATCGTAACAAAATATTCCAATGCTCGTCGAGAAAATTCCAGAGATGCTCAAATTGGCAAGATATTTTCTAATAAACGCGAGGGAAGCTCCGTTCGAGCCGTTACACGGTCTATCTTATGTACCGAGAACCAAGGGCTTTTTCCTTTTCCTCTCTCCCCCCCCCCCCCACCTCTCTCTCTCTCTCTCTCTTCTTTCCTCGGCTATGGCAGCGTTAAAATTTATGGAGATTTATGAAGTGTATACGTATATTGCTCGTGGCATAACCAACGAGCAGTGTAGAGGGATGAGCAGCCGTTGCCGGGCTGCTTCACAAAGCTTACTATTTCTTCGCTATAGACTCGTGGAATGTTCTTCGTGGCGAGCGAGCGAAGGAACTTCGGTTTTATCCGTATTTAATTGGTCTTTGAATTATATCCTTTGGATGTATTCTGAATTTTAAGAAATGTTATACTTCCTCCCAACCTCACTTCCTTCCTCCATCTCGTTGAATATTTTCATCCTCAAGTTGATTCGACGATTTTACAGAAAGGAAAAATTGCGTTCGGGATACACTGTAAGGACGATGAATAAGAGATACATGTTTAAAGAATATTAATTATCGTTCAATTTATTACAAAATTATGATAATTCTTTGATATCCGTTTAAAGGGATGGATCAAAGAAAGGCAATTTTTAACGATTGTATTAAAAAGAATTGTGTTATAAATTTTTAATTTAAAAACATTTTATTTATCAATAAATCGAGAAAATAAATTTATTTTATAATAAACATTAGATAATTTTAAAATAATACAGTTTTATCAACAATATTTATTTACAATATTGTAATAAGTATATATGATAAAAATGTAATAATTTATAAATTTATTATGCCTAACTTAAAATATTTTATATGTGCTACATTTTAGATTTTATCATTAAGAGTTGATTAATTTTAATAATTATTTTGATATACTTAGCGTCATTTTCGTTGTTAAAAATATTTCAAAATTCTTATTAAAATAAGAATAAAATAGAAATAAAAAATTTTGAAAAAAAAATTAACAGTAGATGAAGCTCTTTGTGTAATCGATGAAAAATTTTTAAATTTTTTAATTAACGTTTTTAAAAAAATCTAAAATATTTCTTATAAGCCAATACTTTTCTTACAAACTTCTCAGCAAGCATCATTTACTATATGTATATCAAATAATCGATGTATAGTATCACCGTAATTAAACCATCGGCCATCAGTCATCGTAATCCGCTGTTCATAGTAGTAGTGGCTTCAAATTTAGGAATGCCATGATTTTTTATTACTTTTTTTTTTTTATCAATTATCAAAAAAATAAAGAGATTTTATACGCTTTATTAATTTATTATCACAATTATAACAAATGTTAATTCATAAGCATTGCTTAATTTTCTCGTTATTCACTATTCTATCGCGCGATCGTTTTCTCTCTATTTAGGTATATATAGAACGAAAGAAATTTTTTCTTCCAAAAAAAAAAAAAAAAAGAAAGAAAGAAAGAAAGAAAAAATGAAAAGAAATATATGAAAGATGAAATGACAACTGTGTTGAGATCCAATATATCGACACAAGGAAATGGACTGCCGTTCGACTCAACGACCATTTCCACTTTGTATATATATGTGGTCTGCGGTTTGTATGTATATATATATATATATATATATATATATATATGTATATATATATCCCATGATATGACAAATACATTTATACGCATAAGTGTAGAACATACACATATGAATGAATGAATCCGAGAGCTACGATTTCTCTTTATATTCAGAACGATATATAGTAATTTTCTTTGGACACGAGATATTTTGCATGAATTCGACAAGTGGCCAGCGAAATCTCTTTATCGTATTTTTCATTATTCGTATAATGGTATGGAAAGCTCATTTAAGCTCCGGAAATTATTTAAATTCAAATAATTTTATAGTTTCATAATTTTTATTATATTATTTTTAATAAAATTTTTATAAATAGTATTCATAATAAAATATCGTACTTTACTCGATACAATTTAATAATTTTAATAATTTTTAATAATTTTTCAATATTAAAGTATTTTTTTAAATCTTCAAAAAATATGATTTATTTAATAATTAAAAAACGTGTAATTATTTTTTAAGTTACACTTTATAATGCGTTTACCAAAAGTACGACTTTTACAGTTTTTTTATAGACTTTTACTTCATTTAAAATCTGTTGTCTCTGTTACTTTTTAACGAATTACAAATTATACTATAACAGAAATATTATAACATTAAAACTTCAAAAAAATTTCCTTTACAAACTAAATATTAAAATATACATTACTTAAATTATTTACGCCGTATAACAACGTTGAGTTATTGAAAAAAAAATAATAATAATAACAATAATAATAAAATAAAAACACTTTACTACAATGAGAAATTAAATAATACTAGTAAATATTTTTTACAAATATAAAGTTCATTTAAAGCAAATTTCAAATAAGCAAAAAAGTATGGATAAACACATATAGTATATGCATATCAATAATCGATATAAATTAATTTAATTAAAATAAGTAATTCATTTATTGAAATATGAATATATTTATATGAATATATTGATAACTGAAACTTTATCCAAAAAGTTAAGGAAAAAATTTGACATACACATGTGTATGTTGAACCGCAATATTACTTTGAAATTCGTTGGAGAAGAGCAATTTAAATGTTCGTTTGAATATTTTTTTAATTTATTCTAAGTAAATGTTAATTTACTAATTTAAAAAAAAAAAAAAAAAAAAAAAAAAATCATAACTAAAAATAAAAATAGCGCGAAAATAAACAAATACGATAAAATTCAATAAATTAACAATGTAATACTTCAAATGAAAAATAAAAATTCGAATTCTTTATTTAACTAAAATTTAGTCAAAAAGTAAATCATTTTAAACGGTGTAAAAAGCAAAATGATTTTACTTAAGCGGAAGAGGAAGAAAACCGCGTCATAAAATAAAGGTAGCTTTGTGGCTAGGATCAAGTTCATTAAATAGAAGTCCCGTTAATTAAACTATATGTACGGTAGAATTTTACGGAAAATCCAGGTCTTGAATTTAATGCACGATTTCTCGCACTCGTACAAAATTATCATAAATTTTTGTTTTTTTAATATTCACCTTTTGAAATATCGTTAACAATATAGCACATAAAATATTAACTCTTATAACGTGAATTTGAAATTGTAATTTTATCTTTTTTATTGCATATACACGTGTAACGAGGAAAAACTTTATAATGATTAAAACGTGAGCTGTAACTATTTATTATTAAAGAACTGTTTAAATTTCCTATTGTTTTTCAACGAGTATTAAAAAAAAAAAAAAAAAAAAAAAAAAAAAAAAAAAAAAAAAAAAAAAAAAAAAAAAAGGAAATCATTTAATTTATAATTTCAATGCGATTTTTAAAAAGTTTTATAAATAAAAATGAAATTTTTTTACATAATTTTTTTAACAATCGGATTTATTAGTCCGTAATCAGGATGACATAAGAATGAAAAAATTGACGAATTGAATTGCAAAGATCTGAACCAATTGCTCATCGGAAAAAACTTTCAGATTTTTTCCGCGCATAAAAATAATTACAAGGATACGTATTTTTATCTGGCAACAATAAACAGTCCTAATCATAAAGAAAATGACCGCAAATATTGAATTGAAGGACAATCATTATCGTAAACGAATTACAATCTAATTATTAAAAAGATTGGATCGTTAATTTAAAAACGGCGCTATTTCAGGTGGTGAGATTACAATTATTTATATTACTTATCTTTCTATTACCAAGTAAAATGACAAATGTAAATAATAACAAATACTAAATAAAATTTTAAAAAATTTCATTGCTCCTCTAGAACAGTTATTATTAATAGTTACTAGATTTTGTTAAACAATTTTTATTTGCATGAGATAAAATTAAATACAAATGAATACGAATCCCATTAAGTACATTCATTTTGTTTTTTTTTTTTTTTTTTTTAGAGTCATTGTGTCGTGTGGTTTTTTAATAATTTTAAATAATTTTAACATTATTATTTGTGTATTATTATAACATCTAAAATAGAACGTGTGTAATTGTCACTTATCAATAACTATGTTTTAATTTATATACGTATTATAGAAAATTATGTATATTTTAATTTTAATTTATTTATCAAAAAGTAAAATGTAAAATAATTTTTGTCAATTAAATTACATCTAAATATAAATTTATATAATAGAAAAAGGTTTTGTTAAAATAGATACCGTTGAGCAACGGAATTTCAACAGTATACACGGAAAGAGAAAATTTTTTATCGGTTCGCGATGTCACTTTCGCGAGTTAGTGCGGCAATTTTTAGCCGTTCATTAATCTTGCGTTTGCGAAAAAACGAAAAACAAGAAAAAGAGAAAGAGAGACGATGGAAGAGAGGGAAGGGGAGGCGGGAAGAAAAAGAAAAATGTCAGCAGCGAGCAGCTTTAGCGAGCAAAGCCAAAAGTACTCGTTGATAGTCGTCGCGCATTATATTCTCCTTACGATTGAAGCACGGCATCTTATGCGCGTAAAAGAGAAAGGGAAGTAAGGCGTTGTAAGCGAGCGGGAATTTTTATCGAGAAAAACGAGAGCGAAGTTTGCCGAGTTGCACCTGTGACCACGAAGAGGGTGAAAGAGAGAGGAAGGGAGAGAGAGAGAGAGAGAGAGATACGAGCAATTGATGACGCGAAAAGACCCCGAGAAACGTTTGTCACTCGGCGGCTTAAGTAAAGGTATGAGCTGCTTTCTCGATCGATAGTTCTCCCTTACCATGAATTTTTAAAATATATTTTTTTTAAATATAGAAGAGAATTTTTTAATAAACAAAATGTTATAAGTGTCTATCCTTAAACCGATAGGCTACGATTCAAAAATAATTTTTAATCAAGGAAATCATTTTTAAAAACAAGTATTTTTTTTTTTTTTATTCAAGAATTTCTACTTCTTATTTTACATTAATGCATATCTATAGATATTAAAAATCAAAAGTAGAAATACTTGATTCAAGCAAATTCTTTTATAGGTGTAATACTTATAATTATTATATTGAATATTTTCTATGTTATAACACATTAAATTATTATAACGTGTAGAAAAGATTAATTTTAATAAATAAAATAAATTATTTTATATATTATTTGTAAATTGCAAATAATTATAATATTCGATATAATACAACTGCTTATAATATTATACGGTTTCTATTCCTTACATAAAAAATCTGCTTTATTGTTAAAACAAAGAAAAGATAATATGATAAAAGATAAATAAGTGTTGACAGATTTAATAATGACTTTATTTATAAATAAATAATGAGTTTTATTATAAATAAATACATTTTTTTTTCATCACTCTGTCTGCAATATGATTTTAACATGCATACAAATTTTCGTGTATATTATTAAACAAAATAAAAAAAAAAAAATTATTGTTTAATATTAACAAAAATAAACGTCAAAATAAAAAATTGAAAAATATTAAAAAATTTTATTTATTTTTATTAGATGTTGTATGAAATTTTATGAAAAATGTTTTAAAATAAATGTAAAATACCGAGAGAAAAATAATAAATAAAACATATTATTCATTCAATTTAATATGGTTTTTAATTAAAAATGTTTTTAGAACGATTCAATCGACAGAAAGTAAATACGATCGATTTAAAACCAAAAGCGAAAAACATGAAAAATGTTTCAATATCTTTTTCTAATTAAGTTCTAATATTTACCTGCAATACTTGAATTATTTGCTTGTGATCTAATAAAAAATTTCTTTATCATAGTTAAAATTATTTCCTTCTCTTTAGATTACGAATAGAAGCGGCAAAAAAAAAAAAAAAAAAAAAAAAAAAAAAAATTAGCATTCAATGCTGTAAACTGGCGCAAAACAATAGATCCGAAAAAAAGGTAAAAAAAAGTCAGAAAGCTTCAATGGCAACCCTATACCTACGTATACCCGCAATACTATAGCTATGCTAAAGCTCGCGCCATATTGCGAAGTAATCAACCATGATTTATATCATAATTGCGAGGTTTTATGAGAAGGGAGAAAGGATGGAAACAGCAACGCTTTAATACCTGCGTACGTAAACCGTACACACAGAATTGGACGAGAAAGATGCGTGTGTATATCGTATCGAAGTATAAGTAAATATAATTTACGTACACTCCGTTACATGTATACGTGTACATACAGCGGGACTCATTGTTATTCCTTCGTCGACTTTAATAAACGAGCCAAGGGTCTTGTTCTCTTGACGAACTTGCGCCTTGAAAATCTCACGAGATTAGATTGAACTTTATATTTGCGTGTCGTTAGTTTCTTAATTATACGTATCGCGCTTTAAAAAAGACACGCGAACGATGATTTTTAAATAAAATTTGTAAAGAATTGTTTTTTTTTTTTTTCTTTTAATTAAATATTTTATTTTAATATGAATCAGCATTTACAAAGCTTAATTCTAATAATTTTCTATGATTTCAACAAAATCTTTTTTCTCAATTTTATTTTGGAGAATATGCCTGTTCTTAAAAAAAAAAATATTCGATATAAAGAGAAGTTAGTATGTGAAGGTGGGAATAAGGACAATATTAAAAGAGTCGATAAAGAGAAAGGATAAATAATGAGATTTATGGTAGATGATGTGCAAAAAAAGGGATAATGGACAAATAATATAAATAAAAATAAATAACAAGCACAGCAGAAAATTTAACCCTTTCGTTACGGGCGACTTCTCCGTCGCGGTATTGCCGCTGGACGGACCGCTGCGCCAAATATGATAAAAACAAAATACTGATGCTACAGTTCCAAAAAGAAGATACTCAATGAGCAATAAGTTATACAACTCCAATCGGTGTACAATATCCGGTATCTTATACAGAGAGACTAAAGTCATCCGAAGTAAAGAAAGAATTAAAAAATATAAAGGAAGCTAGATATAAAATAAAATAAAAAAAAAAAAAAAAAAAAATTGCACAAATAAAAGTAAAAGCACGTAAGAGGCATCTAGTAAAAAAATGAGTATGTGTGAGACAGGGGAATAACGCCAAATGTAACTGCCAAAAAGATAAAAGAAAGTAAATATAAATAATATTAAGTTAAAATATATATTTATAAGGTATTATTTCATTAATAATTTTATATTTTTCTATTTATAATTATAATTGTACAAAATGTTTGCAAGTTTATAATATATATATATATATATATATATTTTTTTTTTTTTTGTTTTTTTTTTTTGTTTTTTTTTTTTGTTTTTTTCTAATAAGTTTTGTATAAAAAATTTAAAGTGTAAAACCAAGTCCGATTTCTAAGCCATATCGGGCTGGCATCAAATAAATAAAATACATTTTTATTTGCTACGTAGAAACCTTGATAGACTATACGTACATGAAAAATTTTGTCAAAAATTCAAACTTTTTACAATAATTGATTTTAAAAAACTTGCAGTATTACAATTGATGCTTTGTTTAATAATTTAATCAACGATCACATATCCTGCAAACACATTGAGTCAACAATCGCGTGGCATACAAATGCACTCACACATTTGGTATGATTAAAATTTTATTGTCAGCTTCAATAAAAACTGAAACTATCAAGGTCCATGTCATTGTAAGCTCCCGCCACCCAACTTAGTAAGTGTCTAATTCTTTCAGTCTCTTCGTCCGATGATTTGAAACCATCTATAGTTTCGCTTAAGCAGGTTGACAAGTTTTTCATAATTGGCTATAAATGAAACATAAATGAATTTTAATCAAAATAACCCAGATTGTTTAATATGGTAAATTTTAACCCGACGTGAGCGAGGTGAATGAGTTTGAAGTTTCCAACGTTAGAGTTCAACGAAATTTTTTTAAAACTGTTTTTATTTAAAATTTATATTTATATTTTTTTAATCTTAGTATTTTATAGGATAACTTAATATTCAGATACGGATTTTAATATAATTTGTAAATTTTCATCAGCTTTATTTAATTGTGAAAAATTATTTCGTTGTACTCTAACATTGCAAACTTCAGGCCCATGCGAGGTGAAAGAAATATTATACCACTATATAGCTTTGTACTAGGTACTTAATGACACACTTACATATTTCTACTGTTAATATTGTGTATTTTAATTATTTTTAAATATTATTTTATTAAATTACATATTTAATAAACTCCAGTATTTATTAAAATTAAATAATAACACTAATATATTCTCTTGAAAATATCGAGTGTTATTTAAATTATATGAGATATCCGATCTCATTCACGCCGCGTTAAAGAACACCATTAAGTACCAGTGTCTAAAGATATCGTAGAATATTACTTGCTTGCTCTAACATTTAATAATAAAAAAAAAAAAAAAAAAAAAAAAAAAGACGCACAAGTGTGCTACGTATATGGTCGACAAGCCATGAAGAATTTATATACGAAATTTGTTTTATTTAAAATTTCATTCACTATAAGTACCGCTTAGATATATTTTTTATATTGTTATTAGTTGTAATAAATTAATATTTTAAACATACAAGATAATTTTTTATTGCTTCTAAATATCGCAACATTGAATAAAAAATAATTATCAGCGCTGTAATTTACTATTATTACCAACTTAAAATATTTTTAAAAAATTAATAAAATGTGAAATATTATAAAAAAAAAAAAAAAAAAAAAAAAAAAATTGTATTATTTTGTCAACTCTTAATTATTTAAATATAATTGCACTATATTATGTCGACAGACTAATATAATAAAACGTGTTTAATAATTTAAAAACAAAATTCATGTTATTCGAACTTACAGTGGGCCACTCGTTCCTAAATAAGGCAACAGCTTGGTCACTTAATGCATCAATGGATAAAATGTTTTCTTTGAGTAACTTTTTTAAAAATTTTCCGCAGTCTAACCAAACATTTTTTTGCTGAGAATGCGCAATTATTACTATATTTCTAGGACTAAGAAACCTCAATAATGGAGAATCTGGCTCAGAAATTTTTAGATGTTCTATTTTCCAAACTTTAAAAACTTTTTTTTCTATCTCACATGTAAACAAATCATTTCTATGAACAACTGTATAATAATAATCCATTTTAACATTTATATTTTATAAAATTATAATAAATATTGATTAATAATGTAAAACTAAAGCAAAGTAAATATTAATTAAAAATTTAAAACTAAAGCAAAGTAAATACGTTACTAATTAATCAATTTGTAAACAAAAGATTTTCAACTTACTTAAAAATAAGCATAAATCAACGCTTGAAGACAAAATAGTCTTCATTGACATTAATTTTAAGTCAAATCGTTCCGTCAAACATTGATAGACTTGATCCCATAAATTTGATAAGCTATCGACAGTTATTGTTGTTCCGTTTATTTCTAATAAATCCCAAATTATTTTCTTTGAAAAAAATAAATAAAATTATTAATAAAATAATCACTTTCAAAATCCACTTATCTAAATTAAAAATTTCTTACTCTTATTTTCTCTATAATTTTAGAAGGACTTATAGCACATGGGTTATGAAGTTTTTTAACAATAATTGTTGTATCACAAGTTTTGAACGCCCTATTTAACTCAAGTTCCATATCTTTGATGAAATTCGAACTTCCTATTATATGAGATTGAATCCATTGATCTATTCTTTCCATAGCCATTCTTATTGCAATCTTAATACACATATCTTTAACTGCTTTTAAACAATCTTCTGCCAATAAAGATTCAATAGATTGAGTTACACGAGATGTACAAATGCTTGGTATTATTTGTTCACTTTTTTCTTTTATATTTTTCAATGCCTCCATTGATATTAAGTTCATTTCCTTTTCTAATGATTTCTATAAATATCACTATTATTTATAAGAATATTTCAAATTAAAAAAATTTTAAAATACTAATTGTTACCTTCACTAAATGAGGATTATTTTCCAAATCTTCGCTATATTTTTCTTCAATGATATTTTTTAACGCTTCATAATTCTTTTGTCTTTCAACAGTTAACAAATTATTACATATATATTTAACGCAACTAGATGCTACTCTTTCTGATACATATTCTACAGTTTTTCTTGTAGACATAGGTTGACCATGAAAAAAAGCTTCTTCTAACTGAATCTTTAAAAAAAAATGATTGAATTATTTAAATAAATAAATATTGCGTAGTACGACTTTTTTTTAAATATTTAATTACCTCCAAATGTTTTGTATTTTTTTTCTTAATTGGTTTTTGTAATTGACTAGTTACTGGAGTAATGTGCCTAATCGGAGTATTATTATTTACATTTAAACTTCCAGATGTCAACAAATTATTTAATTCTCTCAAAAATGGACAACAATTATACAAAATTCGTTCATCAACTATTTCTAACTTATCTAAAAATAAACAGTGATTAACTGAAACTACGGATGCATCCGCATTAAATTTGCTATCATTAATATTATCACGCGTTTGATGAGATACAGAAATAATCTTTAATGATTTGTCACTATATTTTGATTGCCAAGAATGATATAGTTCCATAGGAAAAGTTGGCAATGCAAACAACCAACCAATTGTGAATTTGATTAAGACTGCAGTTGTCGGAGTCATCAATTCCTCTGAATTGGTGATTGCATGATTATTAGAAGCTCGATAAATACAATACAGTATTTCTAAAATATTTTTAAAGTATGGTAGTCGAAGAGATGCATGATCCATCATTGCCAAATATTCTACTATCCATGGTACAGTTAAAGTTAATTTTCCTTGATTTATTGCAAATTGAAGACAGTGTTGTAAATCAATTCGCGGTAGACACTGAAATCGTTAATACTT
Organism: Chalcis sispes; assembly: GCA_949987625.1. Lineage (NCBI taxonomy): Eukaryota > Metazoa > Arthropoda > Insecta > Hymenoptera > Chalcididae > Chalcis > Chalcis sispes. The sequence continues at coordinate 18,741,951 of OX465095.1, read as the reverse complement.
ATGCAAAAAAAAATTAAGAATTTTTTTAAATATTAAAAAAATTTAATACATACACTGCTGCGTAAAATAACTTGAGATTTAATAACATCTTCTAACATACTAATTTCGGATCTGTAAGGTAAAGAAGTCATAAATCCTAAGAATTTGGAAAGCAATCTTAGACTCGATAAACACACAGCATAACTTTGTTTTGTACACTCATCAACCTCAGTTTCTGAAAATTAAACATTATCGAGAAGTTAATTTTAACAATAAATCAAAAAATATATCTAAAATGAGCAAAAATATTAATAAAAATTATATTTACCTTTTTCTTCTATTTCACTACCAGAAAATTGTGAATTGTTTAATTCCATGATTTCATGTATAAAAGTATCTTCAAGATAAGCATAAAATGTAGGATGCGAAGCATATAAAATAAAATCTTTATAAAATTCTTGAATTCCAGGAAATGAAGGTAAAGGAACAGGACCATTTTGTGATAACGGAGTAACTAACTTTTTTCTCAATTTATTTAATTTTTCAGGATTATTATCTTTTAAAGTTTTAAGAAAACCTATAGTTTCATCATCTAATGAATCATCCTTTTAAATATAAAATAAATTTATTAAATATTTTTATTAATTATTTTAATTATATTTACTTTATTAAAGTTAAATAAATACCTGCTGTTCACTTTGTATGCATGAAATAAGCATTTGTGATTTAAAAAGTCGTGCAAAATGCGTAAAATTAGTTATATCCATATGCATTGTAATCATTGTTTTTATTTTTCCATTTAAAGCTATTTGAAAACTCCAACCTGGAACTAAATGATTATCTTCCCAAATCTTTAGAATTTCATAAAACATATCTCGTTGCTTCCGAAAACAATGAAAGGCAATAAGTGATGAAAACTTTTCACTGTTATCAGTATCAATTTGGAAGCATACATTTAACTCTACTATCCTATAATGTATATAATTATTACTCAAAATTTAATATTTATCATGAATTATTATCTATACTTAATCAATTATAATTATCAATTTACCCAATATTTAATAAAGATTTAATTTTATTAGATTCAGTAACTTTAATGCTATAAATTGTATCCAGGTACTTGCAAAGCTCAGGTTGAAATGTGATAATTTGATTATTTTTACAAAGTAATTTTAAAGTCACTCTATCTAAATGTTTTAAAAAATCCTTCTGGTGATTAAGAACTTGTGAAGAGAAATATACACAATTATGTGGAGTATTAAGATACATTACAATATTTTTGGTAGCATCTGATTCTTGAATTTTATTTTCTTCTTTATCATTATTAATTTGCTCTTCATCAATTTTATCTATCAATATGTGTTCTGATTTTTTATCTATATCATCAATGTTTTCCTCTGTATCATTTACTAAACTAGAACATCCAAGTTCATAAGTTTCATTATATTTTAAATTATGTTTAATATCGGATTCAATATTTTCTTTTAGATTATTTTCCTCATTAAAATTATCAAAATTTAAAGATTTTCTTAATGTAAACAAATTTTTTTTCATATTTGATTCATCATTAATATCTTCTAAAATTTTATTTTCTATTTTTTTAATAGCTGGTGATTTTTTAGATTTTGTTGTATATTGAATAGTAATTAATTGGATAATAAAATATAACTCCAACATTGGATTCACAACTAAATTGTAATCTAAAAGTCCACTATATAATTCAGCTAAAGCATCCAAAATTTCTCTATTTTCTACCAATGTTATACTAGGAATAATTATTGAAGATGATTGAATAATTTTACTTGGAGTTCGTTGTAATATAATTGTTTTATTTTCATTATTGGTATCAATTGTGGATTCTGGTTTTTTTTGACGTTCAATTTTCACAAGTCCCCTTTCAACTTGAAAAGAAGCATTATCAACTGATTTATCAATTGGTGATACATTGACAAACTGAGGATTCTGCGTAAAAGGTCTTGATATATCTCCAAAAACTGCATTTTCTCTATTTCCTAAGATTAAATTTTATATAGAAATAAATTTTTATACAGTAGTAAAAATATATACATTGTTTATGTTTTATTTTAATAGTTTTTGCAAAATAATATAAAAAGAACTATTAATACTGTACAATACCTTTTTCATCTGAAATATTAAGACGAGTTGGATTAACCTTTCTTCTTGTTACATTTTGTTCAGAAATGGTAGATGATATATTAGATACAACACTTTGCTGTTCACTATCCTTTTGTTCTTCATTCTTTGACAAAATTTTAATATTTTTTTTTGCTCTATTTTTTTTTGAACTTTGAGTTTCTGTCATAATAAAATCCCCTAAAGTAAGGTTTCTTGATGAAGTAATTTTAGACTTTTCAGATACACTATTTGAAGTTCTTTCAGGTGTACAAGTAATATTTTGTTGAAAGCTATTATTATTAGAGTGATTTTTATATTTATTTTGTGGAGTTTTCATATTTGAATTACCCAACATAGACATTGGATTACTATACATAGGAGAAACAGGACTTAACAAAATTTTATTAGATTCATGATTGGATTTTTGTGAAAGATTTGAGTGTATTAAATCTGAGGATTTACTTTTATTAATACTTGTAGAAAAATTGGAGACATTTAAATTGCTTGAATTGTTACCACTTAGACTTGGAAAAGAGCTATCATCAAAACTAATATCTTTAGCATCTGTTATATCATTTACTTGCTTATATTCAAAACTTTCTTGAAATATGGGATTAATATTTTTATTTTGTGATGGACTGCAACTGATCAATTCAACTCTTCTATTTTTAGGAGAATTTTTTCTTTTAAAAACAGGAGTACTAGTTCGTGTACTATTAATTGGTGAAGCTAAATTTAAATTTACCATGTCATTTTCAATACTAATTGGCTTTTGTAAATCGCTTAAATCCTCTTTAATAGTTGTTACTTGTACATTTTTACAAATATTTATATCTGATATATTTTTTTCTATTAGTGCTGATTGATTCTCTTTAAACGAGATTTGTTGATGAGACAATTTATCATTTTTCATTTGTACTTTTGAGCAATCAATATTTTTTAAAGAACATTCTATATGTTGATTATTTTCTGATAATTCTGCATTGTTTTCCAGAGATTCATTTTTTTTAATTTCTCGTGAAGCATTCGAAGATTGAAGAATGCTAAAAATTTTAAATAAAATAATTCATAGAAGTAACAGAAGTCAATTAAGTATTAAAATGATATCTTTATTATTTATATCGATATGTTGTAATTTAATGATTTCTGCAAACATCTGAATTTTACCTTCTAAACTGGTCCCGTAAATAATTTAAAAACAATGTAATGAATTCCTCCTTTGAACACAGTTCATTACAATCAACCTGCTGAATATTCTAAAAAAAAAATTAAAATTTGTTTAACTAAACAATTGATTCTGACAAAAAAATAATAATTAAAGGTCTGGTATAACCTAAAATAATATAAAAATATTTAAAAAATCTATTAAATAAAAAAACGTACATTACAATTATCATTTGTTAACCATTCAATAATCTCTTTAGGCGATATCTTAAAATGTAACAAATTATTTAAAATTTCTTGTGCCATTTTATATCACTTTAATCTTATAACAGAATAAATTTTTTTATTTAGTAAATAATTATTAAGTTTTATATAAAATATGATCTACATTTGTTTAACAATATAAATTGAATTATATTTTAAATAATTTACTAAATATAATATTTTGATACTGCCAGTATTTGATTAGTATAAATGTCCATTACACATATCACGTTTCAGTGGTGAATTGAATACTCCAACTGTTGAAATACTACTCAACAGTCCAACTTCTGTCCAAAAATATTGAATGATTTTAATAGGCAGAGTTTTGAATTGACGATACTGCTATGATTATACATAATTTTTTTAAATTAAATGAATTTACAAATAAAAATATAAATTTGACGCAATTGTAATCAATAAAGGTATTATTTGTTTCTTTTTTTTTATTTATATTGTATAGAAATTACAATTAAAAATATTAATATTCATAGTATCATTGACAAATTTTGAATATACATAGTTCTCTTTTTTTGAAAGATTTCCATTTTTATAAGAATATCATACAACAATAATTATATAAGTAATGTAATTTGATAAAAAATTTTTCATCTGAAAAATTGATAGATACATAGTAAGTTACTTAATAGGTAAAAAACGCTTCAAATCTACATGTAACTTTCTTATAAATCTTCATAACCTATAACGAATAGAATTTATTGTTATGAATAAAGATAAATAAAAGTAGAATAATAACGACAACGTGTCATTTTTTTTTACATTATTGTATAAAAATTTAATTAAAATGAAAACTTTTTCTTACTTTCAATTATTTCTATTATTTATAGTGGTAGGTATTTTTAAATTATTTATACATATTTGTATTTTTATATCTATACTTTTTCAGCCTAAAGTATTTCATTTAATTAAAATAATCAAACAAATTTAACAAATTTTTAACTTTTTAAATAATTATTAAAATTTATTTTATGTTTAATTTTAACATGCACACAAAATAAATATAAAGTAAATTCATAAAATTTGAAAAATGAATAATAATAGTTATTTTATATTTCAGACTAATCTTGCTTTATCTGAATTTTCTGCAGAAGACTGCAAAAGTCTTGGATTCAATAAAGCAAATTTACTTTACTCCACATGTGAGAAATTCAAGCAATTTGAACTAAATGAAATATTGTATGTTTTAAATTATATATAAGTCTAATCTATATTTGATAATCTAAATTTTAAAAACTTTTCATAGTGATAAATGTAAAGAATGCTCTTTAAAAGATGAAAGCGATGATAGTTCTACTACAAAACGATATCCAAAAGCTGTTCTTGAAGTCTGTACTTGTAAATTTGGAGTTTATCCTCAAATACAAGGTATGTATTTTAAATTTTTGTTTGTTATTTGCAATCATTTATCAAATTTTTTTTTTTTTTTTATTGCATTTTGGATACCATTTATAAAAATATCCTTGCACAAATATATTGATAATTAAGATATATAAAATGTCAAAATTATAAATAGAATGATTTTTGTATTTTAAGTTATTCATCAAATAACAATGAAACTGATTAAATAGATCTTATTATTTATCTTAAATTATTGAAAAAAAAAAAAAAAATTAGAAAATAAAATAATGTTTACTTTATAATTTTAATGTTATTAATTACACATTTAATAATAAATTTAATTTAAAATAAAAAATCCAATATGAGTAATTTAAAATTAAAAAAAAGAATTAACTTTTAAAAACAATTATTTTAAGTGAAATTTGATATCAGGCTGTTTTAAACAATTTTAAAACTCAAAATTTGGTATAAAAATAAAATTTATTTTGAATTTTTATAATTGTATGAAAATTGAATTTCTAAAATTTGCATAAAATATTTTTTTAATATTAAAGCTTTTGAATTTTTTAAATATTTCTTTATATAAAGATTTAAAAATAAAATGAAAACTATTTATATATTTTAGTTGATATATTTGCATATTTTCTAAAACATTTAAAATAAAGTAGTTGTGTAATTTCGTTTAAGATAATTAATTCTTTTACATTATTTTACACAGCCTTTATAAACAGTGATCGACCATATAAATACAAAAATTTACAAATAAGATTTGTAAGAGGACAGGATCCATTCATTAAATTGTACGATGCTGAAAATAAACTGGAAGATGTACTTGATATCCACAAGTGGGATACAGATTCAGTAGACGAATTTCTTGCTACTCATTTATCAATGGATTGATGTAAATAACTGTTTCATTTTATACATAAATTTAAAATAAAAACTGTATGACACATATAATTTATTTATTTCTTTTCACAATTGGGTAGTGTACAGAAGTATGCGTATATTATTGTATTGGAATGAAAATTCTACACCTACACATTGCAATACAGCTAATAATGCTGCACTGATTTTAACATAAAATTGTAATGCACTTAAAATATTTTATATGAGTGTTTAATAATCAATGTATTTCTTAATATTAATTATACATTAAACATTAATTGTCAATAATTAATATTAATTATACATTAAACATTAATTGTTCTTAATATTAATTACACATTAAACATTAATTGTCAATAATTGATAAAGCTACAAAAAATTCAGTGCAATGTACAATTATTTTATAAAGTGTTAATAATAAAATGGTACCAAGTCAGCATATTATGTATGCATTGTACTTTATATTATTCTTGAGTAATAGGTCGAACAAGATTACTGTTTTATTTGTTATCAAACAAATATATAGATGATAAACATAATAATTATCAATTTTTAGAATTGACATGCACATCCTGCTCATTTTTTTATTTTTTTTTATTTTTTTTTTTATTTTTTTGTTTTTTATATAGATATATTGCCTTAATATAAATTTTTATCGACGAGATCTTCGCGCACGATTTCCTCGTGCTCGTTGACTAAAGCTTCCACGATTTTGACTACGTGGAGTATTTTGTGGAGTCTTTTGAGGCGATTCAATTTTCTCTTCTGCCTCATTTTCATTTTCATTTTCATTTTCGTTCTCATTTTCATTTTCATTTTCGTTTTCATTTTCATTTTCATTCTCATTATCATCTTCATTATCGTTGTCATTATTTTCTTCCAGTATAGTAACTTCAACCTCATTTAGTGATATTTCCGTCGACTCGTTATCATTTGGAGCTGGATCTGCTTGATTTTCTTCCTCAACATTTTCTTCGTCTGTTTCACCATTTGCTTCAGCTGGATCATATTTATCATCATCATCTTCATTTTTGTCTTCCATTTCATTCACAGAAGCATCTTCATTTTCATTTATACCGTCTTCAAGTTTAACACGTTTTGATTCAGGTTCACTAATTTCTTGTGATTCATCTTGATTAGCCTAAAAATTTAATAATATTATTTTTAAACATATTTGTCAGTAAAACTTGTTTCATATTCAACTTTAATTTAAAATTTTATACATAAATCATTAAAATATTTTGCACAACTAATGAGGTAAATTTAGTATGATATTTTTAAAAACAGTATACAATTCATCTTATCTATTTACTTAATCAATTAAATTAAAACACACCTCTTTATTATCATCTTCTTCTGCTTTAGCAGCATTTTCAGCAGCAGCTTGTAAAGTTTTAATTTCTTGAATGAAATTACGATAATGAGTGATACTTCGAAGATGAGCAATCATATCCTCTTCTACAAGCATGAACCTTCGACATTTTTCACAATGGTATCCACTAACTTCTTTTACTAATGATTTACCAACTGATAATTGATTTGTTCGACAATGTTTGTAAGATGGAATTTTGAGTTTTGCATCAATAGGTTCTTCAGGAATGTCTGTAACAAAATCTGAATTGTCTATTGAAGAATCATCTAACTTATCATTCTTTGAATCAGTTCCAATATCTTTTTCTTCATCTTCTGCAGTTCGAATTTCAGATTCACCTTTTCCTAGTTTATCTAAATATTAATTTTTATACATAAAAAATAAAATTCAATATTTTATTTATAATACATAAATTTGTAAATAACATTAAAATAAATAAGTTCAACAATAGTTAAATGAACTTTTTTTAAGTTTTTTAAATTACCTTTCTTTTTATTTTTTCTTTGCTCTTCATTTTGAACAGCATTTTTCATATGAGTTGGAGTAAGGCAATGTTCATCATATTCAATTCTAGAGGGAAATTCTTTGGCACATGGGAAACAACGTGGATGTAAAAATGTTTTTAATTGTTGATGTTTCTCACTTTTACGATGACTTGATAATGTACCATAGAAATTCAGATCACACATAGTGCAATACTCTCGAACATTCAAATCTACTGAAAGCTATAAAAAAAATAGATTATATTATATTTATATTGCATCACCATTGAGAAAATAATTTTGTACTTCAAATAATTTTCTTACTTTTTTACCACGACGTTTTGAATTAGTAAGACTAAGTTCACGTTGCTCTTCAGCTACCCTTAATTCATGTCTCATCAATTCAACCTTTAATTTATAAGATTCATCGAGTTTGTCCATCATTAATTGATGAGCACGTCCACGAAGATGATTTTCGAAAGACTAAAAATTTAAAATGTATTTTAATTATTAAACAATAAAACGGTTATTGTAAAATATTGGCTTTAGTTTAATTTTAATAAAATTTCAAGTTTTAATTAAAATGTCAAAACAAATTTTTTATTATAAAATTTTAAAATTATATATATTAATAACAAATTACGATTGTATATTAATGATATATAAATTTAATTTTACTAGATTGAAATAATATTTGTAATAAATACTACTTACATATCCATCCCACATGTATTTATTGCAAACATGACAAAACATATTACTAATTGGAACTTCTGCATATCGACTTTCTGCATGTCTCGCAGCCGACTTTTTTCCAGTACTTTTGTCTCCATCGTCTTTTTCACCTGAGCCATCTTCAACTTTTTCAGATTCATCATTTATATCACTTGAAAGTTCTTTTTTCTCGTCTTTCCATTCACGCTTTTTAGATTCTTCAGTCTCTTCATTTTCTTCACTATTACAAATATAAATATTGATGAGATAATTTTAATTTATTGAATTTAAAATTAAGATAGTTCTTTGAGCAATATAAAAATAACAAGTTTTAAAATTTTTATTTAATCTTATCGTCAAAAATTTAATTTTTATTTTTCTTTCAATTTAATATTCAATCAAATTTTATGCTAATATAAACATATATATATATATATATATATATATATATATATATATATATATATATATATATATATATATATATATACACACATGTATAATACTATTACCAAATAATATAAGCATTATCATTAAAAAAATTTAAATAGCAGTTCATTCAAAAAAATATAGCAAGTCTTAACTTAATTTTTTAATTATAATAAAAATATAATTTATAAAAATTACAACTAATCAAAATTATATTACATTATATTAAATAATAAATTTATCAGCACAAGAACTAGCTTAATCTTAATTCATATTTAATAATTCTAGCTTGTAAACAATTTCAGTTTTGTACGTTTTTTCATAAGAATTTTAATATTGTTTTGCAATAAAATCATGTTTTTATGAAAAAACGTTAATTTTTTTTTTTTTTTTTTTACAAATTTTCTTTATCGAAACAAAGTTTTGTTTCCCTGTTACAAGCTATACAACGAAGAAGTAAGGAGCACTACTCTTCGCAGCATCTCGTGCGAATATTTTAGATCATATAATAAAATCTAGTATACGAGTGCTGTATGAGTATTGTGACTCTGAAATCGAAGATCCACAGGAATACTTCGACGAACGTCGTTTGCCTCTTTTATTTAAAACTTGAAACGAGAGACTTTCTTTTTTGGACAAGATTAAGAGGATTACTCAAAGTTTATGCACGACTCAAAATTATTGTAACAGGTAATATGCGTGCATTATCTCAAAAAATAAAATATCGAATTATATAATTTTATACCTGATTATTTAAACAGGTTCCTGAAGGCTTATCCAGTACCTACTTTACCAATAAATCAATTTTTGCTATTTAATTAAATAATTAATTTCACTCTTCATAAATGAACAATTTTTTAAATTAAAATAACAATTATCCATAAAGAAAATTACAATTATTTACATTGATAGATAATTATTATTCTTGAAAAATTATTGAAAAATTAAAATCTTTATGAAAGAGTAACATTAAATTTTTTAATAAATAGAAAAAATAGAATTATTAGAAAACAGGATTCCGGCTAAATAATGAAGAAAGTAGAATCTTTGTCTCTTTCTCTATCTCTTGAGGGTACTTAAGAGAAGATTTGAGAACATATGTTGAAGTTTGAAGAAACTATTTGCAATCTCCGAAAAGCTTACCTTAAAGCGACAGACGCTTCTGCTTTTTCATTGGTCTTATCAGAGGTCTTATCCTGCTGTTCCTTTTTGTTGTTCTGATTTTGCTTAGAGGTAGTAATTGGTTTAGAAGATTTATCGTTCCGCTGATTTTGGTTTCCATTCTGGCGTTGGTTGCCTGACTGGGATGCACGAGATTGTTGAGGGCCACGTCGCCCAGCAACTCCATCTCGGGCTCGATTGCCCATCTATTTGTGTAGGTCAAAACGACCAAGCATTTTATGAGAAATGTCTCATATTATATGGACATTGTTTTGTTTTGAATCAAATTTGATATACTTATATTTTTACTCAAAGGATGCTTAAAAATGGGATAAAATGAAAAGACAATTTAATCTTTTCCATTTTATTTTTGGGTAAGGATGAGTAAATATTTTAAATAGTGGATAATTTCCACATCGGTGTCAGAAAGAAAATAAATATTATGACATTGATTATCAAGGTCACATTTTAGCTTTAAAAAGAAATTAAAATATTAGATAAATTCTCCTAAGAAATGTAGATGTAATTCACCTTGAAAAATATTCTCAGAGATTTATAAGGGATTGCAATGTTTTGTAAATTTTTTCATTTGATTCTAAAGAATTAAAAACCAGAATTTTAGTAATATTTTATAATGATAATCTCAAAATCCTTTTTATCGTTGGTATAGAAAATGGAGACTGCAAATAAATATATCAAAAAAAGTAATTCAATCAGAATTTATAAACATGTTGAACTGAATCTTCAAACAATATGATACAAGCATAATACTTGTTATTTATGCAATTTATAGGCAATCATGAATATGATAAATGAAATTAAATTTTCCAAAACAGAGATTAAAATTGCCAAAATGAGATTTGCGTGATAATTGTCATGAAAATATATGTTCAAAAATCCTACTTTTCCAGGTTTATTATTTTTCTTAGATGAAAAACTAATTTTGCTAAAATTTGTGTACCATTTAAATATAACCTTTATACTAATGAATTGTACACCTACAGAAAAAAATATCAAATTTCACAGTACTAATAACTAGGCAATATTTTTAATAATAATTATTTTGAATTGTAGTATATATAATACTGCAAAAAATAAACTGGTGATTTTTAACAATTTTCAATAATTACACTTAGACATATTTTTAATTAATAATCAATTGTTTATAAGATTATCTTTTTTTATTTGGAAATAATAATAATTGAGTTTTAATTATTATTTAATACTATAATATAGTTTTTCTACTAATGAATTTTCATTAATAATTAAATAAAAATGAATTTAATTTATTTATAAAAAATTTTAATTACAAAGCTTTTGTTTATTTTCATCTTAATTTCTCAAACTTATAATGTAGAGGATATAAAGTTATCATGCATACTCAAAAATCTGATCAACTAATTAATTGCAAACGAGTTAAGATTGTTGAAATCTAATATTAAAATCAAATTGTGATTATAAAAAATCATTTTAATATTGTATAATTCTGTTTTTATATATTTTTAAACTTTAATTACAAATTTTTTTGCATATTTAAACTTTTAAATTCTATTTTAGTTCAAATATTTCTTTTTTATTAATGGCAAAATTTGAAAAATATTTTTCTTTTGATATTTCTGTTTAAAAAAAATTTAGTTTTTTAATTTTATATTTTTATTTATAAGTATACATGAATACAAAATTTAATCCAACTAATTTATTTAAAATTAAATTTCTTTAATACTCATTGATTTATTTTTTATATTTACTTATTAATAGAAATTATTTTTTATTTAATAGTTTTTAATTTTTTTAATATTAAAAACTACTTTGGAATTCATAATTTATTAAACATACCTTGTTATATGGTTGAGGTCGCTGAGTTTTAATATTTTGTCGAGACCGATCATTAAAACGCCCTTGACTGAAATTTTGTTGATTAGAATAATTGGGACCAGGACCGCTAAAATTATTGCCCAAACTGAGCAACGATGGTACCTTCTTATCAAGAAAACTTTCAAGTTAGTATGGAATTATTCTTATTAAATTATGAGAGCTCATAATTTTATAAAACAATATTATTTAATTAACTTTAATGAAATTTTAAATGAATATAAATAAATTTAATTTATTATTATATGAAAATAGATAAATTCATTGTGAAAATTATAGTTTTTATAAAAATATATGGAAACTGTTAAACATATTTCTAATAAAAATTTTATTTGAAAAATAGTTTAAAAATACATGAAAATTAATTCTAAATAAAAGTGTATCAAAATTCATTACATCTAAACTGAAAATTATACATAATTTAGATTAAAAATTCTATTTCATTGTAGAATTTCAATCAATTGTATAATTTTTTAATAATATTTTAAAAGCAAATTCATTGAAATTATTAGAGCTCTCTTAAAAGTTTCTTTTTTCAATAAATTATTACCTGTGGTTGAGAATCTTGATGGTTTCGCAAGAGATTTGATAAAAGATTACTAGCAATGGCTAACTGAGCTTGTGGTGAAGCAAGCGATAGGTTGTTGTTTGGAGTTGGTAGAATTCCTCGTCCTGGCATCATCCCACCCTCCCATGGATTCATACCGCCTCCACCGCCACCGCCACCGCCTCCCATACCTCCACCCATGTTTCCTAGTCTGCCACCACCACCTCCACCCATATTCCTATTATTAAAATTGCGATTTCCATAGGAATCTCGCTTCATACCCCGATTGTAGGACATATTCTAAAAAAACAAAATGAATAAACTATTTAATAATTATTTCTTAACAAATAAATACTATTTTTTAAAAGCAAAAATTTTTTTAACATAAACGAAATCTCGAACGGTTACAAGTAATCAATATTTCAATTATCTATTATTAATTTCTAAGTTTCCTTATAAATGAGATATCAATAAAGTTCTTTAAAATCGTTAAGTTCGACGTCCATAAAATGTTTCTTACGCCTTGGAGCAATGAAATTAAAAGAAATTAGAAAACACCAAAAGGGCGTCAAGGAACAAGCTACCGAAATACGTAAAAGAGACGCCGCTCCGTGTACATGAGTAATTCCGGCATGGAGTAGCGAAACTTTGCGACTTTCTCCACATTTTACTATTTTTTTCAACTCGTTTAAATTTTTAATCATTTGAACTTGATAAATTATTAATAAAGTTAAAATGAACTTACCTAAGTCTTAATAATCAATTTGTAAAATACTACTTAAAGCCTTAAATAACGAAAGAACTAGATAAAGCGTGGCTCAACCGCGGGGAAGACGAAATGGAGTCGTCGAATGCGAAAAGTCGAGACTAGCAAGAGAGCGAAAAAGACAGAAAATACCGCCTCCGTTGCTGTAGCGTCTGCCTTTGTGTGTATGGTCTAGATGCCGCCAATATTCCAAGGAAAATTTACACACACAAACATATCTCTAGCATTAACGATTAGGGGAGAGGGAAAGAGCGTCGTTGCTGCTTGCAACATACAAGCAACGCTATTGGTTGGAACAAGACGTTCGGAACTCCAGTTCCGGATCCGGCTACAAAAATTAGAAATGAAACTTCATTTTTATTTTATTTTGTTTAACATTTCGGAATCCAATATTCATTCAATTAACTTCTGTCTAACACTTTAGGACTAATTTTTGTTTATCCATTGCTATTTTTTAAAAGATTTAATTTTACGAACGAAAACGTTCAGCTACGATATTACATGAATAATGGGATACAAGACGATCGATTTGTGGCATTACACATTTGTAAAGTTGCCGAAAGTTAGCGGTGTAAATCTAGAATCACTATATTAATATGAAAATATGTAACTCAATTTGAATGAAAAAGAAAATTATCCTTCCCTATATTTATTTTCTTTCTTTTTTACTTCTGCGATAACAGATATAAAATTAATATTTTTTATTAATTTAATTTTATATAATAAACTTAATAAAATAAACTATCAATATTTTAATAAAACTTATATTTTATTTAAAAAAAACAGCTTTTTTTTACATATATAGCATACCACTATTAAATAAAAACATTTCATGTACTACAGGGATTTTTAGTAAATTAATCGTACGTACGCACGTGTGCATTGTACCTAATGACAACACCTAAAAAAATTAATTTTTTGTTGTATATACTTTTTAAAATAAATTAATGAAGCAACAATAAAACAGTATTTATCAATTATTTATTTTGTTACTTATAAACGTAAGTAAATTAAAAATTTTTTTACACATTATTTTTTATATATATTATTTTTGTTAACCTCGAAATCGATTAATACTTTCAATTTAAGGCGGTTTACCGCTATTTAACTTAAAACATCAAATATTTTTATTTATATAAAATTTACTTTAAGTATAACATATTCAACTTAATATCACACAATGCTACTTTCATAAAATGAATATTTAAATATTTAATAAATAATGTTATCTCATTGTAAATAATAATTGATATATGATTTTAAATAATTTAAACAATTTAGAAATCAAATTGAAACTTTATTTTAAATTAAATTTTAAATTAAACCAAATTAAATTTCATTAAAATTTGTTTTTAAAAAATAATGCCTTGCTTATTAAATTAATTTATTTTTCAGAGCTAAATTTTTAAAACATGCTGGCTTCAACAAATGCTTCTTGTGGACTAGATTATTGTTCTGTTCCAGATTTAAAAGACTGTTTATATATTGCTAACTATTCTAAGTAATTTAATACATACTTAAATTTGTAAAATTACTTTCTAAACTTTACTATAAATTAAATTCATTTTTTCTAGATATCAATTTGTATCTATTCCATTAGTTCATCCTGTTTATAAACGTGAATTCATTTCTGGCAGTGCAAGGAATCGGCCTGGACCATGGACAAGATCAGATATGATTCTTTGCAGTTCAGGTATTGCTATTATAAAATTATTTTATTTTTATTTGAAAATACATTTTTTCTTAAATTTATGAAAGTTTATGTTATTTCTAGATTGGAATACATTAGTAGTAGGTAAAATATCACCACATATTTATGTGGATTCTAAAGTACCTGCTGTAGCTAAAAACAGCGAAGAAGCATTATATCAGGAGTTAGCATTAGCTGTTCATCTAGGATTAGTTGCAATTACATTTAAATTAAAAGGAAACTTGGAAAGAAATATGAATCTTGCTAGAATAATATTTAATAAACTTGCTGCAACATCTCATTTTCAGGTGAACTTTTAACCAAAACATAATAACATCAGTAGAAAAATTGTCTTAAATTCAATTCGAATAAATAAAGTGTAAATCATTATATTTTTCTTTAATTTTCTGATATTAAATCATATTTGATAGAAATTATCTACTGCAGAAAATTTATTCGAATAGTTTTTAAGCATTGTAAATTACATATTCTCCTTTGTGAACACTAAAATCATTTTATTTTACAAATTTTAGGCTCAAGTATGGGTACAGGTTCCAATGGAAAATCCATTAAAACAAGCTTCTTTTTATAGAGAAGACAAAGATATAACTGAGATGGAGGTAGAAAGTACCTGGCAATGGTGGAATCAATTTAGAACCGTCTGTGATTTTGATCGTAAACTTATTGTTGCTTTAATTATTAGTCATGATCTTCCTGATCCAGAAGAGGTATTATATTTTATAAAGGTTAATTTCCATAATAGTATTTCATTATTGTAACCTATTAAACTTTTAGATTGACAGATGGCTGGGTGAACCAGTTAGATGTTTAATTATACCAACATCAGTATTTATAACAAATAAAAAGGGATACCCTGTATTAAGTAAAGCTCATCAAACGATAATTAAAAGATTTTTTACTCTTGATGTCCAGTTTTTAATAACAGGTGCTAATCGTCATCAGAATTTAGCAAATTATTATCATTATATCAACTATCGTTTATGCAAGGTAATTGAAAAATAAGTAACAAATTGAATTTATTTTTGTTAAAATATTTTCGAAAAATATTAATTGAATTATTCATCTAAGTTTAAATTATTATTCTTATAAACAAAATAATTGAGAAATGAAAAAGTAACTTTAATTGATATTTATTTATTAAACAATATTTAATGTTTTTTATTACTGGGCTGACTTAGGTCTATTGATACATCTAATAAACCAGCACCAGAAATTTACTTTACTTCATTAGGGCACGTGAGACAATTTATTGTGGATCTAACAAATTTATACCAAAAAAATTAATTAACAAATGTAAAAAAAATTCAAAAATATTTAATGTGAATTGTGTGACATTATCTTACATTGTAATATGTATATATACATATATTTTTTTCATTTACATATAAGAAATAATTATTTATTCTTCAGAGCTGGCAGCCCAATGGACCAATCGAACGCTTTGCTCGAGGTTACGAAGATTATCTTCAATGCCCTTTACAACCATTAATGGATAATTTAGAATCTGGAACTTACGAAATCTTTGAAAAAGATCCAGTTAAATATGCCGAATATCAATCAGCTATTCAAAATGCACTAATCGATTTAGGAGCTAAGAAAAAAGATGATGATGATTCAATGTACGTATAAATTTGTAACAAAAGTTTAATTGTAAAAAATAATTTATAAATTACAGAATTATTACAATTGTTGGCGCTGGTCGTGGACCATTAATTCGTGCTGCTTTGAACGCCTCTTCAAATGCTAATCAGAAAATCAAAATATATGCAGTTGAAAAAAATCCTAATGCAGTTTTAACGTAAATTTTTATCTAATTTTAAACATTCAGTCACAAAAAAATATTCTAATAAACACATTTATTGTACATAGTTTACAAGCTTTACAACAAGAAATGTGGGGAGATGTCGTTACGATTGTTTCTTCCGACATGCGAGATTGGAATGCTCCCGAAAAAACTGATATATTAGTCTCAGAATTATTAGGTTCATTTGGAGACAATGAACTTTCTCCAGAATGCTTAGATGGAGTTCAAAAATTTTTGAAAGGTATAAAGATATTATAAAGTTTTAATTAATGCAATTAATTTATATATTTTTATTTAAAATAGCAAAATAAATTGAAAAATTATTATCAACTAAGAATTATATTTAAATCAAAATTTATTTTTTATTTACATAGATGATGGAATAAGCATACCATGTTCATACACTTCCTATATTGCTCCAGTTCAATCTTCTAAATTGTTTAATGAAGTAAAAGGATGTAAAGAAAAAGATAAACATTCTTTAGCACATTTTGAAATGCCTTATGTAGTTCATCTTCAAAATAAATATAATATAGATCTCCCTCAACCATTATTTACATTTTATCATCCAAATAGAGGTAATACAATACGTTTAATTTCGATAAAATACGTATTAATATAATATTTGAAAACTTTTTTTTTTTAGCTGAGAACATTGATAATTCAAGATATGGTATAAATACATTCAAAGTGAAACAAGATTGTGTTTTACATGGATTTTCTGGTTATTTTGATGCAGTTTTATATAAAGATATAAAAATTAGTATTGAACCAAGAACTCATAGTCCTAAAATGTTCAGTTGGTTTCCCATTTTTTTTCCTATAAAGGCATGTATACATATGAATTTATATGTGCATACACACACTCCCAATATATATTTATTTGCATATTTAAGTATAAATTGATTAATACATTTCAAAAAATATTCATACAATTTTAAGTTAAAGTTGCTAAGAAATATGTATGAAATGGAATATATTGAATATTCTTATTGTTAAAAACAATGTAACTTTAAATTGAAATCATTAATATAATATTAAGAAAAAAATTTAATTTTCGCAGTAAGTTTGTGAAAATCTTAATATTCTTTATATGATATTAAAAAGGTATTGAGTGCTATAAATTTTTATGCAATGTTTAACCTTATGTTCTTACACTACTTTAGTATGCACTTTCCATTCACTGATTCCAAAAAGTGTTGGTGATAATTTTTTTATCAAAAAGTTATTAAAAAATTTTTAAAAATTCGAGAATACTGCTTAAACATTCAATTTTATATACCAACAATTTTTTAAATAATTTATTAAATCTAAATTATTCAACTAAAAAATCTCGACTGTTCCTAAAAGGAGCCAGTATACGAACGGAGAATTAATATAATAATATAACCACCTTAAAATTACCCATATAATATTATATATTTAATACTTTTAAAAATTTTCTCCAGGATCCAGTAAATTTGAGGGCAGAAGATGAAATTGTATCTCATTTTTGGCGTCGTTGCAGTCCAAAAAATGTTTGGTACGAATGGGCCATCGAAAAGCCAGTACCTATTCCGATTCATAATCCTTGCGGGAGATCTTCCAAGATAGGATTATAATAATGTAGGCAGACTGATGTGATAATTATTTGTAAATGAATTAAATTATAAATTGCGATAATGTATTTGTTAAACATATAATTTTACAAAGAGAAAATTATTTTCATGCAGTTCAAATTTCTACGTGAACAGCAAAAACATAATAAAACTCGTTTGTGTCAAAGTGAAATCAAAACAAACGAAATTTGTTTCATAGATTTATTATTATAAAGATTATTGATAATGATTTTAAAACTTCATTCCTAATTTTGAATAGTTTCTAAGACTATTCACATTGAACTCTAGGTCGCAAGTATTGTAAAACCATTTGATAACATGATTTCACGGGTTATCGTTACACACTGCAATGCAATCACTTCGATGTGACCTATTAACCTCACGTGATCTAAGAAATACATGATTAGACTGGTTTCACGTTTTTTTAATTTTTCTTCAAGCGCATTATGTGTTTCATTTACCAAAAATTAATTCCTTTGTAAAAGAGGCTTCAATTTTCTTTCGCAAATATACCACTTTAGTAAAAATTTAGCATTTAATGCACTTTTTGTATTAAAAATGGAAATTCGAAAAATTTTCTTAATTTTATTCTTAAAATTTTTAAAATAATTTAAAGTTTTGCATACAATGAATTCAATAAATAAATAATAAATTTATAGTAAAAATATTTTTTATACACTGTATTTTCCATTTTTATTTTTTCCACTTTCATTAATATTATTATTCTACATAAGTAAGCTAAAAATATTGTTGGAAAGATTGCTTATAAACTATTTTTTATGTATAAATTTGAACTTTTAACTGTAAATAAATCAAAATTTATAATATAATATTTATAAAAAATTTAGTTTTTAAAAAAATTGCAAAAATATTAATCGTTTAATATTAAGTTTTAAATAATTTCGAATTAAACTTGCGTTTTTCGTTACTAAAGTCATAAAAAACACCATAAACTAACATTTTTTATTACTTAGTAGAAAAATGATTTTTGAAAATATTTCATTTTATTAAAAAATTAATTAATTTCACTAGGAATTTTCAGATTAAAAAATTTATTTTGAATTTTATAACTGATAAGCAATTCAGGATGAATTATTAATATTTCTATGTATTTCGAATGATTTTAGATAAAAGTTCCGTAACACAAAAGAGAAACTTTCGATCCAGCAATTTTACATATTAGGAATATCAAATGATTGCCAGAACGTTTGGGAGATAAAGCGCGCCGGGAAGCTTATGTTCAATCGTTAATAGTGAGCACGAAAAGCAAAATACTAATATACTTGTACTATCGCATCGACCATGCCTCAACCTCCATCTCTCATAAAAGTAAAAATCTTCCTCTTGGAAATTTTCTTTGACTCGTGCGTTACTCTTTTTCATTTCGCAGTCGCGGCTTGACCTAAGTGCACACGCTGTTCATTAACTGTAAGCAGACGACGCAAAGTTGAGGTTATAAATTGTATTACGTGCGGCATTGAATTTTCCAGTTATATTTTCAAAAGAATTTTAAGAAGTTAATTTTTGATCATTAAAAGTTGCGAAAAATTAAGAAATGGCACGTTTAATGACACAAATCGCCAGGTGTACAGCAAGATCAATAATATTTAATTATGAAACGACATTCGTTGTTGCTCCAAAATCGCTAAAATCGTCAAATTTCATACGGCACATTGCTACCAAACAATCATGTGAAGCTGGTATGTAGTGCATAGTTGCTTGAATAGCTGCTAATTTTGTTTATTTATTTATTTATTTATTTTTTTTATTTTTTTAAAAACTGGAACAATCAAATATTTTAAATGAATTTGTAAAATTAGAAAAGCCCACTTCATATACTCTCCCGAATTATTTATTGTAATAACTTATTTAAACATAATGGATATTCTGATTTTTTTAATTTTTATATTCTTGCAAATTATGATTATCTTCTCTCTCTCTGTCTGTCTGTCTGTCTGTCTGTCTCTCTCTCTCTCTCTCTCTCTCTCTCTCTATATATATATATATATATATAACGTATCTAAGCAGCTACACATTTACAATTTGTTTAAAAACACTTAATAAATCAAATATTTTCAGTGAAATTAGAATAAAATATAATTGCTATTATTTCATTCTTTTATTAAAAATATTAACACTAAACTTACCATGACCGGTTAAATAACTCATAATAAACTTTTTAGAAAAGTTCTTTGTATAAAGTATTATTAAATTTTAAGTCTTTATGTAAAATATATATTACTTCTTTTTATACTAATTTGATTGTTTTAAATTTTTTGAAAGCATATGTATAATAATCGCAAATTATACTCACCGTATCGGATAATTTGACTGATTATGGTACAAATAAAGATACAAAAATGTCAATACAGTTAATATACCTATAGTAATTATATATTATGCATCATTTTGTCAATCATTATGTTTATAATTTTAATTATATCGTATGATAAATAAAACATTTAATATATAAAAATAATCAAATAAATTTAAAAAATTGTTACTCTAATAATAAAATTTTTTTTTCTAATTCTTAATAAATAATTTATTGTAAATATTAATCTATTAATATTACGAGCAATTTTTACCAATAATTTATAAGTCGTAGATATTATAAATTAAATTTTCTTTACATATATTAAATTTATAAAAAGTTTAAAATTTTAAACATTAGTGTGTCCGAAATCAAAATATTTCGATATTATTCTACGCAGAAATAATTTCTAATCGGCCTTCTTATGAAACCACACTTGCAATTTTTTAATTACAATTAAAAGAAAATTCATGAATGCGATTGACAATCCGATGCAAAATAGTAATTTAATATAATTTCATTATTTTGTAATCTTTTTAATACTGGATGTTTATTCAATGATTACTTAGAAATATACAAATTATTTAATAGAATAAATAGTACCTATATTAAAATAAAAATATAAATCAATTGATGAGTTGCTTATTTAAGAAATAATCTTATTGAAATTTCTATAAATATTTATATATTTCTTTTTACTATTAGCAAAAATATTATTATTTTAACATTATAGATTATTTAAAAAATTAAAACTAAATTCTAAAATATACAATCCGCTAGTTTCTTTTTACCATTATACAAGACAAACATTTTTAATGAATATTTAAAAGAAACGTTTTTTTTTCTTTCAGTATACTCAATTATAAAAATAATCTAAATAATAAATTGCAGTTTCAGAAAGAAGATACACTGATAAACACGAATGGGTAACAGTAAAAGGTAACACAGGCACAGTAGGAATATCTGATTATGCACAAGATGCATTAGGAGATGTAGTTTACGCACAGTTGCCAGAAGTTGGAGCAGTCATAAAAAAAGAAGGTGAACTTTTTTAAAAAATTAAATATTATCAATCAATAAAATATATTTTTATATTTTAATATCAAAAGCACAGAACTTTTATCGCATTATTATACATATGTTTTTTCTTAAAGTATGTATAAATGAATACATCGAAATTCAATTATTGATAAAAAAAGGAAAAAAAAACAACCAACGTGCCATTATCGTTAAGTGTATCGTTAATTAAAATAATATAGAATAAAATTTGTAAAAGTAATTTGATGAAAACGAAGTAAAATATTTTACTTTGTTAAACATATTAATTTACATAAATTTAAATAAAGATGACTATGTAAAGATATAATTAAATAAAAAAAGTAATCAACATTTATAATTTAAATTTAAATTTCCTAAAAGATCTTTACAGGTCAATTAAAAGATACATTAATTTCAATCTAATATACATATTTTTGTATCAATCAGAACGATAAACGCTAATAAACCTTGCCGATTTAAAAAAAAAGAAATTAATTACGACATATTACCCCCCATGATCTCTAAAATATCGCGCGAGCTTATTACGATAATAGCAATAATTTACGCATGTGATAATAATCGTGCATAATTGTTCCAACGTTTTTCATTTAAATTTTAAAAAGCATATAACCAAAATAATTCTCTATTTATTTCAAAATTGGTTACATTTAAAGTAAAAAATTAATTAAATATTCAAATCCAAGTGCCTAATAAAAAAACCTACATAAAAAAATTTAACATTTTATTAATTATATAAATACTAAAAATTTTTATGCTCTAAATTTAAACATTAATTAGTTTAGTTTTTAATATTCATAAAAATTTAGATTATTTATAGACACTTTAATCGTAATAAATTTAAGAAAAAGTATGTTACCATTTTCATATATTTGTAATTTAATTTTAACATATTTTTAAAAATTTAAAGTTAAGAAATTTTATTAAAAATATAGACGTAAAATATAGATGGAAAATTTATTAAACATATTTTATTGTTATATTCAATTATTATTTAACGACTCTCGTTTTGAAATCCAATATTTTTATTAATCAATAGAGTAACTTACCATCGTATAACAATTTTTTCAGAGGAATGCGGAGCCCTAGAATCTGTGAAAGCTGCCTCGGAAATCATTAGTCCAGTCAGCGGTAAGGTCATCGAGAAAAATGAAGCCGTCGAAAATAAACCCGCGTTGATAAATACATCGTGTTATGACGAGGGTTGGCTCTTCAAAATCGAGTTGAGCGATCCCGAAGAACTGAAAAGTCTCATGGATGAGGACGCCTACAGCGAGTTTCTCAAAAATGACCCTCATTAATACAGCAACGCAAACGAAAATAATTGAGAGAATAAGAAAGTGAGATAGCAATTAAAGAAAGAAAGAAAGAAAGAAAGAAAGAAAAAAAAAAAAAAAAAAAAAAAAAAAAAAAAAAAAAAAAGTGCAAAATCAAAGTTGACCAGTGCTGCGAGAAGTCTAAAGAAAAATATAGGAACATGTAGAAACCCAAAAATTAAGCAGAGACTCTTTAAAAATTTTTAATTGTTAAGTGCATGCAATAATTTATAAGGTGTATATATAATACATACATGTATATATAATAATAACTAAAAAATTATCCATTTTGTATGAAAAATAAATGATCAATCACGGTAAAGAGAAAATCAAAGTTTTTAGCAAAAGAAAAAAAAAAAAAAAACCATAATTTCTCTTATTGTGTACACATCTTTATTTATATTAAAACATATTTTATTTTATTTTATTTTTTTTTCAAAAAACAGATTTTTATTGGTATCTTCCTGCTTTTATTATTATTCTCTTACGTTGGACGTATTTGGATGATTTAACAAAACTGTATAAAATTTTTGTATTCTGCATGGGTTTCGTTTTTTTTTTTTTTTTTTTTTTTTTTTTTATCTTATTTATTTAAAAACATATGTTTCCACATGTTCTTACATACTTCTATACGACTCTTGTTTTAACGAAAAAATTTTAACGTTCCCTTTCACGTAATTTTTATTCTCGAAAAGAATAATTTGGGTCACTTCACGCGCAGATTAAACACCAAAGATTTTTTGATTGTATACGTATATAGATATGTATATATAATTATTTACATATATATACACATATATATTTATACTTTGTAATAAAATATTATAATTCGACATAGCTTTGACATAGATTAATTCTCATTATTTTTCAATCATTATTGTTTCATTCTCTCACTGAAACCATGATTTAAGTTATGATTATGGACTCGTTGTGTGTACTCATTGTACTGCTGAACAGTGGTTAATCGACAGATTCATGGTCACGTAAGCAACTGTGTTATCGACACTAAGTAGTTATAAGCAATGTCGACGTACGACTCGAAGCGTACAAACTTTTTTGTAATAAACCTTATGTAATAAATCATTAATAATTTCTGAAATATAATCAGCGTCGCGTTCATTTTTATCTTTGGTAAAATGTGTGACTGTGTCGTAACCGTTGAAAATTACACATTTAAATAGAATTAAAACAGTGCGTTATAACACCGTTAGAACAGTTATATTTTATCCAAGTAAATATTTGTTTTTTTTTTTTAGAATTTTTAAAAATTTATCATCAAATATATGTATTGAATATTTATTAATCTGAAAAATATGTTATATGCACGTTTTAGCATTTGTAACTTCAACCGATTTTTGGCAATTTATGTATTTTGATTCTATTAACTTCAAAAATCTCTTCAATTTTGTTACTTATTTCGCAAATTCCACAGATAAATATCGTGTTTACAGCTTCATTTTTTTTATTTTTTTTTTATTTTGTATTATCATATGAAAATATTATTAACCAATTATATTAAAAACATTTGAGACATTTAGAGTAAGTTTGGAATATTGTGATTAAGGCGCGATATTACATCGCGTGATAAACACACAGCGACGTCAAATCTGAGAAGGAACGATAGTTATGTTAATAATAAAGATATATTTACATTCATTAAGTTTTTCTTTCTACATAATTTACAATTGCCAGCGTCTAAATGGCAGTGTCAACAACGCTTAAGTTTTATAGTGTCATTTTTCATTATATATTCAAAATATCTTTTTTTTTCTTATATTCCTTTTATCTCTTATATTCGGAAGTTTCATTCTCCTTTTCAAACGACGAATTCTTATTCAAAAAATGAATGTGACATTGATTTTTTTTTTCTTTTTTTTTTAAATTAGATCATTTGCCAATTATAATTGGTAACTGTACATTAATATTTAACACAATGTACATAACATCGTAATTATATTACTTGCTAATTACAATTATTGTTAATAAACATATTTATTAACGGAATTCATCGGACGATTAAATAGGATGGACATGTACAAAGACAAAGATTTTTTTTTTCTTTACTTATTTTGTTTAGGGCTAAACACTTAAGTGGTAAAAAGACTTCGTCTCTTATTATTTCACTTTTTTTTCTTTTATAAACGATGGCATTTCACAGTTGGTGTGTACAAAGGTCGTTCCGAAATTGTCAGATCGGCGGGTTCGCGTGTACGGTACAATAATAATGCTCAATGAACAGCGACGAACAAAGGGTGCTACAAAATAAATAAGGGTTCGCGTTTTTTTTTTTTTTTTATTTTATCTTTTTATGCTTAATATTTGTAGCGCGCGAGTCACAAAAGATTATCAAGGGGGGGGGGGAGAAGGTTTACAGAGTTAGAAAATGACGGGCGGAAGAAAAATACATTTGTTGAGAATAAAAATTAATTACAATAATTAACAAAACTAATTACGGTGAAGGTAACATTGAAGTGACACTTAATGGTGGCGATGTATAATTAAAATGGTGGGATATATATCGGCGCTTTCGCAAGAACGAAATCGTCCCAGCATTCGAGCTTTTATTTTTTAATAAAAACAAAATACTTCTACATCTGGGCAACTTTGTTCTGAGGTATGCGGTTACTAAAATTGTAAAAATACAAAAAAATAAAATAAACTTAATACATTTATGAAGAGGTAGTCATTCGTGTCGATACAATAGAATGGTAAGGAGGAGATGTATGAACGATTCGTTTCGAAGGGATTACATATGTCAAAGCAAATGCAAATGATTTAAAAATTAGAAAAAAAAAAATAATAAACCTTAATAAAACTGGTCGGTGCGCAACGCTTTAAAATTTGATGTACCGGACGATGTGAAAATTTTGGAACTTTTTAGCAGCGTACTTTTTACAATATATTGGTAATTATATTTTGTTACTTCCTCGTCGATGTCGATAAAAGCTTTAAAAAGAAGCCTCCACTCGTAAGTTATAACAATACTCTTTAAAAATCTAGTTTGATCTATTCGTTCTCTATTATTATATTTTTGCATCTCAACTTCTCCGATACGTCCACTAACATTACGGTAGGTACATTATTTGTAAAATGTGCTGGTAAAGTGATTATAGTAAAATAGTGTTTTCTTTCTTTTTTTTTTTTTTTTTTTACATTTAAATTACAGTTCAGGTACTTTCACTTCGTAAGTGGAAACAGATTGATACGCGCGTCGAAGATTAAAATCTGTACACGTTTATATTATATTACAAATGGAGGCTTCTTTTTTTTTATATTTTTTGCATAATGCTTGTTTTTTTTCTCTATTTTTAACTGTTTGTTTGTCCTCTTGTCACGTTTGACCCTCAAAATCTAGCGTTTGTGTGTAATTAAAACCGATGGCTTAGGTACCACAGGTGCGCCGTGAAACGACGACCTTCACAGCACTGAAGAATTTCTGACTATCGCCTAAACAATAATATAATCTATAAGTGAAAAATAATTACGATCGATGTAATAACTATTCTTAACGTACAGTAAATATTTCTCGTTTATGTTTAACAACTATAAGACAATATCGTTCTTATACATGTGTATATATATATATATATATATATATATATACACATAGATTTTTTAATAATTATTAATCATTATTTTAAACGCTAGATATAGTATATAGGACCACATAAACCTTGCTCCAATGATTCGTTTTTTATTTCTTAAACAGAATCTTTATTTTATGGTACAATATACAATAATAAAATATCGCAATCTGTGGGTTATTTCGCGCGTTTTATTTTCTTTTCCGCCACCTATGTTTGAAGAAAAAAAAAAACGAGTAATAAAAACAAGAAAAAAGAGAGAAAATACACGAAAATTAGTAAAGAGTATAAGAAATTAGTCAAAGACACATGTTAAGTAGCTAATTAATTTCTTTTACTTCGGTGTGTAAGCAACAGAAATATATTTTATTTTTCTCAAGTAAACTATACACAAAAATATTTTGTAATTACATATTTAACATGATTTATACTATACAACGTAAATTGGAATGTGTTAACTAGTATTTACAAATTTAATAATAATATAGCCCTGCTGAGTGCAAGCGTGACAAAAAATGCAAATTTTTATTCCATTCTTTCATCGTTTTTTTTCTGGTAGGAAGTTTTCTAACGATGCCCAGGTGGCCATTAACGGCAAGTTTTACAACGGTTTATGCATATATATGCGTACATATGCATTCTTACATGTATATACATATCGCTTTACTTTTTTTCTTCTCTTTTAGTACGTAACGTATGTGTATACATATATCACATTAATTTTTATTGAATTCTGTCACTCTCAAGTATGCCCATTGAATCCCTTGCAGAAGCACGATTGGCCGCGATGTGTATAACGAGTTCATGTGTATGTGAGTCGAAAGCTTTTTTTTTTGGCTTTCGAACACGCACTAGGATATTTCGTTTAAGTGAGAGCAAGGCTTCAGTGGTATACGCTTAAAAATTAAAGTTTCGCTTCTCTAAGTATTAGAAAAATAACTTTACTTATTTAGACAAAAGTTGCCTGCCCTTTGACCAAAATTTTTGTTTTAACCACCCTTTGTACTGTTTTCAAGGCATCTCGCTTACTATTTCCCTGCGCTTTCAAAGTAATTTCACCCGTGTTGCAAAATATCGTATTTATTTATTAATTTTATTATTTTCTTTTATTTTAATTCCCAGCCACACGGGCTATTATAACTTTTTATTCTTCATTATCTTATTACTTTTATTTTCTTTTTATCTCCATGGATACATCTCTAAAACTTCAACATCAAATATAGAAAATATATATCGTTATGTTTTATATATTTAGATACACTTTATGATACACATACTATGTATTATATAAAGTATGTACGTCTATACTTGATTTTTTAAAATTTGTTTTTGCATTTGCCTAGATAGATTCGTTCAACGAATGCGTGTCGCTGGCCTTTTCATTCATACTTAATCCGACGTCTTTTCTATTCTGTTTTTGCCGGTCCGACGGCACGTACGCTTTTTCCCTTTTTTTTTTTTTAGTTAAACGCTCGTTACATTATACGGCCTCCAAATCGAGGCATTTTGGAGCTCTCGGTAGAGGTAAACACAGACGAGGTTGGCGCGAGGCTTATCCAGCAGCAGCAGCAGCAGCGCGATTATTATGTCCAGCAGCAGCGTCTTCGTCGTGCTGTCGTTGGCTTTTTCTTCATTTTCTCTTGGCATGAAGCATCTCCATAAGAAGAGTTTGCGTTGGCGCGCCGCCGTTGCAGTGCTTTTGATAAAGATGATCTTCGCCCCTACTCGCGACTACATGGATCTCTGGTAATACTGCCAGTAACTTATTGAATTTGTCCTATAAATTATTGTAAAAAAAAAAAAAAAATGAATATTCACAAAATCTACAACATTATAAATTTAATATTTTTTTAATACGATCGTTTTCGATAATGGATTCTTTGGAGCATTTCTATAAAGTATTTACATTAAATTAACTTTTTTCTTGGAATAAAAATTTTTACTTTTAAGCCAGTCCCTCAATTTAAAAAATAAGATAGAAAATATATTGCACCGACATAGTTATAATTTTCATTCGCGTAAAATAAACGGATACTTTGCATAAATTAAGAGACTATAATTATTTTCATATTTTATGCACGATTTCTTGCTCAAAATAAAACGACGTAAATAATGTACATAATATAAACAAATGTACATTAATCATAAAATTAATATCATTGTATAAAATCCACTGTAAATCAAAGACGTATGTTACTTATAATAATGCTGATTTATTTACCGGTATAGAAGGATAACATGTTAACGTGTAATCCAGAAGCGCCTGCTGAACTTGCTCGTGGCCTTCCTGAACGTGCTTTTTGTTTACCAATCCGCGAACGTCTGCAAACAATAAAAGAATAATATTTAATCCATACAAATTCATAATAAACAGATCAAGTGATATAAGTTTGATACAATATAAGTTTGATTTTCGTCAATCGATAGATTTTAAAAAGATAACTAACCGTGGTTAAGCAGCATTAAGAATTTCATACAGATATAATCTGAAAGGTCGAACTTGAGCTCTTGGAGCTTCGAAGAGAGATTGTTAAAGAGATCCGCCAGGGATGGAACCCCGAGTAGGCCGAGGCAAAGGAGATCAAACTTTTGGCCATTATGTAGCGTCGTCTCGTCGGGCAGGTTATTGTGTAACCTTTGATGTAGGTGATCCAGCACCAACATATCCGACCAAGAGTGTTGCAGCAATTTCATTTGGTCATCAACCTGTCGAGTAAAGATAGAATTATAATATTTGCTTATGACAGTTAAAACATTGAAATAATAACAATTGATTTTTCATTTGAAAAACATTTAAAAATTTACGATTAATCAGCAAAATAAAATAATTTTGAAACAAAAATGTTTGCAGTTTGTTTATTCGTATACGAATTTGAAAATAAATATGATTTGCACAATGAAAACAATGCGACAATATTCTTATACAATCTGATAATTTATTCGTATCGCGCCAGAAAAAGCGAAAGTAAATTTTTTAACTATTGAAAAATTTGCAAAAGTAGTAAAGAAAAAAGAAGACGATGTTTTTTTTTCCTTTTCCTCGGCAACCGTGCGCTAATTGTAGCATTTTTTCTTTACCTTTCCTCCCCTCCCTGAAAAATTTCGCACTTATCTAATATAAATGTAGGTCAAGCATAAAAATTCCTTTCGCAAAACCTCATCGTGCCAATCTCGCGTGGACAGCAAATCGCGGTGTATGCGCGCGCTTCGCGTAGATTGCGTGATTGTGTGTGTACGCGCATGCGCGAACGCTAAACCGCGAGAACGAGAGAGAGAGAAAAAGAGTAGAGCGCGAAATTTCTCAGGCATATGTACGCGCGCGTACATATGCCTGAGAAATGTCGCACTTAAATAAATATCGTCGTGCGCGCGCTCGCGGATAAGCGACGCATAAATATGCAGCACTCGCGATGGAGATAGATCGAGATTACGGAAAAAGAGGCAAGAAAAATAATGGCGATAGATAATCATAATGGCAACGCGAAAAAAAAAAGAAATAATACGTCGTGTATTATAAGCAAGATCTTTATAACAATAATCGTATTGTTAATTAAAAGCAGCTCGTGCACGCAAAAGAGAGAGAGGGAAAGAGAGAGAGAGAGAGAATGAGAAAGAGTGAAAAAGAGAGAGGCTAAAGTAACGATTATTATATGGACCCGCTTTGGGGTAACTGCCGTAACCTAGAAACGTATCTTGTTATGACCCAGATATGAGGCGATGCTTGAAATCATTCAGCGATTGTGCAATGCCGACGCCGCCGCCACCGCCACAGCGCGGTTACCTCACATCCCCGCCGCTCACGCCACACGTATACGCGGCCGCAAACGCGTGTGTATACATATATGCATGGCTCACCAACACCGAGAAACTGACACAGCCCAATGGCAACAACGGCTCGTGGCGCGGCTTCGCTTATTGGTACTGACTAATTCGCTATATATATGATGTGCATGTGCATGTGCATGCGTATGTGTATGTGTTGCGAGCCTGCGTCGTAGTGCTCTCCGTATATACCTACTTCTTTTTATTTTCTTTTTTTTATTTTTGCCTATTTTATTTTTGCTATTTCCGAGCACTTTGATCGCGATTAGATTTTATAGAAACCTTTTTATTTTTTTAGACTGTACAAAAAAAAATGTTACGGCGTCTTAAAAATAATCATGTTTGTATACATTTTTTATAAAACAGGTAATTTTTGAAATAGAAATTGAATTTTTAATCTTTTTATTTTCGAAACAATATGAGCGACGTAAAATAATTTTTGTCTCGTACAAAGAAAAAATATAAAAACAACCACAATAGCCACATTTAATTATATTATCCGATTATTGATCATTTAATTATTGACGTTCCTCTGAGTATCAAAAGCAATTTTTTTTTAATTTTTCAAGCGCGCTGCTTTTTTTCAAAGCTGCATAGGAGCAAAAAATGAATACACGGCGCAAACATTTGAAAGTAGTAGCAGAAGTGGTAATAAGAGCGAGCGCAGACTAATAACTTTTCACAGTTTCTTCACGGCTTTTAATTGCGGCATAAATATATAAGCGAGAAACTCGTACGAGTGCTTGTATGCGTATGTACGTATCCATGTGTATGTAGTATATGTGTAAACGTCAGGCTACAAACTCTTCTCTCTTTCACGCTACTTTACTCAGCTTTGTAAATTTTCACTTTCGAGACACTCGTAAGTTTTTTTTAATGCGAGATAGGAGCGCATCTTTTCATAGTTTTCACTGTATATGTAATGGTTTCATAATTATTATTATCCACGTACTTTTAAATTTTATGATCAAACATTGATATTATTATAAAACTCTGTCTTTTGTAAGAATAGAAAAAAAAAAAAAAAAAAACAGATAATCTATCGATAGATTAGCAAATTTGATCGATCGTTAAAAAAATTAAAAAAAAAAAAAAAAGTAATAATAGAAAATTGTTTAAAGTAATTTTTATCAATCAATTTTGCGGTACGAACGTAATTTTGCAATGAAATTCTTTTCTTTCGCGGCGACATTTACATATCCCGCATAAGTAATCAGCGAGTCTTGACCCAATTTGCAAATGCAAGTAAATAAACTTTCGATTATTGGGGCAAAACCTCGCGTAAATGCAATGAACGTCGATTACGAGACCAGCGCGCGACGTTTTCGTTTCATTTTTATTTCTTTTTATTTTTCTTATCTTTTTACAGTCTATATTCTCCCGCATATAAAAGCCAAAATGTCTTCGATTATTTTTCGAATGAAATATAATAGCCGACGTCGGAAAGTCTCTCGAATCAATGTTTACCTCCACAAGCGACAGTAGGTCAGTTGTGTGAGCTCGGTGGACGGGGAGAAGACCGACGTCGCCGTTCCAAATACAATCGAACCTCTATTTCGTGACATATTACAAAGCTTAGTACTGAAAAATTATGTAGCCCGATTTCGAGAACGACACAATAAAGCGCACAATTAATTTCATTGTGCATTGTTTTTTTTTTGTCTTTCGCGAAATTTTCAATTTCTTTGAATTATTTATACAGACAGGCTGTATATGTATACGTCAGCATAATAATTATCTATCTATAATTTTGAATTTGTAAATTTAGTTATTCTTTTAAAATAACAAATATCTAGCGTTCGGTTTTTTTTTTATTTATAATTAATGTATAAATAAAAAAAAATTTATAGTAAATCAATACATATCGAGAACAGTGACCTAAATTTATTATAACCTCTGCTCCAATAATATATATATATATATATATTCTTCTTTTTTAATGTAAAAATATTTAAATTTTTAATACAAAATATATGATGAAAAATAAATTATTAACCGCAGTTGAAAAATAACCGATATTATAAGTTAAGTGTGCATTTGATTTTATCGAACATTCGGATAAAATCAAGACAGTCCAATATCGTTTTTTTGTTATAAAATTATCATTTTACTTTAAATCGTATAAGAAAATATAAATAATACTTACTATTGATTAAAATATATTTTTTTAAAACAATAAATAATTTTGTACTAACATCGATAACATGCTAATATACTTTGAGTTAATTAAATTTATTCCAATCGTTAATCTGAATGTGTGTATAATGTTAAATACGTATGAATTATTTTCAAAGATAAAATGTTTGCATACCGTTATAATGTTTTTAAATTTTTTCAAAATTAAATTTTTTTTTTTCCTGCTGCGATATAATGAAAGGTATTACAAAATTTAATTTTCTAAATAAGATTGCAAGTAAGTTACACGAAAGTGTAAGTTTCGTAAAGACTCAATCGAGATAATCGTTGGAAACTTAACAACTTAATGAATTCTCGTTACAAGAAGTCGAGTATAAAATTAGAAATAAAATGTATACAGGTCAACCCGTACATCGATTTAAAAATAAATTTTATAAACTTTTTATCATAAGAGCAAGCATTATTTTAACATAAAAATTTTCAAATAAAAATTTATAAAACGTTTTTATCAATTTAACAACCTATTAATAATTACGAGCACATAGCTCGTTATTAATCTTGATTCATTCAAAACGAACCTTGAGATCCTTGAAGAATACAGAGTTCCTCGCCCAGTCGACCTGGGAGAATAAGTTCTGATCGAGCACCTTGCACATGAGCTCGAAGAGGTCGACCTCGCACTGGTTATACGTCTGATTTTGAAGGAGACCGAAGAGCGAGGCCTGCCACTCGCGATCGTCGACCGTCTGGACGAAGTCTCGGATCATGGGACTAGTTTTAATGGCGAGGCCGGCACCGGGCTGTCCGGCGCCCGTCTGGCCCTGACCGACCGCGGGCCCACCGGGCGCCCCGGCCCCGTGGTGACCCGAGAGTCCGGCCGCCTGGTGGAGATGGCCCCCGTGGCCTCCGTGATGATCGAAGCCCCCGAAGCCCTTGGGGCTGAGCGTCGTCGAATTCGCGGGCCAGAGCTTCGCGCTGTCGAGGGGATTCGAGCTGCCGCTCCCGCTCCCGCCTCCGGGCCCGTGTAGATGACTGCTGTTGCTCGTCGCCGAGGAGAGAGATGCCTGCGTCGACGGCGCGATCATCTGGTGCTGTCCGCTCTGTAAAAACAATTACGGAATTAGTCGAGTGATCCTTTCTTTTTTTTTTTTAGCTTTAAGGCGGGGAGTACAATTTTTAACAAGATTTTATGCACAATAGAGTGTATTTTTATAATTTAATCGTTTTAATTTTAATATTCGGAAATATTTTAATCCTTTTATATCTGCGATGAAAATACTTATTTTTATTTTTTTTATTTTTATTTTTGTTTTGTTTTGTTTTGTTTTGTTTCGTTTTGTTTTGTTTTGTTATGACCAATTGTTTGCAACGATAAAATTTTTAACGGGTATCTTCCGAATCGTAATCGTGTCGTTATCAATGATCGATTAATAAATAATTATTGTTTATTAAATATCGTTTTAAATTAACAATTTATTTTAAATTTATTACAAATTGTTAAGCAATTTAAATTATTATTAGAGGCGTGAGAGTGCATTAAATTTTTTTAAAATTAATTACATTTAAGAAGATTATTAAAATATGTTTATAACCTTGATTAAGTGTTTCGCAGTCATCAGATGATGACTCAACATCGTTAATTTTTGAGGATCGTCAACTATCAAACTATTGCTTTCGGTATATTGAGCATCTCGATGATTTTGTGATACAGAATTCGTGCCGACCAAATGTTGTCGATAGTAATTCTAAAGAAATAATTTTTAACCTTCAATAAATTATCGATGAATCATTAAAAAAAAAAAAAAAAAAAAAAACAAAATTTCGATTATTGTTTTAAGGTTCACTAAAAAGTTTTCTTATACACGTTGTTTATTTAAAAGGAGAAAAGATAAAAAAAAGTTAAGAAAACGTCCTACATCGTGTGTATGAATTAAAATTCCGATAACGAAACTGGATCCAAGCGAGCATTAGTTTCGAAATCAAAAGTAACAAAAGTTCACTTTCTACAATTTCCTGTCCGCGTCGTTAAAATTCCGAGAGTACTTAAAACTCTGAATCGACAAGACGCGTTTTTAAAACCTATTATACACCGATGAAGCAAGCGAATAGAACGTAGCGATAGTCATCGAGCCAAGCTAAAAGTGCTCGCTGCTCGCACGCAACGAGGAGGGACATAAAATATGAAATAAGATAGGGATAACTCACCCCTGAGACACTGCCAGCCTGCGTCGTGACGAGACCCGCGGCAACGGCAGCCGGCGAGGGCGAGGAGTCCGGCGATGAGGTAAGCGATGACACCTGCGGTATCTGGATCTCTTGTTTAATGTGGAGGAACGGCGTCACCGTCGCCGGATAATTCGCCGGATCGCCGAGCGTACCTCGAATCGTTTGGAGGGCAAGCTGACGTTGCCTCATCATCTGCAGCTTCCGCGCTCTGTCGCGCTTGTACATCGGCCCGAATTTGTTTCTTCCACCACGCATCCTGTCCGCTCGAACCGCTGCAAATTACATTTAAATATTAATTATTTTATTCATATCGTTTATATATATATATATATATCGTTATATATATATCGTTATATTATTATTGAAAAAAATTTGTATATTTGAAAATATTGAAACGGTTCATATCTCGCTATTCGTCAAATATCATCTTCGAAAATTACATTTTTAATTAATTAATAAATGTTCCAATCTAAAGAAGTTAGAACTCATCACACGATAAGCTTAAATTTTATTAGGTTTGTTATCTCGATTTAATTTTTTTACCCTTTGCAATTTAAAAAAGATTTTGAGCAAATTCTGCACATACATATATTGATAAATTATAAGAATTTAAATAAATGAGTATAATGAAGATGTTTTTTCAAAAACTTATGAACAAAATGAATTATTTTTTCGATAATTTACTTGGATCGTGAACTGAGCCTGTGCAACACTAAATTTATAAAGTAGCTACAGAAAACAGCTGTGTCAAATAATCTACTTCGAGACTTGAAGGAGAACTTGAGAAACGCCTTTGATGTGCTTATAAATTTGATAAAGATTTTCGATAGCTTTTGAGCAATGAATATTATCGCCATGGTCGCTCGCGAAAAATTACTTTACTTTTATTGTCTTAGTTGAAATATAAACGTTCGTTGAAGCCAGCTGATATAAATTTAGTAGATTCCTATGATTAAGGTCCTTTTTTCCAAATCCTTTTTATCAGCTTATTTTGTTTGTTTGATTAAAGACTAGAGAAAAATAAGAGCTTTAATATGCATGCCTATTATTTTAACACGTTCGGCGCGGCGTCACCCGTATTTGGGTGACGGGTAAGCTTTTGTGGGGACCACGTCACCCATATATGGGTGACGCTTTTCTTGTTCAAGTTAAATAAGATTTTCAGTTGGGCCCGCGAAAAACTCAACCGAATCACGCTTGGCGCCGAACGTGGATAAAGCAATTTTTTTGTAATTTACATTATATCTATTTCTAAATAATGTTTACAGAATCTAATTAGATGAAGAAAACAGTGCATTAGAAATAAATAGCATAAAAAAGATGATGCAATACTTTTAATGATCACAATAATGATTCGATGATAAAACTTTTACAACTAAATTCAGTATGCTAAATATCGTATGTTAAAATATTATACCTCTAACTCTGGATTACGCACCCACTATTGAAATTATTATTTCCATTAATATTTAATTTTTATGACTCATGGTTATTAAGCGAATTAATGAGAAAATAACTACATAATCGAATTTTAATATATCGTACAGATTGCATATTGCTGTAAACGCAATATAAATTTTTTTTAAAATCATTTAAATTCATGTCAAATTTAGAAGGAAAATATAATATTAACCGAAAATTATTCGAAGAAAAATGATCTTTTCAAAGTAAACGATTTACTTGTTTGTTTTACAAAATTAAAAAACAAAGAAAAGGTAATGCATAAGGGAATCGCTTAAAAACAGTTTGAAATTGGAGCTCTTTATCGATAGCAATTTATTTTCCTTGTACATGAAATTCAAATTTGGAAAGCTATTTTTAAATGAAAATCAAGTACCGCACTTTTGCAATCGTTTTCATTATAATTTGATTAAACGCCCAAATTGCCACATACACATCGGAAAATTGATGTGCACGCGCGGAAAATCGGTAATGAAAATCATGATTTAGAAAAAAAAAAAAAAATAAAAAAAAATAAAGATGCAACTGGCGCATCGTTTGCGAAAACAAATTCCCATAAAAAAAAAAAAAAAAAATACGTTAGATAGCAAACAGAGGGCATTAATTAAAAGAAAAAGAGGTAGCGGATCGAAAAGTATGAGAAAGAATGCTCTCGGACGAAAAATGAAAGATCGAAAAGAGTCGAGAGAAGGTGTTATACATCACGTGAACGCGTGTGCACGCACGCCCTCGGGCGTGCATAAACGTATACGTATATATATATACGCGCCGTGGACTCGCGCGCACACGCGTAACTTTTTTGCTCGTATTATAGTATATATATATATATATATATATATAAGTGCACTAAGGTCGCGATCGCCTGGAAGGCGGAAGTCGCGGCTAATCGCGAAAGAAGTGGGACGCACAAAGGCCGAGTCCTGCTCTCGTATACACACACACACACATATATATATATATATATATATATATATATATATATATATATATATATAGGCGCGCAGTGAAATATGTTACATTGACTGTCTCATTGATCATTTTCTTTCTTTTATAAGTTGCTCGTATTTTCTTTTTGATCCCTGTCACGTCGAGAAAAAAATGTTAATTTAAGCTTTCTTTTTTTTTTTTTTTTTTTTAAAGTATGCCTTAAACTGATTTATAAAATAACAAAAGTAAAAAATTCAAAATTATCTATCGAAATCACATTCGATAAAAACTATATGAAAACGAAGAAAAAAAATGCGAAGAAAAAAGAAACAAACCGTTATCTTCGTAGCAATGCACTTTAGATTATGCAATGCTTAAGCGGAATGCTTTATTTTTCGCGAGCAGTTATAGCTTAGCGATTTTCTCATGCATCATTTAAGCTTTTAAAATAAACGATAAAAACGGCAAAAGTTCTCGTAAATTAAAAGAAATTTGAAAAATAATCTTTGAAAGCATTAAATAATCGGGCGTTTCAGTGGTAAAAGGCAATATCGTAAACCAACTCGGGATAATGGAAAAAACGTCGAGATATCTAACGAGAGACAATTTTCTGCGGAACACTCGCGTATTTACTTTTTGAGCATATAAGTATACGTCTATCTCGCATTTTCACATCCCGCGGCGTGCTTAATCTTTCAGCCGAAGAAGTTGAAATCGATAGAAATCGCCGCGGTAAATCGATAATAAAAATATTTGAAAAAAATTTACTTATGCATATAACGCACGCGCGTACACTCGCTCTCCCTCTCATTTCAGTTGCATTAATTAAGGAGGCCATTCATCAATGCTCCGCGACCTTATATACTACATCGTACTTATACTTTTCTCTCTCTCTCTCTCTCACTCTGACACATTGTGTTCTAAGCATATCTGCACGAGTAGGTGAATTGAAACGGCAAACAAAGGGGCAGCAGCAGCTAAGATAAAGGCACCAGTAAATGGACAAAACAAAAATTCGAACCTACAGTTGGACAGCTAGAAATCTAGTCATTTTAATACAAAAAGTTTAGAAAAAAAATATTTTTACTTACTGATTTTGTAATCATTATTATTGTCTTAACTAATGAAAAATCATAAATATAAGCTAATTTTTTCTTTAAATTTAGAATAAATAAGTAACTGTTAATTCGGTTTTGAAAATGTTAATAATAGTGCAAATTTATTCATACATTTTATATTTTCGTACTTCATTTTTTTACATTTAAATCGCATAAAATATATTTAGGCGAAAAAAAAAAATAACTCTGTCGATAATTCTTCAATTATTAATGAATTATTTTTATCAATTATTTGTATTAAAGTTCAAATTTTTAATTTGAAATTTCTTGTCCAACTATACTACCTTTTCCGCATTACTTGGACACGGCGGGTATAATATCCAACTTCTGCATCTACTCTCATAAGCGCAAATAGTATTAGATGGACAGATTTGGGATTAAAAGTTTTTAAGTTTTTTAAATTAAATATTATAAAATGTTATAAGAATTACTGCTCTCTCTGGCAATAATGAGTACTTTTCTACCATAACCTCAAAATTTGTAACCATAAGTAAGTATAACGAATTAATTTAAAATTTTTAATCTTAATCATAAAAACAATAAAATAAAATATTTATATATATATACATTTGTTTTAGATATTTCAAAATCATTTTAAAGTACAGTCAAAAAAATACAAACTTTGCAGCCAAAGAGAGCAAGAAGACTGATTCAAAAACAAAATTAATTAGCCTACAGTTATAAAGAAAAAAAAGGAAAAGAAATATATTATGGAAATGACAGTTTAAAAGAGACTCTCAATGAATTAGGCAAGGGTAAATTCAAATAAAGTGCCCTGTGGATAGGAAAAACTAAAGGAATTGAAGAATCCGTTAATGGTGTTTGCAACAAGAAATATTTAGTACGTAATGGTGATAAACTCTATTTAAAATAAAACACCAGTATCATGGTAAAGTCCAACTCGAAATGGCTATCTTAAATCTCAAAAGTACAAATTTTGTTATGTATTCTTAGATAACAGAATAAAAGTTATGAAAATTTTTATAGACATAACATTTTAAAATAAAATGTTACAAAATTTGAAAAAAGTACACTGTGATAAAATAATTCACAAGATTTGCTTAAAAAATCAAAATAGTAAAAAAGTGCTACCTAATGAAAATTCAAATATTTTATGATTACAAAGATTATATCTTTAATTTAAATAGGATATGTTTCCATGTTATTCTACCAAATGTTGATAGATAGTGTTCCAAACATAATTATAAGAAACTTTTGATAAGTGATATATTTTTGTGATCCCGTAGCAGTGTTCAAATATCTAGTTAAGTTACTTGAAACTGTGTAAAAAATTGATGTTATAAATGCTATGTCTTAATTTTTAATCCAGCCTGTCTTAAGAAATTACTTATTAAATATATGCATCAAGACTAAATATTAGAATTAAATGTTCTTACTACTACAACCTTTTACTATACATTTCGTATATGAAACTGTTTTCTAACAATTATATTTATTATTTAAACAGTTAGAAAGTGACATTTTGAATGAAAATTGAAAAAAACCGTAACTTATTTATATATTTTTTCATATATTATTTTTGTCGATGCACTTCTCGTAGAAAATCGAGACCAACAGAAGCCATATTGTAGTGGCAGTGTGGTGGGCGGTCGAATACGTTAAATCCCAATAGAAATATGGAGATATTAAGTTATTTTATAGAGTTTTGAATACTGTATCTTTCACGAGAATGCGCTATATGTTAAACTTACTTTTTAGAAGAAATTTATAATCAATTTTGCATTTAAAAAAACAATAACATAAAAACTTTAAATTCATATTAAACGTTGTCCTATGTGTC
Source organism: Chalcis sispes (assembly GCA_949987625.1). Classification (NCBI taxonomy): domain Eukaryota; kingdom Metazoa; phylum Arthropoda; class Insecta; order Hymenoptera; family Chalcididae; genus Chalcis; species Chalcis sispes. The sequence continues at coordinate 18,701,944 of OX465095.1, read as the reverse complement.
TCTTTATTTCATTTAATTAAATTTTATAAAAAATGAAAGAAAAAGAAAGTGTGTAAGTACACGCATTGCGTAAATAATCCATATAACTTATCAAATAGAGCAAGCTGATTTTCAAATCTATATATAAAGCATAAAGAAAAAAAAAAGGCCAGCATCCGGCCAACATCGTAAATAACGAAGCTATTATATCGCAACAGTCGCAACGATCGAATCGGCAAGTGTCGCGGCGGCCTTAATTTTCGCTACCTCGACACAGGAAAAGAATAAAAAAAAAAAAAAAGAGACGAAATTTTTCTTTATTGCACGGGATAAAAAACATCGAAAGTTCTCTCTCTTTTTCTCCCACATCCTCGCTACGAATCATTTACATGCGTCCTGCCACGAATAATACGCATACATATAAGCAGTCGCAGAGAGGGCAGAGGGAAAGAGCGAAGACTACGACGAAGACTACGACGTCGACTACGACGACGACGACAGTCGCAACGAGGCAAACGCGGCTCGTCGAAAGTGAAAGGAGGTTGACTGACTGACTGCGCGCGGCTTTGTGTGTTTCTGTGTGTCCATTGCCTCTCTGCGCTTAACTTTGCCTTCTCCCTCCCTCCCTCCCCCCCCACCCACCCACCGCCATCGCTCGTGTACCTACCGTCACCTCCGCTATATAGACCGAGCCCGTTGCGTGTATTACGGATACACACGAGGTACGAACTCGCTAGCTCGCAACGCTATATCATCTCTGTACAACGATAAAAAATACGCGAGAGAAACGAAAACGAAATTTTCTTGTTTGCCCATTTTGTTTACAAATATTAACACTTTTGTTTTTATTTTTAAATTAAAATTATTAAAATTTGCATTAATGTACGGTCAATTAATTTTTACCGTAATTTAAAGCTTTTACGTAATTGAAAATTTTTGACGTTAAATTAAAAAAAATATCGTTATCGTAGATAAACAATATATTTCATTATTAAATTTAGTAATTGCGCCTACCGGGAACGAGAATCGATCGATTTTTTACGAATGCAAATTTCGTTCGGTACTGGCACAAATTCAACATAAAATTTTAACCGAGAGAATGATAGAAAACTTTCATTTTTCCACGACGCATCGCCAAAAATTTAACGTTCGCTTCAACGATCGAGTAATACAATACAATCACCGAGAGACACATAACTGCGCTATGCAATTCAATCGCGAATTCAATCCCTTTTTATCCGAGGAGAGCGCGCGCGCGCCACCAACTCAAACTCCATTCCAGCGTGCTTTTTCTATATTTGTCCCCCGCCCCCCCCGCACACACACACACACACACACTCACACACACCCGTGCAGAAACGCACGCGTCCCTTTCTCCGCTGGAAAATACGATTAGACGCCGGATTGAGAAGTTTCATGAAAAAGTATTTATAACGCGGACAAGCAGGTGGATTATTATTAGCGGAATATACTACTCGATTGACCGTTGGATAATTTAGATAAACGATGAAAACGTGATGATGAACAGCTGTTTAAGAAAATATCTTTTCGTTTTTCTTCGCTTTCTATGTAAACGCAATGTTATTAAATTAATATAATTTCTGCATTTCAAGTTGAGCTATACCGAAAGCAAACAATTTTTAACCGGCAATAATATGATTATATGATAAATTTAATTAGTTAATCATCGTTATCTCTTTTTTTTTTTTCATTTATTTAATTAGAAGCACAAAAGAATGTCGTCTCGTAATTTCGCAACAAAGAAGAAAAAAAAAAAAAAGAAAAAAAATGAAGAAAAATCAAAGAAAAGAAAAAAAAAAGGCATTTTCTACATTTTACAATGTGATTTTCTAGTTATATAATCCTCAGACACAATGAACGCGCGTTCCAATTACTCCCCCCCCCCTCCATTTAAAAGTCAGCCTTTCAAAATCATATACACTCGCAGCCATTACCGCGAGTGTACACATATAATAAATATCCTCGATCTGTAAGCGATTTGTTCAAAATTTATCAAATTTTCGTTCACGGTGCTAGCTCTGTACTCGCGAAAACTTTATGTATACCATCCGTTGGTATATTTATCAAACGAGCGATCGCGTAAAAAAAAAAGAAATGATTTTCTAGTTGGATAATCAAATCCTATACGCAAAGAGTAGAGACACACAACGCGTGGGTTATCGTTGCGAGCCGATCCGTGTCGATATAATTTTTATCGTTCCTCGTTATATACTTATTAGCGATTGCTACATTGTATATTGAACACGCGGCATTTTTGAGAATTAAGAACGATCGCGACGCGCGTTCCCCGATGACTATTGAGTCCGATTGGTAACTTTCGACGGGTTATCGGAACCGAGGATTATTAGGCGTAACAAGTGTGGAAAAGGCGATTGAGAAATGCCGATTTCGTGTCCCTTCGTTTTTACGCTTTCGTTCCTCGTCCAAGTATACGTCCGCGTATGTGTATGTCTACAGGAAAATTCATAAGAACGAATATTTGAATTATTTATACATCGAAGTATCTGAATCATTCATTTACGACGTGTATTGATATTTAAAGAAGCGAATGAATATTTGATTAAAAAAAAAATTTTCTTTTTGTTTCTCAAAGGTAATGATTATTAATTTATTTTTAATTATTTTTTCATTTGTAGAAGAAATAAATTAAAAATTATGAAAATTAAACATGAAAAGATCGGTAGCGCAACATAAAAAAAAAAAAAAAAAAAAAAAATAAATAAATATTTCGCAAATGAAATACAAATGACGTCTTGCACCGCTTCGACGTATATAAACATTACCATTTTCCTGGAGCCAATGCAAACTACATACACTGATCGGTGTATATATATATATATATATATATATATATATATATATATATATATATATATATATATATATATATATATATATGTATATACCTCATACTAAATTAGCAAAATCCGTTTATCAAGCTTACAAACCAATATTCGCGCAAGAGTTTATGAAGGGGAAATTGAAGAAAAGTCTTTTTACTACGGAGTTGCGCGTTCGGGCGAACCCAATCGAGTTTTATGCGAAATACGCCGAGAGAGAGAGAGAGAGAGCGCAATTTTCCTGCTTTTGATTTGCTCTTATTTGCGTTCGGCTCTTTAACCGCGTTTTACTTGTTCGACTTTTGCAGGCGTGATCATTATAAAATAAAATTTTATAAAGACGCGCGTGCACCCGCTCATATATACGCATAATATAAATTTTGTAAAATACTAAGTGTCGTTGAGACTGTTCTACATTATCGCCCGTACATATATATATATACATATATTGTATATATATGTGTATATACATATTAAAAAATTATCAAAGCCTTATCATTGTTGGTTATAAATATCTACGTTAATAAATAAAAAAAAAAAAAAAAAAAAAAAAAAACTAACAAAGGTATAATTATTCGACTCCAAAGAGCAGGCAATTTACTTTGATTAAGTAGCCAGATGTGCTAATTACTTTCATAAACGCTCGCCAGTAGCGGCTACGTATACACACATACGTACACACACGTACATACACGCACATAAACGTGCGACTTGCATGTATTCCAAAGAAAAATTCGTCGTCTGAATTCTAATCATTTTTTAATATCAACTTTTTTTTTTATTTTAATTTTTTCTTTTTGACAAGCTTGGAAATTACTCTCCCCTCTTCTAAACTCATTCTTCCACGATATATGCGCGTATGTATTTTGATTTAAAAATTTCGCCGATAACACTGGTTTAATTAAGAATTTAAAATGCGTGCGCGCGCGAGCTCGCATTAACCGGCACAACCTTTCTATTAGCATATAATGTTATTGCATAATCTGCATCGAATAAAATTGTCGGATATACATATAACGAATGCAGGAAAAATTTAGCAATATTTTAAAAATATGTATACAATGAAATTAAAATAATAACTCGCGTTTCACGTATAAATCTATGTGTATAAATTTTCAATAGTTATTGTACGACTGAACGAGTAAGTAATATCATTTAAATAAGTATATATATATATATATATATATATATATATAAAGTATTCATTCACAACGTAATCATACTGTAAATATAAAATTAATCGTCTGGCATTAGGTTCAGTTTGATAAAATTAAAGACGCCATTATTTCGAACACCGGTCACATATACATATAATTACGCGAATAAAGCGTCGGTTTAGCCGACAAGTATAAAACATAAAAAATAAAAAAGGATAATGAGGGAAGAAAAAATGTACGACAAAAAGAACAATAATAAAAGTCGGTAAAATTAATATATTTATAATACCGCAAGTATAATTTTGAATGCGTCGTTATAGAAACGCAGTAGGTATAACGTACAACACAGGCATACATACGAGTACACACAGATAGATGTGCTGCTCGCACGCTTTTTCACGATGGATATTATTCTCTCGCGTGCTTGCTCAATCGTCGAGCATCTGGATTCGAAATTCCCGAGACATATTAGAGGATTTTTTTGCGCGCGCATCTACGGCAACATAATAGATAATTCGTGAATACGTATACGCAAAGAGAAGAATATAGCTCGAAAGAAGAATGAGTCTCGAGGTATTATAATGCGTGAAAAACTTGTGCCGGAGAAAATGTCGATTTTATTGATAAATTAACCGACTCGTATATTGCTCAGTTCTATTAATAAACAGCGTTTCTACTCGTATACATATAGAGATATTGAATTCGCAACCCTTACACTATCGAGATAAAAAAAATAAATAAATAAATAAATAAAAAACGCGTACCCATCGAAATAGAAAAAAAAAAAAAAAAAAAAGAAAAAGATATATAGAGCTAGCTTAGTGCTTAACGCGTGATATAATAAACGCGGGAAAAAAGGGGAGGAGAAAATCGGCCAAGTTGGAAAAACACGCGTGACGCTCGATTTGCGAGCCACGGCTGTGATTAAACCGTACGTGCGAGCAATGCGTTTAGCCGTACGCGGCGACGAAAATTATTAGGTCGATTGAAAGAGTGAGAGAGAGAGAGAGATAGAGAGAGAGAGCGAGTGTTAGTAGTATTGATGCATTTCTCAGAACGAATAGCTTGGGAAAACGATAGTCTCTCGTATATGGAGTTTTATCGTGCCTATCGTACAATTTTTAATTGTTGTCTGCTTTTATATCTATTTAAATATGTTGAGTAAACTTAATCAAAAGGAGCGCAACGTTACATAAACTCCCCCTTGAATGGATAAATTAAATACGACGATTAAATTAATCGAGAGAGTTGAAGAAATATTTTTCGATATCTTTTTTTGTTTTCCATTCTTATTATTTATGTCACAAATGTCGTTTTCAATTATTCGTAAGGAGAAAAAAAAGTTATCTAACCGTAATAAAAACGTCGAAAAATTGAAAGATTAAAAAAGTTTATTGCTTTTAAACGTCGCGGTATAAGCACGGTAGAAATTCAACGGTTGAATCAACAATAAAACTGCTTTCATCCCAGAAAACACAATCGTATATAGGCAGCGATCACTTAAAGATACATTTTAAACGGCGAATCTCTTACGCGCGTTTTCATTTTATTTATATAATCGAGAGAGAGAGAGAGAGAGAGAGAGAAAAGCCGCATAAAAGTGCAATTGATTTCACGCTTGATTTACAATTGACTGCAACTATACAACAACTATCGAGACGCTAATATTTCTCTCTCCCCCCTCTCTCCCTTTTTTTTTTATCCACGCTCGTGCAGCTCTTACTCTATCGGGAAAATGAGAGAAAGAGAGTAAGAGAATAAATGATTCGAATCGAGAAATGCTCGTGAGCGCTTATGCTCAAAATCGAGATACGACAAAGTTCATGCTTTTCCATGTGTACGTACAACTTGTTGAGATTATGCTTACCTCGACGCAAAACATTACGGCACAAGTGGGATTTCGCGGGGATTCTGATGAAAAGTCGAGAAGTGAAAGAAAACGAAAGCGCCGCGTGTACTTATGTGTGTATATATATACTATGTAGTATATAGTCGTATATAGCGCGGTGCGTTCGCAATAACGATTAAGTTACAAAATTGTCGAAGGGAAAGGTATTTATAAAAGATTCAGAGATGTCGAAAGATAAGATGCCTTAGCTGGATGGATGAATTCTTATGTGTTGATTATACAAGTCGAAACATTCGCGAGTACGAAAGAATTCGCAAAAAGTTAGGTATTGTACGTACTTATGGGAAGATGATAAAAAATTTACGATTCTTAATTGAAAATCTTTATTTACGAACAACGTATTTTTATTTTCGTACCATCTACGATATCTTAAAGAAGCGCAAACGATCTTGCAACGAAATGGAAAGAAAATCAGATTAATTGTTGTAACCATTTATTTTTATTTATATAATAGGCAAATTTTTGTACAACAAAAAAAAAAAATAAATAAATAAATAAAAAAATAAAAAAAAATAAAAATTTAATGAATAATGTAGCTCTTTTTAACTTTAATTATTGTCGCTTTTTATTAAGAATTTTGCATTAAAAAATTTACTAAGACATAAATTAACCTTCAAAATAATTTTCCACGAATTTTTTGAAAAATATCAGTGCAGACGAATAAAGCAATTCTTAAAGAACCTATCGCAGCGATATCGAAAGGGAAGAAAAAAAAAAAAAAAAAGAAATAAAAAGCTGATACCTTTTGCACATGCGCAACCGGGCAAAGAAAAAAAACGATCGAGCGAGTAAGGAAGAGAGAGAGAGAGAGAGAGAGAGAGAGAGAGAGAGAGAGAGAAGGGATTGCGACACATCGAGATCGCATGTAAACTTGACTCTGTCGTTGGCTGCTGGTGCGGCCGTTGCTACCGCTGTCGTTGTCGGCGTTGTACACACACACACACACACACACACAATCTCGAAGGACTTAAAAAAGAGACGGAGAAAGCGTCAACGCGAAGGTGTAAGCGCGCGTGCGAGCGTGCGTGAATACATATGAGCGCGCGTCCTGCGCAGGATAGACCTGTTGGTTGCGTTTGCCCAAAGCCCGCCCGTGGCTATTCGCTCGCGGGCAACGAGGTTGTGTGCGCGTGGAGTTTGCGTATTGTACGCCTAGACCTAACGATCGGAACTTTTTTACTTATCGCGCTGGTTTTTCCCGTTTTCGTTGTTTTATTAAATTGAAATATGAACAAATAAAGGTTATTTTTGAATTAGCGTATAAAAAAGCCCCGGTTGAGGTGAAAGGGTGAACGATGTTTTTTTGTTTTATTTTCGCGATATTTTATAAAATTAAACTTAAATTTTTAATGTTGAACGAACGCGTTGCAATTCGATTAAAATCGAATTGCGAGGAGATATAACGCGTTTATACGTAAAATTTCACAGAAGCTTTTTTTATAAATTTTTATTTAAATAAAAATAAATTCTATGATTTATTACAGAGCTACGAAACAAAAAGAAATCTAGTTTTAATTAATACTCTCATTGCAAAACCCATAAATATCTTATTTCGAATCTTCGAAGTTTATTAGATGATCGACACTATTTTAAAATAAATTAGTTAAATCAATTTAAAAAATCATTCTGATATCATTGATTAAATGAAATAATGTTTATCTCACTTTTATCAGTTATGAAAACAAATTAATAAATTTTCATTCATTATTCGAACGAATTAATTTCAACAAACTCATAAATATTTTTTCTCGCCAATTTTTTGTTCCAGTTTTTCTATCGTTCGATGATAAATCAGGATATCTAAATATTTACAAAACAAAAAAAAAAAAAAAAAAAAAAAAAAAAAAAGAAGCAAAAAAAAATTAACAAGCAGCTCGAAACAATCGGTTTTCATTGTTACCTGGCTTTCATCGCTTATATTAATTCTAGATAACGAGAGATAAGGTAACAAGCGGAAGCAGGAAGTTCACAAATCTCTCGGTTTGTCTACTTTCGAGGGAAGGCGGCAGAGTTAAAGATAATTTTACTTACGATTAATAGTAGGCGGTTTTATGGTTACTTTAGATAATCGACTCACGTGTAGTTTCCAGTTCATGTTTCTTTTTTTTTTTTTTCTCCCTTTACGATTACAATTAAACTATGTGCAACAATTTAGTCTCTTCAAATTGCAAGCGCGGATCGTAAAAGTTAAGATTTTCAAGAGGCTCGTTATGTCTGACTCATAAGGCGGCATCATTTTCTAATAAAATCGGTGCGGCTGGAATTGTTCGAGATAAATAGACGGGAAACGTTTACGATTAGAAAGAGTAATAAAACGCCAAGATGTACGTCAAAATTCATAGAGATACGCGCGTTATTCTTTTCGTTAATAAATAAGCCGCTCACTTGAGTCATTTTAAATTAAATTTTTATAAATCAATCGATTTCGTTGCTAAATCATCCTTTTAATTATGATATAAAATATACTATTCGATACATTTACTCGAGAAAAAAAACGTAGAATTGCAATTGGAAAAATTAAGAGAACGCGAGAGACGAAAGAAAATTCGGAAATCGAGCGTATTTTATCTTTTATGTATATAAAAAAAAAAAAAAAAAAAAAAAAAAAAATCCATCGACGTCGAATGAGAGTCAAGGAGAGCGGAACGTTAATTCCGCGAAAATGAAACTTTTCCGGTGTATAAACGTGCGGCAACGGGTTGCATAATGCGCACGCGATTCCGGGCTTCTTGCACATGCGCCGCGTGTGTGCCTATTTTTTTTTTTTTTTTTTTTTTTTTTTTTTTTTTTGCTCTCCCTACTCTACATTCGCGTCGCTATCTTCTTCGTCGTTCTAGCGTACCTTTGTCATCTCTCTTTCTCTGCTGAAAATGTCACCGTACGCGTGCTTAATTTACGTGTGAGAAGAATGCAGCATAGGTAAGCCCGTTTTTGTATCGGCTATTTTTATTTTCTTTTGCGATTTTAATATCTTATCAAATTATTAACTAATGCATAGTTTTTAAAAATATAAAGAAAATTTTATTCGTCCTATGATGTTTTATTAAACAATTTTTTAGCCGTTATCAGATATAGATAATTATCTATTTATTTTTGTTTACTACCAAAATGATTAAAATAATCACGTAATATAATTTTTTATCGGCAAATTAATACGGCGACTAATTCGCCACGTGAATGTATAAAGTTTCACCTGAAAAATAATACAGGGATAAACAAAACGTGAAAAAGTTTTATACACAACAAACTCGACGGATAAGAAAATAATTGTAAGGTAAAGATATAGAAGAAGCGATAAATATTCAGGCGCGACGATAGTTTCACGCATGCGCAGCTTTTAAATGCGAGCAATCGGATGAGTCTTTTAGGTTTACGTTTAAAAAATTTGTCAAAATCAAATTTGTAAAAATGTATGGCAAATCTGTGCGTTTATTTTTTCCAATACTTTGAATTATTCCGTAAATATATTTTATAACGAAACGTAAAAAATACGTATGTGATAAAAAGAAATTTTATTTTAAAATTGAACCTTTTGATTTGATTTACAGCACATAATCCTTTTGTCTTAGTCTATTAGACATTAACCGATAATCTCCTTTTTCTTTTCATCTGCATATTTATCAATAAAAATTTGTTAATCGAAGTCAATAAACTATACTAAATTTCTTACGAGAAGAGTGAGTGCTTAATATGAGTAAATTTGTTAGGTATTGCGAGTTTCGTTTTATTTCGAGAATACGTGGAACCGTTTTATAAAGCGATCGAATGCATGGCTGGTTAATAAACTTTAACGAAAAACGTGTTTTGCAAAAATTCATACATGAAAATGAGAAAAAAAGAAATAATAAAATTTGTTTTAATTTATCGTTAAATCCTACTAGCGAAGAATTTTTAAAAAACATTTATTTCGACAATTTTACCATTATATCTGTAGCTAAAAAGCATATATGCGCGCGCGCGTTACTTAAAATTTTAAACCCGTTTTTCTTATAATGAAAACGCGCGTACGAATTTTTTTTTTTTTTATTATTTTATTATTATTATTATTATTAATATTTTTTTTCAAACGAAATTACGCATACAGCGTTTGAATTTTCAAAGAGTCATTTGAAACGTTTTTATCTTTTTTCGCTTTTGTAATATCGTTGCACGTTGCGCGCGTGTTATCTAAATTTGACATCGAAGCTATAAAAACGTCCCACATCACCAACGTCGTAGCGCCGCCGATTTCGACACGTAATACGCGAGCGTTGAGAAAAAATCTTTATTCGCCTGTTCCCTACTTTCAATCTTCTAATTACGTGTTTTTTTTTTTTTTTTTTTTTTTTTCTTTTTTTAACCATCGGACCGGCGCTTTGCGCGACGATTTTATATTTACACGTTGCGTACAGCTAGAAAGAGAATCAATAGCCGCGACTGCATCGAGTTAAACGATCGAAGCGTTATCGCAATTCAATTTGTCTAGATCGATGATTGATCTAATTCTATTATTAGCATGTGCTTTAATATCATCTACGCTGCTTGCAATCAATGAAAATTTTTTGACACCTCTTTCTTTTTTTTTCTTCCAAAATTGCAAAGAAATTTTTATTTTACAAATATCAACAATATCGAATAAAATTTTTATTTATTTATAAGATATATTTTAACAAAAAATGAAAATTTTCATTTTCGTTTGTACAATTTTTGAAAAAATTTTCAAACGCAAATATTTAAAAACGGTTTCATTTGTTTTGTTTAACATTACAAAGCAATAATTGTTTTGCTGATAATATAAAGTCGATAGGTTATTATCATAATGTGTAATGATAAATAAAGTTAAAAACAAAAATAGAGCTAATTCTATTTTTTTTTTTTCCTCAAATTATGGTTAAATATAATGAAGTTTCGAGAAAAATTTAACATTCGTTTCATATTTTGTAAAATATTTTTTTTTATTATTAAAATTTATAATGCAATTGGAATTTATTTATGAAAAAAGTATGTACATATTATAAAATCAAACATAATTTTAAATATATACATTTTTAAATTGTTATTTTATATTTTTAACAGTATTTAATTGTAAATTATGTAAAAATTTTTTTTAGTTACTTTAATTATTTAATTACTTACATTCACATTTTAATCATTAGCATTTTTAAGTTGATAAAAGTAAACGTTTCCTCCTTTAAAAATATGAGAAAAATGTGATTGAGAAATTTTAAGAAAGTAAAAGTGAAACAAGTGATTAATTTTTAGAATATATTACATTTTTATATAAAATACTAGGGCGTTTTATACAAATTTATTTAATCAATAACTACATCAAGAAATTCAATCAAGAAGAGTCCAATAATTTTTTTTATCGATCCTTGCAAACTTTTGAAATATTTTAGTTACTTATTTTCGGAAACCAGAAACCGTCGACGCGTTTCGTTATCCGTCGACGCGTTTCGTTATCCGTCGTCTGAAAATCCAAAATCGGCTCGTCCCTAATTCGATAGAATCTCTCTCTCTCTCTCTCTCTCTCGTCTCGCTGATATTTTTTACATTATTAAACAATATTATTTTATAAATTCAAGCATATTACGCGTTAATTTTTCACGGCGTTATAAAGCGCGAGCGTGCGATCGAAGCCAAGTTCGGGCCCCGAAAGTGAAAACGCGCGGCTCGGAAATCAGTTACGAAACGACGCGCGGCTCGGACCCGCCACTGAGAAATTATTTCAGACGGGCATCGATTACGTACCTTTCGTCCGTGCGCGTTTCTTTTTTAATGCAAGCGCTTTCGGATATGGCATTGCGGCTTTGTCCTCGAACGCGTTGGACTCTTTGTTTTATGATTTTATTTATTTATTTATTTATTTATTTATTTATTTTTTTTTTTTTTTTTTTTTTTTGACAGATGTTTCGCTCATTACTTCTATCGATCGTTCTAGCACATTAGATTTTTTTGCGTATGATTGTGATTCTTTTAATACTTTTTAATGACTCGATGATAGAGAAAGATTTTTTTCTCACTTTCAAAAAAGGCATACTTCTTTTGTTTCGTTGTGATTTTTTAAACTCAACACAACGCGCTACAAAATATTGAAAAACAAAAGCGAAAAACTTCGGGGACGCAAATACAAAGAAAATAATCGCCGTAAATTAAGGCGAAAGACAATGTGAGAAAAAAAATGAAAAGTCACGCTCACGCGTACATCCACATACCATATACATACTCGTATAAATTTGTGGACGAGCGACGCGTGACGCGGTGGTAAAATTCTGGTGACCATGTGACCGAGAGAGGACTGGAGTCGTGAAAAATGAAATGTGAAATTTATGTTCCTGAGTCTTTGGAACGATCGAGGTTGCGAAATGTAAGGTAATGAAAATACAGCGGTGCTATTATTTGAGGACAAGAAAGTCGCGCAGTAAATGTATATATATACATATATATATGAAGCCGTTCGGCCGCCGAGAAGAAGACGAGATAGAAAGAAAGAATGGGAGTGAAGAAGACGAAGAGCAAAGTTATACGTTTACTTACTCGGTCGGAGAGGACCGCTGAAAGAGTTAACGTGATGTAATTACACGAGAAATATTTTCTCCCGGCGGAGACACATTCGAATTGGACGTGAATGAAAACAATTGTCGATGAGGAGGGAAGCTTAACCACATTTGGCTTTAACGGACAACTTTAATTTACATTTTTTTTTAAAAATTACCATAAAGCCATAAATGTTCTCGTCGACTGTAATTATCTTCTTTCTTTCCTTCCGCATTTTTATTATTAAAATATTTCATCAAATTTTGTACGAAAGCAATTTTATTTTGCGATTCTTAAAAGATCGTTTCTCAAAGTCAATTCAAGCTAATATCAATAAATGTCGGCGTGAACAAATAAATCGATTCTTCTTATCGCGTCCCTAATTACAAAGAGTGCAAGAGCCGTGCGTAACCTCCTCGCATTCGATGCATCTCTTTCGAGTAACGAAAGGGAAAAAAAAGCAAGAATACAGAAAGAAAAGAAGAAAAGGACCATCACCGACCCAATTTTTTAAACACAAAGGCGATATAGTCGCGATATGATGTATTTTGAGCAAAATGCACGAGACAACCGAAGTATATATGTACGAGTAAAATAATAAAAAAAAAGAGGGCGTGTGTGCGTACGGCATATATTCTCTTATAATGTCACAATGCTCGAGCAAATGATGAGTACGTTTACATACATGCATATATATATATATATCGAAGAGTGCCGAAGACGACAATTCAAAAGAGAGACAGCAAGAGCTCTCGGCACGACGGAGAGAAGCTGGTCGAACGAGGGCGAGCGAGCGAGAGAGAAAGAACCCAAGAGATTACACAATTGCTCGCCTCGGCGTAACCTTTCTCCCTCCCTCTCTCCCTCTCTCTCTCTCTCTCTCTCTCTCTCGGTGGTTGTTCACGTGTTTGAGTATAATGTATACAAGTATAACATACACACTGGAGACACACACACACACACACATGCATAAGCAAGCGGACGGTGTGTGCGAGGAGTGAATAAGAGAGAAAAAGAGAGAGGGGTCGAACGAACGATGCTAGGCCTATAAGAGAGCGCCCGGTCGCAGGTATATAAAAAGAGACGAAGAGAGAATGAGAGAGAGAGAGAGAGAGAGAGTGTGGTGCCGCGAGAGCTCGTTCTCTTGCAACATAATACAATAATTATGAAATTCGTGAGTTTCTAAACAGACGCGCGCCGAGAGAGTCTAGTATGTACATGTGTGTGTATATGTGTGAGAGTGTGCCACTACCGCTGCTGTGCCAGCAGGCCAACCATTTCTGAGATTCTCTCTTCATCTCTCTCTTTCTCAAATCTCTAATTCTATCTTGTCTCTCTCTCTCTCTCTTTCTCCGTTTTTCTCGCGCTAACTTCTTTCTTTCTTTTTTTTTTTTCGATTTTTTCGAATTCGTAATCGCAGACTTGATTTCAGGTTTTGATTCGAATTGCGATTACGGGCGGGCTGCCGCTGCCTTCTTTTCCATTTTTTTTCTTTTCCTCTTTCTCTCTCCAGCTTCGTTGTGATATTTACTTTGCAAAATTCATTTGAATTTCATTTCATTTTATTTGATTTTTTTTTTTTTTTTTTTTTTTAAATATTTGATAGATGTTTGTTTGTAACTCAATTCGATTGATGGTTATTAAATTTTTCTCGAATTTTATCGATTCGAAATTTTACGTCTAACTTGTTTAAATTTAATAGTTCATATTACTATCAAAACAATTATTATTATTATTTTCTTTTATTATACGTTTATGTCAATTCTGGATCTATTATATAATCAAAATTTATTGTGCATCCACTACTCATTTTCTTGATAGTCAATTAAGTTTATTTTCAAATTCGGTCAAGGTTATTCTACAGCTGTAGTGCACCTAATTACGCTTTGTCAAAAAAATCAAATAATTTCCAATTGCTCTTATGAATAATCATAAAAAATTTGATAAAATATCGTAACGGTAATCGTTGGATCAGAATTATTCATAAATAAAAAAAATTTATGAAGATCGTTTAGTAATTTCTTGTTAAATTTAACAAAATTGACATTTCAATTATCAATCATCCAAAACTGTGTAAAAAATCATTGTATCGAAGTACAAATTATTTTTCACTCGGTCTGCTCATCCATCTTATTATTTAATATCTTAGACTCGCAAGCTGAACTTCTTCCTTTATCCACGGCATTAATCTAATTCTCTCCTTCGACTGATTTTAGAAGCGAAAGACTCGAGATACTGATCGATGGCGATCAATTACCCGCGAAAAATTTAAATTGTTAATCCAAGCGAAAAAGAAAACGAAAGACACGTCGATGCACCTTTTATAATAGCGATTTGTCATCACTCGTCACTCTCTCTCTCTCTCTCTCTCTCTCTATCCAGAGATAGTCGAGTTAAAGTAATTCAATTCAATGGGCTTATCGTTGTATACTGAATATACAAATGCTCGGTCAGTTATTTTTTTCTTTTGCGAGTGCCCTTGATTAATTTTAAAACCCCGAGCTAAATTTTGAATTATTATAGATTAATGAAATTTTATTAAAATTTATACCCGAATAACTTTCGTTTCTAATTTAATTTTAGTAATTATCATATAGGTTTTTATGGATTAAAAATGAATGTTCGCGCATGTAAAAATTGAAAAAAAAAGCGATTTATTTAAAAGTTTTATTAAATAAACACTTTCGTATGTACCTCATGAAAACATTTTTGACTTGAGCGATTTTCATAAATCACCTTTTTCATATTTTACATATTTTAACCGATGTCTGCTGTTGGCGAATATAGTTGGGATTCAATACTCATAAAGGCCTCTGCATGTCGAGTCAAAAGTCGGTACAAAAATTTTACCATCCTCGAACAAAGAATTTTTCTTTGCGTGTTTTCTTCAACCAAAAAAAAAAAAAAAAAAAAAAAAAAAGAAAAAAAATCACGTGCTCGACATGTGTTCGACGTACGTGACGCGGAATAACAGTGTATTATACGAGTGACTCTTGGAAAATTGTAAAATCATCAAAAATTTTGTATTACGATTTATTGCGATTAACATGTGGTTGTGGAAAGTAAAAATTTAAAAGAAGAAAAAAATCTGCTCGAAGTTTATTTCGGTAAAAGTCAAATTCCGTGAAAAAAAAATCTGTTTTTTCAAATCTAAGACGTAGTCGGACAATTTAACGATTTTGCAACGTCGATACTTTTTTTACTTCCCGTTCGAGAATCTCGTTTCTTACATATGCATACCTATAAAATGCGCGCGATCAGTACGCCCGTAAGTTTTTTCGGCAGGTCTGCAAACGATCTATGACATCGCGCACGTGTTGCTTCCGAGCGCGTCGAAAGAAAACTTGAGTAATATTGGAGTAATATTTCAATGTGTATATATAGACAAATACGTAGAGAGAGAGAGAAAAAAATACCTGCACGAGAGCGTGACGATGTTTTATCGAAGGCGTAATGTTTTCTCCAATTGCTTGTAAATAAATAAATTGTTTACGCTTGATTTGTGTAAGCGAATTTCTTTTATGTTTTTATATGTGTATATACGTTGTTTAAATAATTACTTTTAAATTGTTTGCGTAATTATTAAATTTACATGCATTTGTAAAATTAATGTATTAGTAAAATATTGTTATATTTAAAGAATGTAAATTTTTGATTTCAAGTTTTAATTTACCGCTATTAAAAGATGATACTTTTTAACATAAAAAATTAAAAAACGGAAATCCAATCAATATTTAAAAATGTCAAAAAAAAAAAAAGAAAAAAAAACAGCTACATGATCAATTCATGTATAATTCAAAACGAAATAAAGAAGAACATTTACGTAACCAAAAACGATTTAAAAAACGAAAATCCAAAAAATCAATTCCTTCTTCGCTTGAAAATTCAGTCGAATTTAAGACTGGTGTGTGTATGTGTGTGTGTGTGTGTGTATGCTTTTAATGCTCGGTTTACCGAACCGCAGCCGCATCGGTTAATCCAGCAAAGAGCGAGTAAGAAGAAAGAGTGTCGTGAGCGCGGCAAACGTGAAATTTGTCTCGAGGCGAAAAACGAGCGCCCGAACATGTGTGTGTGCGTGCGTGCGTGTGTGTACATGTGTCTGGATAAAAATTCACGTTCACGCCGCAGGTATGCACATGTATATATACAAAAATAGACACGGGCGCGATTTCGAAGTTACCACGCTCGTTCTTTCTCTTTTATTACGCAGGTAAGGTCAAGCCAGCTCCTGCCGATTATCAAACGCACAACTGTGCTCGCGCGTTTCCAAATTGCGCGCGCACATCGACTCCCGCGCGTCAAAATATCTCTCTCCTTCTTTTTTATTTTATCGATGTGTGTGTGTGTGTGTGTGTGTGTGTGTATTGATTTAAACGAGAGATCGTATAGCGTTACGAGTGCACGGAAATTGAGTGCGAGATACAGGTTGATGGATTTTATTGTTGTTGCCGTGTATCGGTGATGGCGCGGCTCCAAGCTGCAATTTTAGTATAAGGTAACGCGAACGGTTAATACGTAGGTGTATACCGGTGTGATAAAAAGTTCTCAAGAGCAATATGGACCGCTGGAGACCGACTTAGTAATCGGTTTATTAATGCATTTTCGAAATAAGAATTCAGTTAGACGTGTCAAGGAAAGGATATTTTTTATACGTACGTATAGAAAATGGTAATTAAACAACATTACGCGTTTAAAAAAAAAAAAACAACGAAAAAATTTCCTAAGCTGTTTTAATACATTTACATTTCATAAATGTCGCGAAAAAAGTCAAGTTGTAGTATAAATATTTTAATATAATATTATTTACGCTTCTAGTATATTAAATTTATCAAAAAAAAAAAAAAAAAAAAACAAAATATAACTAATGATGTTGAGCGGATGAAAGGGAAAACCACAAGTAAAAAATAATGAGTTATTTTATATAGAAAATTTTGTAATTATTAACGGCAAGTATTTTTATCCAATACAAAGAGCAAATACAAAATAAAAAAATAAAAAATAAATAAATAAATAAGCCGATGGTAAAATCGAAGCGTTGAAAAGGGCGCGTCGAAATAAAAGAAAAGAAAAGGTAAAAAAAAAAAAAAAAAAAAACGTAACAAGGAAAAATCTACGTACACATATACACGCAGGTAGCGGTGCGTTAAAACTCGGCCCACGCCACGTGCACTTACGCGTACACGTGTCCCGCGGGATTCGATCGATAAATTATCGCGTCTCTTTTACTAGACACTCCGCATAAATTACGGAGGCGAGCACGCTTGTGTATGTTCGTGTTTAAGTGTACGCTTGGAATGCGCGCTTGTACATATATATATATATATATATATATATATATATATATATATATATATATATATATATATATATATATATATATATATAGATGACCATGTGTATACAACCTATACATTCGTCGATGCACCAATTTCTCGCACTTTCCCCTCCCATTATTTATTGTTGCCTCGTTCCACGCTTTGTTGTCCTTGCTCTCCGACCGTCGTTCCGTTATCATATCGAGCGCTTTATTGAGGCATTAACGGATGTTAGTTTTGGCATTGTTTTTACACGATTATAATATCGATGTACGTATATGATGTATAGTTATATAGCAATCTAGTAATCTAATCATTAAAATGATCAAAGTGAAATTTAAACTTGTTAAAGCCATATATATATATACACATGTATATTTCATTAAAATGTTAAAATTTTCTAATTTGTGTTTTAGTATTACAATAGATTTGAAGCAACGTAACCTTAATAACCCAAGGAAAAACGTCGTTTTTTATTATTATTATTATTATTATTATTATTATTATTATTATTATTATTATTATTACAAATAGACGTTGACATTATATTATGAACAAAAAAAAACACTGGCGATACTCACAAAAATGGTAGCAAGTTTTCTTCAAAGAGAAAATGGTAGGGCGTTTCGTAACGTGTTTGCGAAACGTTTGAGAAAATTCGTTTAGAAATGTTAGTTAAATTTGTACTTCGATTTTTTTTTAATATTATATATCGAGAGAGAGAGAGAGAGAAAGAGAGAGAGAGAGAGAGAGAGAGAGAGAGAGAGAAATATTGCGTTTAAAGGAAAGAAGATATTCTTTCAAATCAAAGTCGACTTACTTTTTTAATTTCAAAAGTCACTCGATGATTTTGTTTAACATAATCTGAATTTACTTCGTTCATAGCAGTCAATTGAATGAAATGTTATAAATAATAAACCGAGGTTTATCGTCCAAGATTATGAATCAGGGTCAGTTCGTTATTAATTTAAATAATTAACGCAAAAATTAAATCCACAAAGAATCGCCGATTATTAATCCTTTTTTTCTTCATTATCGTTTGTTAATCGATAACGCAAGAAATTAAAAAAAAAAAAAAAAAAATTCATCGACAATACATCGATATTACGCGCGCGTTCACCTAAAATTCAAAACGAGAGGCGAACAATCGCGCGGGTATATAATACAAAAGCGAGAAGGAAAAAGTGACGTCGCGTATATATACTCGTCATCGTAGGAATAGTAGTGGTGGTGGTGGTAGTAGTCGACGTTGTGCAAGATCGGCGGCTGCGCGTTCCTCGTCTACATGTATATACTTACACACTCACGCGCGAGTACCCACACATATAGAGAGACACACGCGGCAGCAGCGACGACGACGACGACGACGACAACGGCGGCGGCGGCGGCGTCGATGGCGATGGCGATTGCGAAAGGGGTCGTTTCGAGATTCGCTTAATCGCCGGGCCTTGGGGGCCTAGACCCACTTACTCGGATTGCAGCGCGCCAACGAGCACGAGAGAGTTTACGTTTGTATGCGTGTATTTGCCACACCGGCCTATGTAATCCTTCCCTCTCTTATTCTCTCTCTCTCTCTCTCTCTCTCTTTTGCTCCCTCTTCTTTATACGTGTATATATAAATATCTATACGCGTTCGATCGGGCAGACTTGACTCGCTGCTTGGCTTTGGATCGCGACGTTGACGTTTCTGGATTTTTAGTGTGTGTTTTAGCTTGGTTCTTTTTTTTTTCAAAGCGTCAATCTATTATTGTAAATATTTAAATTTTAATAACAAAGCTGATTTTTCTCGTTTCGTAACTTCGTTATATAAAAAGCAATATAAATTTATAAGCTCATTTAAAGCTGAGGCTTTTTTTTTTTTTTGTTTTTTTTTTTTTTTTTTTAAATGAAAAATTTTCGTACTCCCATGCGGGCATTGTCGCGTAAATTTTAAAAGAATATAAATTACATAAAAATGTAAATTCATAAAATATATACAAAACGTAGCGCGCGTCAAATTTAACGAAAAATTATTTCGAAATAATTTCCAACTTTTCTTTACCCGGCATTTATTACGCTCTCGGTTCACGCGCACCGACATTAAAAAAAATTTCGAAATCTTTCTTAATTTTTTTAAAGTATATCAAGTGGTGCTTAGAAAAACCTTTGAAAGGACTTCTCACGCGTTATACTATAGTATACCAAGACGATAAAAAGTAATTTTCAAAATTTTTTATTTTTATGAATTTTGGTAGCGTACGGCCTTTTTATAAACAGGAAGTTTAACAATGCTTATCTGAACTTTCATTGTAATGTAAACGCTATTCAATAGAAGTAACAAAATCATCAAATATTGCAATACGCATTTCGTTTTATTTACAAACTCGTTTACATTCATTTAATAAAGTGAGAACGCGTAATAAACCAAGTAGTATGGTAGATTAAATAAAATTCTCAATTTAAATTGATAAATCGTCAAAGTATAGAACGAATTTGTCCGTCAAGTAGTAGATAATCCAACATCGAGTCGCGGGAATCTCGATACAAAAAAAAGCAGTGTTTACGCGGTGGCCTGAAACTCCAATTTTTAATGACTCTCTCTCTCTCTCTCTCTCTCTCTCTCTCTCTTTCGGTCTCGCAAGCATTTAGACGCGAGACGGCGCGCGCGCGTTAGAGAGAAGTCGATGGAGAAGGAGGACTTTGCGTAAACGCTACACAGCGGGGCCTTTGAACGTTATATACGCGCGCGAGTTTACTTACGTTATTTATATATATATATACACACAAAAGCGCACATGAATTTTCGCGCGAGCGCGCGAGTTTTCTATTTTCGAAACGCCTAGTTTGCTTTTGGCTTCGCGCGCTAACTCCGCGCGAAAATCCCGGCGATGTTTAGCCTCGTGGGAAACGCTCTCGTTTCTTATGGTTTTTATCCTTAACTTTTCATGCTTTTTTTATCGAGATTTTGAATACCATTTTTTTTATTCTGCGGAAGGGGTGGGAATGTTCGAGTAGATCGGGATTGATCAATCTTTTTATCGATGATAAATTGAATAATAATTGTTAAATTGCACAATAAGCAAAAAAAATAAATTTATTTTATTTTACAATTTATCAATTAGAAAAATCTATTATCAAATATCGTTGCACTAATTATTATCTTATTCCTTTACCGCATTTATTTTAGTATCTCTTCGTTATCTATTATCGACAAGAATAAACATTGCCGATAGGCAGTATTTTATAAAATTTTTCACACATAATTATCGCAAATTTAAATAGAGTAAATTTAATTATAAAAATTACTCGTAGTTCCAAAGAATTAAACGATAACTTTGATGAAAAAAAAAGGAAACTTTATTTCTTTATTTTCAAATTGCGTTTCGTTCGCTTTAACGTTTTATAGTAGCTTCGGCTAACAAATTTAGTGGATTATGAGTCATCGATTACATGCAATTATTACTGTTTAAAATACTTAACGCTTAAAGCGTTCGAGCAATTTGCCACCTAAAGTCACGCTTTATTTTTTTTCAACATTTAAACGATGCGTCAAGTGAAATATAACAATTATAATATATAAATTTTGACGTTAAAAAAAACATTGGCAAAATTGCTGACAATTTTAGATTGCAATTATGATAAATTTATATAAACTGGTTTTAAAATATTTAACTAAATCGACGATTAAAAAAATTTAACAATTTTATTGAAATATATCTAGTAAAAAAAAAGAAAAAAAAAAAAAAAAAGAAAGAAATGAAGAAAAAATAATCAAAAACAAACAAACGGTGGCCTATAAACGTAAAGAAAAAGAAAATAAACCGCGCGGACTCATATACATTTGTGTATATGAATACATATACACAACGCATCCGAAAACATCCAAGTATACATATTCTTGTAAAAAGTGCACCAACGGCGCCGTTGTATACAGCGAAGTTGACGAAAAAAACACGGAAAAAAAAAAAACGAATAGAAGAAATAATCGCACGCGCGCGAGCACATGTGACGCAGCCCACGACGTTTTATCGTTTCATTCAAGCTTTCGCGTCAAACCGGCGTCGGCACCTCCTCTTCTCTGTATCTCTCTCTCTCTCTGTGTTTTGCTCATTTTGCCATTTCAAACTCGCCGTTTTTACGCGCGCTTCCCACGCCTTTTAATCGCTTTCCGTGTGTTTCGCTTTCCGAGGGAGCACTTTACAGAGAGCAGCAATGGATGACGGAATTATATATTCGTCTTTAAGAGGGTCAGTTTTTCGGATTTTGCGCAATATTTTTTCGCGAAAGATTGCCGAATTGTGACTTTTTGTAGCGCGTACCTTGACGTTACGTTGTAACTATATTAAATCATGAAGCTGCACACATATTTTTAAAATATGACTTCACGCTAGAATTATGACGTTTAATCATTTCCGCGTAAACAATAATATACGATTAAAACGTTGCTTGTTCGTACCGAGTTGAAGCGAAACAAAATTAATTCCGCCAATTAAAATTAAAGAGAATAAAGAAAAAAATGAGCTGCTTATGTAAAATTTAAGATAATCGAGAGAGAGAGAGAGAGAAATTATTAGTTTAATTATTATTTGTAATGCAATGTAGCTATATATATTTAGATTAACTGCTAAGATGTTTTTTTCTTCACGCAAGCGTAAATTTATTATTCAATGATATATTCTTATCGCTCAATTACGAATAATCCAATCTCATTAGTATACATCTTGGCTTAGTTAATCAAGATTTATCGACGAATAACATAATTTTCGACGCATTTTTTTTTTTTCTCTCTTTTCATTCGTTTCAAATCGTTATCGAACCAAAGAAATTTAAATCTGCGGCTATATACTATCAAATTTTAAAAATGGCAAAGAATGCAAATGAAAAAATAAAATAAAAATTTAAAAAAATTTTTCGCATCGTTAAAAATTGCATTGAAAATTAATCATCGAAATTAAAAATATCAAAAACTCGTCGAGGTAAAGTCCAAAACAAGTTTTACACAATCGATCGGTACGTTACGCAAAAGCTTTACACAGCTGCTCGATTTTAATTACGTCGATCGGGATTGCACTTGGAGGGAAAGCCGCGCGCGTCAATGTTTTTACATTTCGCGCGACAACCGTGAATTTTTTCACGCCGAGTCGTTGTTCTCGTCGCTCGGCGTTATTTGACTTTTTTATCCAAGTACGCAATGCGTCTTTTTTTATCTTTCTTTTCATTTTTTTTCGAGAACGAAAGACCCGATGTTTGTTTGCTTTTTTTTTAGTTTGATTAAAGAAGTAGAAATAAGAAATTTGAATTGACGTAGTTTCAAATGCGGATTATCGTCTAGTTAATTAAAGCCCAACTGTTAACCGTTGATTTACTCATTCTTCTTCGCGATTCGTTATTATAATTTTTCTTAAAACTTGTCTCGTAAATACAAAATTTTGCCTCGCAAATGATCGAGTTTCATCTTAAATTAAAAAAAAAAAATAATGAATTAAATAACTATTTTACATTAATTAAACTTCGAAATTATTGTTGCGAATAAGCATTACTCACTCTTCTTCATTAATTAACTTTAAAAACGAAAAAAAAAAAAAAAAAAAAAAAAAAAAAAAAAAAAAAAAACGAAAATGTTTAAATTTTCAATGGAAAGTACGACGCCTCGCGTTTAAAACGCAATGACCTACTTAAGAGCTCGCTGGCTGTTAAATCATAATAAACGTCGTTTACGCTATCCATTCTATCCCGAATATATTACATAATATTTGTAAACAGCTCTCTTGTTTGCTTGCAGTTCCGAAACGACAAAAGAATCCACTAACTCGATGTGCTACTTTGTATCTCGCGTCAATTTGAGCACCGTTGAAAATCGGACAAAGACCGAAACTATCCACGCCGAGGGTATCGCATCGTTTCGCAAACCATCGCGCAGAGAGTCCACCCTTTCCTTAATCTACATATCTCGCTTTCTCTCTCTCTCTCTCTTTCTCTCTTTCTTGGTTCTACAATACAGTGCGCGTCTCTCCGCGTATGTATTTTCGCTCTTGACCTCCATATTAGAAACGGCGACGGGCAGAGTCAAGCATGGAAACGTGCTCTGGAAATTACAACGACGGAAACGACGCCGACTGCGACGAGGAGAGACGATTATCATCCCGTGCGCAAGACGCACTCGACGCTCTCTTTGTTACGACGTTATATTGACGATGTAATTTAATACGGCTTTTCATCGGATGTAACGCTCAGGTATAATTAGGGAGCGATCGGAGGTTAGATTTTATTTATTTGCTATCGGTTGGAGTTAAATTTATTTCCATAATCCGTGAGATTTCATGCGTGTAAGTGTTGAAGTTTCAATGCTTAATAAACGGTTATTGCGAAACTTTGTATTGTAATTTTAATCTTAAAATTAATTAAAACTTTTTCTTTCTGTTAATTCTTAAAACTTTAATCGATAAGACGATCGTTTCAATTCAATTTCAATTCATTTATGAATAAAATATTTTAAAAAGATTAAACGTTTCGTTTACGTTTAACGTCATGCAATATTCTCGAAAGTATAAAAAAATTATTAATAAATTTTTCTTCGCCGACTTAAAAGAGAAAGTAAGAAAAAAGGAGAGAGAGGGAGGAAGAAACCGATAGATCGTGATTTTCTCATAAAAGCCAACCCGTCCTTGGGTGGTCTCGCGCGCGCGCTTTACTTTTCACGACCTTGAGACGACGCGTCCTTGACACGAAAAATCAACGTGTATATATATATATATATATATATATATATATATACACACGCGTGCGCCACGTACGCTTGCTCGCTCTGCGCGCTCGAGATAAAAGTTAAGAATGGCGGAATTGGATTTTGAATTTCCGATGCGCTCTTGCTCTTTCTCTCTTACTACTCACTTTCTCAGATGCATGTGTTACAAGCTATACCGATGCTTTTTTTTTTTTTTTTTTTTTTTTTTTATTTCGCTACGCAATTCCGCGTTTTACCGGCGATAAAAAAAAAAATTATACCCAGAGGATGAAAATACGCGAGCTACAGGCAATGGAAAAAAAATGAGGAAAGTCGGAGATATAATTGATATGTGGATGCGATAAACTCGAGAGTTTATCATATCCGCATAGTGCACTTGTATTTCCAGGTTTTCTATTATCTTTATCAAGAGTAAATGAAATTTTACGTTTTCTAACTATGGATTTTCTTGTTAACAGACTCTTGCGCGCATCGACTTGTATTTTTTTTTTATTTTTTTTTTTATTTTTTTTTTTATGTATAATTTAAATATTAACGTTGTTTTGATTGCATTTCGAAATATATCTATGTATGTTACAGCTTTTTACGAATAAATTTGACGCGTATAATAAAAGTTAATTTGTATATTAAATAGTACTTTTTATAATCTTAAATAATATCTCTTACATAATGATTATTAAAATTAAAACAGAATATACTTTTTGTCGAATTCCCTAACTTAAACTGTAACTTTATCGCGAATTCTCATTTAATGATCATTGTACAGGAAATGAGTTTTTTGACGGCTGTCAAACGCGTGTACAGTATAACACATTCACGATTTTCTCTTTTACCTCTGTATGAAAATGCATAATTTACACATATAACTCGTCTTTACCAAAAGTTGATCGGTCGCTCATTTTCTCGTTTCATTTTGTCGAGCTGTCGCTCGCTTAAAAGTCGAAACAAAGCATCGAGTCTGAACGAGGAAGCGAAAGGAGAGCGAGAGAAGTAAAGAAAAAAGGCCAGATCGCGATAATCGAGTAAACCCGCGAAACGGAAAGTTAGCTTCGTGTGCATTATTCGCGATCGGCCGATATCGATAAACTCACCGCGTGTCCGCCGCGCGGTTTTATCTCAACCGTTCCGATGACATAACTTCGGCGGGTCGCCGCCGCGACTGGAGAGTTTACCCTTTATATATGTATATATGCATCGCTTGCTGAGAGAGTTTTGCTAGTTTTCCTCGTTATCACGCTAGCAACGTCAGAGAGAGAGAGAGAGAGAGAGAGAGAGAGAGAGAGAGAGAGAGAGAGAGAGAGAGAGAGAGAGAGACACACACACACACACGCGCGCGCGTATATATGTATGTATAAGTATAAGTATAAGTATAAGTATAAGCTTTTTCGAGACTTTGCCGAGTCTGAGAGAGAAAAAAAGACGGAGAGATTTCAGGTGTGCCAGAAAAACAAACGCGCACACTTGTATGTACGTATATACATGTACATGTATACGAAGCTGGCGCGCATTATTTTCCACCTGTTTCGCGCGTTTATGGGTCAAGTGTCCTTTTTGTGCACGTTGAAGAATATGATGCACCGATTGCATTAACCTAATCTTTTATTTAAAGAGTCGCGTGTTTTTATATACATATATTAAAGTATCGCATTTCTCACAAACATTATTACAACGTTTTAGATAATTTAAATTTTTTATTTTTTTAAGATGGTTGTAAATGATTATTCAATAGTACTGCATACGTAAATAAGTAATTTAATTGAAATTTTTATAAACATTGTTCATTTAACGATAAACCGTTTATGATTTTTTTTTTTTTTCAATAGTATGATTAAATTTAAACTTTTAATTTTACTAATTAAAAAAACTTTATCGTAATTTATTTTAGTACATTGAACTTTAGCAACAATCAATAATACTGCAATAATTTAAAAACTGAAATAATTAGGTCAGTCGTATATGAAAAACTCATACACAAAGAAAATCTATTTAATGATATTTATCTTAGATAATGAGTTTATTAATAGAAAAATAGTATCAATAAACGCAACGCGAACATAATATTTACCTGTTAAATTCTTATATTTATAAAACACCATAAATTTCTTGAGAAAAAAAATGTTCACGTAAAATAATTTTTTTTTTTTTTTTTTTTTTTTTTTTGTGAAATTAAAATTTAACGTTTTTTCGTATTAAAAAGAAAACTATTATTCGAATAAAATTAATGTTATCTTTTCGTGTTTTAACTAATAACTCGTACATATACTTTTCAGCGAGATTCATTTTATACCCATAAAACTTGAACTGTAAAGAAACTCGGATACTTCAACAGATTTATCGATTTTCTAATTTTAAACCTTCGACTTTATTTTTACGGTTCTCTTTGCGAATTTTACAAGCTGTCAATTAAGATATGCAAATTTTTAATTCTATATAAAAATTTTTCACTTTCGAAAGCATATAAATGCGGATTAAAAAGCTGAATTAGAAATGTCGATAAAATTATCAAAGGAAAACACGCATTTCATTACAGTTATCTACAAAATCAATAAAAAAAAAAGTCGAGTATAAATCAGCAACGCGGTTTTAAATAGCTGCGATATTTCTTAATTACAATAGCTCACGAATGAACGATATTATATTTTTTTTGGATTTTTCTATTTATTGTGATATTTTAGTTAGATTGATGCCGCTTAAACTATCAATCCCATATGTTTAAATATTTACTTTTATTAACTATGAAACAGTATAACGACAAATATGGCGTAGTATAACGGGTGATTAAAGTAAAAGGGTGATTCTATTGAACAATAAAATATAAAATTATGATGTAAGCGATAAATAAACAAATTCTGCACTTGAACTTTAATTTAAAAAATATTCTGTAAGTACTACGTTACGGTGAGAGAGTATAAAAAATAGAGAAAAAAAAAAAAATAATAATAATAATAATAAAAAAATATTACTTTCAAATTTATGACACGGATCCATTGTACCGGTAGAAAATTCGTGAGATTTTATCTGTAATCGAAGCGTCGTTAATCACCTTAAGCGCAAAATTGAACAGCTTCGGGTGCGTTTGAAAGCGCGCTTGCTAAACGATAACCCGTTATCAGTTCCTCGTTGTTTCGTGCTCTTAATTGCATTTGGAAAAAACTCGCGGATCCACGCGCATCGGAAAACGATTGAAAAAATTCATATATATATATATATGTATATATATATCTATATATACATCGCTCGATACACGATTCGGTAATCGCAAAGCTCGCGCGCGTGTGTTCGCTTCGAGAGAGTGCCGAGAGAACGAGGCTAAGACTTTAACACTTGAAACCGCGCGTTTGAGTTGCAAAACACACGGCCGACCGGTTACCATAATTCAACAAAAACTTATCCAGAATTGCGCGTTTTAAGCGCAAAGGAAAAAAAAAACTAGCCAACCGAGAGAGCTATATGTACATACAGCGATCCAAGAGCTCCGGTAAGAGTAGAAAGATTTAGAGTTAAGGATAAGTAAAGGTAAGTACTCACCTTCGAGTTTCATGCCGACCTCGAGACACTTCTGGAATCTGCAGTAGGGGCACCTCTTCCTCTGGGTCTTGTCGATGTGACACGAGCGCTCCGCGACGCACGTGTACACCTTTTTGTTTTGCACAGTCCGCTTGAAGAAGCCCTTGCACGACTCGCACGTGAGGAGGCCGTAGTGGTAACCGGACACCTTGTCCCCGCACACCGGACACAGCTCCTCGATCACGTCTTTTGTGTCGGGGAAATCCGAGGGCCCGGGTATCGAGCCCGTAACCACGCCGACGCCCACCTGGGCCCCGAGACCCGGATGGCACATGCCGCTCGGTACACCCGAGCCAGCTTGACCGTTCGACGTCGCACCCGCCGAGCTCGCGCTGTTCCCGTTGTTGTTGTTGTTGTTGTTGTTGTTATTGTTATTGTTATTGTTGTTGTTATTGTTGTTGTTGTTGTTGTTCGGCTGGGGGTTACCGGGGCCGGCGCTACCCGGGGTCGCGTACCCGGTGGACTCGAGGCCACCACCTCCACCGCCGCCGCCGCCGCCACCGCCGCCGCCGTTGGAGGTGTTGTTGTTGTTGGAGGCGGAACCGCCGCCGCCGCCGCCGCCCGCACCTGTCGGCGAGAAAAGACACGTGTAGACTTTCTTGCTGCTGCAGGGCGAGTTGTTGCGCTTGAAAAAGCCCTTGCAGGACTCGCAGGTGAGCAGTCCGTATTGATAGCCGGACATTTTGTCCCCGCACATGGGACAGCGCTCCTCGAGGCTCGTAGCGTCGAAGAAGGCCGCCTCGAAGCCAGACATGCTGTTCGCGCTGCTCGCGGCTTGACTCGACTGGCTCGACTGCGAGTTCTGCGACATTTGGCTATTGTGTTGCTGCTGGGACTGTTGGGGGTGGCACAAGTTCGAGGCCGGGCTCTGGGCGCAGTTGCCGTACGGCGAGGGACTGTACTGATGGGATTGTTGCTGATGCTGTTGCTGGGACTGCTGGGATTGCTGGGGCGCGCCGCCAGCGCTCTGCGGACTGCTCTGGGGACTCAGATGAAACGGCGACATGTTCAGGGATATGAGGCCCGAATGCTGCTCCATCTCCAATAACATATCAGCCGCCTGGGGTTGGTGGGCGAGCAGCCGGCGATGTGGTCGAGGAGCTGGACGACCGCTGGGGGCTGCTGTCGTCTCCTCGGCGCAACATGCAAACGCGAGAATCACTTTGCTCGCTCGTCCTATCTTTTATTTTCTTTTAAACTCTTTCTACTTGTTTTTTTTTTTTTTTTTTTTTTTTTTACTTTTTTTCACACTCGAAGAAAATAAATGAAAACATAAATAAATCAACTACAACTGGGTTTGCCTTTGGTGATGCGGTAATAACAACAAGGATTGGTGGTATGAAAAACAAAGCCTTGCAAAGTAAACAATTATTTCGGAGTAATTATCAAACACGTCACACTAAAGCGACATCACAGCGCTCGAGGAACACGTATACGAGTGCGTCCGAAGCATATTCTCGTTGGTAAATCAACTCACTCTACTGGCTGCTATAATCGCAGTTCTAAAACGGCACTTGGGGATCTAGAAAATCCAGGCGTTATTCACGAATACGAACGGCTTAGCGAAAGCTGTCAACAGTCGGGGCGCACTTGTTGTATATATACATGTATATATATATACATATATATAGATATATATATACATATATATATATATATATATATATATCTCCGTGTCACACACAGATTTCAATAAAATCACGAACCCGAGTCACAGATTTATCAAGTCGCGAGCACTAAATTTTTTTCTTTTCTATTACTTTGGTTTATCTCATAAGGAAGATGTTAACGGACGAACATAATAATAGATATCAAGAAGTATCATATCCTTCCGATATAATGCGTCACTTATAATTATAAAAATCAAAGTAATCGTCGAAGCGTCAAAAAGTATAAACCAAGAAAAAAAGGTTAATAATAATAATAATAATAATAAAAAAGCAAAAAAAAAAAAAAAAAAATAAATAAAATAAACGATTCGTCGTCACACGCGAAGAACCAAACTCAATGAAAAGAGTCGGAGTTGTAGCAGCACTTGCGTCGAGACTTGGATGAGTACGTTATATACTCTCGATTGCCGAGTGCGCGATAAAAACTTTGGCTCCGCTGGTACTTTGTGGTATTAAGTGCGCGCGTTGTACGAGAGATACACACAAGCGGCGAGCGACCGACTCGACGGCACGACGTTCGGCGTGCCACTAGCTCTCTCTCGTTGTCTTCCTCGCTTCCTGAAGGGCTCGGCTCGTTCTCCTTCTCTTTCTCTTTCTCTCTCTCTCTGTCTCTCTGTTTCTCTCTCTCTCTCTCTCTCTCTCTCTCTTTTTCACTCTCTCTCTCTCACTCCGTTTCGCACTCCCCTCGTCGCCGCCGTCGTAGTAGCGCACACGTCGTCGTCGTCGTCGTCGTGGTCTTCCCCACCCTTGCTTCCTTCCGTCCTTATCTCCCTCCTCCTTCTCCTCCTCCTCCTCCTCCTCTCGCAAGCGCGTTCTCTTTCGTTCGGAGGCCCGCGCGCGCTGGTTGCTCCACTTCGCACCGCGAGTATCCGTATGTGTGCACGTATGCGCGCGTGCGCTCACAGACGTAAGAAACGCTAGTTCACGGCACCTCCCTCGACTCGTCCGATTTTTTCCTCCCTTTCCAAAATCTCGTTTTCCGTGGCCCGTTTTTTCGTCTTCTCTATCTTTTTCTTTCCTATTTTTTTTTAATTTTTCTTCATTTTTCGCCGAAATTCTCGCGAAGAGAAAAATATACACGGCGGTGTCGTTCGCGCGGGCGCGAGAGAGATAGCTCCGCGCAACGACGACAATGACGACTACGCGCGGTTGTACACACACGTACGTATACCGTGGACACGGCGCGGCGCGCGCGGCATAAGTGAAAGTGATTCAGCAGCGGCGCATGCCACTAGCCACCAGGTGCCTGTGTGCTGCTGCCCGGCGCGCCGCCGCCGCTGCCGCCGCCGCCGTCGCGAGCGCCGGAGCAAGGGAGACGGAGAAAGAGAGAGAAAGAGAGAGAAAGAGAGAGATAGAGATAGAGAGAGAGAGTGCCGGCAGGGAGAACGGAGGGGGGAGAGGCGCTGGAGGGGCGACGACCGAGGGAGAGAGAGGGACGGCGGAGGCCGCGCCGGTGGGGTTGACCTACTTACGGAACCAGGTCTATGTCGGCCGTAGAAGTATTGTCCGCGCGCGCGCTCTCGCTCCCTCTTTTTTCTCGACTCGCGCGTTGTCCTGGATGTGTGTGTGTGTGTGTGTGTGTGTGAGTGCATGTGTGTATGTGTGAGTGTCGACAGAATGAGAGGGAGTGCACGTGCGTTTGTGTACTTATGTGGGTGTGCGCAAGAGAGAGAAAGAGAGAGAGAGAGAGAGAGAGAGAGAGAGAGAGAGAGACTGTCTCTTTCTAACTTCGTTGGAAGTTATAATACGCTCAAATGTATAGAAGGTGCTTCGACTGAATGATGATGACGAAGATGCGATGGCGACGATTGTTCGTCTCTCTCTCTCTCTTTCTCTCTCTCTCTCTCTCTCTCTCTGTCGGAAACTATTTTCGTTGTTTTTTTTTTTCTTTAATAGGCGGCAGGTGAAATGTCGTCAAGTATAAAGTCTATTTTTTTTTTAATTTTTGACGGTGATAATTCAACAGAGTGTAATTGCTTTGTTATTACATTTATCGAAAGTGATAGATTGAAAAAAAGTCTGTGATCGATCGAGTCAATATTTATTAAAGTTCTTTTCGGTGTAAAAATAAACGTTTGCTCCGATATATTTTTTCAATAGAGTTTTATACTTTAAATGTTGACTTCTGTATGTAGATAATAGTTTCATAAAGTTTTTTAACGGTTTATTGTTACAATATTGAAAAATCATTAAAAATACTATTTTTTTATAAACATCAAATGTGCGTCAAAATATTTTTTTCAAAATCGAATATAAGTTATTAAGTACATCAAAAATATATTTACAAAGACCTTGACATCGATTAAATTTATTTACGATTTGATATAGATTACAATTAACAATATAAATTCGCAATGCGAAAATGTTATATTTATTTTCAAAATTGTTTTAGTTAATTACTTATAACATGGAATAATTACAAAACTTTTTATCAATCGTTAATTGCCGATCAGATTTTTATTTACGATTTAAATTTATTCAATAAATATTGATTACGATTTAAATTTTCAACTTTGTTGAAATTTCAAGACAATTATTCGTAAAAACCGAAACTTTCACTTAAAAAAAGTAGGTTCCCAAAAAACGATGAAAAATTTAACGAGGTCGTTTTTTTTTATTTAATGGAAGCCGATTGTTTCGCACAATTTGTCTAATACACTGGAAAAACGTTAACGAGTTAAAAACGGTATAAAATTCCATAAGCGCATAAATTTTAGATCAAACTTCCTTTTATCAACTCCGTTACACAAGATTCAAATGCTCGGTTAAAGTATCGCGTATGTCCTAACTAATGGCAAATTTTTACTCGGTATTTCAAACGACGTTGACATTGAAATAGAAATTAATTTTTTTTTCCTTCTTTTTTTTTTTTACTTTTGCTCATTTCAGATAAAATGAAACACCGTGGAAATGGGCAACTGCTTTTTTTTTTTTTTTTGCGTAACGAATCGAAGAAGAAAATTGGAGAGAATTCGAAACTGGAATAATCCGACGACGCTTTTCTATTCTGAAGTTTTCGTAAGGTTTAGTCACAGATCTTGTTTTGCCGAGTAACGATGGACGCCTCCGGTGAGACTAATGCCTATATTGTGTACTAACTACTTAAAGAAAACTTTTCTTTAGATGCTTTCTTATTGTTTTGTGTTTTGACAGTTAGGGATATTCTTAATTCGTGTAAAATATATTCAAAAAGAGTAGTGCCGAGTTATCGATGAAATAATGTTTACGAGCTTAAAAGTTTAAAAATTTTTATCTTTCTGTATAACGACAACATTGAGCAGTTTAATAAAATTTTCGTAGAAAAAGAAAAAATAATCATCGATAAAATTAACGGAGAACGAGAAAATTGACAACGCGCGCGTTAAAATAAAAAAGCTCGCACAGAAAAAATTAAGGATCCTTCAAAGGAGGCCAAGACATCAGAGACAACGCAGTGATATACTTTCCTCTAAAAATATTGAGAAAAGCTCGATTATCATCGTTATCGCTTCCGATTACTTTTTAACTCGTGCAAAAATTATTCAAAAATAAAAAATTTCATTTTCTTTTATAATTTTGTGGATGAAAACTATTCGTACTCTTTATCGATATTCATAATTATTTTCAAAACGCGTAACAATTGAACGATAAATTTTAATTTAATGTTCTGATGCGCATATTAATCCTAATTAAAACTAAAACTTTTTCTATAAAGAGAAAAAAATGATAAAGATTGTAAGTGCACGTATGGTTTAAATCATAAAAGGCTTTAATCTACGAAATACGTGAACCAATAACTTCGAGTATTTTGAGACTCGTCCTGACTTCGATATATGTATATCGATGGGTCAACGGATGTATGCGTTGTGCACCGTTTAATGCTTTGAAACGAGTTGCGCGCGCATTCAGTAAAACTGATCCATTCCAACGACAAGATTACTATACCATCATGATCGGCGATATATATGTATAAATACATAGGCGATTACGATGTATATAAAATCGTAATAAACCGATATTTCTTTCCTTCCCTCTTACTCTATTTTTATTTGCATTTATATACACGTGTGGTATAATCTTGAATTCGCGTGCAGCGATCATCTTGTGCCCTTGCAACGTTACACATTTTATACGTGTTTACGAGCTATACAATTGTCAACGTGTATGTATATGTACACACACACACACACATCTAGCTATTCGATTGCTATAGTATACGCGACGCGAACGCACACGTTACCACAAACACGCACGTGTCCAACGGGGAAAATTTCTATGTATATATATATATATATATATATATATATATATATATATATATAGATCTGTGAGAGCGCGTTTTATGTAAGGGTATATTCACGGATGTGATACGGAATTAGAAACTTACTCGCTGGCTTTTATGTGGTTTCTTATAGACTTGGATTTTAATTCGATTCAATATGTTCGAATCTTTTAGCATATAATTTTTTTTCTTTACGAAATTAAAGATGATACTTTTGAAAAAAACCGAGTTGGATATTTTTAAGAGGTAATAGAGGAAATACATAAAATTATACGAAAATGTTTCTTTTTATTCTAAAACATGTATCGAAAGTGTTATTGTTTCGCGAAAAAACTAACTTATGCTGTTAATAAAACAATCTTTACAATAAGTACGTACACTACTTTTTTAGCTACACAGTATTTGACGATAGCTTATCGATAAAATATTCTTTTCTCGATCGCATTGCTTATCGATCAAACTTTATATGAATCGGTGTAATAAAATTCCGGAAAATCTGAGACCACCAAAGCTTTTCTCAAAAGGCGGGATAAAAGAAAATAAAAAAAACTACTTGAAAAAACAAAGAAAAATTAAAAGAAGAGGTAAATACCAGCGCAGCACAGAGTTTAAGCAACAAAGTGTGTAAGAGAGAGAGAGAGAGAGAGAAAGA
The DNA here is from genome assembly GCA_949987625.1 of Chalcis sispes. Classification (NCBI taxonomy): domain Eukaryota; kingdom Metazoa; phylum Arthropoda; class Insecta; order Hymenoptera; family Chalcididae; genus Chalcis; species Chalcis sispes. The sequence continues at coordinate 18,667,333 of OX465095.1, read as the reverse complement.
GAGAGAGATAGAGAGCTCGGTTACTCGCTCGCGCCTGCACACACGAGAAAAGCAATCTCGAGACCTTCGATAAGTAGGTCGAAGCGTGTGTGCGCGCGAGCGAGTCGAGCTCGCTAGAGAGAGATAGAGATAGAGACAGAGAGACAGAGAGAGGCAGATAGAGAGACACAGAGAGACACGGAGAGACACAGAGAGACAGAGAGAGAGATAGAGACACACCAAGAGACAGAGACACACAGAAAGACAGAGAGAGAGAGAGAGAGAGAGAGAGAGAGAGACAAAGAGAGAAAAAGAGAGAGACGGAGAGAAAACGCGATGAAAAATCCCTCGCGGAACCCCCGTCGCTTTTTCTCTCTCGCTTGGCGTCCTCGCCTCCATTTTCGCGGTCTCTCTCTCTCTCTCTCTTTCTCTCTCTCTCTTTCTCTCTCTCTCCTACCCTCTCTCGACGCCATTGTTTTTCCAACGCGCGAGAGATCATCGCGAGCGAATTGGTAGCTACTTTTTCTATATGCGTCTTCTCTCTCTCTCTCTCTCTCTCTCTCTCTCTCTCTCTCTCTAATTTTTTCTGTTTATATGTATATGTGATATTCATGCGTATGCATACATCTGCACATAATGCGCGCCGCGGATTGGAAAATTGGTGCACAAACCGCGAGTGTGCGTTTGTGTGTAATAGAACGAAAATTGAATTATGATTAATTATTTTTTTTTGTTTCTTTCGATTTCTTTGACAATTAGTCAATTCGTACGGTATTTCTTTTTTTTTTATTTCGCGAGTGTAATATTGTTACCGTGCAAGTATAAAAATAGCCGCGTGATTCAAAATACGCGCGCGTATGGCTTTTAATTTAAACTTTACATACCTATTGAATTACATTGCAAGAAGTATTATAAAGTTACAGACAATATTTATGCAGTAAGTGTTGGAAAATTGATCAATCATTAAGAATGAACGAATATTCTATTTTTTTTTTTTTTTTTTTTTTTTTTTTTTTTTTTTTTTTGCTTCGACTTGCATCACATCGTAAAATTATCGAAATATTTCTTTTCGAAGGATTATAAAATTATATTAAATTGGAAAAAAATTTTATAATAGAAAACTTTGAAGAAATTAATTAAATCTATTTACGATTAGTTAGATAACTATTTCATTTAGAAAATTTCAATATCGATCTTTACTATAAAACCTTCTTTTTTTTTTTCATTTTTTCAACTTTCTATTGCGTATATGTAGAATAAAAAATTCGCTAAAGAAAATTACTTTTTATGTACTGTAAGCTTCTGTAGAAAAATTTCCACTCAGATGAATAAATAAAAATGTTCTATTCTTGTAAAGAGAATTGCTGCTTTTTAAAACTTTATATTTTCATCGTTAAAACTTTCTCGTATTGAATTATTCATTAGAACCCGATAAAACTTGCTTCAATCATTCGTAGCGATATTACAATAAAAATTTAAGAGCTTTACACTAACCTTTCCTAATAAACATGATTACCAGCAATATTTTATGATATGTTATTAGGTCAATTATACGTGCGCGTAACCGTTTGTTAAAATAAAAATGAAAAAAAAAATATGTTACAATAAAGAAATTAAAAATTTAAGCACGAAATTAAAAAAAAAAAAAAAAAAATTTCGATGTATCTCCACGTACAATCTCAATCAAATTTCGTTATTATAAAATTAGCCACGAACAATATAAAATTAAGGAAACGCCCACACTTTTGCAAAAAAAAAAAAAAAAGAAGAATTTATTCTTACGAAAATAAATTCTTTTTCGAAATAAAAGTCTTTCGAATACACGAGTAAATCTCAAAATTTGTAAATTTCGTCGCTCTTCTTGTCGCATGTGTATGCGACACGCGGATCGATTCGCCGAGACGTGGAGGAGCTGCTATACCGCTTCTTATTTTTCTCATTATTCTCACAACATATGAATCGCCGTTCATGTGTACACACACATAGACACATGCGCGTCCCCTTTTTGCTTTCTCCGCGTTTACGTACAGATAGGATGGAACTGTATGTCGTGATGTACAGCCCCGCGAAAGCGGAATGAAAGACTCTTTTGATGGTGGAATAGGGTTTATTTAACTTTGCGAGATAATATTTTTGGCGCGTACCTATATCGTTTTGTTTCGTTACTCGGCTTAATTCGATCGTTTGTCCTTTTTTTTTTTTTTCTTGTATAAAATTGGCTAGTTTATTTATTGCCGCACGAAAAGGATTAATTTAACAAATGTTCTTTTTTTTTTTTCATATGTTCCTCAGATATTTAATGTGTACGATTCAGACACACATTATTATATTTATACTTTTAATACTCAGTAAATAACTTTTTTTATTTTCTCATAACGATAAGATTCGCGCTTATATATAAGATTAAACTATTGATTCTATAAAATTAGAACAATCGATTTTCAGTTCTACTTTGAAAATGTCGTTATCGCGTTCCGATTAACTTTTCAAATATATGATCGGTTGAAATGAAAATTATGAAAATTTATTGCGTCCTTTGATAATTATTATTATAATGCAATATGTATTTGAAACACGAAGAAAAAAAAATTTTCCAAAATGAAAATGAAAATGAAAAGAAAAAAAAAAAAGAAAAAAAAACTATATGAAACTTTCGAAGCGTATACTTAACTCTTCGCGAGTAAACGCTAACGAATTCCAATAATAATTCCGTTTGTGTAAACTTTAATCATTCATTTTCATAAAGACATATATACTTATCGTTACGAAATCCGTCTTTGTTTCTCAATTACGAAAAAATATACCGCTTTTTATCCAGTGCGATCTTAATGCGCCGTTCTGAAAACTCCTCGCGTTAATTTCGAATAAAGTATAAATAAGGGAAAAGGAATGACAGAAAAAAAAGAAAAGGCACGCGCGTCGTAATACGCGCGTATTCTTCGCCTCGTCGTTCAAATAGTTTATTCCGTTAAGCCTGTCGATCGGTAAGCGCGTCGGAACCAAATAGCTTATACAATACGCATAAAATTAACGGCACTCGATATGCAAATGAAAAATAAAAAAATTAACGATAAGTTATCCGGTATATGCGTAAAGAGAAAAAATTAAATAAAATAAAAGTATGAGAGCCTTCGCGCGAACACCGTGGAAAAACCGATACACCTGTACGATATAAACGCATATATACATATAAATACATATAAGAGCGCGCGTTCTCCATTCTGATAAGTCATTTTAATAAACTCAATAGAGAGAGAGAGAGAGAGCGAGAGAAAAAGAGGAAGAGGGGGAGGGGGGAATTATACGAGTGGCATCGCGAGAAAATATGTACATCGGTGTACGTTATGGGTATGTATAATAAAGCGACTTGCACGCTAGCGCCTCCCTCGGTGTATGTGTATATGTATATATATATATATATAGGTATATGTACAGAGAGATCGAAGCAAACGATAGAACGAGTTCGAAGGCTCGCGCGCTTCTCGATCGCGATAAACCATGTCGTCGATTACGACGATGCGCCAGAATGCGCCGTTTATTCTTTTATACCTTTCTTTAATCTTTTTTTTTTTTTTTTTTTTTTTTTTTGTATTTTCCTCTTTGTTATTATAACCCTTTGTTAGCTGCATTGTATTTATTCTTTTTTTTTTTTTTTTTTTTTTTTTTTCCATTTCCCGAGCGATTCGTTGCATTGTGCGATATAGTATAGGAGGCTGTTGCGTTTTTAACGAGATTGTCGACGAGTGTCGTCGACGGATTTCAATGCACGAGTTACTATTGAATTTATCGAATATTGCCCGATGCGATTGGATCGAAAGAGCGTTTGTTATTTAATCGTCATAATGATTTTTTTTTCGTATTGCGTAAGCTCGCGTGTAGAAGAATTTTATAGAGTCGATGCGTTTTATAAAAAAAAAATATTTTTTTATTGCTAAAAAGTTTATTTTTTAAAAACTACTTTATCGATAAAGTTGTACTTGAATTATTAAAATTAAAAGTGTCACAACTATTTTGAAAATAAAATGGAAAAATGTAAATTGAAAAATGAGCTACCATAATTAAATATAAAAGTCGTAAGCAATTAACGTTTTGAAAAAATTGAAATGTAAAAAGTTATCATGAGTCAAATGAGTCAGCGTTTTACAAAAATATGCGTATTCCAATAACCTATAAAGATAAATAACAAAATGTCGCATAATATTTTCACTTATTCTCGCGAAATTATTACAACAAAAGCTTTGATATCTTTGAACATTTAATGTCAAAAAAACGCCGTGAAAATTGTTTTGCTCATTTACTTTATAATCAATACTTTATTCTTATCGCGTTGAAAAAAAAAAAAAAAAAAAAAAAAAAAAAGTAAAGATCGTCCATAATTACAAAATTAATATGCACCCGCGTACACGTATGCATAGAAAAAAAAGCAAGAGAAAGAGAGACAGAGAGAGAGAGAGAGAGAGAGAGAGATAGTGTGAAAAAAAGAAAAGTGTACCGCGTATAAGAAGTATAAAAATTATCTAACTACTTTCTCCTTCCCGAGCGCAACCATGTAACGAATATTACCATAATGCGAAGAAGACAGCACACAGAGCGAAAGCGAACCGCTCGCGCAATCGTCGCAAAGAGAGAAAGGAGAGTGAGAGAGAGAGAGAGAGAGACAGAGGGAGAGAGAGAAAAGAGGCGGAGAAAGTGCGAACGAAAGAGAAAGGACTCTTGTGTACACACACACACATACATACATACATATATATATATATATATATGAACGGTTAGCATAACGAAGCGAAGGAGCGAGCGCTCGCTCTCGCGCTTTGGCACTCCCCGGCTGGAATATAACATACATATATAGGAAGGGGGAGATCGACTAAATCGGGTTTAACGAGCGTATCGCTCGATTATTTTTGGAGTATACGTGCAAAGGTTCGCCTTTTTATTTTTTACAGTGGGAGGAGAAGGAGGGATTTACCGATGACTTAACGATAATGGGTTAATTTTTAGAATGATTATTTTGGTAATTTGTTGATTGGCTGTGAAGGAAAAAAATTTGAAAAAGTCGATCGAATTTTCATTTTATTAAATTCAATCGATTGAATTTGCGACACCATTAATATACTTTTTGTTACCAAATGTACATAAAATTTAATTTTGTTAAAAAAAAAAAATAATTTTTTTCTCCAAACTTTAAAAAAGAATTTTCTTCTTTACTCGGAACACTGCTGACTTTACGGGTATGATCTTTGACTTTAATGGAGTAATTTACTTGAAAATGTGTTTATCGGAGATTTCAAGATAATCGATTACGGATACGATGAAGTTTTCAAAATTTAAAACACGCGAGGTATAAGGGTAAAGGAGAAAATGAAATTTAAATAATTTTGCAACAAATATTAGTTTTATAATTTTATGATTTTAAGTAAAAAAAAAAAAAAATATTGCTGTCTGAATTTTTCTTAATTTTTTTTTTTTTTTCTTTCAGATTCTTAAAATTATTCATTTTAAAAAGAATTACGAAGATAAAATGTGAAACGTCAAACAATGAAAAATCTTGATAAACCATAGTCGTGATGAGAAAAAGTTTGCTTTTTTGATGTAGACGTTATGCTACGTGAACATAATCTCTTTATAGATACATAATTCGCTTATTATCATTCCGAGCGATTGCGGCATATAATTTCAAATTAGTCTATTAATATTTAAGATTACATCGTGATTTTGCTCTTTAATAATAATTTAATGCGATATATAGTTTAATGAAGGCGGTATTTCTTATTTATAATTGAGTTTATCGATTGTAGAAAATTTCATTTTCATTCTTTTAAATTTTTATCGAAGGAATTAAGAAATTTGTCGAATAAACAATATTACCAATTAAATTTTAACTCAACGAAATTTAATATTTATAATTTAATATCCATCGATTTTGATTACTAATTTTTCCGCAACGATTAACCACGCAATAAAATTATTTTTAAAATACGTATGGCACGAAATTTTTTTTAATAAATAAACATATCTCGGCAGTTTAATCAACTGCGTAAGCATATAATATAAGCGCGTAAAAATAAAAAATAAAAAGTAGACACCATAACGGGAGATTATTTTTAGCGAATAGCAAAGATACGAGTATACCGCAATTTTAACGCGCATGCGAAATATATAATAAACCGACAATACGAAATTAAGAAAAATTTCACTGGAACGATGGATTAGTTATTCGTATTTATGCATTAATATCTTTATGAAAATTTTATAAAACTCTATGCAGGTATTTAAGAAATTGGTATAACGTTTAATCATTTGTTTGTAATTTTGCAAGCTCTCGATTAATTTTTCTTGCGCATATGTACAATTAAGTTATCGAGTGTGTATACCTTATTTAAAATTAAAATAAAAAGTTTCATGAATCATTTAAGAGAAAGGATAATGATGCAACTTTGAAAAACTTTTAAATGCAACCAGTACGTTTTTTTTTTTTTTTTTTTTTTTTCATACTTCTTACAGACACATTATTTTTATGGTTCATCGAAACAGAAAGAAAAAAAAAAAAAAAAAAAATCACGTCGAATTGTGAATAATTTTTTAAAAGCCATTGTATGGATAACTTTTACGAAATAATAAAAAACGAAAAACGGTATCAAATCAAGTTTTAAAATATTTTATAATGCATTTTATAACAGGGAAAAAATAGCCCTGAAATTATCATTACAAGCAAACGACGCGAGAAAAGAAAGAAGTAAAAAAAACGCGTTCTTCAACGGCTAAAACTCGACGCGACGGTAACTTCCCAATAATTTCCCTTTTTTACGTAATATTATAAAACCACAAGCCGATAGATTCGAAAGAGCGAAAGAGAGAAAGATAGCGCGCTCGAGAGCGACGAAGCTCCTTAACCGGCGAGGTGTCTTTGTTGTCTTTCTCGCGCTTTCGCATTCGTTATCTCTCTCTCTCTCTCTCTCTCTCTCTCTCTTATACAATCGTTCTTCACCTCCACTCCGACGCGCCGACGCTCGCCGGATAAAACACTCCCCGGTGGGGAGACCCACTGACCCACTTCGCTTAAGAACATGACGCAGCCAACCGACTCGTTCGTTCCCTCTCATTATATACATATATACGTAAATATATATACACATATACTTATACATACGTATACGAACGAGTACGTATATACATATATGTATATACATACGTACACACGTACCTCTCTCGCTCTCTTCCTCTCTCACGGGTTTTCCGTCTTTGTCTAGCGAGTTCGCGAGTGGGACGAGGACAAAAAGATATATATGGAGCTTTTTTCGGTGTATTATGTACGTACGCGAGTACCATCCACACATCCAAACATGCATACATGTATGTAAATGTCACTGAATACACGTACGAGTGCTTTGTCTTTCTCTCTTTTTCGTCTTTTTTTCTCTTTTACGCGCGTCTGCGGCGCTCATGAATCGCGGCGTCTCTCTATACAGCTCAAGATTCTCCGCTCCGTTTTCTTCTCCGAGACGACGTCATTATCCGTCGAATTATGTCTCCTTTACAACGTTAATTATGTCGCCTTTATATATATATATATATATATATATATATTTTTTTTTTTTTTTTTTATGCGTATGCATACATATGTAATTCCTTCTGCTTTCGGTACTATCTTTAAACGCGCGTATATTATACTCGAGTTCTTGATACTTTGTATTTCTTCTTTCGCGCGATTAACGTCGAATTTTTTTTTTTTGTTTTGTTTTGTTTTTTTTCGTATTCACTTTTTCTCCCAAGAATTATTGCTTATTGTTTGGAATTTTATACGACAAAGAGAAAAGAGAGAGAAAGAGAGAGAGAGAGAGAGAGAGAGAGAGAGAGAATGACTCGATTGCTCATTTATTTATGTGCGATTATCATTACAAACTACACGTGCTTTGAGATTCTTTTGTTTTTCTTTTATTTATTTTTCCTTTTTTTCTCCTTAACTTTTAGAGATACTTTTACTTTCGAGGTCTGTCGCATATTGAGTGTTAATTTTGAAAATTTATGAATCAATTTTTATCATGCGTGTTAAATGCTCTATCGCGATGAGAGCTATTATCGTTAATGATTCAATAGTTACATAAATATATGATAAAAATCAAAACGTTTATAATATAATTGATTGATCGTAACGTATACGCAATGACTTCATCGCGAATCTTGAATGAAATATTTTTTATTTAAATTCATATTGTGTATTAATAGTTTTATTTATTCGATATGAAATTAATATAGTATTGTATTTTATCACAATCTATCGTTTAAATTTCAAAATAACACGCGGGAAATTTAATTTTTGCCAATAATTTTTAAATCAAATGAATATAATTGATCACGTTTTGCTTGTATCTTTAACAAACTCTATCGGTCCATAAAATAAAAAAAAAAAAAAAAAAAAAAAAATATGTCGCAACACAATAACCGTTGGCTCGAGGTTTGGCAACAATCTATATATAGATATATAACCGTCGTTCAAACCGAAAATATCCGATTCCCCCAAAATAAAATGAAAATCAAAAATAAACGAAGAAGAATAAAAAAAATATGTATCGAACACGCCCTGGAAATTGCACACATTTTAGCGTTGTTCACTCTTGCAACGCGTGTGTACAAACAAAATCGGCTTTTTTTTTCTTTTCTTTCTTTCGCACTCGTTTGGATTTCTTAAGTCGATAAAAGCGGACTCCCGGTAAAGATTCAAAAAGGTTGGCCATGACGACGACGCGATGTCGAAAATCGATTACGGCATCGAGAGAGAGAGAGAGAGAGAGAGAGAGAGAAAGAGAGAGGGGAAAGATTTTCGTTCGGGTAAATTTTTACGTGTTCTTTCGGGTTCCACAAAAGGCTAAGGAAGAGAAAAAGAGAGACAAAAAAAAAAGTAACAAAGAATTACACCAGATCGTACGCCCTCGCGCGACTTCAATAGAAAATCCGATTGACCTACACGATATGAACACACATACACGCGAGTGCGCGCGCGTCGACAATAATGCGCGAATTTATTAAGTAAATTATGCAGCGCGCGTGATCGCCGCCGAAAACGTCGCTTCAATTGTTGTTGTTTTTTTTCTCTTTTTTTAATATATGTATACGTGTGTGTATAATGTATATATGGGGACAAGGTTCGCGAGCTCGCAGGAAACAGTCGCGAGAGAATAAGAGGAGATAAAACTGAAAGTCGAAAGAGAATAACCATTGCTTTGTTATGCGATGCATTTCCCCCTCCCTCTCTTTTTCTCTCTCCCCCCCCCCCCTCTCTCTCTCCCTCTTGACTCTTGTTCTTTGTGTACATGTAAATGAAAGGTACGGAAATAAGAAAATAAAAAAATAAAAAAAATGGAAAGATTAATTCGACCTTTGAATCGTTCTAAAAATAGGTTTATGTAACCCAATCTTTTTTATATTTAAGATGTATGAAAGAAAAAAAAATAATAATAAAAATTATTCAATCGCATTTACATATAAATATGTGATGCAATAGTGCGTGATGTATTTACGTATCGGTACAATGAAGAAAATGTGATTGAATTTTTAATTTATTTAAATTGTTATACTTTTGATTATTAACCGATGCATAAAAAACATATATTATTGTTTTATATATATATATATATATATATATATATATATATATATATATATATATATATATATATATTTTTTTTTTTTTTATTTCAATTCATATCGATAAAATATCGATAATTAAATCAAATAAAAATGACTAATTTAAATAAGCAAATATAATTTTGTGATGTTTATTTATAACAGTCGGGTTTAATTTTAATTACGAGCAATGACTAAAATAGATGATACGTCATTACAATGATTAAAATTTTTATTTTAAGCTACATTCACCCATTAATTTTCTGTAATAATGGATTCGAAACATTATTACATAATGTATATCATGAAATATTTTATTTACGAATTGTGAAGTATTATTAAAATTTCAGCTTGTAAATACTTTTAGGTATGTTTGTAATAACTTATTAATATTTGTATTCGTAATTTTTGTAATTATTTTCGAAAATATGAATAATCTTAACAATTAAAATAAGCTTATGTAAAATTAAAGAAATAAAAGTAACTATAAGTAAAAAATTTATCTAATTAATGAGCTTTCCGAAAATTTTTCATTTTGTAAATACCGATAAAATTATGTATGTTTACTTTTGCTTAATTTAGTCGCTTTAATTTCTATATCTAAATTATAAAAAAGCTAAAGAAAACATTGAAAAATTATCGAACTGAGACGCGAAAAAAAATCCATCGAAGCGTAGTTTGTGTCAACTGCAGCATTTTATTTACCTGAAAGTACTTATTATCGGCTAACGTATGCACATATGTATATGGACAAAGAGCAAAGGAGTACTATTAAACAGAGAAAAAAAAGGAGTGTGATGGGTATATAAGTAGACAGAGAGAGAGAGAGAGAGAGAATTGAATTAAGAACGCGACCCTGGCATCGAAAAGCAACGCGTACATAAGCGTAAGGGTAAGAGAAATCTATTCGCTGACTGACTATATAACATGAGAAAAGAAAAAAATTTGCCGGGAGTACGAACATAACCTCGCTTGGCGACATCCGCTCGATACGTATACGATCATTGTCTTTGCCTAGGCAAGGATATACTATACGACCCGGTGAAAGTATCCCAAACATCCTCGACAAGCCGGTAGTCTTCTTTCTTTTCGTTGTCTTGCAAACAGGTAAAAACGAACGAAGAAGCCCCTCACGCCCACAAGCGCGCGCGCAAATCAACGCGGCGAAATCTACAAAGGAATCGTTAACGCTGCCTATGTATATACGTGCGTTTATATTGTCGAGCTAAATCAATCGTGGGAATACTTTCTCTCTCTTCCTACACCGTGTTCTATATACGGATTACATATACTCGCCGATCGGATTCGCATCGATGACGATCGAGAGGGAGGAAATCGACCTATATACGCGTCCTGCTCCCCTCGGTGAGTGATTATACCGATGTGCGAGAGTATAAACTATTGAACGAGGAAGAAAAGAGAAGAAAAGAAAAAAGGGAAGGAGTTGATGTGTAATACGGAGACCATGCTTTTGAAAATCTTTTCCTTTTCTCCGCTCTCTTACTGTATATGTATATACGTAACCTTTTTCGATCTACCTGCTGCAACGAAGGGGAGAAGGCGATCGCGCGAGAAAGGGAGCAGCAGGTAGGTAAGATTTTTATTGTAGACTACGATTGAGAAAGAGAGAGAGAGAGAGAGAGAGAGAGAGAGAGAACTCGAAATTTATTAGTAATTTAAGTCCAATTCCTTCGTTTCTTACGAGGATGTATGCTTTTTTATTTGGATGTACAGGTGTACGAGAAAACGTCATGTAGAGATAAGGCTTGTATTTCTCATACGTATGCCTGAGATTATGAGATTTTTTGATATTTACGATTCGCAATCCTCGCGGAGGAAAATTTGCGTGGAATACAAATGACTTTTTTTACGTAATATTAAAATATCGTGCTTACGCTTTATTTGAAAATTCGAACAATTTACGTGTATCATCTTTGGTCTATTTATGAATTACAATATAAATTTTTACGACGAAAATTTTTCCTTTTTGAATTTAAAATTTCAAAGTATTTCTACTTGACTGTAAACGTTTTCTCGATAAATATAACGAGTAACATACACCTCGTATTTTTTTAAAAAACCTCAACGAGTTACTTTGCTAAAAAACGATAATCTATTTCAATGATTGATCGCACAGAAAATACCGCTTTCATGATTTATTTTATTCTGCACTGTACAGCTCGAAGGCGGGGTAAAAATTCATCCTGTATGGGAAACATCATTCACTCTCTGAGATATATATATATATATATATATATATATATATATATATATATATATATATATTTTTTTTTTTGCGGCTCTCCATTTTCTCTGAGAGTGTGTCCTCCCATCCCTCCTATGGCTTTGTTTAATTTCAGAATCGGCAAGGAGTTTAGGCGCAGGTTGTTACGTATACCTATATTCCCTTTCGAGCGAAATATCTTTCTCTTTCACTCTCTCTCTCTCTTTCTCTCTCGTCCTCTTTGTTATTATTACCCCTTCGGCGATAAAGAGGTCCTCGAAGAAACTAGAGACGAAAGGATGAGACGAGAAAGAGAGAAAGAGAGAAAAAAACCGATCTTTCAGGTATGATGTAGAGGTACACCCAACATGTCTATATTCGCTTGTAAGGTAAACTTTATACGTCTGTATGTATGTATACGTACGCCTCGAATTGCGTCGTTCCGAGAAATAGGATTTTATCGAGAATTTAAACGCTCACAAGCACGTTTGATCTAGTTTCGTCGACTCGCCGTGAACGAACGCCGATAAAGTTATGCCTTCGTATATATAAATTTAACGCTCGTTGCAATGGGTATATGTATACATACATTGGCAGAGGAATATTACGAATTATTCGTAATTTCCTTCTACTTTATGTGAGAATTATTGAATTGACATGGACATCGATGTGTTACGACACGGAATAAGATTTAATTGTTAAATTTATATAATACTTTAGTTAGTATAATTTAAACAAATTTATTACCTAAAAATTTAAACGTTCAAAAAATATGAACAATAGAATAACACAGTTAATACGTTAAAGTGTCTTTCTTAAAATTTTAGTTTTTTTGTTGCCCCGTCACGATACAACGTTTTCCATTCCACATACACTTTTTGAAATCTCGGGATCACGACGATGTCTCCTTAAAAAATAACTTTCGCGTAATAGTGCATAAATCGATACAATGCCAACGGGATGGAGTAAAAATTTTAATTGTATACATGTGCGATTTAAACGTACAACAGTTTAAAACAACTCAATTACGTAAAACGAAAGAAGCAACAATCTAGCCGCCGCGAAACATTCCTCCCCAAAAATTTAATCGAGAGCAAAGCAATTTTACGACTTTTCCAGGTAAACTTATTGTCGTGTATATATCGTTTGCTTTCAAATTTTTCATCTCCGCATTGTTGTTTTTCTTTCTTGTTTTTTTTTTTTTTTTTTTTTTATTTAACGTTAATTATCAAGAATGCACAAATGCAGAATAATGCGCGGATTTTGTAACGTTAAATTTTATAATGATATTGTGGGAAGATTTTAAGGTGAATCGTTTCTTGCGAAACGTTCGATTCACACATGTGTACAGCGACATCTGTATCCCATCGTGTGTGTGCCAAAGCGACGCGAGCGTACGGCATATGGCTTCTCGAGTCTCTGTAAATCGAGAATGGGAGGATTCCGATGAACTTGATGACTCCTCTCCCAGTATGTCTTGCATAAATTATCTATGATAGCGATGCGCTTCATAAGATTCTCTCTCTCTCTCTCTCTCTCTCTCTCTCTCTCTCTCTCTCTCTCTCTCTCTCTCTCTCTCTTCTCTCAAGACTTTCGTTTTGATATAGGGTTAGCTTCGAAATCGCAATGAATGCATGAAAAGATTGTATTTTTCTAAAAATAAAATTTTCCAACGTTAATTAGCATGTAAAGCTAGATTTTAAGGCTTTGCCGAGTTGAATGTCAATATTGTTTAGAATTATCGATTGGAATAAACGATACAGAGTTAATCGTTGGCCAATAGTTTGAAAAAATTTTTTTATATTTAAAAATTCTGTGATTCATAATCGATATCTGTGTACCTGTATTTCAAACTCTATGAAATAAATTAATTTTTTTAGTCACTCGAAGACATTTAAATACAATTACTCAACTTGAAGAGCATTGATATAACCGTGAACGAGTAAAATTTAATTTCTTAATTTTAACCGTATCGCAGCTGCTGAATTTTGGAGAAGAAAAGAAAAACTAACATTCATTAAAAGATTCTCGAGTCATACACTACAAAAAATCTTGGAGAACGGTGTTCACGTCAAACCTCCACAAGTACGAAGCAATAGTGAATCAACGGCGAAAAAAAAAAAAATAAAACCGGCATCCGTTAAACGATGATCGACCTGAGTGAAGTAATAAGAAATACATGCACAGACTCACATACACATACACAAACAAAAGATTAATATTTCTATCCGTCATGCACATGTATAATACGTATACGGGCGGTATTTTAAAAGCTCGTCTCGTAATTGTTTGTTTTGTGTCTCGCGGCGAGAAAAGAGGGAAAATAAAAGAGACGCGCGCGCAAACGGGGGAGGGGAAAATTAACATTTCCATTGGTTCTCTCGCTTTCGCTCTTTACGAGCTCGCGGTTACACCTCTGTATATGGGGGGGGGGGGGGGGCCCTCGAAAAAGCCAAAAGACAAAGGCCCGCAAGTTGGAGAGAAAGAGAGAGTTCCCTCTCGATTATTACGACGAGAATACACGCACACATTTATAAATACGTATACGTGTAGTTTAAGAGAAAAAAAAAAAAAGGGTCAAACGAAAGCGAAACTTTTGGAGAGAGAGAGAGAGAGAGAGAGAGTCAGGCGCGGATACGCGCGCACGTAATGCGCGAGGGAGAGCTGTTCCGACGAAAGTGAAAGCTCTTCTGACCCAGAAATCGAATTCGATGTGAAAAGACCCAAAAGACACTCGCTGCCAAAGCCACGATCGCTCATGGATTACGAATAAAATATTTTTTACGAATAAATTTTTGTTTTTCTTTTATGAATAATTTGATTTTACTTTAATGGAGATGATGAAGTTGCCAATTTTAATTTTTTTCTTTCTTTTTTTTTTGTGTGTAAATATTAACTTTAAATTAAAAATTTAAAATAAACATAAGTTTTGTGATAATACAATATATAATTATATTTTAAATCTTAAAAATAATATCGGGACGTATATTGTATAATATCATAATATCAACGTTTCATCGCATTATTTTAAGCATTGTTCGAAAAAAGACCAATTAATAATAATTCTAATATAAATCATTTAAAATTTCTTCGAGTCGAAATCGAAATTCGAGTCTATGTAGTATATCGAAATAGCTTCTAATCAAAGTCCAAAGTAAAATCCAAAAAACAAAATCAAACCCCCCGCGTAAAACAACACACATAATTGTTTATCAAACGCAAAGAAAGTGTCGCAAGGACGCGAGAGTCAGTAGCAACGGACGCGAAAGATCTATTATTTTGCTTTTCCTTTTTTTATTTTCAATTAGCCGCGTGCGCCAAAGACTTTTTTTACTTCTCTATTATATTGGAACAATGTTATTTTACGGTCAATTATAATCCCACGCGATGAGAAAATTTTATAAGGGGTCGCAAGAAATACGAAGCGAGAGATCGAAACGATCGAGTCGTTCTTTTTACTGCTTAATTCTACTCGAAGCTTTTAAACTCATAGGTTCGCGCGAATGGTAGGTGAGATAATTTGACTTAATCGGTAAATTATAGTATATGCTTACGGAAAAATTTCAATATTTTAATTAGTTATGAGTAGAATCGTTTTACATCGTTTTTATCTGGACGTTGTAAAATAATAAGAATGTTTTTACGTCTAATGAAATTATCGCCTTCTACGTATTGTTATATATTTTATCTTTAAAATTACTATTACTTTTATTTCTCCGTTTTACGTCAGAAACGCAACAACTGTCATTATACACTTTGACGCAATAATTTTATTTATTTGAAAATGATGAATATAAGTATATTAACTTTTTTCTATTTTTTAAAAAATAAGATCATTAGTTCTCAGTTTGTATATAATTCTCGTAAAATTTTAATATAAATAAAAACATTTAACAGTCGCGCGAATCAAAATAATTTTTATAACGAGGTAAGACATTCAAATGTTCGATAACGATCAGAAAACAATGCAATCGACATTTAACAACGTATGTATCTCTCGAATAAAAACGATCAAAATCTAACTTCAAGTGGCATGTAAACACACGCGTGTATTTTTGATTAACAAAAAAGCCAAAAAAAAAAAGAAACAAAAAAGTAAATAAATAGCGCATTATTAAATTCGCGAAAGTGTAATATAAGGCGGGGAAAGGAAACGTCAAGCGCTCGAACGTACGTCGTATAATGCATACAAAATTACGGGCAGTCGCACTAGGGAGCAATCAAAGTTAGCTCGGTGCATCCCGTGGGAGGCGAAAGATCGAGAAGATGCGAAAGAAAAAAGGAAAGAAGAAATAGAGAGAGACAGAGAGAGAGACGACGTCGACGTCTCCGGAGGAAAATATATTTTACTCTTTACGCTTATAAAATTCGAAGTAATTTGTGTTTATAATACACGATAATCGCAATGCATTCAATTTTTCCTCGCTATATGTCTATGTATATATTTATATACGTAAATTGCGTACGTGCGCGCATTTCGCGTATACGTGGCGATCGAGAGATATTGCAAATATGGAACGCGCGTTATCTGCCCAGAAGAAACGAAAACTTTCTCATTTTTCTTTTTTCTTTTTTTTTCTTTTTTTTTTTTTTTTTTGGCTTTTTGGCTTTTTTGTATTCTTTTCTTTTGGGATTCCTGTCTGTACAATATCTATGTAAACGATGATGAATTTTTTAATTTTATTTTCCTCTTTTGAATTTAATTGGAAAAAGTTTAAACCAACGAGTAGTTTACTTTTCATAAGATTGATAATTGAACGACAGGTTGATTTATTATCCTGCCCTTGTGGAATTTATGTCCCTGTGTGTATGTGTGTGTGTGTGTGTGTGTGTGTGTGTGTGTGTGAGAGAGAGAGAAAGAGAGAGAGAGTTTGTGTTTGTGTGAACATTGCTGGTTGGCTATATATCTAACGGTTGATTATTAGCAAAAGAAAGGGTGTGTCAAATTAGAAAAAAAAAAAGGAAAGTTACACGAAGGGGAGAATAATAATGTCGGCAATCGGTTACACAATGGATTAGAAATCTGAAATGCGATAAATATGTTTTATAAATTTCAATCCTTCTCTTACTTTTTTCTTTCTTCTTCTTTCTTAAAAAAATAAACTTGAATTTACGAATAAAAAAAAAAAAGATAAAAAAAAGATAAAAAAAAAAAAAGAAAAAAAAAAAAATAAATAAATAAATAAAACGCGCGATGTGTAATCGTTGGTACGAACACGGCGCGTCTCGGGTTATTTAAAAACCGAGGCAAATAATCAAGAAATGATCGAGTCTCTATAAATTTCAGCGCGTTTCATCTTGGAGGATTATTTTTTACATCCGAAGTATACACCCTATATACCAGACACGTATAAGGTATCTCTCGATATATCGGGATATAATAGCCAAGCACCCTGCATGCATAAGATAATAAAAGTGGTACGTATGTAGACTCGCGAACACGCCGACACATTCGCGTTTCTTGCTTAAGTACGTGTTTGTATATGTACGTGCGCGCATGCGTGCCCCCCTAGTTTGTACGTACGTGTGTAAAGTCTCTCTCTCTTTCTCGTACTCGCGCACCGGCATAGGTATATAGATACACATACATACATCGTGCGCGCGTACACGGCGTCGAGTATTTCTTGAAGCGCGCGACTGGCGTGTCTCGACGCTTGGCGATCGAGAGAAGTATGCCAAGGCCTTTTGCCCTCCCTCCCTCTCTTACTCTCTCTCTCTCTCTCTCTCTGTCTCTCTCTCTTTGCCTCTCGCGCGGATCCCCATTTTCGAAACTAAAAGTAAAATCTAACTCTTTGTGTGTCTTTTACACGCGCGTACGTACGTTTAAACATGTATCTATATACCTATATAAGATCGCGCAAACGTAAGAGAGAGAAAGAGAGAGACAGACAGATACAGATATGCCGTTGCTAAGAAAGAATTACATTATATATATAAATGTATACATATTTACATACGAAGAGCGCAATAGAGAGAAAAAGAGAGAAAGAGAGAAAGCAACGGGCGTCGAGAAAGTGGCGAGCAAACGACGAAATTTTTTTTCTTTTTAACCACAGCGATGGTAGCGATTTCGTCAAGTTGCGAGACCAAAGCTCGAACTGACGCTTATTGAGTTTTTAAAGGCAGAGAGAGAGAGAGAGAGAAGAGTTTCTCGTTCGCGTGCTTCGTTTGAGGTAGGGTTTTCTTATTTTGAATTCTCGGGGGGATAAGTAACGAGCGCGGTTGCGTTTCGTAAATATTTGAATGGCAATATTTTAATCTTATCAGGATGTATTTGTTGATAAAATATTTGGATCGGTTAGTGATTATTTTAAATAGTTAATAAGGTTGCCTTTATGATATCGAACTACGATATATTCACTATACATATATTTCATATCGTTATTTGATATGATGTGAGTTCTAACTTTAATAAAAAAAAAAACAAGAAATTCATGTATTATGGAAATTTTTCATAAAATTAAAGGATAAAGATATTGTTTATAAATCACGTATAAAATATTAACATGTTTTTAAAAAAAAATTAATAACTCAAAATTTAAAATTAGAATAATTAAATTTGTGAATTGTTCGTTTAAATTTATAAAAGTTTCACAAAATTTTATAAACTCGCACAAAGGAAAAAATTAAGAAAAGAGAAAAGAAGAAAAAAAAGAAACAACGAAAGTCTAATTTAAAAAACAAATGGTCGAATAGAGTACCAACATTTGCATATAAACTTTTTTCACGTATTTTTTAGCTATATATGTATATATATACACACGAAAGTAACATTTTCTCCGGTGTGCACTCAATCGCAACTCTAGTGCGCGAGAAAATGAGTTCGGGCGACTTTGTTCAAGCGCGAGTATTGATTTTTTCAAAGAAATTTAAATTCAGATTTATTCGGCAGCTGAGAGCTCTGAATTTGAAAAATAAAATATATACATATACACATGTGTATAGTACGCAACTTTTTTTTTTATCCTCGTGCATTACAACGATGATGGAATTCCCCGCGGAGAAAGAAATACTTCTATGTGTTTATATTTGACGACGCACTGTAAAAGAAATGTTCATATACCGATTGAATTTTGAAAATTTTCGACAGAGGAATGATGAAAAAGAATTTTATTTTTTTCCGATTTCGATTAAGTGCAAAACAAAACCTATATATTATAGTTAATGAAAACGACGTTCATTTTCCAGCTAATGTTTTTTTTTTTTTTTTTCCCGTTACTTCGTTAACAAATTATGAAAAGGAAATATTCACATAAGTAAATTTATACGCTCGGATATAATATTAAATATCCTCGTACAAGTATAAAATGAATAAGAGTTAATTTTCTATGATCGATATATCATAATATCTATTACACAAAGATTTTCCGATATGATAAAGTTTAATAAAGCACGTTTATTCCGTCGAGTTATTTTATAAATGTCAAAAATTTTCGAGCGGTTTGCTTTATTTATTATCGGCAAATATGCCTAAATTACCAACGATATTTAATATACAAAGCGAAACATAATTTACGCTATAAGATTATAAATATCTCATTTTACTTTGACATATTAAATGCTCGCACGTGTGAACGAGAAAATTATAAAACTTGAACGATTTCATCTAAACAAATCATTAAACAAAATAGCTACTCGATGAATTTCACATAGACGTAAAGTAAATAAATAAATAAATTCTGTAAATTTTATGCATTTATTTAGCTGCACTTAGCTCAATTATATCACCTTACACGCAAACTCGAAGAACAACGAGAGTCGCGTCTCATTTACCGGCATTATTCAATCAGCGCGCGCGCGCGCAGGTGCAATGTTTAAAATTTAATTAACCGAGAAATTTAATTTAAAAGCGTAAGGATCAAAAACTATCGCGATCGTAGAATTTCCTCTTAATTTCCTGCGTGTACATATATATACATATATACATATATATATATATATATATATACATAACGGTAAGCATTGGCCAAACAAATTCATTAAAATGCCAAAGACACTCACCTAATAAAGTTTAATCAATTTCGGTTTCGGCTTTGAATTATACGCAGCATTCATAATACATAAATATATCAGAATTACGATCGCATAACCGAGTTTTGTAAACTTGCGTACGTGCTGTCTCGCGGTTGAATAAAATTGATCATTAAATTTTATTACGGATTATTATTAATCGGATTGGTATCTCGAAAAAATTTTCACGAAAATATCGATTTTGTTTGCGGATTAAGAAAATTATTTTAATTCGGACGTTAAATTGGTTATTAATATTTTTAAACTCGCGGCGAATTAAAGTTAACTTGAAAAATCTATTAAATTCGATTTATTTTTTTTTAAATAACCGATCAATAATACTCAACCTGAAAAAAAAAAAAAAAAAAAAAAAAAATATCCGTATCTAATCGTAAGCTCGCGATACATAACATATATCCTCTTCGTTTCTTTCGGATAAGAAAGAAAAAAAAAGGGAAAGGAGCGTGTAGGTACGAGACCAGATAATACTGAAAAAACCACATCTACAAATTGAAAGAAGATTACGAAGATGACTTTAATGGAAAAAGTAAAAAAAAAAGAAAAAAAAAAATAAGACTCGCGCAAGTGTACCATGTACACAAGGAGGCGCGATTTCGCATTTAGTCTACATACTTGGCCGTATAGCGTATAGTATCGCAAGCGCCACGTCGACGTATATCGCAACGCGCGATGACGCAACTAACGCTTCCCATAGGTGTAAACGTGTACACCTATACGGCTCGACGATAGGGTACACGTATAAACACATTCCTTTAACATCGAAGAAGAAAATGTGCGCATGTGTGCGATGTCGAGTTTAATGGTTTTTCTTTTTTTCTATCTTGTAAGACATTTGTTCGTTTTTTCTTTCTTTTTTTTTTTTTTTTTTTTTTTTTTTTTAATTTTTTTTTATTTTTACGCAAGGGACGATGCTTTTATTTATGGTAAAATTTTTCTTTTTCCAAATGCGAGGCTTGAACGAATGACTTACCGTTTTTTAAGCATTGCGGAGAAAAAATAAGGTGGATCGGTAAAATATTGTAACGTTAATTTTGGCATAATTTAATACCTAACTGATTGAATAATTTTGTAAAATAACGTTTGATCGTTTATCGACTAAAAGTCGTTTAAACCCCAATAATTTTAACTGGTAAAAACGAGTTCTTAAACTATTTCTAGCGAGCGTTTTATAGTTTTTTTTTTTTTTTTTTTTTTTTTTTTAAATTAATTTCAAGTAAATACTTTTACAAAGTTTGTTTTTTTCGCTTTCAATAATTCGTCTCGACTTTTTAATATAATTATTTACCGTCTTTTAATTGCACTTTGAACTTAATAAACCTTAAATATTGCATTCTATATAAAAGACAACGACAATGACAACGATACAGTCGATTCAACGCGAGGAATTTGAAATATTAGCAAAGCGACTTTTAACTTTAAATCGTAAAGAAAAAGAAAAAGAAAAAAAAGAAAAAAAAGAAAAAAAAGAAAAAAAAAAAAAAGGAAAAAAAGAAAAAAATGATTGTAACCCCAATAGCGAATCAAGTGAGACCGCATTGGTACTTCTAGTAATTCTTATGTAAGTAAAGCGATTACTAAATTATAATACAAGTGGAAACTTTAACGCGGCGTCGTTTGACCGTTAAGAAAACCGTATCATTAGTTTTTAATTAATTAAAATTTTGTTTATGTAAACTGGTTAGCGTTTGATTAAACTATAAATCAATCGGATAACTAATATTTTGGGTTTTTTTTTTTTTTTAACGCAACGTAATGAAATTTTATTATAAAGACTAAGTTTTATGACAAATAAGTTATTTGTGTTGCCGAAGCTCGATAATTATAATGAGTAATATATCTTAATTATAATCTAATAAGAATTGTAACTAACGTATAAATTTATGAACCCGAGCGTTTATTATTTAACATTGCTCAATGAACAAGTCTATTAATCGTTAAATTTTTCTAATGGCAATTGATACGATCTAATCGGGTACGTAGAGTTCGGTAATATAAAATAAGTTAGAAATATAATAAGTTTTCAATACCGATCTTTATTTCAATTGCTGTATTACTTGAATTTAGGCAAGAGTGAATTTGAAACAGCCGTCGTAAAATCTCATCGAGATAATAAAAAAATAAAACAAAAAAATTCGAAACCGATCTTACGCGCTTATGATATTCGTCACGTACAACTCCCTCGCAGTTTTTTCCCGGACAACTCCTTAATTATAGGCAAGGCGCGCCAATCTTTCGGTTGTCATATAATATACTGTATATCGCGAGAAAAACGAGACGTTGACGTACAACGTCAAATAATTCGATTCTAATGCTTTTTGGCTCTCGGCGACACTCATCGAGCTCCTCTCTTATATATACACATATATATTTTTTCTTTCTGCTCAATTCAGATATCGCGCAGTTTCGCAAATCGTTTTGCATCGTGTCCCCATTATTCCGCGCGTTTTTACGCTTCTCCCTCCCTCTCTCCCTCTCTCTAACTCTCTCTCTCTCTCTCTCTCTCTCTCTCTCTGCCTCTCTTTTATTCCTCTTCTATTTCTATATATGCGAGGTGTGTTTCATCGGCGAACACCGCCGCCACCGCCACCGTCGTCGTTTTGCAGCCCAGTTCGCACGTCCTTGACACACTTACCCAGATGAGACGACGGTTACTGCGGCGTGCGAGAGAATGAAAAAAGAGCAGCGCCGCGTTCGCGCTGCTCGACGGATACAAAACGCGCGCGTGCAAGAAAAAAAGAGATGGAGAGAGAGAGAGAGAGAGAGAGAGAGAGAGAAAGAGAGAGATAGAAAACGAAGCAATTGCTACAACGGTCTTTTGAACATCGAACGCGCGAATACACGTTTCACTCTCTCGGTCACTCTTGCCGTCCAAGAAAGAGATAGATAAAGAGAGAGAGAGAGAGAGAGAGAGAAAAAGAATTACATCAACGCGCTAATAATCCCGTACGCACCTCTGTACCCAGCATGATAAGAGAGAGAGAGAAAGAGAGAGAGAAACGCTCTTGGCGTAATTGCGCGCACGCGAAATGAGCGCAAGCGCGCGGACGCGTGCATTAACGAGTTTGCGGATTACAAGAACGACGCGAGCTTTGTCTATATACGCTTTCTATCTCTCTTGCCGTGCGCGTAAGAGAGGTTTTCGCTTTTCTTTTACGCAAAATTTCTACGAAGGGAAGATATGCTCGGATTTTTTATCTTTTTTTTTTTTTCTCTTTTAAACTTTTGCGTAATTCAACAAGGTGAGCCTCGTTGCTTTCGCTCGTAATTTACTTTTTAAGTGTAAGATTATGTTGTCTCGGTCTCGATGATTGAGAAAAATTGTTACGGCGAGTAGGAAAGTAAAATTTTGATAATCGGTCTTTGTTAATTTGTTTATCCGTGAAAAACAAAAATTATTTAATTTTTTTCTTTGTAAAAGTTATTTTCTCGAACAATTTATAGTGTTATAACTTTTAAACCAATACTTATTTAATATCACCGTTATCGGCATGTTCTTTTTACATTCGTTAGTTATTAAACAACAATAACGATCAAAAAAATTTGTGAAAAAAATATCGCGAAATATAGGATTGGTAATACGACGCGATAGCTTTTTACGCATATATGCGTGTTTTACATTATTTTGCGATATACTTAAAAGCATTTCGAAAAGAATTCGTCATTCTTCCACTCAAACGTTTCCATAAAAAAAAAAAAAAAAAAACTTTTATTCGGCTATTACTGCGCGTTAAATAATATTTCCGATGAGATTCTTAGTTATTCGTATTTTAAAGTTTATTTCACCCATTTCGCTTCCTTTCACGCTCTTCCTTCGGCCTTATTTCAGCGCGCGACGTCTGGCTTTATCCTTGAAAAGGACTTTTATCGCAACCCAATGGGAGAAAGAGAGAGAGAGAGAGAGAGAGAGAGAACGCGTCCTTCGGCGTAGTTATCGAGAGAGGGGATGATAAAAACGCGAGGTGATTTTTTTTTACTCTCTTTCTCTCTTTTACGCTACGTAGCGAATTCCTTATAACAGGACTATATACGTTTTTCTCCTTTTTTTTCTTCGTTTCTTCGAAGGTTAAACTCTCTTGCATCGAGACTTACAACGTCGCGTATTTGTCTTCTCTCGGCGGCCGCGTTGTTCTCTCGTTGTTTCTCTCGTTTATCGGTGGGAACGTTGAATATGATTACATATTATACTCGAAAGAAAAATCCGAATGGAGGCCAATGAAAATATCGAGTAACTAATGTGTTTTCGTACTAAAAGCTGCGTTTGCATGGTTTTTTTTTTTTTTTTTCTTACTTGGTTGAATTTTAAATTCTATCATTACAACAACGATTAATGCGTTATTTTTCTAAAACTTTTAAAACTATATAAATATTTATTATGTTTCTAATGCACAAATGTTATATTTTCATATTGATAATAATTATTTACTAATAATTTTGTGTAAACTACATAATTAAATTAGTGAATTTAATTAAACTTCGTTAATAAACGTTGTTATATGCAAACTATTGACGTGACAAGTTAATAGTAATATTGTGAAACAAGTTCAATATCGCTATTGTAAAACTTCTTACATCAAAGTATTAAAAAAAAAAAATAATTAAATAAAAATTATTACTTTCATAATCGCATCAAAAATATTTAAATCATCGGTAATACAATATCCTGTTATATAACATTAATAAGTTGCATAAAAATATCATCGACATTGCGAGATGTATATCATTGCATAAATAAGAAATTCGTGCGTAACGTTTTTTTTTTTCAAAAGGTCCATTCGAATGCCAACCGAAATTAATTAACGAAAGTTTAAATTTACACTGGACAGAATAATAAATTCATTCGTGTAGGAGTGCATGAGATGCCACAAAGATTTCGGACAAAGAAAATAAGCTGAAAGAGAAAGAGAGAGATAGTTTGACGTCTATAGACGCGGAGTCAAACGCTATGAAATTTCGCAATTAAAAAAAACCGGATTTGCGCGCACGTATATATATATATATATATATATATATATATATATATATATATATATATATATATATATATATATATATATAAACTTATGAAAGAGGAGGACGTCGACGACGGCGACGCGTAATGGAACTTTCTAGCGATCGCTTTTCATTCGAGAGCAGCGATTTAATCTTCTTTCGGGGAGCCTTTTAGTTCGATATATATATATATATATATGTATATGCATAAAGATCGATTCTATTTCTCTATGACTTCTTATGTCACGCGATGATGTGTATGTGTGTGTGTGTGCGCGTTCTTGCGCATTTGCCGCATTGAATTATTCATTATACAAGAAACGTATTATTGCGTAATTTTTAATTTTCATCGTCAATGAGTCGCTCTTTGACTCGAATTATTTTTGGATTACCTTTCTTTCTATTGCCGTTTAAAATTGTTTCGTGGATTTTAATTTTTTTTTTTTTTTTTTTTTGGCTTACCTTTTACTTTCTCGCCGTGAGAAAGAATTTTAAATAAATGTTTAAGACACGCTGTAAGTTCTCGTTGTAAAAAAGCTGTGCGATTTATTAAGCTAATACATAATATAAATTTTCAAAAAATTTTCAGTTATAGAGGAAAGAGTAAATATTTGAGATTGTAAAAGATTGACAGGTTGAAGACGTGAATCTTTTATAGATCGATAATTCATGTTAAGTTGGTCGAAGATGTAAGTAACGTTTTTTCAGTGAGTAACCGTATCGATTGGGTATTATATACGAAATTTATTTGCATGAAAGCATGTGCATTACACGTTTTATAGATATTTTGATAGCAAAGTTTATAATGTTTTACTATAAATAAATGATTTATCATCCGATGACGAATCGTGATTTAATATTACATGTAATCTTTATTAAATAAATAACGCAACTAGAATTTCAGTAGCTTTTAAGAATGAATCAGCTTTTACTTTTATTTAAAATAAATTGTATTATATAGTGTAAACAATGCCTTGATATCAGATAATTTGATTTCAAGTTTATAACCATGTTATTTAATCATTGTTGTATAAAGAAAAAAAAAAAAAAAAAGAAATTTATCGTTTTTTGTTTTTATCTACCTACGCGTATTTTTCTTTTCATTTACCTCCCCATCTAATCCTAAGAAAAGTAAATGAATTCAAAGTCAAAGAAAGACCGCTACCGATTCACTAAATTCGCAACGATCTCGAAAAAGAAAGACACGAAGGCAACCATCTATTCTCCGGCACGTATATTCCTTCGGAAGCGTGAAAAGCCAGCGTGTAACCCAATTTTTCGGAAGCCGAAACGTGTCCTCACCCTCTTCTACAAGTCGTGTAAGTGGCCCACTGACCCCGTTATTGTTGCTCTTTCCTTTCTTCCTACCTTTATTCCACGGACTAATTTTACCAAAAAGAACCGAAAACATCGTGAGAGAGAGAGAGAGAGAGAGAGAGAAAGAATCTTTCCGCGTCTATTTTCCCATTCACGCCGAGTGTTTCGTGTACCTGCATAACAATAAAGGCAAAAAACGACGAGAAACACATATAGACATCAAAACATCATCCCTCTCTAGAAAAAAAAAAAAAAAAAAAAAAAAGAAAGGTAAATACGACGACGAATTAAGCTGGAGTCGACACGGACGGAAAAAAGGCAAGAAGCGCGTCTTTGCAATTTAAGGGGGGAAAAAAGGAAAAGCGCATCGGAAGACGACAACGGTGGGGGGGCTCGTTCGAACGACTAGGGCGGGCGGCACCCCTCGTAAATTAGGCCCCGGTGTAAACATTTTGATGTATATCTACACGCTTCTCTTCTGGTTCCGAGCGTCGTGCGCGCGTTGAGTGAAACTTTTCTCTTTTTTGCACGCACTCTTTCAGTCGATCGAATTATGGCGTGCAATTTGTGACGCGTCGACACGTTAGTCGTTGTTGTAGTAGTAGTAGTAGTAGTAGTAGTAGTAGTAGTAGTGGTAGTGATAGTTACGCCACTGACCCACTGCCTCCGAGAGCGAGGAAAAATCGAGGTAAAGAAGGAAAGGTAAACAGAAAGAAGTCGATGTGAATAGAGAAGGGATGGAGGCGGATAGGTACATGGCTTTGAAATTACTTTTTTCGAGTGTGTTTTTTAGCCGATAGCTCCGACTGAAGTGTACGTTTTGTGGACAAAACTTTTGCCTGTTTTTTTTCGTTGTTTCGAAAGAAATTTTTTCTATGGGAAAAATGATTTGATTAGCTTGTTTACGGTAACGCATTTATTGTAAATTTGTGAAACATTTTTAATATATTCATTCAAATATCATAAATGAATAAATTACGATGAAATAAGTATCGATGCTTAATCATAATAAATTTGATTTAATTCGTTATAAAATATTTCCAATTTCAATTCAATCGATAATCATGTTGCATAATATTATATAACTTTCGTTTTTAACGCGAGGAAAAAAAACTAACGTATTTATAATGTAAATTAATACAATTCAAATAAGACATAAAAGAAAGTTTCAACTTTACTTGTAAATAATAAATTAATGAATTTTAAATATTTCAAGAGTAATGTTAAAAAATTTAATATATTAGAAAATATATTGTAAACTTGACTTTGTACAACTTTTTTTCTTGAATATTTTAATTTCATGGTTATAAAACATAATCATTTTTTATGCATTTTGTTAACAAAATAATAATAAAAAATTGTATAAGCGTAAATATACTAAATATTTATTAAACATTAATTATATTATTTTAAATTGTGATGATTTATATTTTTAAATTCAAATATAATACAAATTACCAATATTTTATCTTGATAAAATTTAAATCTAAGAGGAAGCTACATTTGAAAAATTTATATTTATAATAATAATAACAAATAGCGTTAAAAAAATAATAAAATAAATGAAAAGAAAAGAAAAAAAAAACAGAAGCTATAAAAATAACCGTTCGTATAAAAAAAAATAAGGCTTCTTTACGAAATAGATTGTGGCGCGCGAGGAAAGCAAGAAAATAAGGTACCAAAATCTGTTACTTTCTCTCTCTCTCTCTCTCTCTCTCTCTCTCTCTCTGTCTTTCTCCGTCTATCCTTCACAGAGTGTAATTTATCTCATGGCAAATGAGCTGCTATCCAGTGAAATCAGAAAAAGAAAAAGAGAGAGTGAGAGAGAGAGACAGACAGACAGACAGAGAGACACAGAGAGACACTGGTCTCAGAAAAAGGGCCGTAAAAGCCGAAACGAGCGAGTGCGCGCTCATCCGGCAGTAAAGATACCTCATCCCTTGGGCAATATAACGCGACGTACGCGTACTATATATATATATATATATATATATATAGGTACGTGCATACAAACGTTTATGTTGTACTCAAGGCGCAATTACACCAGCACCGAAAACGTGCGCGCGAGACAATTAGAGGAGGAGAGAAAGGACTGGAGGAAAAGCGCAGTAGGAGCGACGTGATCCTGGAAGGAGAGGAAAGGAAAAAGCTACGAGATGTGCGGAAGAAGGAGGGAAAGCGTTTATTGCTTTTATAATGGGATTTGCGGAGGTATATTACTAGCTTATTATAAACATTCGTACCGGCTGACGATTTTTATATACATGCCTATGCGTATACATATGGACGACGGAGAACTTTTTCGGCTTTTACGAATTCAACTTGATATCCGTGATTTATGGGGCGAAGGAAGGGGGAGAGGGGGAAGGACGAAGAGAGACGGACAATTTTATGCGTATATTAGGTGCAGAAAGTATGGAAGAAATCTAGTCGTACAGCTATACGGGGCGTTAGCGACGTCGGTAGAAAAGTCAATTGATTGATTAATTTTTTAACTGCGCTGTTAAAACTAAGACAAGGAAGTTTTTTTTTCCCTTTGGCTAATAAAAGGTGATTTTTCCTTGGTAAGTGCCAAAGTAAATTTTTCGTGTTTGTATGTCTATTTAATAAAGCTTTATAAATATGTGATTTTAAATCTTTATTACTTTCATTATAACTTTTTATTTATATTGATTGTACAAAATGGAAAAATTACTCAAATTTATAATAAACATTAATTATTTTAATATATTAAATCAATCACGCTATTCCCATGAAAATTAAATATGTTTCATACACAACGAAAACCCTCCAAGCATAAAATAAAGAGAATCACAGACGACGATAGAGAAAAAAAAAAAAAAAATTATAATAACGAAAGGCAAGAGGAAAGCTATGTAAATATTATGCAGACGTCAGGGGAAAAAGACTTAAGGGAGAGGTAGCACATCCCAGTGGAAAAAATACGAAAGGATCAAGAGAGCGAGAGCCGGAGAGAAAAAAAAAAGAGAAGCCGTTGAGTGCGAAGTGGACGTTCGTCTTCGTTGATTGTGTAAGTGAAATTTATATTCCAGCCGCGAGTGGGGGAGCATAGACAGCGACGAACCCTCGGTAAAGAATATAACGTTATATTGTTCAGATTATTACAAAGGGAGGATCTAGGAATATTCTTTTTTAGGTGACCGACGCGACGAGGTTGATGTCTTCGGTAGTATTCGTGTATGTTTGATGTAAAGGATATTTTTCCCGTATAATTTGTGAATTAAGAGAGCGGATGCTTTTTCGGTGGTTGTGAATTAATTTTGATTTATCGAGTTGGAAAAAATTTTTTTAACTATCGATGAGTATCTTAATTTGAATCACTTTTTTTTTTTTTTTTTAAATAAATTAATATTTTATGCATCTTCAACATTGTATTTTAATTATACCGATTGAAAGATTTTCAATGTTAAAGGTAACAGTTTTGGTCAAGGTTGGCTCTTAAAGTTATTATTAACGATATTGTTTTTCGCTAATTTATTTAGAAATCGAATTTTGATGATTGCGAAGGCATACCCAGAGCATCGATTAAGCTTATTCGATCACGAATGTAAAATATACATAATTATATAAATATTATTACCTTTACTCTCGCCCATCGGTATTAATGGTTAAAATGTAAGCTATGGTGAAATCACATTACATAATTATCATCGTTCAATAGCGCGAAAATGTCTCGTTTTAACAATTTTAACGAGTTTATACGAAGCGACACGCGACGGAGTTAAACGAGTTCGTTTCGAGATTGAAGATTACGCGTTTAATTGTTCGAGTGCTTCGATTAATAATGATAGTTAAAATTTAATTCGCGCTGTCGGAACTCTAGTAGTATCGAATGAACATCGTTTTTCAATTATCGCGGATAAAAAAGCTTTTACACGCCTTTGACATTTGATCTTAGCCGTATTTTATTTCGCGGTTGTGTCGTATATTTTTCTTTTATAAAATTATTGATTATAATTACTCAATTACTTATTAATGCAGCCATTTATGATTTTTTAAATAATACTGTGTCTAAATTTTTTTTTAATAAAAAGATAGTCTCATGGTATTAATAAAAAGTTTATTTTTAACAAAGCTCCTCGTCGTTTTTTAATAGCGAGTTAACGATAATTACTGTAGAAGTCAATTTTAACGGTTTGGAAAAAACGTCTTATAAGAATTTCATGTATTAATTAAATAATAAATAATGAAGTAATTTTGTAGATTGTTATAAAAATTTTTGCCATAAAAAAGTTTTTTTCTTAAACACATAAAAAAAATTTTTTTTAGTCGTTGTACATAAGTATTAAACTATAATACTTTCTTTTTAATTTATTAGCAATATTTTTCTGTTCGTTTTCATAATTATTTAATTATTAATCATTGATAAAAAATAAAAAAAATAAAAAAAAAAAAATATCTCGCTCTTTTTATAAATATCACTTTAATCTCTTCTTTATTGGATCGTAAACCGGAAAATGAAGAAAAAGGTAAAAGAAAGACTCCCGTAAAAAGAGCGAAAGAAAAACAAAGGACGCTCCATTAAGTTGACCTTTCATACAAAGAGATTCCGGCGCCACAACGATAGCGCCGCTATACACACGTAACGCTCGCTAAAGGTACATAAAACTCGTCTATCCGTATATGGAAGAAGAAAGGCTTTCTCCTTCGCGTATTCGAGAGCATCGGAGTTATGTATGTACACACGCATACACACATGTATATAATACAGCTGATAGTCCTGCTTCTTCCCCTCCCCCCCACCTCCTTTCTCCCATAAAACGAGATCCAAACGAGAGCGAAAACGCGAGACTCTCTCTGTCTCTCTGTCTCTCTCTCTCTGGCGCTTTTACTTTCTCGTTGGCAATGATACTAGTTACGTCGGTTACGTGTCCATACGTATACGTGAGCGAGCGGTTACGAGGATATCGTAAGAGAACGAACGTGAGTCTCGCCTTTCCCCCTTCCCCTTTCCACCGTTATCCTCCTACTTTCTTCGAGACCTACTTATAATGCTCGATGCGGACTTTCGCTCTCTCGCGCTCGCAACTCGAGGACAATTTCTTTGCCGCAAGAGACCATTATATCTGAAAAACGGCGTTTTGAAAACTTTTTTCTTCTTCTTTTTTTTTTTTTTTTTTTTTTTTTTTTTCGTTGATTTGATAATATGAGCGATTTTTTTTATCGCTTGTATTTGTGATAAAAGAAAACTCAATTTCCAGAAATAAAAATAAGACTTTTGTTCTAAATAAACTATATTACTTATTTATTTAATCCTTTATAATAAGTTGGATGGTTTATTCAAACTTACCAGCTGTACAAGTATGAAATGCGGATTTTAAAAGAAAAAATAACATGTTAAATTTGGTAGAATAATAAAAAGTGCTTTATTCAAAGTATGCTCCATCGCTTTTTATACATTTTTCCCATCTTTCGGGCAATTTGTGAACACCACGCCAGTAGAAATCTTCCCTTTTTGCCGCGAACCATTCATCGAGCCATTTTTTGACATCTTGATAGGAATCAAAGCGGTGCTCAGTAAGTGCGTGACCCATTGATGCAAACAAGTGGTAATCAGAAGGAGCCAAATCTGGTGAGTAAGCCGCATGAGGCAGAACTTCCCAGTTGAGTGCTTCCAATGTGTCGCGAACCGGTTTTGCCGTATGTCATGGAGCATTGTCATGGAGAAAAATTACTTTGTGTTGCCTCTTTCGGTATTCTGGCCTTTTTTCAAGCAGCAAACGGTTTAAATCGGTTAATTGTTGTTGGTAACGTGTAGTATTAACCGTTTTTCCAGGTTTCAATAGTTCATAATAGACCACGCCCCTCTGGTCCCACCAAACACAGAGCATCGTCTTTTTGCCAAAACGATTTCGTCTTGCGGTAGATGTAGATGGTACTCCTGGGTCTACCCATGATTTCTTGCGTTTGGGATTTTCAAAATAAATCCACTTTTCATCCCCTGTTACTATTCGATGCAAAAACAACTTCCTTTTGTACCGAGCGAGCAAAATTTCACATTTGATGTTGCGATTTTCCAGTTGCCTGTCATTCAACTCATATAGTACCCATTTACCGCTCTTCTGAATTTTCCCCATCGCTCGTAGGCGATTGGAAACAGCTTGTTGGGAAACTCCTAATTGCTGTGCGAGTTGTTTTTGTGTTTGCGAATCATCTTCGTTCAATAATGCTTGCAAACCCATATCTTCGAATTTTTTTGGCGGTTTTTCATGTTCCTTGTCTGCAACGTCGTAGTCACCTTTTTTGAAACGCTGAAACCATCGTTCACACGTATCTTGCGATGGAGCATGTTCACCATAAGCTTCTCGTAGTAACCGAAAGGATTTAGCAGCAGTTTTCTTCAAATGAAAACAAAAGATTAATACTGTCCGCGAATGCTCTTTGTTCGGTATAAATTTTGACATATTATGGTAAACACAATAATACAACACGATGCACACACTTTTTCAGTCTATCACTAATGCGCGTCTGAACTTGTTGATGACACAACAAAATGGCGCAGTGTCAAATCATAACAGCTTAAACTGCATTGGTACACCATCTGTTGTCTAAAATCCGCATTTCATACTTGTACACCTGGTAATGTTACAATGGTCTTACAGCAACGAGTACTAAAATAATAGCTGTATAGGCGTTTAACCGATATCATAAACTTCAAAGTTTACCATTAATTCGGCATTAAAATATCTGTATCCAATTGGAATTCAAAATTCAAATGACATTAAAAAATAGTTGTATTCAAATGACATTAAAGTAGCGTAAAATTTTAACATTCAAGAGAAAAATATATGAATAATTTTGTGTGTAAATATAAATCACTGAAAAGAATCGGCCAGAATCCGCTAGTCTGCACAATTTTATCGATTCACGTGATACAAGAAACGTTACTAATCGATCTTATCGAATTCGCGTCCCGCAAAACTTGGTAATTCGCACGCGCGTTATAGATTATCCTGCACGTCAGATGCACTCACGTGTTCTCCTTATACACACATGAGAAATAAATTTATTCGATGTGTTTGTTTAGCTTTTAATGCGTATGGATTAGCCAATTGATGAATAAATCAACGTAACGCTAAATTAGATGTTTTTAATAAAAATACATCGAATAGGTGTGCCGAAACTCAATGCGATTTCATTAAAAAATAATAAAAATTTTTTTTAACTTTATAAAAGTGTTGAGTATTATTTCTCAAATTAACTTATTGCAATTTAATTAACAAACGCTCAAAAAAAGTTTCATTTTAATTTTTTAATTTTTCTTTTTCCGAAGAAATAATGTTTATTTATTGCATTATCATTTGATTAACAGCGCGCATTACCTTTTGTTTCAACCAATTTTTTACGGTATAGCTAAATGTAACTCTTACAATAAAATATTTGATTCAGTAAATATACTTTATATATAATTTAAACATTTGAGTATATTCTTTCAATTAGTATTGACAATGTAAACAATTTTTTTTACAAAAAATTCATGTTAAACGTTTACTTGAATTTAATTTACGATGTTCTGATCATAAAAGTCAAGTTGTAAATATTAAAGAAGAATTGGTAAAAAAAGAAAAAAAAAAAAAAAAAAAAAAATTAAATAAATAAATTTATAAGATAAGAACTTAAGAATATTCGTAAATTTGTGCAAAAAAATAGGTGAAATGTTAGTAAGTATAAGCTTTAAAGTTCAGCAAAGTTTGAGAAAAAATAATCATTAAGCATTTCACTTATAAACAGCCAAAGCTAATCGAAACAACGACAAAATCCTGGATCTTGAATAATAAATTCTATTTGGCTTATGCGATAATCCAAAATTCGCTGCACAAAGCAGATAGCGCGTGCCGATACCGAATAAAAAATATAAATCGAAACTATAACCAATGTAAAACGAGAAAAGGAAGCGATGACTCGAGTTCAATAATTAACGCGCGAGCAATCCATAAATTTATAAGTACAATGAAATTGCAGCTACGCGACCCCGTTTCGTTTCGCTTAGGCCGTCAGTTGTAAAGTCGAGAGAGAGAGAGAGCACGACGCGATCAATCATAAAAGAAAAAATAAGGAAAGAAGGAAAGAACTAAATTATAAGGAAGAGCGAAGAATAAAAGATTAAGAGAAATTACATTGTCGAGTATCGAGCCGCGCTTTAAGCTCTCCTCGTTTGTTGCGCGTCAATTTTACGTTTTTCGAGCAACGATGATATAACGGGGGTAGGAATGTAAAGTATTTATTTTTTTATTTAAATATTTTTCAATAACCAAGCAAACAAGTTATTCATTTTTTAGGTTAATTTTAATTTGTTTGCAAGATTGCGTAACGATTCAGTCGGACGGAAATTAACTACATTATTATTCCACGAAAAAGAAATTATCAAATCTTTTATTAAAATTTATAAGATGATGATATTATTTAGTATAAAGAATAAATATTTTTCATTCTTTTATTCGGTATGAATACGCAATGAGAAATATTCATGAAAATTATCTTTATTGTAATAAAAAAAAAAAAACGACGATAAATATTTTGAAAATTATACAAAATTTTTGAATCTATTTATTTTCTATTTTTATTTTTATTTTTATTTTTACACTTAAATTGTAAGTTTGTTTCTGATGTGAGAATATCAAAAAAATTGTTACTATTTTACAAATAATTTTTAACTTTAAAATTTATTATTTATTAAATATGCCAACTTACAATTTGGTATATAAAACAAATACCGGCCGATTACTTTGATGGAAAAAATGCAAAAAATAATTTTTTGAATAATTAACGATTTGTATAATTTCTTTGCAATCAAACTAATATTTTGAGCAAATTTGTAATTAATAAAAATCGATTTATAGCGGTTAAATATATTAATTACAATCCAGTTTTTCAAACAAACTCAATAATAGTAAAATAAAAAAATCATTCAGCTAAATATATATGTTGCTGAACAACATCCCCGAAGAATAGCTGTCTTGCCGAATTAATCGCAAATAAAAAGCGAATCAGAAGAATAAAAAAAATAACGAAGGGTTCGTTACGCAAGAATGAGATAGAGATAGAGATAGAGATAGAGATAGAGATAGAGATAGAGATAGAGAGAGAGAGAGAGAGAGAACAGCAACACGAGCGACACGAGCAGCGCGTACAATCGGCAGCTACACAAAAGCAGGTCAAGTTGAAAAGTTCGCGAGGGGCGAGGTCGGAGTTGCACGCTTGTTCGGTAGCAGCATTTCGTCAGCGGAGAGCGTCAGGTGCTGCGCCTCTGCGAGGACGATTCGGTCGCGTCGTCGCGCGATAAATTATCGTTAGGCCGTAAATCTCAACCCGAAGGTATAAGTATCGAGGCGAGCTTGCGCGAGCTCGAGCGCGTTAACCTACTTTGTGCACAAGCTCGATGACAGTTTTTAAATAATTATTTTTTTTTTTTTTTCTGTTTTTTTTTTTGCAACACCGCGAGAAAACTACAAGGTAAATGTTTCATCGAACGATTGCGATTTTCGTAAACATTGAATAGGTTATAAAAATGTCTAATGTTAACTATGCTATTAAATTTATTAAATCAATTGATTAATCATGCGGTAGATTTTTTTATGAAACTTATTAAATTTTCGCTTATTCATAAGTTACAATAATTTTTTTAATTAGCAATATAAAATAGAAATTGTTCAACAATTAAGAAATTTATGTCAATTAACAAGCGTTGCATGTTTAGAAAAATAGTATTCTCATAACATGTAAATTTATCACAAAATTCCACATCAATTAAATAAATAAATGAAAAATTTTAATACAAAAAACCTAATTGCATATAATAATCAACGCTAGAATATAATAAATTTATCGATAACTATAGTAGTAATTATTTTTATTCAATCAAAGTTAAAAAATATAAAAAATATAAAAAAGATAAATTTTTAATTGTTTTGAATCATAAATTAAGTATTAATATTTTAAATATAAAAATAATATAATTTTTAAGTGCGTAAAATTTGAAGAGTTACTTGAAGAAATGAAAAATTAAAAAAAAACTATATCTAAACAAAGAAAAAAAAAAAAAAAAAAGTTTTCAATTAACAATTTAATTTGATTCAAAAATTGCAAATGCAAAAACTAACTAAAGCTTGCAACACACGCGCGCGCGCCCGGGCAATCCGTAATGGAAGAGAAAAAAAAAAAAATCGCTTAATGACCTAATTATTTATCCAAAAAAAGATCGTCCTAAAAATTTACGCAGATAACAATACAGATGGCTTGTTTCAATTCAACCTTACCCAAATCGCTTTATCGATGGCGCTTCTCTCAACTACGAGTTTCTCGATGAATTCGCACGCTTCACGCGATTCATTCGTATCCGCGCAAATGCTTTCTTGCGTTTTAGTTTTATAATCATCGTTAATTGATTAAAAAATGATATTTTAATTGATTTCTTATGCGCGCTCTTACGTATTGTACTTTACGCCTCTTTTTCATGAATTTGAAATATTGCATAAATTATAATAATAATAATAATAATAATAATAATAATTATTATATTGTTTATTTATTTTATTTTATGAAAATAAAAAAAAAAAAAAAAAAAAAACATTATTTAATATCATCATTTAATTCGAAACAAATGTAGTATTAAAATTTATACCGATCTAAAATCAAGAGTCGATGTATCAGCGGTTAAATTTGAATGAAAATATTAATAATTTATTTTAAAAACACACATTTATTTATACGTCATATATACAACTATCAAAAAAATTGCAACGCAAATACTTTCACATTCACGCAGATTCATAAATGTTCGAGATAAGAATACGTTTATATAGTCATCGATAGCGAAACTTATTGTTTACTCAATTCGACAAACAAACACGCGCATATATATATATATATGTATATAAATTATTTTTTTTTTTTTTTTTTTTTTTTAGCACAATGTTATTAAGATTCACCGGTACAGGCGAATAAGCTCGACGAACAAAAAAACGGAAACGAGAAATAAAAAAAAAAAAGAGTAATATTGCCCAATGACCTAATTCGCGCATCCAAAATAAACGAGGTATTTTTTTTCTTACACATTGTACGCTTATTCAAAAAAAAAAAAAAAAAACTATACTCTGATGATTCACTTCCGAGTAAAATCATTTCTTTTTCATTCGATGCAATTGTGAGAAATGAAATTTAATCGAGATGAATTTGAAAATTTAAATGCTATTCATTATTGCACGATTTTGTGAAAATGTTCGATTCGTTTGAAAGAAATATACAGTTTATTGTATATCTCCATATGAGAAAAAAAAAAAAAAAAAAATAGAAAAGAAAAAGAAACATTACACCATAAGTGACTTCTTAATATTAACATTTAACTTTTCTTTGCGAGTTTTAAAACAAACATTTGACAATCGATTCCGGCATTCGAAAGCTTTGATTCAACAATACGTTATACACACGCGCTCGACCTATATAAACCATCGTTACATGTCAAACCAAGAAGCACGCGCGCGCTTCTATGTTTGTGTATATATATGTGTGTGTGTGTGTGTGTGTATCAACCACACTGAAATTCGGTCGAAACGATAGCGGCTCGCACACTTGTAGTCACTCATGTATGCACGCATATATTTATATATAAACATATCGACTGCGTGCAAAATGGTACTGGATATACATGTGTGTGTGTGTGTGTGTGTACGCGTGTGCAAAATTTATATTTAGAGAGGGAGAACGGAATCGAGGCGGAGTCGTATAAGCGGGGCTGAATCTTCTACCGGTATAATCATACGGTTAATAGAGGCTTTATCGGGCGCGATAACACGCGTAAGATAAGGGTCGAGCCGTAAGTAGGTCACTTCGATACGAGTGACCTGATTCTTCGCGTAAAGAGAGAGGGAGAGAGAGAGAGAGAGAGAACCGAGTTACACACTTATCGTGTGTATGTATGTACGTATGCAAGCGAGCGAAAAAG
Source organism: Chalcis sispes (assembly GCA_949987625.1). Taxonomy (NCBI): domain Eukaryota; kingdom Metazoa; phylum Arthropoda; class Insecta; order Hymenoptera; family Chalcididae; genus Chalcis; species Chalcis sispes. The sequence goes on along the minus strand of OX465095.1, from coordinate 18,629,210 downwards.
TGCGGAATGCGCCCCCCGACGACGTCGTTCTATGTACGCCATCAAGTCTCGGTGGCGCCTCGGTGGAATGCGCGTTATGCGCGCGCCGATGATCGACTCCTACGAGGATGCAAAAGGAAGAGAAGCTCGCGTACGACCTTGTTCGAGTGCACGGTACGTTGCATCTCCGCGTTTGGCCGATAATTTTTTGTCAAAAACGTCAATTATACAAATTGCATAGATGTATTTAACATAGAATTTTAATAAAAATTATTAAAAATTATTAACCTTTTTTAAAAACATATTATTTTTCAACCAATTTGTTGTAAAAGTAACCGTCGCTTATAAAAACTAAATTAATGTTAATTGTTCAAGTGCTATTAAAAAATGAAAAATATCGTAATATATTAATTTATTTTTTTATTTCGTTTATGCATTTTACATAATATTAAAAATATTAACGTACATTTTTTTTTAATTTAGAATGAAGATTATAATTTGTTAAATTATTGTTTACATGATAAATATACCATTTTTTTAATCAAAATAATGAAAATTGTATTCTAACTTTTTATTAGTAAAGATTTATATAATGCATCGATAAAATTTGAAACGCGTGAAATAATTTTGTTAAATAACGTTGTTATTTAAAGGCGACAAAACTTTACGCGATCAAATCGAACAAGGTCGTGTTTTAACATTTATTAAAATGAAAATGTTCAAGCATTGAAAATAAAAATATTTTCTCAAAACTATGTTAAATTCACTTTGCAAGAGTTGAAACATGTTGATTCCTTGAGCGAATAAGATAAGACGTTAAAGAAGAAGAAGAAGAAGAAGAAGGTAAAGAGAAAAAGAAAAAGAAACAAGCGTAAGAAGGAAAGGAAGAATCGCGCTTACGTTATACGTAAACCCGCGGAATAGATCGAAAGCTGTTTCTTTATTTATAAAAGCTGGAAAAGCTACGGCAAGCGTTCGCTTGAGAATCGATGCCTCGAACCTATATTACGCGCGCTCGGACGCGCACACACACACACGCACACACACGTACGTGAAAGACATCGACGATTCTATGCCGCGGCACACACGTATACAACGATTATTTTCAAGCCTGCCGCGGCGATCATCCATACCGGATACACGTATATATATATATACGTGTGTATATGAACTTAATGCGGTACTTTCAGCCGAAGCGCGGCAGAAACGTCGAAGAAGGTCGTTCGAGTGAGTTTTATACAATGTTCACGGAGAATCAACGAGACAGAGCAGCGGCGGTTGCTCTACTATTTATACAAATTACGTATCGATGCCTCGAGAAGATGCGTTGCTTTTATGGGCTGATAGAAACGCTCTCGTTCATTGTTACATTCGTTTGTTTACGTTTCAACGTCAACTTTGAGGCTTTGGTTGGTTTGCATTTTTTTTTTATTTTTTTTTTTTGTACACGTAAACAAGGATTTGTTATGAATTGTAAATTTTTCAAACATCGATGAATATCCGCGTAGAAAAAAATTGACTTTTTTGAAATATAATCGATGGATTTTGATGTTAAATGATGTAAAATTTGTTTTAAATTTATGAGAGTAATTAAAATACAAACGAAAATTCCCAGGATAATTACTTTGTTACTTTGCGTGTCGTAAATTAATTTAGTAGCACACTAAATCATTTACATGTAATTACTTATTTAAATAAATTTACCTGATTAGTGGTTTGCTGTGAATTCATAAAATGAATTATCAACTGTTCACCGACGATCGATTATTTTAAAAAGACTGTATATGTGCAAGTTCCGTTTTTTTTTTTTTTTTTCTTTTTATTTAAGAACTAATATTGACCAAAAAAAATGACAGGTTGTAAGTTCACAATAAATATATCGTTAAATGAATTGTGCATTTTTATGAGTTACGTTTATGAAAAATAAATGGAGTTAATTCATCGTGCATTTTTTGACCTTTTAAAGCATAAATGAAAAAATAAATAAAAAGAAAAAGTTTCCGTATCGTTAGTTATTGATTGAACGTGACCTACTTTTTGTTTATTATAGTTCAGAGAGCCGTTGGAAGTACAATAGTGTATAAGCCGTTAACGGAAACATATGAACTTATTAAAATTGTAAACTATATCGAGAACTTTAACGTCTTTTTAATTCGCCCGTTAATCCAATTCTATCTTTGTAGCTAAATATAACGTTTAATCAATGTTGCAAAAATAAATTTTAAATTAATTCTTAAAACTTCATCGTAAAATCTATTCCATTTAAAATTATCGAATAATTTATGAATAAAATAATTTAAACATATTAAATTTACAAATTCGTGCAATATCCAACGTTATGTTGTTTTTGCCGCAAGTAGCTCTCCCAAAAACTACTTTTACGCGAGGTTTTTTTTTGTTTTTTTTTTTAAACGGTTGCCAAACCATCTGTATATACCAGGCTGTTCAATAAGTTTTGCGGTTCGATAAGAAAAACACAATTTTATAGTTTGAAATACACTTTATTATTCAGTATAGTCTCCCTGAACATCAATACACTTGTTTCAACGAGATTCCAATTTATGAATTCCATCCCTGAAGTGATAATCTGGAAGGGCTGCAAAATACGCTTCCACATCTGTTATGACCTCATCATTTGATGAAAAACGCTTTCCACGCATGAATTTTTTTAGGTCTGGAAACAGATGGAAGTCGCCAGGGGCCAAATCTGGTGAATACGGTGAATTCTCCAACAATTCGAACTTTAATTCGTGGATTTTAGCCATTGTCAAAATGTTCTTGTGACACGGTGCATTGTCCTGATGAAAAAGGATTTTTTTCTTCTGCAAATTGGGTCTTTTTTCGCGAATTTTTTCCTTCAGCTGGTCTAAAAGGTTACAATAATATTCAGAAATATTCCACAAACAAAATTCCTTTCGCATCCCAAAAAACTGATGCTAACACCTTCTTGGCCGCTTTCTGGACACGAACTCGTTTCGGAGCCGAAGAACCAGGTTCACACCACTCTTTGGCTCTTGTTTAGCCTCTTGTTTTGATTCAGGATCATGGTGATAGACCCAAGTCTCATCCATAGTGATGAATCGACGCATAAAATCTATTTTATTCTTTCGAAAACGCTCTATATGTTACTGAGAAAGTCGCATTCGAATGTGTTTTTGTTCCATTGTTAGCGAATGCGGCACCCATTGTGCACACAGCTTTCTGAAACCCAATACTTCAATCAAAATATTGCTTACACTGCCCAATGAGATGCCTAGGGCTTCTACTAAATCTCTTTCAGTCACTCGACGATTTTCCAATACGATATCCTGTATTTTTTCTACGATTTCTGGCGTTGTTGCTGTTTTTGGACGTCCTTGACGTGGATCGTCTTCAAGGCTTGTACGACCACGTTTAAATTCAGCAACCCATCTTTCTACTGTACTAATTGAAGGCGAAGAGTCCTTATACACTTTCAACATTCGTTCATAAATTTCCTTTGCTTTTAAACCTTCGAAAAATAAAAATTCAATCACTGCACGATACTTGATTTTTTCCATTGTAAAAAAATACTGTGACACGTCGATACTAAGTGGCTTGTAAACAAAAAATGAATTGACAGATTGAAATGAAACTTCACATACGTTCATATGAAGAGTGTACCAACATAACAAAAAAAAATGTAGGCTAGTAGCAACACCCTCTCTTATCGAACCGCAAAACTTATTGAACAGCCTGGTAGAAGCGCGCGAATTCTTTTTATTTGCACGTAAAACACATTAAAAAAATTCGGCGCACGTTAGAATTTTCTTTTTCTTTTCCTCTTTTCTTTTTTTTTTTTTTTTTCTTTTGCAAATAATTGCTCCATTATTCTTTTTCTCGCTCGCTCGTTCGTCGACGTTGATTGCATATAATAAATGATGAACCTTTTTTAAAAATAATCGAATTCACGTTGTGGTTTATGAAAGAGATCGATAAGAGGTATATTTATTTTAAGCCTACTTGTATTTTGACATTTTGCATTTTTTTTAAGAGTCAATATTTTGCCAATTAGTAAGTGGCTATTTTAAATAAAATTTAAAGTTCATATTTCTTATTTATTATAAGATAAAAATATGCGCGAACGCTTGTTTGTATAATCAAACTTAAACTCTTTTAAAATACAAATAAAAGTAAAATAAATGTCTTCGCTTATTATTTCAATTTATTGTAAGTTTATTTGTATTCTCTAATCTTATAAATACGCATAATATTTATTAGCATGCGAGAGAGTAAGTATACGATTGATGGATATTTAAATTTACGATATATTTTACCGCGCAACACCGAGTGATATCAATTTAAATCTAGTTAAGACCATGACTTATTGTTCTACTTGTGCGTTTGTTTATTTTATTTAACATTTCACTTAATGATAGTAATGCATTATCCCTTTTATTTTCTACTTTAAACGTCGTTAGCTCGACTTTCTTTTTTTTTTTTGTTTTTTATTTTCTGTACACAATTAACGTAACGTAAAAAATCTTAAATATTGATAAATAATTTGTATTCATTGGATATACTTCGGCGTATTGAAAATACGCTAACAATAATAAAAGAATCACATAACGTACAATGATATATTGAGAAATATCATCGTTTGCAAATACATTTATTCCGATATTCGCATCAATGACGACAAGTGAAATCTAACAAAAGAAAATTTCTATGTCTCTAAAAATTGTATAAGCGACGCGTCAACATTTAAAGCAACGATTTAAAAACAGTCGCCGAAAATTAAAAAAAAAGTACAAAGAAAAAAAAGAAAAGTTATTTTCGTACTATATCTCTCTCTTTTACTTTAAGCGCGTACACGTGAAAATTACGCAACCGCGTAAAAAGTCGTTCACGAATACACGGCAGGTGCACCGTTCTCGCGGCTTTGCGAGAATAAAGGTTCCTTAGCCTTCTCTTCCTCTTCCTTCTTCCTCTTACAAGTTAAAGAAGCGCATTGTTCGTTAGCCTCCTTCTACTTTGCTTATTCTGTTAAACAACGATCGAAATGCTTAATAGAATCGTAAGCAGACGTATACGTATATAGGGTAAGAAATTATAAAGGGCATGTATCCCGCGCATAAAAAAATCGTTTAGCTTTACATCCGTATACAGTTCATGGGAATTTCTTCGTTTCGATCAATGAAAGGACGCTGCTTCCTTTTTTAAATTTTAACTGCGCGTAACCTATCGGTAAAATGTACGATTGCGTAGCTTCCTAATTTATATGAATTTTTATGGGTATCGATTATTGTGAAATATTGAGTTTTGAGAGAATAACTGTTTTTTATTGTGTAACTTTTGTGAGATTATCCTTGATTATCCTTATTTCATTCAAATATCATTTTTTCGATAATTTGCTTTAACCGGTAAATCTTTAATTTATAAATATCACGTACGTTCGAGCAAATGATTCTAAACATTTTATCTCATGTATGCGATGTTAAAAAATTTAAATCGTTTTTATTATAATTCATTAAATAAATATGATAAATCGTTATATTTCCTCTAATATTTTGTTCTATTAATGTAAATATCGTACACTTTTTTTATGGTTTCATTTTATTTTTTTAATTACTAATCGACCCGAAAAATAAAAACACGTTGAAAAAAATATGATTGAAAGCGACACTTAATTTAACCAAAAATTAATGAATAAAATCTTAAATTTAATTTTAAAAGTTATAATAATGCTACCTATTTACCAGCAAAAATAAAAATTTTGAAACTTGCCCTACATCAACGAATTTCAAAAGCCGCTATGTAGGTCAGCGAAATAAAAAGGAAGCAAAAAAAAAAAAAAAAAAAAAAAGAGTAAAACAACGCGTAAAATTTTGTCTTAAAAGAACCAGAAGCACCATCAAATATAAAAAAAAAAAAATCAACAATCGACGAAAATCGATCGCAAGCTCCAAAATGAAAACGATAACGAAAAAAAAAAAAAAAATGGTAACGTACGCGTAAATGCAATGTATTTTTTTAACGCGAAACATATCGCACAGGTGCAGCTTTCGCGAACGGGAGGTGAGAAGAGGGGGGAGGGGAGAGAAAAAATAGAACAGAACAGACGTCAGCGGTCTATTCTTTCGACATGGGCTTTTGTTTAGGGTCAGGTCGAGGGTGCAGGTACACACGTGTTGTATGTATGACACACACACACACACATATATATGCATACACGACGCGTTTTTAATACGCGTTTGACTCGCTAAACTTCGAAACAACTCCTGATTATCGAGGATTATCGATGCTTTGTTTACCAAAGAAAATAACAGATTACGGTTTAAATGTATACGTTGGGTTGCGTATAATTTGAAAAAATCAAAATTATATTTATGTAAGACGATATTGATGTTTGATTTATTCTTTTTTATTTCGGAAATCTTATAAAAACAATGCCAATGATCGAAATGTTAATTTGATCGTTTATTAATAACAAACATTGACTGATAAAAGTTATTGGGATAAAAAAAATGCTTTAGAAAAATATCCTTTATAAAAATGCAAAGTCATCAAAACTTATTATATTATCAGGAAAATTATATCTTGTAATATACGTTGAGGATTGGATCTCAACACAATATCGTTTAAGTAATTGAAAAAATTATTTGAATGAAATTTAATCGTTTTTAAATGAAACGATGCCAATCGTATTTTGCGTGTGATTGTACAATAAAATTATAGCTGTTTACTTTATACTATTTTACGAGGATGTGCGCAATTATCTAAAAGACAATGGAAGATCTTAAAAAATAATATTGTTTAATTCTTTTGAATTCGTCGAAGAATAACCTTAAACGATCGATGCAATTATTATCAGCGAAAAAAATTATTTTATTTCGCCTCTTCAAAAATGTTGACGAAATTGAAATTGAAAATAAAAAATAAATATTTAAAAACAAATGTGTAAGTTATTAAAAGAAATTGAGATATATATTTAAACATTAAACCAAAGATAAATTTTAACAGTTTCTTCAATTTACATAAAAATACCAGTAACATATGTATTATATATCTCCGAGAATAACCCTATCAAGTATAGTATCTAATCAGAACGAAAGGAAACGTACAAAGATTCTCGACTCGTCCTCGATAAACCAAACGCGTATCTCTATCTCTAAATTCGCCCTTCGCGACTTATCTCTCTCGCTCTTTCTACGTACAATAAGAAGTAACGCTCCGTTAAATCCGCACAATATTTTCGAGCCGAGCATCGCGATTGCACATTAGTTTTTCCACGCTATATTTTGTTAACTCCCGCGCGCGCGCATAAACATCTCTCCGTCTTTCTCTCTCTCTCTCTCTCTCTCTCTCTCTCTCTCTCTCTCTCTCTCTCTCTCTAACGTTTAAAAAGAGGGGATAGGGGAAGATCGTCGGTGCGGTAAGGACGCCAGCGGCGGCGGCGGTGGTGGCAAGTTCGCTTGACCCATTTACCCGGTGCACTTGCGCCGGGTAGCCATGTGGTTTGCGCGCTCCAACTACGGCGCGTTCCTCGTGCACTAGTGCTTAAATATACACACACACACACGAATATATTAGTTATTTATGTACCTTGTGCGAGCCTCGCGTCATTACAGCTTGAGGCAAAATATGTTGTGGATGGATAGTAGGGCCGCAGTCGCGAGCGCAGCGAGCGACTAAGGCGCCTCTATCCATCCACAAAATATGAGCCGAAAGCTTTAATGACGCGAGGTTCACTCATGGTGCTTAAAAAATTTTTCAGCCTTGTAACCCGTACGAAGACTCTTACTTAGTTAACAGAATAATTAATTTTATTTTGTTGCATATCAATTAAATGCAATTTCGAACCCATACTGACAGTTCGTAAACTACAGATATCGTCTGCTAACGCATGCGCATTTTGTACACACACGCGTACATGTACATGTGTAGTAGTGTCAAAAAGTGACAGACAACATAATGTAAATATAAATATAAATTATGAAATTAAAAAAAATAGTAAATGGATTAATATTTAAAAATAAAATTAATTCTTGAACAATTATTATTTATTAAAAAATATAAATTTCTTGAGTATATTTATTAAATATTTATACAGAATAATATTTTTAACAAAAGTTTTTTTTATAAGATTTGAAGGCTTATTAATAATATTAATACTATTATAATTAATATAAATACTTTCTTATGTTATTTTTATCATAACAATACTATATTTGTTTAACACATTTTTTGTATAATCAATGAATTTTAGTCTCTTATTTAACATGAAAAAACAGTAACTTTTTTAAATATTTTAAATTTAATTTCTTCACACAAAAAACTTTTAAATCATTTATCTAAATCACAAACAAAATTATAAACTAAAAAATTATCACTTTAAAATCACTTATTATTAAATTTTTTAATTTTGCGGGATTATATTAGACTTTGCTTTTTCTATTAGTTTATTTAATTCACGTTTGCATTCTTCATCACTGTCACTATCACTCGTCTTATTTTCATTATTTAATAAATTGTCCATTTTTATTCTTCTTCTCACATATTAAGAACGAATATTACCGACCAACGATACACTATACTGAAAGAAAACAAAAGAAAAGCAGAGCCCCGTGGTCGCTTGAATGTACATACTGAGCGAAGGAGAGAGCGAGACAGAGATAGGGTGGTCACGTGGGAGCAATGGTGCGCGCGCTCTTATTGCTATCTCGTTCTCTCTCCTTCGCTCAACATACATAAGTCTTATTACGCGTTTCGAAAATATAAGTTTCGATGAAGACTCAAATGCTAGGCTATATGAAGCGACAAATACATAGCAGTGGCGCTGTTAACTTTTTTTTCTCCTGGCACATATACAGCCTAAAAGGACGTATAGAATGTCTATACAGCCTAGAAGGACGTATAGAAAAATGTTAATACGATCGAAAAGGCGCTTGCGCGTATGGAAACCATTTACACGCTGACGATGCTCCGTCGGTAAGAGTCGCCGTACGGGTTAGTAGGCTGAAAATATATATATATATATACACGCTTACGCACACCTACGCGATGCGCCATACGATTAATACGTTGTTTAGCTCGACGCTGCAAGTGCGTTATTATCTCAAGGACGCGCTCGTTCGCTGATACGACGACGCGTGCCTCAAAACTTTTGTTTTTTTTCCGAAGGACTAGCATTAGTTTGAATTAGATTGAAATGTATATAAGGGTGATGAACATTTTTTTCTTTTTTTTTTTTACATAGAAATCAAATTATTAATTACTAACTTCTTTTTTTATATGTTTTATCTCGATGTTGCAATTCATTTTTTTAATTGTATAATATATTTATATATGTACTTATCCAATAAGTTTTCACACTTACGATTTTTTTTATAAAATCTCTTCATAGATTAAAATATTTTACAGATAACCTAAAAATCAATCGTATACGAACGCCAACCATGATAAACATTGCTTAACTTGGATCAGCGCCAGGCTATACAAATAAAGACATTCGATACACTAGACTCGTAAATCCAAATATTTTTCATTAACTTTGATGCTATAATTGTTGTTTCAGTTATAAACTATTTCGATAACGCGTATAAAATATATGCTTTTATATCGTAATAAGTTATACGGTTGGCTTTCAAATTATGTTCAATGTTATAAAAAATAAACGTTTTCAATATTATTAAACAAATATAGCTGCGATTCGTTTTCCACGTTAGTTTAATAAATATAACTTTTAAATTGCTTCTAATTGAAAATAACATCGTCGAAAAATGCGGGAATGAAAATTTACTTAAAGAAAAATTAATTACTCCATTCCACAGAGAACGACGAAGACGGTCAACGTCGACTATCTATATACTCGACTATACTG